>OY992887.1:57167138-57844638 GCA_963921405.1 Cepaea hortensis
ATGATATATCTCTGCAATATGCAGATGACGAGATGCAGCGAAATATGCCAGGTAATAAATCGTGCAACATATTGTTATAGCTTCTGCGTTTAAATTCACTAAAGGAATACATTTTTTTAAAATTTGTATTTTAAAGTGCACATTTATGTTGATTAATTCACTCATAATTCTGTCAGAGAGTTATTGTCGCAAAATTCGACTGTAAACTGGAAATCCTATCCAGTATTTTCTGTGGCATTTTCAAATCCGGTATCACCGAGCATGCGCAGTGAACGCAGTACAGGTTATGATCAGAAGGGAGAACAGTGATGTACATGGTTATGTTATTGAAACCTCGGCTTTTGTAGTTCTTCGAAAATTCTGAGATTGTTGCATATTGTGGTTTACAATTAACAAATCCGACAGAAAGACATTTGTATCGCTTCCAGTTTTACATACCTGTTGAGATTTGAAAGACTACGTAATTTATTGTTGTTATCCTAATTTCGATAAAAGTAAACATCCAAAGTGAGTGCTAGACTAGTAAGTATTAAAGTATTTATTCATTCGAAGTTCAGCGCATCGACGAAGACAAGACAGTTGCTAGGTCAAGAGTGTTCGTTATCCATATGTGATGACTGCCTGCCATCTTCTCTAGTAAGTCTTGAAAAGTAATATTGTTAAATTAGTCTATAATATATATATGTTTATTTTTTACTGGCGTGCGTAATTCAATTGTTTTACGGTTTGTTGACGAGTTGGCCGCATAGTTCATAAATTATACATTAGCTATGTTATATGTATGATATTAAGAGGGAGCATGGTAGCTCACATGTGTTCAAATTCCTCTGTGAGACCGTCTATAATGATTCTATAATGATTATCAGGAAATGTGGGACGTAAAGGCAGCAAGCGCGATGATACGTGATATTCAGTTGATCATATCACCTATCACAAGTCAAGTACTGATCAGTCATAAATATATGGCATGAGCACCATATACTGAATATGCCTCATGGCACGGACATTCCACTTTTACATAATATTTTATAACATGCAGAAGAATTATTTTATTGATTTAATACAGTTTAATGGATTACTTCCGGTAAAAATGGCGACGACCTAATTCTTCAGGAGATGCTGCTTTTAGTGTTTTCCTGTGGATTATGTGGTGTTTTTTCGCATTCGTTTATTGGGAGTGTTCACAAGAAGCCATGGAAGGCAGGTGGTGGATGAAATTTTGAGGGCAGCCGACAGAAAGTTGTTGGTTATAGTCTCAACTTTCGTGACGGTAGGTAGAAGATCTTTTTCACGAGACAATGGCTGGCGTCACCGACCAGTATGGTCACTGCCAAGGAAGGAAAGCAATGGCAAACTACCTTCTTTAAAAGTGCGTAGTTAATTATGATTCGCTTAATTATTGATCATCGCAATACAAGGACAGAGACATTAGTTAGAAACATGGAATGTTAGGACGTTAAACAACGATGAAAAATTAGATAACATGAAATATAAAATGGAAAGAGAGAAAATTAATATATTAGGGATGTGCGAAACGAGATGGACAGGAGCTGGCATTAAGATAGATGAAGAATTTAAGATTGTTTATTGTGGAGGAGAAGATCGACAAAGAGGAGTAGCAATTATGTTGGATCGGCAAACATCAAAATCTGTTCAAGGATATTGGGCTGTGTCAGACAGAGTTCTACTAGTTAAATTAAGCGGCAGACCTTTTAGCATAAACATTACGAATTGCGACTGGTCACGTGATTTTCGCAATTGCAGCTGGTCATGTGACGTACATGGCATCATCGGGACATGTTTGACTATATTATTATGTCTTGTTCAGTTGATATTGTGGTCTCGGTAGCATAGTGGTAAATGTCTCTGCCTGACAAGCGAGAGACCGGGGTTTGGTTCCCCGCTGGGGAGCAATTTTTTTTTTCATTTTTATAATAAAGAATATTAAACAATTTTTGTTGTTTGCATATCCTTTACAGGACATCACTGTCAACATCAGCATCTTTCAGCTGATTGTTGATTTCTTGGCAAGATTATGTTCAGTAGTTTGCCATTGCTTTGTGAGCGACCAGCTCACATACTCCGTAAGTTACCAACGCGGTGAGAACTGCTACTGATTCTCATGCAGGTTACGTTACTCATGAGAATGTACAGGATTGCGGAGAAAGACACTAACCTCTACACCAGGGAGACCGGCATATTAAACATTATGAACTAAAATATAGAACTCATAAACTCGAAGCTTGCGAATCAAGTATGCTCTATGGATCTGCCCCCCAGGCAGCGACGGAGTGATCGAGTGTCGGAATCGATGGATCCAATAGATGTCTTTGTTTAACGTGAATTTTATTTGCCAAATGAACTAAAATTGACTAGTTAGCGGAAATAAACAAAGTGTCTAATCGCAAAATCGATTGCGAATAGACACTTCATTTATTCGTAATTCGATTGTAAATAGACACTTCGTTTATTCACAATTCAATTGCAAATAAACTGTCCCTAAATGTTATTCAAATATATACCTTAACAGGAGAATCCAGTGAAGATAGTGTAGAGGAACTAACTGCTTTAAAGATGTGTAAAAATTCAGAAATAAACATTGTAATAGGTGACTTCAATGCAAAAGTAGGAAATATAGGTGATGGATACACAGTAGGAAACCATGGTTTGAAGAGAGAGAAATGAAAGAGGATACAGACTTATAGAGTGGTCAAAAGAGCAGAAAATGATTGTAGGAAACACCTGGTTTAAACAACAGCATAGAAGATTATGGACTTGAAGGAGTCCTGATAGCAGAATTAGAAACCAGATTGATTACATTCTGATTAGCAGAAGGATTTGAAATGCGTTAACAATTGCAAAAACAGTTCCCAGTGCTGATTGTTATAGTGACCACAGATTACTTACAGGTACACAGAGGGTAAAGTTAAAGAAAGTCAAGTATATAACAGGAAACACTAAATATGATCTGTGTACATTGAGAAATGACAAGGAAATACACAACAAATTCAACATACAAGTACAGAACAGATTAGATATATTGTCTGATCTAGAGACCCTATTTCAAGATGTGGATGATCAATGGGAAATTTTGAAGAATTCAATCAGTTTGGCTGCAGAAACAACTATTCCAAAATTAAAGAAGGTGGGTCGTAAGAAATGGAAGACTGAAGAAATTTTACAACTAATGGAAACAAGAAGACTCAACAAAAATAATCCTGTCAAATATGAAGAAATTCACAGACAAGTCAGAATATTATTTAAGTAGACAAAAGAAGCGTGGCTTGAGAAAAATTGCATAGAAATTGAAAACCAACACAACAGTCAAAATACCAAATTAGTGCACAAAAGAATTTCGGAACTGACTAATAAAAGAACAAGTACATCAGCAGGCTGTCTAAAAACTAAAGATGGCAAAATCATAATAGAAAAAGATCAGATTCTACATGTATGGACAGATTATGTGAAAAACCTGTATAATGATAACAGAGAGGAACAGTATGATATTAGATTTAATAATGAAGGACCACCAATTTTAAAGATGGTTCAAAATGTTCTTAAGCATATGAAAGCTGGGAAGTCCCCCGGTGCAGATAACATCACAACAGAAATGATTAAAGCTTTAGAAGAATTTGGATTAGAGCAAGTCATCAGACTGCTGAACACATTATATGATACTGGAGATATACCTTCTGAATTATGTAATTCTGTATTTATTGCAAGGGAGAGTTTATTCCGAGCTGGAGTCCGAATAGACAGAGTAGTTTATTCCAAGCTGGAGTCCGAATAGACAGGGTAGTTTATACATAGCTGAAGTATGAAGCTGTTTAAATATCAAGTATAATTTTCCAGATTGGTATCCCCAATAACAATAATTGTGTTCCCATGCGAGTTAAAGAATTGTTAACTTGCGTTTCTGTACACTTACTGTTTACAGTCTTCCATCTTTGTTGACATTACCGCCCTACTATTTCCTGCTATTGATGTCCTCATCATTCCGGTCCAAGCTGACAGTAATATGCGTCGCCTCAGAAAGATATGATTAGGCAATTCAAACACCAGGCTTCCGACTTACTGGCCTGATGAATTAACAAATAAACAAGGAAATGCTACGCACATAAAGTGCAGAAAAACCTGGTATATGTGAAGCAGGTTGAAAAGAGAGAGGAGATAGATAGATAACGAACGAAGCTAGTGTGAGAGACAGAGATATGAGAAAGATGTGTTGAAAGACATAAAAAAGTGTTCATAATCATAGTTCCTAATATTTTTTTTATTAAAAAGTCTCTTGCACCCAATTAATTGCTGAAATATTAAAAAAAAAAAAAATAAGTGTCCAGCAGGGAATCGAACCAACAGCTCCCGCTTATCAGGCAGAGACACTTACCACTATGCTACTGAGGATATGATTTTGAATCAACAAAAGTATATAACATAGCCACGCTCATGTCCCGATGACGTCACATACGTTAAGTCACGTGACTAGGCAAATCACGTGACCAGGACCACCCGGGGTTTCCGGGATGGGAAAAATCACGTGATAGTTCAGCTCTGAATAAACAGAGTAGTTTATTCGGAGCTGGAGTCCGAATAGACACTTTCTTATTGCAATCCCAAAGAAATCAGGAACCTTGGAATGTGATCACCATAGAACAATTAGTATAATGAGTCACATCTCAAAGATTTTGTTACAAATTATCATGCAAAGAGTGAGGAAGAAAATTCAACCTGAAATAGGGGAAGAACAATGTGGGCTTGTAGAAGGCAAGGGTAAAGTAAATGGTGTGTATATGCTGCGAATATTTATTGAACGTGCTATAGAAGTAAACAAGGATATACATCTTTGCTTTATTGACTACACAAAGGCTTTTGATAGAATTAGACATGTCAACATGGTGGATATGCTTGCAGATCTACAAATTGATTGGAAAGACATTAGACTTATAAAAAACATATATTGGAAACAACAAGCTGCCATAAGGATTGATAATGAAGTGGGACAATATCAACCTATTAAGAGAGGTGTTAGGCAAGGATGTGTAATGTCTCCAGATCTTTTTTCCCTATACAGTGAAAATATTTTCAGAAATGTAGAAGATATAAATGGAATCAGCATTGGAGGAAGAAACATCAATAACATTAGATATGCAAATGATACAGTATTGATTGCAGACAATGCACAGAATCTGCAACAATTAGTAGACGCGGTTGTTGTACACAGTGAGCAGCTGGGGTTGGAATTAAATTGTAAGAAGACACAGGTTATGGTCGTCACTAGGAAGGAGGTACCACAATGTAATATACAAATAAATGGGAATATTCTTCAACAAGTGAATCGATACAATTATCTCGGAACACTCATAACATCTGATGGGAGATGCCTTGAAGAGATTAGAACAAGAATCGCCATGGCGAAAGTAGCCTTTAGCAAGATGAAAGACATTCTGACCAATAAAAAGATGTGTTCCTGTCTCGACCGTGCCATGTGGCCAAGCCATCCAGGTATTTACTTCTCAGTCTTCCCCTTGGTCTCTTTCCTTCGATTTTGCCAATCATCACCAAGTTCTCCAATTCATTTCTTCTCAAAACATGCCCAAAAAATTTTGACTGTCTATGTCTAATGCCTCTAATCAGTTTACGATCTTCATTTGTTTCTTGAAGGACTTGCTCATTGGTTTTTCCTAGGTAGTATAGAGGTAGTAAATGATAGTTAGTGAGTTTACTAATTTTACCTTTGAATACAAAGTTTTAATAGTTTTTCCAATGAGGTCATTTTATGAAAGAGCCACTGTAGTGTGGTGGCTAGACACTTGCTTGCCAACCTGGTGGCCATGGGTTCAATCTGCATAAATGTGGAATTATAATTTTAAAAATTGAACGGGGCTCTCAGGTCCTCTCTGCCTAAATAGGTACCAGGTAATGTCTTGGGAAGTAAAGGTGGTCAGCATGATTCTGACCACATCAGCCACCGGGTGCTGATTGTTCTACACAAATATGTGTTTTTTAAGGATTGTAAAAAGAGTCCTTTACTTACTTTACATCTTGTCAATGTCGTACATTTTTCTCATTGCAGGTGTCCACGGGAATAAGATGAGAATTAGTCTGGAACATATATGCTTGCCTAGAGACTGAATTTGTGCTCAGTCATGGAGATAATAGAGTCTGAAAATCAATACAAGCATGAAGCAAGTGCCATCAAAAGGAAACCACCCCCAAAGCCAAATGGGCCACTGTTTACTATACCAAGATTAAAGAGGATAAAACGAGGTATATTAATAAATATAACTTCAATGTATAGTTTTCATTCTTTACTGTTTGTAGATACACTGTATGAAGTATGAAAACTTATTACCAATGTCAGATGTTTGCAAATTGCAGTCATTTCAAAAGGTGGGATCATACTATTTAGGTAGCAGTGTAGACAAAGACGGAAAAGATAAGACAGATTAAGCAATAATACTGGAAAGACATGGAGGGAGATGAAAGAGATAGCAACAGATAGGATGGCTTAACATGGGCAGGTTGAAGGCCTATACTCCAACGTGGGATAAAGGCAGAAGAAGAGGTAGAATTGTGATTGCTGCAGTTACTTGATGTCGTTTCATAGATTGCCTGTAAGTTTCTGTTTGTATTAAGTTCTTAGAGAGTAAGCACTTAGTATTGACAACATCATTTTGAGTCCCAATTCCGGTACTGATAACCACTTCATAACCAAAGTAAATAGTGCACACTTCATTTATCATTATGTAATGTGTCGCCCTTGTCATAGTGAAGTAGTTCGTCTGCAGATTTAGCTGAAAATCCCCAAGACTACTCCATTCATGAAGCATCTTGAGCAAGCATGTCTTTACAGAATGTCACAACACAAATGATGGCAAAGAACACAAATGATGACAAAGAAAAAATGTGGATGCAGTCACTGCTACAAATTGTTCATCCAGTTGATGCTCAGAGCTGTCCGTCAAGCAAGATAGAAAAGAGAAGTACCGCCTGACATTCACTCCAGGAAGGTGTAACTACCAGTCCACTGAGCCCTTCCTACCATCTACTCCCACTCCATACCTTTGAATCTTTAACACCTAGAGCTTTGTAAGTCCTTGTTCATGATCAGCGTGTCAAAATTAATCTCAGATACATTTTGACGTTTGTCCAGTGTTTTGAGGAAGGTTGTCTGTGCTTTTGACAGTAGGAAGACTTTAAACAAAGAAGCCATAAATAATAGATTGCACAATGTGTTGCCTGTCATATTTCGCTGCATCTCATCAAGTGCACACCACAGTTATGCACGATATGAAGTGAATATATGAATAATTTTCTGGCTGAGATACATAGCACAAATTATCATTGATACTGTTTGATTGTAGAACACTTGTTATCCCCTCGGTAATCAGTCTGAAGACTGCTTGAGTAAATGGTTTATACACCTCATGGAAACTCCGCCAGCAATAGTTCAATATATCATATGTTGCAAAGATAAGTGTTTTTTATTTAAACAGTTTTGATAAGTTGCAACATTCTTGACTTCTTTCAGAGCAATCTATAGTTTATGAAGTGTTGTTATTTTGTCAGATAAACTGACATATTTTCATTTTTTGACAGATCTGCTCACAGAACTTCCCTTAGACACACATGAGTGTCAGCAAGAGATACTGGCAGTGATCCGCAAAAGTTTTCACTTCCCAATATCATCTCTGTGCCATTCCTTCAACAGAGTGCAGTCAGTGCACAATCCTGAACTAACTGCCAAGGTACAGTGAGAGACGTGGTCTGCCAGTGTTACCTGTCAGATGTATTCAGTGTTTATTTTGGTTCATTTATACTTTTCGTAATCATGTACTAGTGTGTATGTGCACATCCGTGTACATCAATCAAGTACTGAAGTTTGGCTGAATGAATCCTTAACACTGTTCTCATTCTTCATGATACATTCATATAAGTTTCTTCCACTCCATTTTGTTATTTGTGTACACCTACATGTAACATTGAACCCTCTTGCACTCATCCCCTCTACCTTTCCCTCAAGTATATATTAACAAACTGTCCTTTTATACGATCAAAGTACATAATTCATCTGACCTTGATCTCAATCAGTGTTTTGTTTTCTCCAATCTCTTTTTGTATAATACTTTTTCTTCTTCTGCCATGATAGTCTTGTGTGTGTGAGAAAGAGAGAGGGAGAGAGAGCTAGCTGTGCTACCGCAGTGGCTAGCACGTTTGCCACTTGACTTGATGGTTTAATGTTTGAGTTTCCCTAGAGACCAAAATTTTGAAACAATTTGACCTAAGCTCCCATTCTGACCCAGTCTTTAATGGGCAGCAAGAAAGTAGAAGTGGCTGACATAATATTGGCCACATGGCGCATTGCGTGCAGATTGGTCTGTAAATATCTGAAGCTAGCACCATATACCGAATACGCAGAATAAGCGTGGAAAAAGATCCTTTATTTTCACTTATGTATTATTCTTGAAAACAATTTAGTTGTTACCCATTTATATACTGTTTTATTTTGTTTTGTGAATGTGTGATTCTGTGCATGACTAGAAATATGCTCATTTTGCAGTACTTGGAAAGACGAAGAGATATGAAAGGTAATGGATATCCAGATGCTCTTTTGGCTGATACTTATGCATTTCTACCATTGGACAGTCCCTCAGTGGTGAGTTTATTTGGTTGGTGTGAAATCATTGTTTACTTGTTTTCTCTGTTCATACACTCCTCATGATTGTTGTTGCAGTGATTACATGTGACATATTTTCGTTTGATCAATCTGTTCTATGATGCAGAAGAAAACAGCTTAGATGTTCATAATCATCATCATCTTCCCTGCCAACTGGTTTAAACATTCATGTCTCTCCACAGATCTAGATGTTCTGGATCAAACTCTGTTGGTGTTATTCCTCCATGCCACCGTCTCAATCCATCCATCATCATTTCTCTTGGTCTGCCTTTGTTCCCACTGAACTTTCTTGTCATTACAATGTTTTCCGATGCCTCTCTTCTCATTACATGCCCAAGGAATGCCGTTGTGTCTTTCTTGTAATTGTATATAATGTTCTTCTTTCATTAGCCTCTTTTAGGCAATCATGATTTACTTTGGAAGTCTAGTGTATTCACAACCTTCGTCTCAGAAACCACATATCCTTTGCTTCTAAGCTCTTCCTAATTTGTTCATTTATGTTTCATGATTGACTGCCATACAGCAAAACAGGTTCTATATAACATTTCAGTACTCTCTTTCTTACATACGGTATAGGATACTTTTCAATTTTTGAAATGTAGCTTTTGCTTGACCTATTCTGCTCCTAATCTCTGTTATGTATCGTCCATCTGATGTTACAGTTGCCCCTAGGTGTTATAATGTATCGATTTAGTTAAGCATAATTCCTTCTATTGTTATGTCACATTTTGGGTAGGCCTTAGGTTCATACCAGAATGCGATCGGCGTTGCCAGTAGTGGGGTGTGCTCAATATTTAAATAACTGACTGTTTTCTTGATATTCTTAAATGTTAAGAGTGTAAAGTGGTCTTTTTTGTGTGGTTTGTTTACATGAGCAGTGTGCTGTTGATTTGTTTAGGTGTACCGCTAGAACAGTGATTCCTAAACTTTCATTTGGCCACACTTTCTGAAGTATACAACATAGTCATCTACACCAATGGGTCAGTGGTGAGAAACAGACATAGTGGCTGGGGCTTTATTGCAAAGGCTAATGGGCGAGTCTTGAAAAAGGAGTCTGGCATATGAGACTACGACCTCCAGCATGAGAATGGAGGTGGAGGCAGTAACAGCGGCATTCCGGTGGCTAGAGGAGACTACTGCAACACACGTTGTATTCATTACGGATTCAAAGAGTATGCTTAGCAAGGTGGAGAAAGGAATGTTTCGTGTGGAATGGCTCTCGTCACTTCAGAGGTCACAGATTGTGAGAATTGTATGGATATTTTGCCCTGGCCATGCAGGTGTACGGGGGAATGAACAGTCTGATAGGCTAGCAGGGAATGCATCTCTTGGTGGTATTTTGCCTATGGACAAGGGGGAGGTGGTCGTGTGCTTGTGGGACCAGGTGGAGAAGGCGGAGGAACAGAATGAGAATGAGATTGCGGGGGATCGGCAGGGGTTCCAGAATCTCAAAACTGAGAGGGAAGACCAGGAGAACTTTTAATCAGATAGCGGTGGGAACAATTGGTAGTATGACTCTTCGCTGGCTGTTGAACGAGGGGACGGAGCACGTATGGGAATGTCCTGAGTTCAGTGATGTCGGTTCTTAACTCAACTCAACTCTGAAGTATACATTGTTTGTCATACCCATTTGAATAGATATGAAATATTGACAAAAAAAAAAAAAATGTTAGCACCCAGGACTACATTATAATTTTGTATTTCTCATGGGCTTTGTAGTTCTCAGGCGTTTTATACATCATTTCATGTACTATATTATACATCTTTGTTATAATGAGTTACATTATACACCACTTAGTAGTTCTCAGGTATAAAATTTGTCAGCATTATTGTTCTTAGAAACTGTGTCATAAAACTTTATAGTTCACACTGGCTACATTATATAGCTTCCTAGTTCTCAGTAACTACATTATACATTTTCATTGTACAAGGGGAAGTCAATAAGTAAGTCACAAATGGCTGTAGAAAAATAACTAAATATGATAACAAGTTGAAACCAGTTTATTTTTATACATACATTGTCTCTTTATTTTTCAACATAATTTCCACCAACATTGATGCACTTATACCATCGTTTTATCAGTCCTCCCAAACCGGCTGCATAGAATTGCGTGCTCTGTTTTCTTAACCACAATTTCACTTCACATTCAACTTCGGCATCGTTCTCGAAATGTCTCCCTCCAAGGTGAGTTTCCAGTGGACCAAAAAGGTGGAAATCGCTAGGGGCTAAGTCGGGGCTGTAAGGTGGATGTTCCAGAACTTCCCACTGTAATTGGTTAATTTTCTCCTGAGTTAATTAAGCCGTATGTGGTCTGGCATTGTCATGAAGAAGCAACACTCCTCTAGTCAGCAGTCCTGGATGTTTTCTTCGAATTGCATCATGAAGCATCGATAGAACTTCACAGTACGATTCTGAATTCACGTTGTCACTTTTCTTCTTGAAATTGGTTAAAAGCACTCCTTGACAATCCCAGAACACTGTCAGTATAACCTTTCCTGCTGATGGCGTAACCTTGAATTTTTTGACACAAGATGAAGAAGGATGTTTCCATTGCATTGAAGCACGCTTTGATTCGGGCTGGTAGTGATGCACCCATGATTCGTCCCCAGTAACAATCCTGTTCAGCATGTCTTCTCCTTCATCTTTATATCAACAGAGATGATTCAAGGACAGGCCAAATCGGTTCATTTTGTGTTCGTCCTTCAATTGTCTGGGTACCCACCTTGAGCACACGTTCTTAAATTTCAGTCGATCATGCATTATACTGTATGCTGAACCATGTGAGCACCATATTGCTGATGCTACAGAGTCTATTGTTACTTGCCTGTCACCTTTAATCATCTCCTCCACCAGCTGCACGAATGCTTCTGTTGCAATCTCAACAGGATGACCAGATCGGATTTCATCAATAATTTTAGAGCGTCCTTGAGAAAATTTTTCTACCCAGCAATGCGCCACTTTACGGGACAAACATTTGTCAGCATAAACAGGAAGCATTTCTTTATTAATGTCCTTTGTAAGCAGCCCTTTTGTCCACAAAAAACGCACAATAGCACGTTGCTCTTTGGTTGTACTCCATAAGTACGTTCTCCATTTTGTTTATGCGCTGGTCATGCGCATGAGACACCTAGTGCCACCTGTCAAACAGGAATATAAAGTTCGATGTTGCTGTCACTGAATGACACCTGTAGAAAACACCAACTACATTTACCTGCCATCCCACAGAACTGTGTGACTTACTTATTGTCTCGCCCTTGTACTTGGAGGCTACATTATAAGCTCAGCAATTCTCAAGGGTACTATATATTACTTAGTGGTTCTGAATGGTTATATTATACAGCTCAGCGGTTAACAAGGATACTGTATATATTGTTTAATGGTTCTGAGAAAGCATAAAGGATAACTTTTTTCTTTATTCACTGACTTAGTGTAAAATGGAGGGAATGACAAATCAATAATTCATCATCAAAAGCAAATAAATAATTTATAGTAGAAGCCATAATGATTAATCTACACAAGACAGTTTTGTGCAAACGGAAAGACATGTTAGTCGGTTTGAAATTACTGTGGTAGACAATTGACATAACTGTGCGAACATGTGTATATTTCAGTTTGAAGGATTTATCTAGTTATTTTACTTTATGTTTTGTGAATTCTGCAGTATGTACCTGACGAGATGCAGCAAAATATGCTAGACAATAAATCGTGCAATCTATTGTTTGTGTCTTCGTTATTCAATAATTTATCATTTCTGTCATCATAGGAAACATTAGTGTAAATTTTGTCACAGAACATTTGAACAGACTTGCTAGAGATTTGTTGTTAGAACTATTATTTCATCGTGTTTCATGTCATACACACATCACCTAGCATGCTTCCTGCTTTAGCCACTGTCTATCTCTGTTTTAGTCTACCTCTCTGTTTCTGAAATGTAATGTTTTGTGTGTGTTTCATGACATAAACACATCAACTGCCTCTCTACTAGTGTCACTTCCCTTATATTTCTGAGTGATTCTGATATGCTTCAGTATGTCTTAAGTATTCACAAATGTTGCAGGTGGACAGAATGGTCAGAGATGGCGTCAGGTGTGGCAATCAACAGTTCTCAGGCTTGGGTGTGTCTCACATGGGTATGTTTGACTTGTGTTATCAGTTCAGCGTGTTCATGTTTTCATGAATTTGTATAGTTGGATTGTATTTCTTGTTTTGTTGGATTAAAAGTCAGGCTACCATGACAACAGTAGTTCATTATACCATGCCAATAACTGTTGCATTTATATTTCTTGAAAAATCTGGCCTGTTCATAACTTCTGAACACGCATGCCAGCCATGTGTTGTGCCTAGGTCATAAGAATGTCATAAATGCAGTATTTTTCAGAGACCTTTAAGAATCGTTGCTGAACCTGTGGAGTTTGTGTTCTGTGTGATGCTTTCAACAGGCTGCTGTGTGGATGTTTTGTATGCGTGACAGAGCCATATGGGATAGACCCCAGTGCAATGAAGTCGATTCTCGTGCAATTAACATTTTACCATTTTATTAGAATGTCATTGAAAGATTGTGTGTATAGAAGTTTTCATTAAATTGTCACTGAATAGGCCAGATTTTCCTGTTTACTTAACATTAGCGATCTGCTATTGCTTTCACTTGTCACATTCATATTGTCACTAGTGTTAATCACTCTCTCCAGCTGTGCATTTGTGCAAACATGCAGACATACTCACACCGATGAAGCCCAAATTTGGGGACAGACTGATGCTGATGGTCAAGTTACTGAAGGTATGTAAGCTCAGAGAGAGGCTGGGGATTGGGTCAGGGGCAAGGCTGTTGCTGAACAGATGGAGTATATTGGGCATGTGGTGCTAGACCCATCTTTTACAGACCAGTCAAGACGCTGTGGTTCAAGTGGTCAACACCATGCTGACCATCTTTACCACCCAAGATGTCTTCTGGTTCAATGAATTGGCTGAGTTGACCTGGGAGCCCTGGTCAGTTTTGAGAATCAGCCCTGATGCAGATTTGAACTTGTGACCACTGGGCTGATAGGAGAGCTTCTAGCCACTACACTACCATGACTGCCAAACTGACTGGATCTCATACAACTGGAGCAGTTACTGTTTCTGATTCCTAGCTTGTTCTTGCAAGGTTCCGGGCAGCGGGTTCTGCTATGAGAGGGTACCAATATCAACAGCTTCTTTGTTGTGGAAGTGAAAGAATTGATTTTCTGGCTTTAAGAACATCTGCAGAAAGCACACTGACCACGAATAATTAGGTATTTCTAGTCAATCTTTGATCCAAAGTTGCATGGTGATATTGCTTTGGATAAACAGTTGAGTTGAGTTAAGAACCGACATCACTGCACTCAGGACTTTCCCATACGTGCTCTGTCCCCTCGTTCAACAGCCAGCGAAGAGTCACACTACTAACCGTTCCCTCAGCTATCTGATTAAAAGTTCTCCTGGTCTTCTCTCTCAGTTTTGAGATTCTTCCAGAACCCCTGCCGACCCCCTGCAATCTCATTCTTTCCACATATGGGTTCTCAATCTGTTCCTCCGCCTTCTCCACCTGGTCCCACAAGCGCACGACCACCTTCCCCCCTGTTTTGGATAAACAGACCTGTGAATATATACATTTAGCTGTGACTCGAGCAGTGTGCCATGGAAATGATTGCTATCCACATTACGTGATATCTATTAAAGGGGAGCCGGTCTCTCTGGCTGTGGGGTTACAACACTTTCTCTCTGTAATCCCGTTTATCACGCAGAGTCTCGCAGCGGAGCGAGAGCTGAGGCGGTTCGACCCCCGCTCGTGACTTGCGGGATACTGAGCCGGCCGCTCAGAAAGCAATGGCAAACTACTGAGCGTAATCTTGCCAAGAGATCAACATACAGCTGAAAGATGCTGGTGTTGACAGCTAAGTCCTGTAAAGGGATATGTTAAAAAAAAAAAAAAAATTAAAGGGGATGGAGCACCCATGTGTCTGTTTCAGTCCTGCTTAGGACTAACTCACAAGAGGGCAAAGAAAAGAGAGATAATTAAAAATATCCACAAAAACGGACCTCATTTTAACCGACGCTGAAAAAACAGGTTGAACGGGGCCAGATTTTTATTTTATTTTTCATAAATACTAAACTGAAATATGTATCGGTTCTTGGTGCCAGGATGTTTATTCTTAATAAGCAACAGTTTCAGTAGGATAAAAGCTCTTATAGCTGGACAACCCTGGGCGGATGTTTGAAGGCTGGAACAATCAAAAAGTGCAAAATTTTATGTGGAGAGAGGAGTATAGAACTGTTGAAAAGTTGTAGTTTCTAATGCGCCTGAAATGTTTATTTTTTTGTAGCCATGTGCCATTTTTATGAAGGTGCAGATCCTGTGTAGCCAGTCTGTTGACACATAGAATGATTTAGTAACTGATTGAAGTCTGGTGTTCGTGGGAGATGGCGAACCACGACCTGTTGCACTTATAGATATGGTACATGATGATGACTGTTGGAGACAACTATAGTAACTTATCCCTGACATTTGAAAGTACAAGGCACTTACAGAGAAAGTGGTCAGTTGTTTTATAAAAGTGAAAACAGTGCTTGACCTGGGGTTTATGCTAGGGATGATGAAATGTACAGTTCTAACTGTTAATTACTGAGTTTGTCTATGAATGAGATAAAGCACTGTCTCTGTTCTCCATTCTTCTTCTTCTTCTTTCGTTCACTTGAAATATGTCTATATCTGCAATGTCGTCTCTTGCATGAATTGAACTGTTTTTTTTCAGTTCACACAGTGGTCCATAGAGTTATCTTCCACTGTCGTCTCTCTAGGCCAGAAGGTTTGCCTAGATATGTTATATTTTGGGCAGTCTTGGAGTATGTGCTCTGCTGTCTGCGACGCCAATCCACAAGTGCACATGGCTGTTTCACCAATCTTGAATTTTGTATACATGTGGTTGCGTAATCTATTGTGTCCTGTTCTGAGGCGCAGAATAATGACTTGTTCTGGTCTGTCCATAATGTGGTAGTCATCTTGAGCAGGTTTTGGTGGCTTTCTGACTGATTTGATCATTCTTTTCTTTTGGTGGTATGTAACGGGCACATCAGGCTGTTCCTCTTTGGCTCCTTCCTTAGCCAATTGATCAACTCTGTCGTTTCCGGGTACTCCACAGTGGGATGGTATCCACTGTATGGTGACTTTATGCTGACTGCTAAGTTCAGAAAGTAGTGTCCTTAGTACTGGCAATTTCCCAGAGAGGAGCGCCCCGAGTACTGATTTTGCATCTGTTAGTAGCACCACAGGTTGTGTACCATTGCTGTTATTTAGTAATTTCTCTGATGCTATCTTGATTGCCTCAATTTCGGCATCATAGTTATGGCAGTACTTTCCTGTCGGTACTCTGGCTGTGTCCCTAGTATTATTTGGTTATTCTATGTACACTCCCGCTCCTCCATTTCGAACAGCATTTTGTGCTGACCCATCTGTGTAGACTCGGATCCAGAGGTCCTGTGGGTATTCTTCATCAAGGAAGCTGAGAGTGGCTGTTCTGCGCTGCACACTGTTCTGTTCTTCCTTGTCAAATATTCCTCTCACTTTTGTCTGGATTTGTAACGATAGTCTATGCTCATCTTTCCATGGAGTTCGCTCTGGAATAGTTGTTAGGGGGATACCAACTGTGGGCAGATCAGTGGTTTCTCTGCAGAGTCGTTTGGCCTGGTGGATAAAACTACTTCTTTTCAACCGCCCCATAGCTAGGTTTTCAAATCTGTTCTTCATAGGGTGGCCTGGCAAGCTGAGGAACTTTTCTGCTTGTATTAGCGTTTTCGTATCTCTGCGCTCACTCAGTGCCTGTGTCCTCCCCATCTTCTCCATTTCCACTATAGGGGTTGATCTCATCCCTCCTGTGGTGACTCTAAGTGCTTGATTTTGCACCTTGTCCAGCTCTTGTAGTGTGGTATTTGATGCTGAACACCACGCAGTTGACCCATATTCCAGGTGTGGTCGTATGCTCTGTTGGTAAACTTTGCTAAGTATTTTCGTACTGGCTCCCCATGTGGTTCCACTTAGCTTTCTCAGGATGGCTATTTTCCTTCTGGCTTTTGCTACTGCTTTGTTGATGTGCTTTCTCCATGTCAGCTTGCCATCAAATGTTACTCCAAGGTATGTTGGTTCTTTATCTTCTCTTAGGGGTGTTCCATTTATCTGGATGATCCCTGCCTTTTGTTTTGGAGAGAGGGTAAATAGGGTGGTGCTGCACTTGTCAGTGTTTATGCTGACACACCATCTATTTGCCCATGCAGCAAATGTATCTACAGCTCTTTGTAGCAATCTGGTGGCCACTGATGCATATTCATTTGTGCTCCATAGAACCAGGTCATCGGCGTACATTGCCGCTTTAATTCCATGCGGTAGGTGAGCAACAAGATCATTGATGAAGATTAGAAAAAGTGTGGGGGACAAGACTCCGCCCTGGGGGACACCGTGACGCAGTAGTACTTTCTTGCTCTTGAGTCCGTCTATCTGTACTCGGGCTCTTCTGTTGTGCAAGTATGCTTTCACCCATTTGTACATTCTTCCATTGACTTTGCAGTTTCTCAGTTTCTTCATCAGACCTTCTTTCCAGACTTTGTCAAAGGCTTTCTTCAGATCTATCCATGCCGCAAGCACCAGCTTCTTCTCTTGGAATACATCCTCAATTTCTTGAGAGAGGTAGGTTGTCTGATCTTCCGTAGAGTAGCACTGCCTAAAGCCAGCCTGCTGTGGCACAAGGATGTTTTTACTTTCAATGTACCACTGGAGTCTGTGATTGATGATGCGCTCCAGTGTTTTGCAGAGACAGCTGGTGAGGCTAATTGGTCTGTAGCTAGAGGCAACGGAACCATCTTTCCCTGATTTTAGGAGGGGTATCATGATTGCTTCTCTCCAGGCTTGTGGAACACTGCCTAAGGTCCAGCTGTTATTGAAGATCTGCAACAGCTTTGTTTTGGCCTCTGTTCCTAGGTTCCTGATCATTTCATTGGAGATACCATCAGCTCCTGGTGACTTTCTCATTTTTAGTTTTGATATGGCTAGCTCCAGTTCGCTGATTGTGATGGGTGCCTCCAGAACCTCATGTACTATTTCCTTCTGTCCTGTATGTTGTCGTTTCTCTCGAATCTCTTGTTGTTTCTCTGGACTAATTTTGATATTGCTATCTTGTGCGAACGAGTCCGCAAAATGGTCAGCTGCTTGCTTTCTTGTTAAGATTTTCCCATCTTTATGCAGTGCAATTTTTGAGTTTCTCCCTGTGCCCTCGTCATTAAGCTGTTTTATTAGCTTCCACAATTTCCTTGTGTCTCTTTCAAAGTTCAGAGACTCCGTTTTCTTCTGCCAGCTTTTCCGTCTAGCCTGCAGCTTGGCCCTTTGAAATTTGGCTTTTGCATGCTGGAATTTATTGTGGTGCTCTTGGCTGGGTGTGGCCTCTGCTTGCTTTCTACACACTTCAACATCATTATGCAACTGTTCCAGTTCACTACTCCAGTAGGGTTTATATTGTTTACGGGCTTCTCTTGGTACTGTTTCTCGCGCTGCCTGTAGTATGCATTTCCCAAACTCTTCAACTGCTTTATTTATGTCTTTCTCAGTGTTCAGGTTTCTAACCAGTATGCTGGTGCGATGCTTGTACATTGCCCAGTCTGCTTTCTTGTAGTTCCACCTCGAGAGGGTGCTGCTTTCACTTACAAGCTCATTTTCTACGGTTAGAAAGACTGGCCGATGGTCACTGCCACCAAGTTGTTTCCCAACAGTTCGTGTAATGTTCCACTCCAGGTCTGGTGAATGAAAAGCCAGGTCAGGTGTAGTTGTAGAGTGCCATGATCTCGAGTAGAAAGTATGTGGGTCGGACGGCTTGTTAATCAACATGAATCTATTCTCATCTTGCCAGTCTTCCAGTCTCTCTCCTCTCTGGTCCATGTGATCATAGCCCCAGCTCTGCGAGTGGCTGTTGAAATCGCCACACACAATCATTTTTTCTTTTAGTGGTAGAGTGTCCAGTGCCTGTGGGCGGTCACTTGGACAGTAGTAATTGATCAGATGTAGATCTGTATTACCTGTCTTAAGTTTAAGTGTCTGATACTCAGCCCCTTCCATGTAGACTTTGATTTGGGAAGCCATGATGTTATTTCTTACAAGGGTCAGTATCCCACCTTTTCGCCTGTTCTTTCGGTCAGATCGGTAACACTGGTAGCCTCTGATTTTGAAGGCTATATTTTCATTGAGGTGAGTTTCTTGCAAGCAACATATGCTTACTTTTTCTTGGTCCAAGATTTTTTCTAATTCTATTTTTTTGTTGCTGACTCCCTCCGCATTCCAGTGCATTATTTTAAGTCTTCGTTTAGTATGGCCAGTCGTCCTATTCTCATGTCCCCTGGCTCCACAGGACATCTGAGAAGGACCTCCAGTAGTTGGGGTTGGACCCTTTCGAGACATAGGGCCCGGCACTGCACCTGCCTGGGGGTCCAAAGCAGGGCGAGCACCATAACGATTAGCAGTAGTCGACATATTCCATTTTGCGTGATTGCGTGGCATCCTGATTTCTGTGGTGCGCCTCTTGGCTGGTTGCCTCCGTCTTCAGCACCTTTCTTTGCTAGAGCAGACTGTGGTCTCACTCAAGTGTAGATGTGTACACGCGCACACACCTGTCTGCGCATGCATGTACGTGCATACACATCTAGAGCATACTGGTTATTTTCCGGCGCCAGAGACTCGCCATCGCCCCTTCTCCTGTTAGTTTAAACAGGTCCGCCACGTGAAGGCCAGGAGTTTTGCTGCATAGGTTATGTATTCACGAGCCATTGAGGTATTTGAGCAATGTTGGGCGCTCACCCCAACACCGTGCCTCGGCTACATACAGCAACATTTGGAACCCTCTGTTCTCCATGACTTGTTTGACATTTGAGTATTCCTGGGTTTTGTACCACCTCAATTATTTTGTGTTTGTCATGGACAGAGTAGCAGCAGAAACCAATAGAGAGCCAATTATACTGGATAAACCAGTTTCTTTATATGACCAGAAGAAAACACCCCCCAGATCATCTAGATGTTTTGATGATGAATGTCAGGGGAATAAATTTAAATCAGAAGTAATAGAAACAAAAGCAATAAACATATCACCAGTAATAAAATCCCTGTATTCAAGCTCATACGGTTGTATGACCAGAGCCAAATTTGAAATGTCTTAGAAGTGTGTTCACATACAGAAAAATAGAAGAAAAAAACAATTAAAAATCAAATGCCCAGATATAAACAAACATACCAAACAACAAAAGCAATACAAGAAGTACCCAAAGTATATTTAATATTTTCAAACAACAGTAATTTGCAGTGTTTAAGTTCACATCTCAAAATATCTTTACAGACAGAGAAACAGAAATGAGTTTAAAAGACATAATCTAGTAAATGCCAGCTGTAACCCAGATGTGGGATGATTGTTCTATCACCTTTGCTGTACTCTTCTTCTTTGTTCCTGTTTTGAGGGAAATGTGTCACACCTTGTTGTGCACCTCTGTGGTCTGACTTTGGCATGCTTTTACCTAAGGTTTGCTTCCTCTAGACCAGTGGTTCTCAACCGGTGGAGATTCCACCCCAGGGGGGAATTTTAGGGTTTCCAGGGGGGGGGGGGGGGGGGGGGGGGGGTTGGAATTAAGATTATTTCAAGATCGCGTTAATACAAGAACCGATTGTTTGATATTGTTTTTCCCTTCATACTTTACGGTTCTGTACTTCTCGCCCTGCTGAAATTCGTTTTATAGCGTAAGTAGACCTGTAAATCACGTTTTATGTAGACGTCTAGACTTGTTCTAGTATGAGTTATTAAATTTAGCTTCCATTTTTTACGTATATTGTGTAGGGGCGGGGGGAATTTATGGTGAGGAAATAGGAAAAAGGGGGAGGGGGGAATGACGTTCTAAACATATGGCGAAGGGGTGCATGGGCCAAAAAAAAAAGACTGAGAACCACTGCTCTAGACAGATTCCAACTCTTGCTATACCTTTAATTAACCCTCTAGAGACAAACAATAGTAATGTTTAGCAGTATGTTTACAAACAACTTTGTTACCCATATCAAACTTACACAGTGATTAAAATTGGAGAAAGAAAGCTCACAGTATTACAATTGGAGAAAGAAACCTCACAGAATTACAAATGATGAGAGAAACTTTATTTTTAAAGGCTGAGAAGTTAAAAATGTGCATATGTTCCATTACGTTTAAACAGCATAGTGAAATGAGGTGTTAGGTTAAAGAGGCTTAAATCACAAGTAGTGACAATGGTGGATAACCAGTGGCTACTACATCTCACCTCTTTGCTGCCATACAGAATACATCATAGCTGACATGGCTTCTTATAATCCATGCTGTTTGGTCTTTGTGTGTGCTTCCTGTCATGTCTGATACTCATGTTCCTCCATACCATGATGTCAAACTATCCAGCATATTCTCTCTTGGTTTCCCTTGCCTCACTTCCCCTCCAATCTCCCCATTGTGACGACTTACTGCAGAGCTTTCCTCTTATCATGACATGCTACAAAGACTGTTCTTCTGATGCAAGTAGCCAATTTTCTTTGTGGGTTAACTTCTTTTAAAATATCTTCGTTGCTCTTGTCATTGTCCACAGTGTTCTCAGCACTCTTCAATAAAACCATCTCTCTGCAGCTTCCACATAATTCCTCACTTGTTTGCTAATTGTCCACATTTCTCTACAGAAAGACAATAGCTGGTAGGGTAAAATGTAGACCAGCAGAAGTCAAGGGAAATCATCATTGTACATTCTTAGTATATTATATTTGAATAGCTTGCACTGTTTCAAATTAACCCCATAATGTGTGCATCATAGAAGTAGTTTCACACAGTAGGGACATAAAATGATTCCTATGTCTTCAGTTTATTTGTTTGTCTTGCTTGCTGTTTTTTATTTTTGCATGTGAAAAGATATTTTGTGATTAATTTGAGAATTACGCAAACACAAACTCTTGTTGAACGCAGGTAATGTTGATTTCAGGGTAAAGTGAAAATGGTGATGTGCAAGAACGTTGGAATGCAGCTGGAGCCAACACCAAACTATGATTGCCACATTGCCAAGCCCAATGTTGATCAGTTGACACAGCAGCCCCCACACATGCTGTTTTACTCTTCACAGGTGACTGCTCACTTTTGTCCTTGAAAGTTGCCTGTTGTCAGTTGTTATGCTGTTATTATGAGGGGGCTTCAAATAAAAATCTTAAAAATGTGATAGAAATTACAATAACCATACCATTGTCTTGTAACCTGTCAATATTGTTGTTAAGGAGTCTTGAGCACTTGACATCATGGTGTAGATGAACACAGCAATGTCATAAGGACAGTTTAAAAATGGTGGCCCCACTTTTGATATGCACTAAAGAGGAGTTGTGTTCTGTTATCCTTGTTTTGATCAGTAAAGGGGTGAAACTTATAGAAATTCATCGGCAAATGAAGGTCCAGTATGCTGATGCATGCATGTCAGTCCAGCAAGTGTACGAGTGGAGTAGGGAGTTTCAAAATGGCATGACTTCTGTGACAGACTGTTCTTGACTGGGTCAGGCACACATAATAGTGACCCCTGGTCAATTGTAGCTGTTGAAGGCCTCGTACAGGAAAACCGCTGATTGACTGTGAGTGACATTGTCGCACATCTTGACATCAGTCAAGGTTCAGCACACCACATCATCCATAATATGCTACAGCACCGCAATGTGTCTGCAAGGTTGTTGCCACGGCAGCTTACTCCAAAATTGAAATGACACAATGATGCTTGTCAAGATCTTTTGCAGAAGTTTATTATCAAGAATTATTACTAGAGAAATGGTGTCATCCATCCTCACCGGAACCAAGAAGTTTTGCATGCAGCCACCTGCATGGAAAGTTATACTGACTCTCTTTTGGGATGAATGAGGCGTTATTTTAGAACACTAGTTAGTTAGTTAGCCGCGGTTCCAACTTCATGACAATGGGTCATCCCCATTATGCTCCGTTCCTGCAAGTGAATATCATACAAAATGCTCCTCACTGCCCAATGTGAAAAGTGGAAAAGATAGGAGTCTCGGCAAGCCAACAGCCCACACAGGTACACTTGTGCATAATGCCGCCGCCAGAATGCCAACACAAAAGTCCTCCACAAAAAAATACAGTTCATCATCGATGGAATCGGCAGTCACCAGAAAGACTTCATTGACCTGGATTTTATCCCGTATGGCTCAGTTTCTTTCTGCAGGGCAACCCACCGAAAGTGCCGCACAAAGCACAAACTCCGTAGCTCCAAGTAACGACTCCCATGAGTCTCCTGAAAAATGCACTCATGAACCAAAAAGGCAAACCAGTCAATTCAGGAACAGCCGGCCACCATCATTCGGAACATGCAGTTCATGCTACAAACAACCGCGGACAGATGTAAAATCATTCCACATGAAATTCACAGCTCACAGTGTTGTGCCATGCACTCACTCAGTAGAGGTACCTTTGGTAAGGATGACTCTCATGTCCTTTTCAGGACCCATCCCCCACTGGTCCAAGCCTGACACACAGCTCTCGCCTGTGGCTCCTAGTAGCTGTCAGCATGTGACAGCGGCCACCCCCGGGCAACAGCTGTGAGAGGCTGGCTAAACCAGGCGCGGGTAGCTGATTTGGTATCAAACCAAGCGGTGAAGTAGGGTATGCCTACCCAGCATGTGAAGACAGGATCCGGCAGACTGCGCGGAAGAAATCATTCTTGATTCAAAGGGCAAGACGGCATTTACCTGCAAAGTGTTGTGGAACGTAATGAGCACGACAAGCACGTAAAGCGCCCTGGTCATCCACTGCACCTGTATTAGTCTCCAGTCGTCTTGACTTGTCCTGCCACTGGATTCAGATGGACTCAGGCGAGAGAGTGAGGTCGACGAATTGCGCAACTCTTCCTCACTTTAATCCAATTCATCGCGCAAGTCATTCTTCATCCAACATCATATAACAAGCTGCCACAATTGATGAAGTGAATGCAAGAATCTCCAAGGCCAGTGCGGCCTTTGGCAGACTGTACAAGAATGTATGGGACAGATCTGGAATAAGCCTGCAAACAAAGCTAAAAGTCTACAAAGCAGTTGTATTATCCACACTGCTATATGCTTGTGAAACCTGGACTGTTTATCAGCGACACGCTAGGAAATTAAACCACTTCCACACAGTTTGCCTTAGGAAGTTACTGAAGATTAAATGGCAAGACAAGATGCTTTTGGAATTAATCATGACACCTGGGAGACTGCAGCCAGAGACCGAAATTCGTGGCGTGCATCATTACGCAAGGGTACAGTCACTTGTGAGGCAACCAGGACTGCAAGAGCTGTGAAGAAAAGACAGAACAGAAAAACCACTGCAGAAAATCCTCCTCCAGAAATACCAAGCATTCTTTGTCCACATTGTCAAAGAACATTTTGAGCCAAAATAGGCCTTATCAGCCATCTTAGAACTCACGGCTCCATACTTTCAACCCCACTGGATGAAATGAATTGTCATCATCATTCTTGATGAACAGACAACAAAACAGTTGAGGGCAATGGAACCATGCACTACCAGTCCAACATGAGGAAAATGCTAATGCAAACCGTAGCCACAAGCGTAAACACTCCAGGGGCCTTAACTGGAGTTAAATGCCTATTTGCTATGTTGGGGACCGAAAGCCTCTATTTTAGAGCACTACACGCCAACAGTGAAAACTGTCACCAATGATACATATAGAAATGGTCTCAGGAGTCATCTTCGACCCTCAATCAAATCTAAACGACATGGACTTCTGAGTAAATGTGTCCTTTTGCAAAATGACAATGCTCGATCCCATACTGTCCATGCAGCAGTTGAAACCGTCAGACATCTCCACTTTCAGTGTGTGCCACATTTCCCGTACTCGCCAGACCTAGCTCCAAATGATTTCCACCTGTTTGGACAACTCGAGTTTGGAGTTATTGGGAGGAAAAAATTGTTTGGTCCAATGAAGAGGTACAGCAGGTGGTGAATGAGTGGTTACATATGCGAACAAGAGAATTTGTTCTACAGGAATGCAAGCACTTTATCGGCACTGGAGGACTTGCACGTGTTCCTTTCTTTCTTGCAGGTGTTTGTTCCTTTCTTCTTGCAGGTGTTTGTTCCTTTCTTTCTTGCAGGTGTTTCTTCCTTTCTTTCTTGCAGGCGTTTGTTCCTTTCTTCTTGCAGGTGTTTGTTCCTTTCTTCTTGCAGGTGTTTGTTCCTTTCTTTCTTGCAGGCGTTTGTTTCTTTCTTTCTTGCAGGTGTTTGTTCCTTTCTTTCTTGCAGGCGTTTGTTCCTTTCTTTCTTGCAGGTGTTTGTTCCTTTCTTCTTGCAGGTGTTTGTTCCTTTCTTTCTTGCAGGCGTTTGTTCCTTTCTTCTTGCAGGTGTTTGTTCCTTTATTTCTTGCAGGCGTTTGTTCCTTTCTTTCTTGTAGGTGTTTGTTCCTTTCTTTCTTGCAGGCGTTTGTTCCTTTCTTTCTTGCAGGTGTTTGTTCCTTTCTTCTTGCAGGTGTTTGTTCCTTTCTTTCTTGCAGGTGTTTGTTCCTTTCTTCTTGCAGATGTTTGTTCTTTTCTTTCTTGCAGATGTTTGTTCTTTTCTTCTTGCAGATGTTTGTTCTTTTCTTCTTGCAAGTGGCACTTGTAATTAAAAATTAAAGAACTCTTGTTACATGCCTTGAGGCATATTTGGGCATATGATGTTGGTCTCATACAAATCAGCACTTGATGGGTGGTGTGGTCAGTATCATAGTGGCTGCCTTGACTTCCCACAGCATTTCCTGGTACACATTGTCGGCTGGGTCGACTTTGCATTCCAGGTCAATGTACACACACAAATTGTCTCTGCTTCCTTTCTAAAAACAGAATTGGTCAAGTTGAAGTTGCATCTCAGAAAATGAAAATAATTGTATGCATTGTCACGGTTATTGTATGTCAGAAAGAGAGTACTCAACCTGTTCTCTTGTATGGCAGTGAATGTGGAATGTGAATGAACAAATTGGAAATAGCTTGGAGGCAATGGAAATGTGGTTTCTGAGATGTATGTTGTAAATACCTTGGACTGGTAAGGTAACTAACAAGTGCTTTTGTCATGTCTGCTTTATTATTTCAATTTGATTGGGCTACCGTATTAGACATCAAGTGCAGCTGCAGAACATTTATCCTTTTTCATGTAATCATATTTACTTTTGTTGTAGTGTATTTTCTGTTTTCTACTTCTGCAGCTGTATGTGTACGAATATGGAGATTTTAAGATTGAAGATTACCCCCGCCAGGTACTGCCATATGCTGTAATATATTACACCATCAGAGAGCCTCAGTTTCCCATTCCTAAAAACATAGCAAGGTCAGCATTTTTCTCTCTAAATCTGTTTTTTTTTTTACTTTAAACTTTTCTCCTTAACACACTTACACTAGCATTTCACTATAAATGTATCTTTAATGTAATGTTTAAGATTTCTGTTTTCTCATTTGTTTTTATAAATATTAAGTACAACTAGGGGAGATTAAATGTGATCAGAAATGTAATCTTGCATCCAGCCTAGAGAAAACAACAGTGAAAGGCAAACTTTATGGATCACTGAATGAACTATAAAAGATAGTGAATTTCGTACAAGAGACAACATTGCAGATATAAACAATAAATCTGAAGTAAACAAAAGTAGTAGTAATCTTGTATGAACATAGTTTTGATTGGATGTAGCAAAAGTACCCCTGAAGTCAGAGTGGATTCGCCTGAAGGTGAGGGACACTGTTAATAGGGAAAGCTAATCCATACGCAAACTTCAGTCCATCACTACTATAAATAGTGTATATGGACTACGCTTGAGTTCAAAACGAACGAGCGAGAAAAAAAAAAGTAGCAAAAGTATGCTTATTTTATGCATTTATATACATACACAGTCAGAGCATTGCTTTGCTGACCTGACAGTTCCTGCAGCTTGTCTTGTTCCAGAGGTATTGGCATTACCTTTCCCCTGGAGTAAACTAGGCAGGCCGAGAGATGGATCATGTTGCATGGGCAACACATGGTCTCTACGATTCATCCAAGGCTTTATGCTATGGAGAGGTTATTATGCGTTTTATGTTTTGAAGCACAATGTAACAATCTATTGTCTGTCAAGACAGCAATGTGCCTGTACAGTACAGTATATGCATACAAATTGTGTTGTCGTACCACTCAATCGTTTCTTTTCTATCTCTCAGCCTACCTCATGCAGCCCAGAATACACCAATCCTACCTCACAAGGGCATGCCACCATCAGCATTATCAACAGGACCTTCATCGACTTCTGACCCGGGGCCAAATAACGAAGTGTGGCGAGGCAGACTGCATGTGCACCTGATGGAAGGTGGTCACATCTTCATTGAAGTTGCCATGCTGTCTTACTTTGTGCCTCTTACAATCAACTTGTAAGTGACTTGTGTTGATATATCACTTGTGTGTTAGTTTCCAGAAGCCGTTATTTTTTGCTGTTACAGATACCATCAGGTTAGTCAGCCCAGAGGCTGATATTGAAGACATCTGATTATGTCCCTCCGCCGTCCCGTTGTCAGAAATTCTCTACAGACCAGCATAAGTCTGGACCTTGATGTTCTTGCATGTTTGATGTGTTCAATGCTTGGATGTCCTTCTTTCCCTAGAATTGTGCCTTCTAGTATTGTCGACAGTGGTCTTCTGTGTGTTGTATTGTGACCATGCCGATGCAGCTTGCTTTATTCTACTTCAGCGGGTGTTTGTTGACTGGGTTAGCCTTCCCGGGTACACTAAGTTCAACATGATTCCTTTGTGTGCACACGCACGCTCTCGCTCTCGCATCTTTACATCATAGCTGTGGAAATCCAGTTTTTCTTTTATTTGCCAGTGACCCATAGAGAATATCCTGGACTGTATCTGTCTAGCTTGTGGTGTACACCACCAGAATAGACTGCAAATGCTTGGTCTTTACCTTCAAACACAGTTTAACACATTGCATTAAAACTTTGCATATTATATATACATATATATACACATATAATATTGTACACAATATTACAATATGTGAACTATATATATTTTATATGTATTTAAAGTTAATTTTCTGTTTGCTTCCACATTTGAAAAACATCCTATGTTATTATGTTCAAATAATCTGTTAGGACATTATATTGATGAGTATGTTTGTTTTTTTACTTGAACCAACTTTACTTCTCTTCACACAAACCAAGAGGTGCTCTAGTAAGGGCATCAGCAGATAGAGAAGAATGATGTGCTTGCTAATTTTCCACATTGCACACTGTACCTACCTCTCTTTCACTAATGCATTTGGTGCCACATTTTTGTTAAGTTTAGCAGAGATTATTATCGCTCTCCAGACATGTCCATTGTCTTCTTCTTCTTCTGCTTCATAACACCTCCAAACATCTGCCTGAATATATTTAAGAGAAAAGGCATTGGTTAACTTGAGGATGCTGACATCTCCATAGACTTTTGTCCTCAGATGCTGCCCTGATCTTTTTTTTTTCTTTTGCAGATTCTGCAGTGTTTTTTGTTTTAGCCTTCCTCTTCCTTTACTGTGAAACCTCTTATATGTGGGGTGGTCTGTCAACATTCTACATTATTCTGCTTGTTGCTGGGCTCTTCTGTTCTGCATTGGTTGTAGATATGTGATCTTTCCCAGTTTATTAACAGGTGTGGTCTTCATACCTTTAGTTATTAACCACATTCCATAATTTTTTTTTTTTTTTTCAAAACTCGACAGCAAGCAGACTTTGACTAGTTATATTAACTTTCAATTATTCATTCAGTAGCAAGTCCTTTGCAGAACCTTGCTCTCATAACAACCTTCTGGAAAACTTCTCCGTCATAAGCAAGATGTTCCGCGTCCGATACACCCATCTGGAGATCATCCGCCACATCCTGCACACATCTTCTCTTTGGCCTTTCTCTTCCCAGGCATATACCCCTCCATTATTGTTCTCTCCAAACTTTCATGACGTTTCAAGTGACCAAAATATTTACATTTTCTTTGTTTTATCGTCTTTAGAAGCCAACCTTCTTGTCGTATGGATGCATTTGTTCTTTTCTGATCCAAGAACCCATCTATAACATTAAATTCAAAGGCATTTATGCACAGTTCAGCCTGTTTTGTAAGTGTCCATGACTCACAGGTGTATGGTGCTCCTGTTAGATCTGAACACTTATTAAACAAGCTGAAAAGCGCCTAAATGTAAGTATTATAGTTACATGAACTGCTATTTGAAAATGTTTGTTGTCATGTTCATGCTGAGCCATGAAGCTTTCATTAGATGACAGATTTGAACATAATTCTTTTTTAAAAAATGTTTCTTTTAGGATCTCGCCCATTAAAATCCATAACCTGTACCCTGAACATAATGCACAGTTCACGTTCTTCTGTGGTCTGACAAACATTGCCCACAAGGACGAGGTTGAGTGGAGGGCCCATTACTTTCGGTCATGCATAATGCGTCCGCGACCCAACAATGAGGAGCATTTCAAGGCTCTCATCAAACATATCAGTGTAAAAAGAGAGGTTTGTACTGTTTGTTCTGCACCTTAAAGAAATGGAAGGTTATGCCATAGGACTATATACAAAAATTGAAAATGTGCTGTAGGTTTTTAAGATAGCTCCATAGAATATACTGCTGATTGGATTTAAAGTGTTAGAACTTCACACATTCTAGTCCATGACATGGGATGGCCAGTCCTCTTCCTCATGTTTTCCTTCTCAGACAAGTTCCAGAAAGCTCTGAATACGCCTTGATCCCATTTTAATGAGATGGGGTCGACCCGAACTGTACTGGTTGGGGGGAAGAAGTCATCCTGACTCTGTTGTGGATTGACTCTGGACCACTGTCTTGTTACCTATGATCTTATTTAAATCCCAATGGAAACCCTGTTGTATTATTATTTCTCATGTTTGTATTGCTTGAAAACAGTAGTATTCTTACATAAAATAAGGATCCATGTTTATTTAGTTCTGTGAAGATGGATACATAAAAAGATTCTTTTCCTCCTTGCTAATGGCAGTATACTTATAGATCTGTTTTAATGTAATAATTTAAAAAAATCAAATAACAGTTTATTTCAATCACCTTGGCAAAAGTTTGGCTACAAATAGATCAAAGATACTCTATTCCCAAAAGCAGCAATAATATTGGGGCTGTCAGTCAGCTATATATTCTAGACATAGACATGTGGAAGAGAGCAGGCTTTGTCAGCGTGAAAGGTGTTTCCACAGTGAACTACAGTGAACAGCATCTGGTCTAGTAGATCAAGACGGGCTTGCAGAATTAGGATCATGTTTCTTGAACTCATTCATTGCCAAAGGATAATATACCGCCAGATGTGACCTTCCATTGGGACAGAAGGATGATATATCGCCATACTATGGTTATCGGGTTATGTTTTATTTTATGGTATCTTCCGCAGTTTCAGTGTTCAGTGAACAGAAGTTTACATGATAATACTTGTTCATTTTATGTGCCGGTCGTTCAGAAAGAAATGGCAAATTACTGAACCTAAACTTGCCCAGGAATCACAAACAGCCAAACATTGCTGGGGTTGACTGCTTCTATGAAAACGATCCTTTTTCCTGACACCAGCATGAGTCACTTCACCACCACAGCTCACTCTACCACCACAGCTCACTCTACCACTACAGCTCACTCTACCACCACAGCTCACTACATCATCACGGCTCATCTGTTGCAACCACCTCATAACTTTGTCTCAAGAATCCTTCCTTAATCTTTGCTCATCTGGAAAAGGCCAATTGCATTGTCTGTTTATGAAGGACAAATAGTTATGTTTGCAATTTTTGCCTGACATATCTAACTTCAGCGTTATATGTTTTGGAACTAGATCTGTCCCCTCTCTTCAATCTCTACTCTACGCCAGATTGCAATGATCCTCGACCAGGGTCGGAATGGAAGTGTTTTGCTTGCCCCTGGTTTACTAATGCTAGCACAAGCAGTCAAGCTATTAACCATTCATTACTGCATTAATGTCTTTTTCTGCTGCATCTTTGACTCCTACGTTATGAAAAAACTCAGCTATATGATGGAGTGGAAAAGTCAACAGTATAGTTAAAAAGTAAACATTTTCTTTCAAGAAGGTACAGAAAATGTCATTTTTAAAACAGTGTTAATAATTTGTTTGTATTGGTCAATATTTCAGATGCCAACAGTGAGACTTCCTAATGATGTTTTCTTATTCTTGATGCCTAATTGCCTGCTTGCATCACAGCTAGGTAATCTTATAGTTTTTTTACAAGAATTTTACTTATGTTTAGTATTACACATATATGTGGTTCTACTTAGTCATTTTTCTTAGTACTATTTTAATGTATAAAACATGTATTTATGACAGTGTCGAACACAAAAATGTAAGATCTCTCTCTCTCTCTCTCTCTCTCTCTCTCTCTCTCTCTCTCTCTCTCTCTCTCTCTCTCTCTCTCTCTCTCTCTCTTCTTCTTCTTCTTCTCTCTCTCTCTCTCTCTCTCTCTCTCTCTCTCTCTCTCTCTCTCTCTCTCTCTCTCTCTCTTCTTCTTCTTCTTCTTCTTCTCCCCTCCTCCTCTTCCTCCTTCTTCTTCTTCTTCTTCTTGGGGAAATGTGCGTGGGTGGGGGATCAGTGGGTGTGTGGCGGCATGTATGTTCGCCTGGTTCTGTGTGAGTGCGTGGAGGTATGTGTGGGGGAGGTTTGGTGGGTGGGGGATGTGTTGGTGGCTGCGGGATATGAGGGGGGATGTGTCTCACAACATTGCAATATGCACTGTTTATGTTTACAACTTTCATTTGATAATGTTTTTTTTATTATTTTCTCATGTGAATGTATCATGCGTAATATGCATTGTTTATGCTTACAAATCAATTTGACAATGTTTTTTCCCCCTATGTTAATGTAACATGCACATTTGATGAATGAAAGATGAGTGATTGAAAGGGCCGAATGTAAGATGGGCCTGCGTGCCCAATTTGTTACCCTTTTAAAATAAAGTTTGTTCGTTCGTACTCTCTCTCTCTCTCTCTCTCTCTCTCTCTCTCTCTCTCTCTCTCTCTCTCTCTCTCTCTCTCTCTCTCTCTCTCTCTCTCTCTTGATCAATCGCTCGCTCGCCCGCCCTCCTTCTGCCCTCTCCATTTTCACCTCTGTGTAAGTTTCCGAGAAAGAGAGAGAGAGAGAGAGAGAGAGAGAGAGAGAGAGTGTATATATAGAAGGCAAATTGTTAAGGAAAATAAAGGAATGTGATAAATTAAGAACTACTAGACCATTAAGCCAAAAAACAAAAATTCTACCCTACATGATCTTATTTGTCATGCATGTTGAGAAAACATCTCTGTAATCTAAATACAAAGCTCTGATTGTTGATTGATAAATGACATGTGACTGTAATCTATTACAACTTTGAACTAGGAAATGTTATATTTTTATAGGTTATTTTTGGTTCTGAATAAGAAGTTAGTTCTTGTGTGAAATTGATTGATGGTCTCATGCAGGTCTTGTTCGCCGAGATGACGATTCGCCAGTCCTACATTGTGTGATCATGTCTAAGTACTCTACAAGTCAGGCTCAAGAAAGTAAGTTTATTCCTTTTCTTAACTTACCCCAAGTAAGGATGTGGGAAATACTTGTCATAAGTAATGAACAAAAATAAAATCGTTTTAATTGAATAGAACAATTCAGTAGAGTATTTACTAAAGACCAGCTGGTAGAATTTCTTTGCTTCAGTGACCTTTAGACATTTTAAAAAAAACATGAAACTGAACAATCAGATTAGTTTCAGTGAGTAGCTGCATTGATTGAATTCCAGGATAAAATTCATTCCAGATGAAATGAGTCACTCATCCCATATCCATGTATAGGCCACATTTTGAGGGTCTTAGCACAGTGCACAAACTCAGTTGCACCTGTAAGGACCAACATATGTGTACCATATTCACACCTGCTATAAACATTGTGGGTTGGGTTTTTTAATTTAGTCACAACAGCCTATTCAGTCTTTGCTTTATGATTTCAAATTGTCCTTTATGATATAGAATTGTCTTAGGATTTTGAACATAAACAGGGGACATATTTTTTTCTTGTCTACTTGAGAAGGGTTGACATGATCCACAAGGAAGGAGTGAGGGGTGTGTATAACATACATTCTCTAGACCCCTGTTTGGTAAATATAACTATTCACCAGAGGTCATATGTACAAATCCCCATTGAGGTGTATGTATAAAATGATCCTGGGCTTCGTGGTTGGCCCATTCTAAAATGGGTACCGCAAAATGTAATGGGAGATAAAGGCAGCCAGTGTGATTATAACCACATCACCCACTGAGTGCCGGTTGGTCTGCCAACATGAACCTGGCACTACATGCCCAATACACCTCAGGGTGTGTACAAAGTGTACTTTTCTTTCTTCACTTAGATTCCTTCACACCTGGAGTTGAACTTAGTATTGATTGAGTTACAGCGTACTTTTGGGCATCTCCTCACTCCCTTCCTTGGAAAGATAGAGATGCAGAGCATGATGATCCTCCAGATAACTTGCCAACTTCTGTAGCTGATTATGTCTATGTATTAGCATTCTTCTGAACTTCTCTTTATTGATTCAGGTGGTGGTGTTACCCATTGTTGTAATAATAAACTATCTGGTATTCTTCTTCTGCTATTCATATTTTTGTACATCAGTCTCATTACAATAGATTACGAATTCCCTTTTGTTGTGGCATAACTGTAGTGCTTGCTTCTGATTTCCACAATTAGTCTACATTGGTTCCTCTTAGACGTTCACATGCATCCATGCTATTTTTTAGGATCTTTGGAGTGATAATTATGTAGTCTATTTGTCATTATCGTTTTCTTACCTGCAATGTAAGGAAAGTATCCATGAACATCAGTGTTGGGACATACAGCAATGTTTGGAAATAATTAATGAAAAAGGTTGGGAAACAAACAAAAAAAGCACAGTTTTTAAACCGTGTTGATCATGGTTGGGACAGCAAGGTTTGTAAATTATTAATGAACAGCATGGCTGCCAAACTATTCATGTACAGCATGGCTGCCATACTATTGATGACCAGCATGGCTAGTAAACTATTCATGTACAGCATGGCTGCCATACTATTGATGACCAGCATGGCTAGTAAACTATTCATGTACAGCATGGCTGCCATACTATTGATGAACAGCATGGCTAGTAAACTATTCATGTACAGCATGGCTGCCATACTATTGATGAACAGCATGGCTAGTAAACTATTCATGTACAGCATGGCAGCCATACTATTGATGAACAGCACGGCTGGTAAACTATTCATGAACAGCATAACTGAGAAACTATTCAACGTACAGCATGGCTGGTAAACTATTCTTGTACAGCATGGCTGGTAAACTATTCATGAACAGCATGGCTGGTAAACTATTCATGAACAGCATGACTGGTAAACTATTCATGAACAGCATGGCTGGTAAACTATTCATGAACAGCATAACTGAGAAAGTATTCAACGTACAGCATGGCTGGTAAACAATTCATGTACAGCATGACTGGTAAACTATTCATGAACAGCATAACTGAGAAACTATTCAACGTACAGCATGACTGGTAAACTATTCATGAACAGCATGGCTGGTAAACTATTCATGAACAGCATAACTGAGAAACTATTCAATGTACAGCATGGCTGGTAAACTATTCATGTACAGCATGGCTGGTAAACTATTCATGAACAGCATTACTGGTAAACTATTCATGAATAGCATGACTGGTAAACTATTCATGAACAGCATGACTGGTAAACTATTCATGAACAGCATGGCCGGTAAACTATTCATGAACAGCATAACTGAGAAACTATTTATGAACAGCATGATTGGGAAACTATTTATGAACAGCATGATTGGGAAACTATTTATGAACAGCATGATTGGGAAACTTCATGAACAGCATGATTGGGAAACTATTTATGAACAGCTTGATTGGGAAACTATTTATGAACAGCATGACTGGGAAACTATCTAAGGAATGTAGTTTTATTTTACTGAGATCTTAATGGTAGCACTGTTTATTTAAAGCAGTCCAATTCTTTATTAATTTTTGCTATTAACATTGTTCGTATATTTGAAGGATTAGCTTTTTTACATTGTCATTTTTCCTGTTTGTTTCACACTTTTATTAAACCAAATTATTTATATTTCAGAAAATTTGATGGAAAAACGCATAGTCCTGAACAACTACGGAAGTGCTACTAGCTGGGAAGGCCTGTTTGATGATTCAGATATTTCAGACGATGAGGACCACACAGAGTTTGAGAAAAACAGGAGGCATCTGAGGAAATCAGTTCCTAGATTATTTCATAGCCAGAGACACATTCATAATAAGTTTGCTGCCATGTCACTGGCTGATGCAGAGGTCAATTTTGCTGCGTGTGCGTGTAAGAAACTGTCATCAACAAAAGCTGAACAGCAACGCTGCCGAGACAGTGATATAGCCAGGGTGTATAAGGCTGTCCAGTCGGCAACTCATTCTAGTCGCAGCTCTTCATGTTTCCCATCAGGCTCCCGCCATAAGCCTAAACAGAAATTGTCCCCGCGGGTCACCGCCCTGCAGTCTTTCAGCCCACATGGGTCTTCTGATTCTGACATGGAGATTGATGCCAAGGGATTTTCTCGTGCCAATCATGACCAGTATTCCTTATTGAACAGCACCAAAACTGTGGAGGAGGAGCTGAGTGAAGAAGAGCTGACCAACGAGCAAATGGAAGACATTATATTTTTGAGGAAACCTGTTTCTTCTACGGTTTTGTCAAAACCACTGCCCCATTCAGCAAGTACGTCACTCATAAACAAATCTTCAAAACAGTCAGCTCTAGACGCTGCAGCAGCCAGTCTAAAGTCTTCGGCTTCTGTCAATGATTTGAAAAAATACAATAAGTCACCTTTAAGTTCAACACCAAAAATTATTCCCACGGAGCCTTTGAAACCACCTGTAGAAAAGCCCATTCCCAAACCAAAAGTTATTCCAACAGAGCCAAAACTGATACCTTCTGAGCCTGTGATTCCTGCATCAGAAGTTAAAGACAGCACCAGCAATAACTCAGGGATTGTGCACCCCGCGCCAGTGAAATCGGAGGTGAAACCAGTCAATTCTGTACCAAAAGTACCAAAATCTATTCTCAAGTCACGTACAGTGCCGGTTACCACCCTCACGGAACCAGTTCCTGTAACCAGTAAACAGCCTACACCTTCTGTCTCCCCAACTCCCTCAGTTACCACCCTCACGGAACCAGTTCCTGTAACCAGTAAACAGCCTACACCTTCTGTGTCCCCAACTCCCCCAGTTACCCCTCTTACCCTAGAAGAAAATGACTTTGGGGATGTAGATATGCGCGTGCCGCACCAACATTCCAACAGCTTGCATCCAGTGTTTTTAGCCGCAACAGAGCCATCATTTCTAAGTCCCCTCACAATGCCTTCAGATCAACAGCAATCCCAGCATCCTTTATCACCCAACTTGTCTTTTGGTTCGTGGCTAGCACCTAGTGATATCCAGCAGCCTCCACTGCAACAGCCTTCACCTTTTAAGCTACCGGCCACGCCACCGTCACCTCCATCTCCATCGACTGAATCACCACCTTCCCCCACAGATTCCCCAGCATCTCCGCCCACAGATTCCCCAGCATCCCCACCATCTTCACCAGCAAGAATTGACTTTGAATCCCCGGCGTCACCACCACAGTCATTGTTCCAAGAACAGTTCAGATCATCGCCGGTTGCCATCCCAATCTCACGCATTCAAAGGAATGCATCACCTGAATTTAATTTTGCTTATTCAGACTCATTTGTCCCTCTCAAGATCAACAACAAGAACAGTTCTAGAGAAGGTATAGACAATGCTGATGACATGGAAGATTTTCTTAATTCTGGATTTGACTCAGACTTTGATAGTTCTTATGAAGATGAGCGGTAGCATTTAAGTGTTCATTTGTTTTTAAAACTAAGGTGAAAATAATGAATCAACACATCAGTTGTTTAGAAAAGATGTATTTACAAGAATAAGTGCACTGAATAATAATGAAGGCATTCAGTGTTTCATGTGTGTGTATGAGAAGTGCTGAGGTAAATAATGAAGCATTTATGATCACATTAACTGCTTTAGAGAGTTTGTAACACGGTGCAAACAAGACGTTACAGATAATATACAGGTAGGCCCCGCTATACGTTGCTTCCGTTTACGTTGTTTCGCTATAACGTCGTCGTCACAATGTGACATAACTTCACTTTACGTCGCTACGTTCCATAATGTCATCACCTGTGTTGCTATGCCGTGCCCTTGCAGAGGAACTTGCTAGCTTGCAGAGGAACTACGTAATGCCGCATAGTGTTTCCGTTGTGGAACGTCTCCTTACTCAGCTGCCGTTGTCAATTTTGCGTTAACATCACCATTTTACCATTGTGCAGTGCGTTTTTCCAGGATTTTATTGTGTAATTCTCCATAATTATGAGTTCAAAGTGCACTGTAAGTGCTGATAGTGTGTCTGGTTGTAAGAGAACCAGGAAAAGTATTACTCTTGAGGTGAAGTTAGATGTGTTACGTCGTTTTGGGGCTGGCAATCGGGCTGTTGACATCATGGTTTACCCCCAACCACGTGCAGATGCTGACAAAATCAAAGAGGGTGCTAAAAACACAACCCCTTTGAGTGCCTTCAAGATCACTCGTACCAGAAGTACTCTTATGGAGAACATGGAAGCACTATTGGCTGTCTGGATTGAAGACCAGAACCAACGGAATATGCCTGTGAACAAGCTGGTTATCCAAGAGAAATCAAAGTCTCTCTATGAAGATCTAGCTAAGAAAGCCGGTGAGAGCAGTACTAGTAGTGCTGATGATAGTTTTGGAGCGAGTTGTGTTGGTTTGAGTGCTTTAAGAAGCTTTCACACCTGCACAACATTCAGACAACAGGTGAAGTGGCGAGTGCTGATACTGCAGCTGTAGAGCATTTCCCTGCAGAGTTAAAGGCCATGATTGAGGAGGGTGGTTACTCTCCCAAGCAGGTCATCAACGTTGACGAGACAGGGCTTTATTGGAAAAGACTGCCTCCAAGGACTTATAATTTCGTAAGATGAGAAGACTGCTCATGGTTTTAAGCTTCCAAAGATAGGCTTACTCTTCTTCTAGGTGGCAATGCCGAAGGAGATTTCATGTTCAAGTCCTTACTGGTGTACCACTCAGAGACACCAAGGTCTCTGAAGGGCTACTCAAAGGAACACTTGCGCGTTACATGGCGTGCCAACAAAAAGGCTTGGATAACAGGAACGTTATTCAAGGACTGGGTAACTGTTTATGCTATTCCTGCTCGAAGGGAATACTGTGCTAGAGAAAACCTAGCATTTAAGATATTGCTGCTATTGGATAATGCCCCTGGTCATCCAGTCAATCTGGACGACTTGTCCGAGAACGTCAAGTTCGTATTCATGCCACCAAACACGACTTCATTGATCCAACCAATGGACCAAGGTGTAATTGCAACTTTCAAAAGTTATTATTTGCGTTTCACCTTCTCACAACTCATCAAGGCTACGGACGGTAAAGGTAAGCCTGCCATTAAGGGATTCTGGCAAGATTACATCCTCAAGGCCATTGACAACATTGCGGATTCATGGAGTGAGGTAACGTCAGCATGCATGAATGCTGTGTGGTGAAAACTGGCCAGAATGTGTGCACGACTTTTGTGAATTTGACGATGTTCATGCTATTCGGCGACAGATCGCTAACGTAGCCACTAAAGCTGGCTTTGAAGGCATAGAGGAAGCTAACTTTGACAAGTTGCTTGCATCACATGGAGAAGATTTGTCTGAGGACCTAATGCAACTTGACGTGCAGAGAGCTCAGCAGGAAGAGGAGTACCCGGTTGCAACCCCCACACCTCGAATGTTGACAGTTGAGCGTTTGTCACAGTTCTTTCAATTTATTGATGTGGCAATAGACATAATAAATGAGGATGACCCGATCAGAGAACGGAGCTCCAAAGTGTCGAGAGCAGTAACAAGCGCCATCAACTGTTCCAGGGAGCTTTACTTAGAGAAAAGGAAACAGGCTGTGCAGCAGACATTGGACAAATGTTTTGTTCAAGCAGAGAAGAGGCAGGAAGAGGTTACAGTTTCATCCTCAGATGAAGAGGCAGAATTTAATGCCTCTACGCCCCAATAATTCTACCACTCGCCCTCCAACCCGCCTCTATTTAGCCATCAAAATAAACATTACTGTGGTACACAATACACTGTATTCCATTTAATTCTATGGGAAATAGTGTTTCCCTATATGTCGTTTCACTTAACATCACGTTTTCCAAGAATGTAACCCCGACGTTAACCGGGGCCTACCTGTATTTGTAAAATACTTCATGAAGAATTTATATATAAAATGCCTGCATCAGTTTTATGAAGTCTTGATCTCCTGTGTCAAGTGTTTTTTGGAATGGTACAGACAGTTGATGTGATTGCAGTTGCCTTGAAGTTTTACTCAGTTCTTGATCAAAGGTACTGTCACAACTGCTGTCTTCTCCTTGTGGTTGTGTGGCTTAAATAAGAGAAGTCAGCAGATTAACCACAGGTCATTGAGGTAGTATTAAATCATGGCATAACTGGACTGCTTCAACGAGATAAGGATATCACATGATTTGTATCTAGCAGAAGTACAATTGGAAAAAAAAAACAGCTGCCACTGTATGAGAGAGCCTGAGCAGAGTTATTTATTTATACCCCAGCCCTAACAAAACAACTCCTACAGATACCAGAAGTGGTACCAAATGATGCAGCAGCAGTGATTTTATTCTCATTCCAGTTATAAAATGCCCACCCTTTTATTTGTCAGTGATGGTTCTCTTAGATATGGTTGTGATATGGGTGGTGTCAAATAGTTTTTGCCCATGTTGTTGTTTGAAGCAACCTACTGTTTCATATTGCCATTTCTGTTGCCTGGAACATGGTCCAATATTTGATGATAAAGTCCTGGGCATGTTTTTTTTTTTTTAGGGGAGACAAGACATATTTGCTTCAGTCTGCTTATTGTCTGAAACCCTTTTGTTATTGGTCAGCGTAGGACATATGCAAGTATAAATCAGTCTGTGATATAACCACAAACAGGGAGGTATCAGAAGCAAATGTTGTTTTGGGTTTGGGAATGGAGCGACAGTAACATGGTTGTTGGCGCATGTGCTAGCCAACGTAGGCTCATCTTCTGATCTTTTCAGCTATGGGAAACCCAGCTTCATAAAATTGGTGCCGGATAATTGTTAAAATTTCCTAGGAGGAAAAGGCAGTGTGATAGCAAGACATGTTGCATGTTTGGTGCAGAATTCAAATATTACAGAAGACTTCTAGACATTTCATATAAAGTATGAAAACACACTTCTGTGTTAAGCAACAGATAAATATGTACGCTGACAACCAAGGATCCTTGTTGTTAGCAATGAAATGTTAAACACTGGCCCAGTTTGAACATGCTACATGATGTTGTTAAATAAAGCCACATAACAGATACCGGCTGTGGGTATGTCAAGTGTGTCGGTATGTGAAGTGTGTGGGTATGTGAAGTGTGTGGGTATGTGATGTGTGTGGGTATGTGAAGTGGGTGGGTATGTGAAGTGTGTGGGTATGTGATGTGTGTGGGTATGTCAAGTATGTGGGTATGTCAAGTATGTGGGTATGTGAAGTGTATCACATTTTTCAGGTCTAAGTGCATGGAAAAAAAGGAGGCCAGTATTTCCCAGTCATAGCCAATGTTGAGAGCTGATGTCAAGACTTCAACCAACGGCTGTCATGCCATTGTCAGTGCTATATCATAACCAGTACACCAACTTTTCATGATACTCAGTGGACAACTATTGTCCAGGGCACATTTGAGGCCAGTTGGTAGAGAGGCAGGAATAAACATTGTTGACTGACAGCATGGCCACACTGAACTCTTGTGTTGCTGAATATAGGGAGAGAGGAAGATTACACCACCATAATTGCACCACAGATGGGCTTATGGTATAGGAGTTTAGCCAAGGACATACAAAGCCATGGCATGACCAGTAAGCCAGTCCTGGCTCTGTCATCAGTCAGGAGATCTCACCTACAATTGTATGGGTATTTTACAGAAGTAAGCTGTAAATAAATGTGCTGCCACAGTCAATCTGTCAGAACTATCATGTCAGCGAGCAATAGATTGAATGCATATTTTTCAAATTGTTTACCCTTATGTTACCTGTGTATTATTTCAGATGGTTCTTAAATAGGCTGGCATATCTTTATAGTTGTATGTTTACTGATGTCCTTGTTCAGTTTCTCTTCTTCTTCTGCATTGTTTCCTATTGGAGAATAGCCCTCCAACAACTCATGCCTTGCCCATGATTGTTCATGATTGGTTGGATTGTGCAGCAAAAGTTCTCCCTCCATGAGATTGGTTGGCCAGTCTCATGCCAACCCTCCTTAGTTGCCTCCTAGGACATGCATGAATGGTGACAGTGTGACGATTCTTGGCTTTCCTTGAAGGGCTCTGGTAACACACAGGATACAGTTGTGTGCAATGTACTTATTACCAACAGCATCAAGTGTCATCTCCACATTCAAGGTCTTCAGCATTGAGTCTCCAACCAACGCCCTCCATGCTGTTTGTTCATGGTGCTTTTCCAGTCCATCCCTTGATGTTGACCAAGCGTGTGTCACATTATCTTTCTCTTGTATCCTGCTCTACTTTTTCTCTGCCACATCCTTTAACAAAGTGCTGTCTCTTTTTTTGGGGACCAAAGTACCTTAATTGTCTGACCGTGATCGCATTCAGTAATGTTTTCTTCAATCCCAGTTTTTAAAATCATTCTTTGTTTCCCATTGATTCATAGGAAACCATATTTCTAAAGCTTTAATTTTACTCTCATATTGTTTATTCAACAACTACCATCACTGGCCTTACATCAAAGATCATCTGCGATGAGACCAAGAGGACGTCCAAGAAGAAAATGGATTGATGACATCAAAGACATGGGAACAATCACACGGAATGACACCATTCAGTGCGGCCCACCGCGCGCTGGAGCGCAAATTATTCCTACCAATGACGCTAGACGGTAGAAGTGGAAGATGATGACGATGATGATTGTTTATTCACTATTAAAGTTTCTGCAATATGCAGTAATGTAGAGTAAATGTAGCCCTTGATCACTTTTAGTTTTAATTACTGTTGTAACATAGCTGTTTAGATGTGTGAAGCTTTTTTCATATTTGTTACTGTTATGTGGCCATTCCTGTGTTTTTATTTCTGCCTCACACTGTTGAGGTGCTACATAGCGCCTGTACTTGTGTATGGATGTGAAGCTTGGAGAATGAGCAGTCAAGTTGAAAAACATCTTATGGCTGTGGAAATGTGGTTTCTGAGGAAAATGCAAAGAATACCATGGACAGACAGAAAAACCAATGACCAAGTACTACAAGAAACAAATGAAAATCATAAAATGATTAGAGAAATTAGGCGTAGACAGTCACAATTTTTTGGGCATATTATGAGAAGAAATTAATTGGAGAACTTGGTGACAACTGGCAAGATTGAAGGGAACAGACCAAGGGGAAGACCGAGACGTAAATACCTGGATGGCTTGGCCACATGGCATGGTCGAGACAAGAACACTGAGCTGATCCACGACTCTGGTGATCTAGTGAAATGGCGAGTCATGACAGCCCACGCTTTCCGGCATGGCACATGATGGATGGAATTAAAACTATTTGTTTGTTCAAGTGTCTTCATCATCATCATCACTACCACTGGTAATACCCAAGAGTACATGTATATTCAGCCGGTCTCCCTGGCATAGGAGTTAAGGACATTGTTCGTAATCCTGTACACTCTCGTACGAAACACAGCTGCGCAAGATTCAGTAGCGGATCACGTCGCATTGGTTTCTTATGGGGGTACGTGAGCCGATCGAGAAAGCACTGGCAAACTACTGAACGTAAAACTTGCCAAGACATCAACAGCAGCTGAAAAATGCTGGTGTTGACTGCAATGTCCTGTAAAGGATATGTGAAAAAGTGGGGGGAAAAAATGTATATTCAAGAATGCAAAATGTTCACAACAATGTATCCTCTTAGTGAATTCAAACACGGATGTCATTAACAAAATGGAGACAACGTTCTACACATGTGAACAGTATCTATGTACTTAGTATTGCAGCCAAAATATCATTTATTTCTTCACTTCATTCGATGTATAACTCTGCAGTAAGCACCTGATGAGATGCAGCAAAATATACCAGGCAACAAATCGTGCAACATTTTGTTTCTGGCGCCTGTTTAAATGCAGAATATGACTAGTGAACGTGACAAACAAAAGACATACAACAGAATGTACATTTTTGACCAGCAAATTTTCAATGAACAAAAATATAAGAAACAAGAATACACAACAGTATTGTTTTTGTTGTTCGTTTCTGTGTTAATAAAGTCTGGGATAAAGAGCTGAATCCATACGTATTAGTTCCATACTCACATTCTGCATTCCTTGACCTTCAGTATCGGCTCCATAGTGGTCATTCCTTCTGTCAGCACATAACATCATCATCACGTGGTTACCAGCCTTGGATCAGGCCTGTGTTCTTCTCCCAAGCATGTCATGTGACCAGGCCATCCAGGTGTTTATAACTGTCTGTTCCTTGCTCTGTTCCCATCAAGTTTTCAAGTCGTCAGTAAGTTTATTTTCCTCATGACCTGCCAACAAATCTTGACTGTCTATGTCTAATTTCTCTAATCTCAAATTACGGTTTTCATTTGTTTCTTGAAGGACTGTCTCAATTGTTTTTCTGTCAGTGCATGGTATTGTCACAGATGAGTGGCACATGGAGTTGCCAAATAGTCTGGACATTATTTGGTGGCCTGAAACCATGGTGGTACAGGTGTATATCATTTGCTGTGCAGTTTCTAGGACTAGACTGCCCTGCAGGGCATCAACTATTGGACTTTGTTTCGTGTATGATGTTTGGATTGACAGGAGCTGGTGGCCAGGAGGGTTAGGAGTCATCACTATCAGAATACAGGTGTTTGGGTTGAAGATCTGTGTGGGCATGAAAAGAGCATCAAATCAAGTACATGTGGAATCCCTTTAGTCAACATTGAACACATTTGTTGTACACAGATGGGTTTACCAAGGAGTGTGTCCAGAGTGAAATTATCGTCATCTGAATTGACCATGATGTTTCTCATATTGTTATAACAATAGGATGCAAGAAAATTCTTTCCCATAAATTCTCTTCCGTTATCTATTATCTATCACAATATAGACAATGTCTTTGATTGACATTTGCCATTAAGCATAGGATGGAATTCATGTTTCTATACCTGAGACAAAAGTGTCACCAGGATAGCACTGACTATATGTTTGTGTGTTATATCCTTAATATAATCTTTTAGTCTCATACTGGGTCTTCCTCTAGCTTTCCTGCAGTTGTAGACACATGGCAGTAGCTGATTGGCTAAATCTCACAAGATGTGTTATATCGGATTCTCTGTGTTGATCATCTGTTACTTTAATATAGAAACTGCCTGGGACAGAAGTTTAGATTTAACCTCGAGCAGTTGAATTTGCTGTTGTAGGTTGCTCCCACCTATTGAACAAATGCTGTCTTCAAGACAGTGTATTCGCATAGTGGATTTATACAAAGAAGACATGAGGAATAGGTTGCACAGTTTGTTGCCTGGCATATTTCGATGCTGCGGCATCTGTGACATGATGTGTTGTGTATTTCTGCCAAAATATGATTCGTTTATTCACTTGATGTGGTATATCACTCTGCAGTATACACCTGATGAGTTGTAGTGAAATATGGCAGGTATCAAATCGTACAGCCTATTATTTATGCCTTCTTTGTGTAAACGCTGTCTTCTAGTTTAGATTATTGCCACATGTCAAGTTCTTCTTGTTTATAGCTGTAAGATAATTTGTTTTCTGTAACTTTATTTGATTTTATTTGTTAAGTAATGTACATATTGTCAAGCTGCATTTTAATCTTTCTGCTAAATTAAGTTTCTCATATTTTTGCTATGTGTTTGAATTTCCGTGTGTGATAATATTTTAGTTTGTGTTAGATTAATGTTCTGTCTCTGTTTGTGTAAAGTGGTGTTATCTTTCTGTTGTGTGTTATGCTTGTTTTATTTAAAGGTTGTTTATTAAGACAAGTGAAGACTTTATTGGTATGGAAGTACACGTGTGTGTTTGCTTGTCCTTTTCACATGTAAATGTGAATGCGAAATTTAGTTGATGAGAGAATCACAGAAGTTACATGATTTACAGCAGAAGCAATGATTAGTTTTTCGCTGAAAGTACTTCATGTTAAGTTATTCAGTACATACACTGGCATGAGGTATTTATTAAACTTGTCACCCTTTCATAAATATAGCTTTGTAATTGTACATAAACTTATTCTTGGGAACTTAATGACATGGTTTCCCTTTAACTTCCGCAATGACAGTTTAGAAAGAAAGTAAAATTAAAAAACACAAAAACCTGGTTGTGTAGTATTTGTGTTTTGTGTGTTTGTGAAACACAAGCAGCTGTGTGGCAATTCAGGGAAGATAGTGGACAAGATCAAAGTGACATTGAGCAAGAGCAGTTGGTCAAGGCTGCTGTACTGATTCTCTGCTCTGCAACTCGGCAAACTAAAACAGTGATGATGACCAAACACTATTTCTGGACTCTATGTCTAGCAGCTTGCTGTATGTTCATTGGTCACTCCATACAATGTTGACTTCTGAAGGTCACTGAAAGCTTCTTGTTTGTGTACAAGCAACTGTTCAGCTTCTAGGGATTGACTTGATATGGGAGCAGTGGCAGACTAGTTGTTCATAGGAAGTTGAAGGTAGGGCTGTTGGTTGTGAAACCCCTTGAAGACTGGGTCCTAGCTTATAAGACCAAGGTTTTGACTTTCAGGTTGTCTGAACCTAGGTTGCATCTATATGGCTTTTCTCATCACCTGGTACTGAAGTACCTTCTCCACAGGACTGTGCAGAGCTATCCTTCTCTCTTGGCTGAAAAACCTGTGGGGGGCACACACCAGACACTGGAGTATCATTTCATTCATTCAGAAGCATGTCCTTTGCAGAACCTCGCTCCCATAACAACCCTCCTGAGAACCTCTCGATTATAAACAAGATGTCCTGCATCTGATACACCCATCTGGAGATCATCCACCACATCCTGCACCCATCTTCTCTTTGGTTTTCCTCTTTTTCCAGGCATATACCCCTCCATTATTGTTCTCTCCAAACTTTTGTGACGTTTCAAGTGACCAAACTATTTCAATTTTCTTTGTTTTATCATCTTTAATAGCCAACCTTCTTCAATATTCAGCTCTTGAAGTATGCAAGCATTTGTTCTTTTCTTTATCCAAGATATTCTTAGAACCTGCCATAAGCATTTATATTCAAAGGCATTATGCGCTGTTCAGCTTGTTTAGTGAGTCTCCTTGTCTCACAGGCATATGTTGCAATGGCAAAGATGCATACTCTTAAAAATCTAATTTTTGTAGTTCTATCTGTCCACTCCATAATTTATTCAGTTGCATTAACCTTTGAAGAGCAATAGATATTTGTCTTTTAATTTCTTTCATTGTGTCGCCATTGTTGGTAATCAGTGACCCAAGATATTCAAAATGTTCCACTACCTCCAATTGTTCCTCATTAGCATATATTTCTCCATAGTAGTTTTATCTGTGTGCATTATCCTTGTTTTTGCTATGTTAAGATATAAGTTGTGATTTTCACTATTCCTTTGGGTTGAGGTTATTAGGTTTTTTATACCATTCTGTGATGTGGATAGTAATACTGTCTGTTATTTCATGACAACCAATATTAAGGAAATCATATTGCTCCCTGGTAATACCATCTCTGACATTTCTCATGTTTTCGGCATACAGGTAAACATATAGGGGGACAGCACACAGCACTGATGGACTCCTTGCTTGATGTCAAACCAGTCTGATGTCTCACCATCTATTCTAACTGCTGGTTGGGTCTAGATAGAGCATTTTTATGAGTTGTACTACATGTGATGGAAAGCCCATATTCCTCATGATTTCCCAAAGTTTCTGATGTTGTACACAGTCAAATGCTTTTGAATAATCCAGAAAACATGAGAATAGGTTTACATAAATTTTTCTGCACCACTATTATTAAACGCAAGTTGAGTATGTGATCTCTTGTTCCTCTCCCTTGTCCAATTCCAGCTTGAACCACGTTAATCTCTTCTTCCATTTTCTTATGAAGTCTTGCCATTATGATTTTTAGTTCTTCTGGAGCATCACATACAGGAATCGGGTCATGATTCAGTACTGCACGTTCAGACTGGCTAGGGTCAGGCCTGGGTTGGGAATGTCTGCCACAGGTTTGAGGTGTCTCATTGTCAAGTCTTCAGCACAATGACCACAAGGTGTCTGACCATAATTATGTCTGCTTGCTGTAGTCTTCTTATGCCAGTCCTGAAGTAGACAGATTTAATGTATGTCCTGCATGTAGAATGAAGCTCCCGGGAAGGTAACCCGGCCAACAAATGCTTGAAGAAGTCAGATGTGTGAGCCGAAAGGTGCAAATATTGCAGCTCTGCTGTAAACAAGCACAACGCAATTACGTTTAAAACAACATTCCAGTCGAAGAAGAATGAAGCTTATTAGAGAAATTGTTTTGGTTTTAGAAAGGAGGGGGAGAAAGAAAACGCATTAAAAAAAAAAAAATTTGGTTGTAGAAAAGATTACTAAGTGAAACCAGACAATTAAAATACTTCATATATATATATATACGTACACAAGTTGAAGGGGATGGTGGAAGGGCAAGTGTGCTGGAGGAGGATGTTGCATCTGAGTAGAAGACTTCAAGAGATGGATTGGAAGCTGCCTGTCTGAGAGCCCCAAGTAAATGAAGACGGAAAGTGTTGGAAACTCATTACAGCCGACCTTAAGTGTGGAGATGACAGAGTATGATGAGGAAAGGGCAGGGGGTGAGGTGTTGCAAGCAAGAAAACATCCTGAACGACAAAATTGATTAGAAGATATATGAGACCATTGGTAGCTGACTGGAGAATTAAAAGATTCACCTTTCTATGCCAAGGAGAGGGTTGGAGATGCCTGGATCAGGTCTGATAGTGACCAAGTCCTCTCTGCACATCCATGTAGGACATCATGGGCAGACACTAGCCTGTGGGGCATCATTGACAGACACTAGTCTGTAGGACATCATGGGCAGACACTAACTAGTCTGTGGCACATCATGGGCAGACACTAACTAGTCTGTGGAACATCATGGACAGACACTTGTCCGTGGGACATTATGGACAGACACATAACTAGTCTGTGGGTCATCATGGACAGACTAGGTGTCTGTCTAAGTCTCCCCAGATGTGGATCCTCTGTTTTGCTGCACTTTCCACTTGGCCCCATATATATATTCTTCACCACATCAGCTTTGTCATAAAGTCGCTCACCTCTCACCAGATTGGCAGTCCGTGGGACATCATGGACAGACACTATTCTGTGGGACATCATGCACAGACACTAGTCTGTGGGACATCATGGACAGACATTAGTCTCGAATATCCTGGGCAGACATTAGTCTGTAGGAGACCCTGGGCAGACACTAGTCTGTGGTAGTCAGTAATGCTGAAGTATATTTTATGGTGTTGATATCTTTAAGTAAAGACTGGTTGAAGATATAATCACAATAACATTGATCTTCCCTCAGTTTTTTTGTGCATCATAAAGCCAAATAATTGTAAGATTTATCAGCTGGCATTTCTAAAATCCTAAAGTAATACCATTTCCATTTTCGTGTGCATTTACTATGTGGATAGTATTCTTCAAGACATTGATCCCTCACTCCCTACAGACCAGTATTGCATTTGTCTTTTCCCCCTACATGTTGTGTCACCCAGACCCTCTGCTAACTCTCAGCTGAATAAGTCTCCCCAGATGTGGATCCTCTGTTTTGCTGCACTTTCCACTTGGTCCCATATATATAGTCTTCACCACATCAGCTTTGTCATAAAGTCGCTCACCTCTCACCAGATTGGCAGCTGCTAGTTTATGTTTGTTAGCTAGCTTTTAACTCAAGTGTAGTACTTCTAGTGCACTAAACTGATTTTTGTGTGTGGATTAGCTTTCCTTATTACCAGTGTCCCTTGCCATCAGGCGAATCCATCCGACTTCTGAGGTACTTGTAATTTACAAGTCAAGGAATAGAAGTCAACATTTTAGTCCAATTGACCGGTGTAGGGGTTGCACCCAATACCTCGGCATCAGCACATTGGAAGTTTAAGAACAAGCGCTCTGGCTCTGATCCATTCAGCCATGCTGACCTCCAGTTGCCAGCCTATCCATGTGTCCACACAAAAGCATGCCCTGGGCAGACAATCGGCTACATACTCTTGACCTCCATCTGCTTGAGTGATTGGGATAATGCCATGTACTCAGCAGGCCTCATAGTGGGGACAATATCTATAGCATGAACATCTCCCAACATGACCATAGCATGTTCTGTTTGCTATGTACAAGTGTTTCATGTCTGCAGTGAACATATGGTGATCTGACTGATGTGACCAGTGGACATATGGTGATGTGACTGATGTGACCAGTGGACATATGGTGATCTGACTGATGTGACCAGTGAACGTATGGTGATCTGACTGATGTGACTAGTGAAAATATAGCGACCTGACTGATGTGACTAGTGAACATATGGCAATCTGACTGATGTGACCAGTGAAAATATAGCGACCTGACTGATGTGACCAGTGAACATATGGTGATGTGACTGATGTGACCAGTGAACATATGGTGATGTGACCAGTGAACATATGGTGATCTAACTGATGTGACCAGTGAACATATGGTGATGTGACCAGTGAACATATGGTGATGTGACCAGTGAACATATGGTAATCTGACTGATGTGACCAGTGAACATATGGTGATGTGACCAGTGAACATATGGTGATCTGACTGATGTGAAGTGAGTCAAGAAATTACAAGCACTCGGCTGCGGTCGAGGCTCAAACTTTGACAAGTTTTTTTATACATAATGAGATTCATTACATAGTAGAATGTAATTCAATAAGTAACTCGATTAACCTATACACCCCCTTGACTTTGGAAAAGTGGATTGAATGCCTAGCCTTCTCAGATGAGAATCACAAAAACAGGAGATGGGGTAAACAGGCTCAACATGTTACAGATTCTTCAACAAGTGGAAAGAGTCTAAAGTAAGCAATAATTATCTGCTGCCCTACCAGTTCCCACAGATTAACAAAGCTACTCACAATACCAGTAGTCATGTGTTCGCATCTCCCTCAAGATGGGGGATGTTGTTTTCAGATCAACCCAGCCTAAAGGTGGCAAGCGTGACTATATCACCCACTGAATACTGATTGGTCAAAAAGTATGTGACTTGAATGCTGATTGGTCTAAAAATTTGTGACTAATACCATATACCCAATTTGCCGCATGGTATTAAAAGCTGTCCTTTCTTTAACTTTAGTTACTCACAATGCAGTGTTTATAGCTTGTAATTCTCTTTATAGGTGCAGAAGAAGTCAAGGGTAAACCAGCACATTAATCTTCCAAGACTTCTTTATGGGCAGAGGAAAGCTAGATGTATCCTGAAATGTTAAAAAGATTGTCCTTCAGGCCTGTGAACTAAATAACCTGTCATGACAAAGAGGTTATTTCCTGGGCAGTGCATGGTGAGGAATCAACACCTGTAATGTTTACTTGCTGGGCAGTACCTGGTGAGGAATCAACACCTATAGTGTTTATGTACATAACAGTACATGGTGAGGAATCAACACCTGTAGTGTTTACGTACATAACAGTATATAAACTTTTACGGGAAATAACAGTCAACAATATATTCTTTGCTTACATCTCAGTATGTAGCAGACAGTCAACACATTTAGTGTTTGCTTGATTGGTGGTAATCAACACATGTAATGTTTGCATTAAGTCACTATCTTTGAATGAAATAATAATATTTCAACAAAATTATTTCACAATAACTAAAAATCTAATTTCTACATGAAACATTCCAATTGGAAACAATAAAGATAAATGTATTTAAAAAAAAATTAGTGCTATTTTATTGTTGAAATTTTATTATCATTTTTTTCATTCAAGGATAGTGACTTATTGCATAAGGTCATATGTGTAAGGGTACAACTGAGACACGTGGTTAGGAGGGATACTACAGAGAAAAGAGTGTCGTGTCGGGTGTCGAATCGTGGGACCTAATTCGGGATGAGTGAACTAAAAAAAAGACTGTTAGATTCATACAAGAGACAACATTGCAGTTATAAACATATTTCAGGCAAACGAAAGAAGAAGATAGAAATATTTCAAGCGAACAAAAGAAGAAGTATTTACGGTTTAACTTTTTAAATATACAAAAGTGGAAGCCGTTACATATCATAACGCGTGAGATTTGAAAATTCATGGAACATGTTACATACTCACACGTGACATCTGTAAAGTAACACCAAATGTATCAGAACGTGAGAGTGGGCAATTGAGGGATCGTGGAGAGAGAGAGAGAGAGAGAGAGAGAGAGAGCAAGTGAGAGACCCATTCATATATGCAGCTAAATAGCGAGCGAGTCAGATAGACAATCGTGTAGATTTACACACACAAGCGCGCACGCACACACGCACACAAACCGGAAGAATGATATTTCAAAGATTTTACAAACACAAGTAGAATGATATTTCAGAAGTTTCACATGCGCAATAGAGTGGTTTTATAGACGTTTCACACGCACGCACGCACGCACGCACGCACGCACACACACACACACACACACACACACACACACACACACACACACACACAACCGAGCGCGAGATCACAAACACACCAGTTGAACAATATTTCAAAGATTCTACACACACACAAGTAGAATGATGTTTCAAAACTTTCACAAGTGCTATAGAGTGGTATTATAGACTTTTCACACACACACACACGCACGCGAGCGCGCGCGTGCAAACGCACGCTTGTCTAGACGCATGCACGTACGCACGCCTAGGCGTACGCACATATACACACGCACGCACGCCTAAGCACACACACATACACACACAACCCTCTACAGATAACTAATAACCGTTACCTTTTATTTTCAATTGAAAAATTAACAATTTCTCGTTAGACCAATTGCAGACACCGCAATAATCCAGTCGATTTATTATTCATGAAATTGACGTGATATTTTAAAATACTGAGCAAGGGATATAACGTGCTTTACTATTATGCTTTTATAATTTAAGCATTATTTTCCAGAAGTCACTGAGTGTAATATTTCAGTTGACTATTTTATTACTAGACTAATATTTTACGTTAGATTCTCTATGAATAAGGCAGTTTTCTATGTTAATCATTTTATTTTATTATGCTAATCTATTTCTTCTATAATATTTTAATCCACAATGGGATCTCAATATATTTCATGAGGTTGAATAATGTCCGATTTATTCATAGACATGTTATTGTCTACCGACCTTTTGGCTAAGATAAAAGTGTAGTATTGTGTTTATGGCTTCTCGGCCTTTTGGCTAAGAGAAAAGTGTAGTTATCTGCGCATGATCTCGCCAGGGGCCGGGATAATCACCCAACACAACCGACACACGGGGACGCGGGGACCAAATGGGGAGATTGTGGGCTATTTTGGAGCCGTGAGCCCCTCTAAAAAATAATAAAAAAATTTGTCTTTATGGCACTTGGTCTGGTCAGGGGCCGAGTTGATCATCAGACTTCATACCTCCTCACAGTAGGTGTGGTTTTGGTGGCCCACTATGGCAAAGGCTAATAGTGGAACTAGGAGCCCATTCCCTTGTTCCCACATCCCACGTCAGCCTATCGCACCCGTACCCGCACACACACACACACACACACACACACACACACACACACACACACACACACGTATACAGACAGATTGACAGACACACACACAGTTAATTTTTTAAAAAGTTATTTCATATATAATTTAAAACCATGTTTTCCCGTAGTGAATTTGAATAACGAAGACACAAACAATAGACTGCACGATTTATTGCCTGGCATATTTCGCTGCATTTCGTCAGGTACATACTGCAGAAATCACACAACTTACGTGAATTAACTAGATAAATCCTTCAAGTTGAAATATACACATATTCGCACAATAATGTCAATTATCTACACTGGCAATTTTAAGCTGACTAACATGTCTTTCTGTTTGCACAATTCTGGCTTGCGTTGATTGATCATAATTGCTTCTGCAAACTTTAACAAGCGAGTATTTTGTGTGTTAAACACCACCACATGGCCGCTTTCGATAATGTACCTACCAATTGAAGACGCCGGGAGCTTCCGGTGTGTCGACCCCACTAGGCTAGCATCTTCTGTGTGTTGTATCTTGTTGACCCATTGAGGTATGTGTTCTGACACTCGTTTGTTAAGCTGTCTCTGATCTACCAATGTAGAAGGCCTGGCATCTACATGTGAATTGGTAAATACAATTGTTTGTGGCGTACAGAGGTACAGGCTCTTTGACTGTTGGTGTAGGAATCGGTGCGGTTTTATATCTAATGACTGGATTGCATCACAGAATGTTCGGCCTACTGCTGTAGTAAGCCGGTCTTGTAGACGTTGCATTACGTCATCCCCTCGAAAGGTTAGCTGGATGAATACCTTGAGTTTAGGGACTGTAGTTACGTCTGGTTTTGGTTTGGGCTGTTGGCAGTGGCGCTTTATAAATCCTGTGGAGTACCCATTCAGGTTTAAGACATTCTTCAGAGTTTCAAATTCATCTGTCAGTGTGTCCTGGGTGCATATCGTTCTAGCACGGCCAAACAGGGTCCGTAATAAGCCCCGTTTGTACTGGACATGTGTGAAGCTCTGAAAATTTAGGTATTGGCCAGTCGATGTTCCTTTGCAATACACCAATCTTTGAATTGTGCCGTCTGCTCTACGTCTCATTAGAATATCTAGGAACGGCAACGCTTCGTTGTGTTCGTGTGCCATAGATAGAGATATATTTTTATGCGTCGTGTTCATTGTGGCCTGGAACGATGTTGCTTGTAGCTCGTCTGTGGTGATAATTAGTATATCGTCCACATAACGACGGTAAAAGGCCAAGTTGTTGATGTCTGAGGATCTCTTTTCTTCTAAATATGCCATGAAGGTGTCCGCTAGAATAGGACCAAGAGGACCCCCCCCCCCCCATGGCGACTCCGTCAATTTGGCGGTATGACTTAGTTAGAAAATTGAATTGTATGTTGGCGGTACATAGTAGTAGTAGTAGCCTCTCCAGAATAGGTGTTGGTATGCCAAATTTTAGTTGTTTGTCTTCAATGCGTTCCCTTATTATTTTCACTGTCTCCTCTAATGGAACGTTAGTGAATAGGGAGGCTATATCCATGAATGCCATGTGTTTGTTATTTATGTCCATAGTATCCAATAATTCCACCAGTTGGAATGTATCTCTGAGTATTTTTGGATTGAAGGACTGTCGTACTTTCCCTAAAAAATTTCGGCTAGCCATCTCGCCATTCGGTGTTGTGCAGAGTTAACCATGGACAGGATAGGTCTTAGCGAAATGCCGGGCTTGTGAAGATTTGGTACATCTGAGGAGTGTGCGAGCCACGTGGTGTGAGCGTTTTTGCACTGGCCTCACTGATGAGTCCCGCATTCACAAGTGACTGGATCTCTTTCCTCATTATTGCATCCAAGTCCTCCGACTTGTTTACTATTTGATCTATCCTGAATTTAGATTCATCCGATAATATTTCATCAATTTTTCTCTGGTAGTCTGACATGTCCATCAGTACTGCACCGCTCCCTTTGTCAGGTTTCAGTATGACGAGGGTTTTGTTAGCCTTTAATGCTTTTAACATTACTGTGCGAATATGTGTATATTTCAACTTGAAGGATTTATCTAGTTAATTCACGTAAGTTGTGTGATTTCTGCAGTATGTACCTGACGAGATGCAGCGAAATATATAATTTACTTTTTAATAATTAAAGTCCCCGTCGCCTTGCTCGCCCCGGTCACCTCGCCCACGGATACACACCAGAAGTACCATAGACAACCGCATGTACCAAAAACCGCACGAGATTCACATAACTAGGTCAAATTTGGTTGGCTATTTCGAGGTCACCAGAGGGCGTTATATGTTTTATACAGTAAAAATATGCCGTGACCTAGATGGTTGCCAACGAGATTTGCTAGGGTAGTTACCACTTGCCTTACTACTCAGGCATCATAAAAAACCATAAGAAATCCTTCCTCTTATACACAGAACTGCCAAAAAAATGGATGACACATGAAATTCTGCGGACGATGAAGGAGAGATAAAGCGTGTAAGGAAGTATGTAATAGTATACATAGATAAACAGAAAACAAATTAAAAGTGGCGAAAGCAAGTTTGCTTATACAAAATGCACGTAGATTGAAACAAACCATGATATATTTAATGTACCAAGAAATAAATACACCTCTTAACATGTAGGAAAACATGAAATACTTCTGGATGTTAAAAAGCGATGTTGGTGTAATATTAATGTGACAAAGTAATATAATTAATAGATGGGCAGAGTGCTCAGAAGAGCTAAATGGTTATATGAAATCCAATGAAAATATCACAGACAATGGTCAAGTCCACCAATACGGTTTGCAGAAATTGAGGGTACACTACATTACATGAAGAAAGGAAATGCACATGGACCAGACAACAGAAAAGTAGTAAATACTGCGATAACTATGATGCAGAAATCCAGGCAATCAAGATAGAAATAGAGAAATAACTAAATACCATGCTTGTGGAAATTGGGACCTTGGGAGATTTTGATGTCGAAATAATGGCATTTCTAATGGCATTTATAGTAATGAGTTCGTTCATAATTACCTATTAAAATCCGTATTTATGCTAAATAAACCATGTACTTTAAATGTGATGATCGTGGCACAATAATTTTGATGAATCACATGACAAAATTGTTAATGAAAATAATCACGAGAAACATAATAACCATGATTAAACCACAAATGAGTAATTAACAACGTGGATGTGTAGAAGGAAGGACACAGACAATTCCCTGTACATTCTCATTACGCTGTTTGAAAGAGCTAAGTAAATAAAAACAGGTCGGTTGGTGCTTCTTTCCCTACCGGGCGAGGCCGCACCAATGGAGCAACCATTATCGCCGTTTATCCTATATTCTGTGAATTGAATCATGATTTCCTGGCATCTAAAAAGAAGGTAGTCTGCCATTGTTTTTCTTCTTGGTAGTGACTTATGGTCGGTAACCATAGTCATAGTCTCTTTCAAGAGAACCTCTGCTAAAGAGCCAACGTACTTTAGAATAACATTTGAATACAATCTGACATGGAAAAAAGCACTTCAACAAAGCAGTAGCAAATGCCAGAAGGAAAATGGCCATCCTGAGAAAACTAAGTGGAACTACACGAGGAGCTAGTGGGAAAATACTTAACAAAGTTTATGGTGCTCAGCATCAAAAACCATATTACACGAGCTTGACAAGGTGCAAAATCAAGCACTTAGAGTCACCACTGGAAGGATGAGATCAACCCCTATAGTGGAGATAGAGAATTTGGGGAGGACACAATCATTGAGAGAGCGCAGAGATACAAAAACGTTAATACAAGCGGGAAAGTTCCTCAGCTTGCCAGGCCACCCTGTGAAGGAAAGATTTGAAAACCTAGCCACGGGGCAGTTGAAAAGAAGCGGTTTTACCCACCAGGTCAAACGACTCTTCAAACAAACCACTGATCTGTCCTCAGTTGGTATTCCCCTGAAAACTATTCCAGAACGAACTCCATGGAACGTGGAACATAGACTCACTACAAATCCAGACAAACGTGAAAGGAGTATTTGACAAATAAGAACAGAGCAGTGTACAACGCAGAACAGCCACTCTCAGCTTCATTGATGAAGAATACCGACGGGACCTCTAGATCAGAATCTACACAGATTGGTCAACACAAAATGCTTTTCGAAATGGAGGAGCAGGAGTGTACATAGAATACTCTAATGTTGTTTGTCCATCAAAAATGGTGATGACCATTCATTTCATCCTGTGTGGTTTGGTTGACAGTATGGAGCCGTGAGTTCTAAGATGGCTGATAAGGCCTACTTTGGTTCGAAATGTTCTTTGACAATGTGGGCAAAGAATTCTTGACGTTCCAGGAGGAGGATCTCCTGCAGTTGTTTTTCTGTCCAATCTTTTCTTTACAGTCTCTTGCAGTCCTGGTTGCTTCACAGGTGACTGCACCATTGCGTAATGATGTACACCACGAATTTCGGTCTTTGGCAGCAGTCTCCCAGGTCTTCCAGGTGTCAAGATGAATTCCAAAAGCTTTCAGTGAGATTTTCAGAGTATCTTTAAAGCGTTTCCTCTGGCCGCCTTGGGAGCGTTTACCACAACGCAGCTAGCCGTAAAAACAACGTTTAGGGAGCCTGTGATCTGGCATGCGAGTTAAGCCCAGCGAATATGATTCTTGATTAGTAGAGTGTGGATACTGGGCATGGTCGCTCTTTCTAGAACTTCAGTGTCTGGGATCTTGTCTTGTCATTTAATCTATAATAGCTTCTCGAGGCAGACTATGTGAAAGTGGTTTAATTTCGTAGCGTATTGCTGATAAACAGTCCAGGCTTCACAAGCATATAGCAGTGTAGATAATACAACTGTTGTGTAGACTTTCAGCTTTGTTTTCAGGCTTATTCCATTTCTGCCCCATACATTCTTGTACAGTCTGCCAAAGGCCATGGAGATTCTTGCACCCACGTCGTCAACAATTGTGGCACAGTGCTGCAAAGATAGGTGAATTTATCCACAACACTTAGTATATGACCAATCACCTTGATATTCGGCACGGTGTGATTATTTCCTGGAGCTGGCTGGTATATAACTACAGTCTTCTCCAAGTTTATATTTAGCTCAAAACTGGTACAGGCATATGAGAAAGCTAAAACATTGTGTTGCATGTCTGCCTCTGAGTTGACATATAGAGCGCAATCAGCAGCAAACAGCAGCTCTCTGACGGTGTCGCTGTTAGTTTTGGTTTTAGCTTTCAGCCTTCTGAGATTGAACAACTCTCCATCCTTGCGGTAGTTGATGTCTATTCCAATGTCGTTGTTCTCGAAGGCATTCGTTAATATAGCTGAAAACATGAGGCTGAACAGTGTTGGTGCCAGGATACAGCCTTGCTTCACTCCATTGGTGACAGGACAGGGCTCTGACAGTTCACTATTTTTCTGTACTCTTGCCTGCATACCATCATGAAATAACCGCACTATTTGGACAAACTTTCGTGGACAACCATATTTCGCCATAATCTTCCACAGTCCTTCTCTGCTGACTGTATCAAAAACCTTGGTAAGGTCAATGAAAGTGGAGAACATTTCGGAGTTCTGTTCCTGACATTTCTCTTGCAGCTGCCTTGCAAGAATACTCTAATAATACAAAGTACACGGTCAGAGTACCAACAGGAAAGTACTGCCATAACATTGAAGCAGAAATTCAGACAATCAGGATAGCAACAGAGAAATTACTAAATACCAGCCAAGGTACACAACCTGTGGTGCTATTGACAGATGCAAAACCAGTATTTGAGGCGCTCCTGTTTGGGAAATTGCCAGTACTACGGACACTACTTTCTTAACTTTGCATCCAGCGTAAAATCACCATTCAATCGACACCATCTCACGGTGGTACCCGAAAACGAGAGAGCTGATCGATTATCTAAGGAAGATGCAATAGAAGAACAACCTGATGTACTCTGCTTGCGTACTTTATCTTTCCTCTTCTAAATGATTTATAGTATTTTAGCATCGTTGTTTCGTCATGCCCCCCATCCGTTTCCTGTTATTACTTTAAGAAGGTTGACTAGAGACCTCTGTTTGACCGCACTAATTTGTATGAGTTTCTTCCGGTTCATGTGCGTTAACGAAGGCCACTCCATGAAATATTTGATTTTCTTTACTAATTCTCCATTGATATTAATATTGAATTTGTTATTTCTTACTGTTGCTCCTTTGCTAAATGTCATCTGAACGTTTATTTTTTTAAAAAGTTTATTTGGGATGGCTACTGGCTCAACCAGCTGCTGTGTTTGTTTTTGTTTGTTTTGTTGTGTAATAAATCTAAGTACCTTTCACTCCTCTATATCGTGCAATGATCTGCATACTGTGATAGGGAGATTTTGATGTCTGGGAACGCTTCTTTAAGATCGTTTAATAGTATATTGAAAATTATTTGTGATAGTACTGATCTGTGTAGGATCTAACAGTGAAAGTTAAGCTTTAAGGATCACGAAGTGAACTAAAACAGTTAACTGATTCCCTGCCGTGAACCGATAGGTCGGCTCATTGCAATTACTCGGGACTACCACGAGCCGATAGGTCGGCATAGTATTGACAGTGCAATATTTGTTTCATTTCTCTTAATTTCCGCAATTTTTAGTTCCCGTAAATAAAAATGTACTCGTAGAAAAGATATGCCCCCCCCTCCCCCCTTCCGAACAGTATCAGACAAGACGCACGGATTCATTATCGTTTTGGACAAAAAGATTATGAAAGTGATTTGTGTTTATTGTTTTAGAAATGGCAATGCTCTCTGGTTCTCGACCTCATAGATTTTCATCAGATTATCGTTTTAAACAATTTAAGATTATAATTATTCTGATGAAGGACTTTGTGAAAGATTCTAAAACTAATACTACGTGCGGTATTCAGTTAAATTATTTAGCAGACAGTCATAACGGAAAACAAAACTAACAGCGAAAGTTCGTCATAATATGATGGTACATGTCTAATTATGTTTGCTCTAATGGGCCACGCGTGTACCTCTAAGTTTGTTTTGCCTATCACAAATAAGCTAAGGAGTATTTAAATCATTAAATTTAAAAGAATAATAAATATAAATACATAGAAGATAGTGTATATATTGAATTATATTGTTTCTCCGTAAAAATCTGCCTCGTGTGTTCCTGATGTCAACAACCTATGTGTAAGGCATCATCAGATTACTTCTCCCACACCATACAAGAAACTTGCAAGTCGTGTGAGAGGAAATAAATGATACATTTTATTGCCGTTGGCTCTTTACAAGTACATAACAGTCGCTATCAAACCACACACAAAGCCACAGAATTGCCTATCACTAGTTTTCTAAACCCTAATGCTAATTCTATCTATTTGGTTACACAAATCTCCTATCAACACTAAAACGAGGTGCTCGCTACAAAGTCAGTCCCCAGTCTGACTTTCTTACTCCCGTGCCTACACAGCACGCGGAAGGACCTTGAGGTGTCCTTCGGCTTTTTGCGTGCCGTGGTACCTGGCACGCTTACGTTAGCTGTCTTCTGTTCAGTGGCAAGAGTGGCTGTCACGCAGGCGTGATTCTGTCGTGACCAGAGTGCTAACCATCTGGTCAACGTCTCCGTGTCTCATGAGAGAACTAGTTAATAGTCCCCCATTCTATCACCTACCCTGCCCTGATATCGGGGCACTGTATCACCTCTCATCTATTTGAGGTTGACCACTCTTCCCGGTGGTCTTCTATCTTGAGAAGACCTCCGGCCTTTATCTTTCAGTCTTTGACACACACCCTCCCCTCCTGTGTTGCGTCATCAACTTTGACTCATTGGTTGTGACGCAAGGGGTTTCTAAAAAAATAGTGTCTCTAATTTTTGTCAAAGACTGTAGATAACCTGGCTTTGGGTAACTCCATAGACTTCTACTGACTAATGTCACAATGTAGTATCACTTTACTTGGCTACTGGCAATCGCCACAAACTTGTCTGGTTGGCGTGAGCCCTATTCTCAATTGCAATATTATATTAATTAGAGGTATGTCTGAACCGGACCGTTGTCTTATAAGACCTGCCCTCAAATAGTAAATTAACTTACTACCCATACAAAGTTGACTTTCTTAGGGTCAACACATGAATTGCTTCATGTCCCCCATATAATATTAAACAACCATTACCCAAGCTGTGTGCGACAGGCTTGACCTATCTCGCTTCCGCGTGTAAAGTTATCTTTCACTGTTAAGTTAGTGTTTCGTTGTCTATTATGTCCCCTGACCCGGAGTTATCTACCTTTTATCTATAAAATATGTATGCAATTTATATGTTTGTTTTTCTGGTTGTTTGCGTGTTTGGATGTAATTAATAATATAATCTAACTTCTAACATGTGTATCTAACTATCATGTGTATGTAAGTTAGTTTTCAAGTGCCATAATTCGGTTGAATGAGGCCACAAAGAAGTGTATCACACTAATTAGTGACTACATCTCCGTCTTATGGGACTTAAAATACTTTCTCTAAGATCTACACTAAACTACACACAACACATTCATCACAGCACACTTTCAACAAAGAAAGCACACATTTGACGCAGACAAAAAATAAAAAGTCGCGTTGAGCGGCAGAAAAATCCGCTGACAGATCTCACTCTCTCTTGTATAATTTACATTCGCTCTCACTTTCACATTTCTGTCACACCTCTTTCACTTTCACACTTCTGTCATACATCTTTCACTTTCACACTTCTTGTCACACCTCTTTTACTTTCACACTTGTTGTCACACATTTTTCACCCTCCCAATTATTTAAAAACCTTGGAGTGACACTGTACAAGTTTGGCTCAATTTGACAGAGTTGAGCTTCATGACTGTGCGTCAATTGTTGCACAAGTCAAGTATTTACAATATATTTACATGTAAGGAAAAGGGTTGATGGTTTGTACCCTGGTATTATTAACCACTATATTCTATTAACATCATACTCTAAATACTGACATACTAATACTAGTTCTATAAATATGTATTTAATGTGTTACCTATTTTAATCTATCTGTCACATTAATCCTAAAACAAGCTTACATTACTCCTAATATTATCTAATTTAAGGGATGTAATCTAACTATTTAAACTGGAATTGATGTGAGATGAGTTATGTACCTTATGAAAATGGGTAATGTGAAATGTAATAAGTTACGTACCTTTCTAATATGGGTGATGTGAAATATAACACAATTATAACTAATGTTTTTAAATGCAAAAATATATGAATGATATTCTTATCTAAATGGTGTAAATGATGTATGTTTAATTGTCTAATATTTTTATCCTATTACGGTGTAAACTAATCATACTACTAAATGATAACGTTTGTTAAATGGATTGGATCATTAAGATGGAATGAACTGAAATGAAATGAAACAAAGTGAAATGTAATAAAGTAAATGGTACTATTACTATCTAAATTTATTATTCTAGTTTCTACTTAGCTGTTGTTATGTTTAAATTACTATCCTAATCTACTTTTAAGCTAAATAAGTGGGTAAATTACTAATCTATCTAAACCAAAAAAAAAATGAAAACTATTATCTTGTCTAAATCTAAATATAAATTAAGATGATCTAATCTACCTATAATTTGTTACAATATTAAAACGTTATAATACATATCACAATGAGTATTTATATACATGGTATTTAAATACCTCAGGTTAGTCGTTGCCCTTAATGTTCAGAAAATGCCTTCATTGGCATACTATCTATACAATTGTCCTGGGTATATTAAATACATTACACAGTCACACTTGTGTCTTATGGGTATTGCACCTGTAGAGTTCGCTTGTGTCGTAGACCACAGTTTTCGTGTCTGTATTTATGTAATGTTCTGACACTGTTTTTCTCTGCTTAACACAAATGATTCACTGGAACACATATGGAGCTTAGCAAGTAATGGGCTGTCCTCGTTCACAAGGTGATATATTTGTTCTCAGAGCAAAGTTCTTAGTTTGATGTCTACGGACACATAGTAATTCAATGTTCTTAGTACCTACTTCAGCACATAATGTCTATGTATTTGTAACATATTTCACATAGAATATTTTACTGTACTAAGTTAACATCTATTACTCTACACTCTTATGTGGAATCTCTGGTATTTCTACCTCAGATGGTCGACTAAGGGTATCAGCCAGGATGTTGTCCTTACCCTTAATATGCTCTATACTAAAGGTGTAGTTTTGGAGTATAAGCGACCACCTGTATTTACGGTCATTCCGATGCACACCACTCTGTATGACCGTGATTGGGGAGTTGTCAGTCTGGACAATGAAGTGAACACCCGCCAGAAATCGATGGAGCTTCCTCACCGCATAGATGACGCTTAGGGCTTCCAACTCTGATATGGAATATCTGGACTCAGCAGGTGTGATCTTACGGCTCACGTAGCAAATCGGGTGGAAGATGCCATCATAAAATTGGCCTAATACTGCAGCGATGGAGATTCTGCTGGCATCTGTCCTAAGATAATAAACGAGCCTAGGATTAGGCAAGCGGAGGATTGGTACATTACTAAACATGATTTTCAATTTTGACAATGCAGAAATTAATAATGCATCTTTGACATCTAATTTTACAGATGCTTTTAAAACATTGGAAAATACACTTGTAATTTCCGCTAAATTTGGTATGAATTTGCTATAGTAATTTACTAGTCCCAAAAGGCTTCTGACCTGCTTCTTTGTGGTAGGCATGGTCAGGTTCATAATTTTTGTAATAATTCTATTGTCAGTCTTAAGTTGACCTTGTGAAATGACATGACCCAAAAAGTCAATTTCTTTTAGGCCCAATTCAACTTTGCTCGGTTTGACAGTGAGCCCGAAGAGTCGCAACCTATCAAAGACATGTCTTAGTTTCAGTAAGTGTGTTGTTCAGTCATCAGTATGGACACATATATCATCTATTTAAGTCACTGTATTCGTCACTCCATGAAGTAGATCTCTAGTTAAGCGTACGAAAGTGGCAGGAGCATTTCGAAGTCCGAAAGGAAGAAAACGCCACTCGTATAGTCCTAAAGGTGTTGAAAAAGCAGTAAGATGGATGGATTGAGACTTCATAGGGACTTGCCAATATCCCTTAGTAAGATCTAGTTTAGAAAAGATTTTTGAGGTGGACATATCAAGAATAAGATCTTCGCAGGAAGGAATTGGCTCTGCGTCGATCTTAGTGACGTTGTTGAGTTTTCGATAGTCCACACACAGACGAATTGTGGTGTCTTTTTTCTTAACTAGGACGATTGGAAAAGAGTACTCAGAAGTGGATTTCTGGATGATCCCACTAGCTTCTAAATTAAGAATTTCCTTATTTAGATTTTCCCTATAGCTAAGTGGGATTGAGTACGGCTGCATTTAATAGGCTTAGAGTCCGAAAGAAGAATGGAGTGTTCGATTCTGTCCGTCCTACCTGGAATGTCAGAAAATATGTCTTTGTATTCCGTCACTAATTCTACTAATTGTCGTCGTTGACTGTCTGTTAGTCCCTGTTCTATCTGTATGCTATCTAATGTGGCAGTCTTGTCCACAATAGGAACGGGTAGTTCCATTCCGTCGTCGTCTACCTGATTCAGTACGGTGGTGGTGCTAAGTGCGTATTCTGTATTCTCGCTAGATGTATGGATATCGTCGGATATGCCAGTCTCGCTAACTAGTGTAGTTGCGTTGTGTATGTCTGTCGTCTGATCACTAGATGTGGGTGCACTTTGTTCGTCTGTCTCTACTTCTGTCTGTTGTCGTGAAAAGTAAGGTTTCAGCATGTTGACATGGAATATCTTTAAGTGTCCGTTTATTGATATTTCATAGTCAACATCTGAAAGTTGTTGTATCACCTTGAAAGGCCCTTGCCATGAAGTTAACCTTTTATTATGCTTGTCTGGTAGTAGCACCATTATGTATTGACCAGTTTCAAGTGTTATGGGTCTAGTACCTTTGTTAGGACTGTGATGTCCGAGGATATCTGCACTGTTTACTGGAGTGAAACCATTCTTCTCCTCCCAGACAGATATTTCTTCATCTGTACAGTGCTTTAGCTGGGGCAGACACCCAAGAATTAACTCAGCACAAGGGTTGTCTAGTATTGCACAAGTAAAGGTACCAGAAAGGAACGGGGTGTTTATATGGGCTCTTGCCAGAGGATAGGTTTCTATATTACCAGAAAAAGTACGGCATTTTACAGAGTCACCAGTATAATCCTTTGGATTAACAAGTTCCTTTTTCACACCAATAATAGAGCTGCCACTGTCAAGCAAACATCGGCATGGCTTATCATTGACCATTGCAGAGTGAAACAATAGATTGCCTCTGGAGGATATAACTGCATTTGCATTCTCTACGGAGGATGTTACAAAATGCCCACATTCTAATTTTCCGTCTGCATGAAATTGGTGACATTGGACACAATTGTCAAAACTTAATACATCGTTCACACAACACACATCTTCAGATTGCTTGAAAGGTAATACATTTTCAATCTCACACTCAGTCTCACTACCACTATCAGAAGATGTATCAATCAAAATAGCATTGTTGGCTTTCATACGTTGGTGGCCCAGACACTTATTTGAATAATGGCCGTAGCTGGAACAAAAGAAGCATTTGATTGCACGCCTGTATGCAGATCTTTTGTTTTGTTGCTTCTTGATAACATTTTCAAGATGCGCCGGATAATTTGGCGACTTGTCACACATAGAATAAGTGTCATGCAAAAGTTGACAATAAATACATTTTGATACTTTCCTATCTTTCTTGTCGATTTTCTGAAAGGGTTTTCTCTTACTTTGATAATTTTTCGGTTGGTCTTTCACAAAGGAAACTACTTCAGAGTCATTTGAGGTCTTAAAAATATCTCTGTTAGAAGAAAAATATGCAGACCCTTTCTTTTCGAACTGCTCTATGTTCTCAATGTCTGACTGCTGTAAAAATTTAGCAAAAGGAGATGGTATAGTGGATATGACTTTATCCATGGCTATTAAATTATTAAGTCTATCAAAGTCTTTTCCTATGTTAGCTGCTTTAAGCCACCTATTTAGTACACTCTGAACATTTGAGACGTAATCAATGAAAGTCTCATTAGGTTTAGGTTTTAAATTTGAGAACTGAACCTGATACCCAGGGGCATCAAGTAAAAAGTGTTGCATTATCCTATCATGGATGTATTGATAGTTAGATCTAAGATCAGTTGGTATAGCTTCTATCACTTTAAGGGGCTCACCACTTAGGTTCTTCATATAAATCATAGCCCACATTTCTATTGGAACTTGGTGATATTTAAATTGATACTCGACATTTTCTGTCCAGGCTGATATTGAATCTTCTTTACAATATGGTTTGATAATATTTTTGTATTTGGTGAACTTATTTTCTTCTTGTTGACTTCTTAGTTTAGTAGCAGAGATCTCTGCGTGTGAGTCTACATCCACAAAACTACATCTACATCCAGTTTCTGATTCTACTTGTATTTGTTTTTCCTTAACTCTTGCCATTTCATCTATCTCTCTTTGCTTTAGTTCTCTCTCCTGATCTAATTGCTTTTGCTTTAATTCCTTTTCCTGATCTATTTGCTTTTGCTTTAATTCCTTTTCCTGATCTAATTGCTTTAGCTTAATGTCCTTATCATGCTCTAACTGCTTCTGTTTTAATTCTAATTGATGTTGTCTTTCTTGTGCGCGTTCATCTCTTTCTGCATCCTTTGCTTCTTTAAATTTCTTATCAGCATATTCTTCTAGCTCTTTACCTGTGTATTGCATTTCTTTGCCTGCTTTTACGAAGTCAGCTAAAGTAGCCATGATGTTAGGTAAATAGCTGGCGTTGACCTACACTGAACTCTTTATTCACTTATTTTTCTTTGATATGTTATGTTTCTTAATATATGAGCACTGCAAATTGTACTCTTTGTGTATAACCTGAAAAATTTACTCCTGCAAAAAACAGAGCACAAAAGTATGCTAATGCATCACAAGCAGAAAAAGAGATGCACTATTAATCACATTGCATGCCAAATATATTGAGTATACTCAACTTAATGTTCCCGAGAACAAGGAACACACTCCGGTAACACAGGTCACCTTGTTTGGCGCTTCGGTATCGCCACGAGTTTTCTATCTAGGTCACCTGTTTGGCACTTCGGCATACACACCAATCTTCTAATCAGCTGTTGTTCACCCTGGTTTACAGAGCAGCAACAATTAACAAATAGCAAACGACATATTATTCGACAATTTGAAACATTCACAATGACATGCCCACGAACAAAACAGAATATAGTTTACTTAATATTAAATTGTCAATGTCCTGTCTTCGTTCTAACTGTTTATGCCTTTCGTCACTAACCTAGTTTAATCTATGCAAGTGTAGTACAGACCAAGTCTAATTTGCCTAGCCGAAACGTAGTGCCATCGTGACTGTAAACACAGGAAAAAGTACGAAAAAAAATTCAATAACTGCTTTGAAATAAATAAAAATATATTAATGTTGTTTAAATAAATAAATATATTCAATTACTAATTCAAATAAACAAATAATAGGTAATATAAAGCACTGATTCAGGCGGGCAGCAGCTTAACGATTTGTAACCATTCAGATGCTGATTGCCAATGGCGTAGAACAACTGCTTGTCAATCGTAACACGTCAGAGGCGCAGCGCTATTTTTAGCTTGCAAAAATCGATATTGTTGCTGGCTGTGTATCGCTCCGCCAAGAATCATTTTTGATAGTTATTCATAAATAAATAAATAATTACATGAATAAATAACAGCAAATAATAATATCAATACTTACAACTTTGAAGAAACACATGATTTAAGTATATAATATTTTACTAAACACAAATAAGCATTATTTCGTCACGATAGGCACAGTTTCGTTAGCAACTTGTCCTAGTTCTGCACACGTCAACCGTCACTGACACAAATTAAATTCACTACTTCACTATTTGTAAACTTAGTCTAGAGCCGTGGATGAGTGTATTAGCTTGGCACTTTCGTCCAAGCCACACTTCTGACACCACATTAATCTTTGCCTGTCAACAACCTATGTGTAAGGCATCATCAGATTACTTCTCCCACACCATACAAGAAACTTGCAAGTCGTGTGAGAGGAAATAAATGATACATTTTATTGCCGTTGGCTCTTTACAAGTACATAACAGTCGCTATCAAACCACACACAAAGCCACAGAATTGCCTATCACTAGTTTTCTAAACCCTAATGCTAATTCTATCTATTTGGTTACACAAATCTCCTATCAACACTAAAACGAGGTGCTCGCTACAAAGTCAGTCCCCAGTCTGACTTTCTTACTCCCGTGCCTACGCAGCACGCGGAAGGACCTTGAGGTGTCCTTCGGCTTTTTGCGTGCCGTGGTACCTGGCACGCTTACGTTAGCTGTCTTCTGTTCAGTGGCAAGAGTGGCTGTCACGCAGGCGTGATTCTGTCGTGACCAGAGTGCTAACCATCTGGTCAACGTCTCCGTGTCTCATGAGAGAACTAGTTAATAGTCCCCCATTCTATCACCTACCCTGCCCTGATATCGGGGCACTGTATCACCTCTCATCTATTTGAGGTTGACCACTCTTCCCGGTGGTCTTCTATCTTGAGAAGACCTCCGGCCTTTATCTTTCACTCTTTGACACCTGACATTTTCCATTTTGTTTGAAAATTATGTGCTTCAAAATATGATGTTTTAATTGTGTTTTATTGGTGTTATGGAGCAGTTCTTGTGATACTGGTGAAGAAAATGGTGTATTTATCATTATTTAATAATTGTAATAGGATTATCTTCAATGGATGGGAAATAACGTTTTGGTAAGTGGAAATTTTAAATAATTGTCACCCCTTTAATTTAAATTGTTGTTACAAAACCTATCATTGATGTTATAATATTTCTAACCTCTCACATAATTATTAACACTATCATGTGGCGTGTGCAGTCTCCTTTAATTTGATATATAATACAATATATCTGCTACAATTTTAACATTTAAAAAAAATTATTATTTTTTTTTTACATTATTATTTTGACACACCCCTACCTCCAATTTTCTGCCATTCATTTTTGTTAGGTCCCAACCCAAATTTTTGTTTGCCAGTGAATCAGTTATAAGTTTATACAAGGGACAATATTGCAGATACAGTCAATCATTTTCAAGCGAATGAAAGAAAAAGAAGAAGAAGAAGTAGAAGAAGAAGAAGAAGAAGCAGAAGAAGAAGAAGAAGAAGAAGAAGAAGGAAGAGGAAGAGGAAGAAGAAGACCTTGTATGTGTGAAGGCCAAACAATTCACATCCCTACAACCCAAGCGGGTTATATGGGCTGTGTGAAAGCTAGAAAAGAAAGGAGGAAGAAGAGAGAGGAGGGAGGGAGTAGAGAGAGAAGAGAAAGAAAAGAATGATGAGGGAAATGATGTAAATAGTGTGAAGCCTAAAAGTTCGTTCCTCAGTCGAACTCTGCCTACTACACACTACCTTTGATAGTAAAGAAATATGAAGAGAGAGAAGGAAAAAAAAGAGGATGAGAGTAAGGGATACAGACAGATGTAGGTTCGTGTCTCCGCGTGAGAACAATAGTTAATTACTATTGCACCATCAATGTCTCGTGGTGTGTGTCATCAGGTTACAGGAGAAGTGTACAGCCCACCTCACAATGTCTCTAAACTACTCTAATCTACACAATCTCAGACTGACAAGTCGGAATAAAAGGCAACTCAAACATATATTTATTTTCTCCTTGAACAATAACAGAGTGACAATCTACAACATAATCGCATAGAGTAATCAGTACATGCATTGCAGACACATAATGCATATTGAACTGTAATAATACGATGCTGCATTGCCTCACAAGAGAGAGATAGATAGTATAAGTCTATGCAACTGGACGTTAGGGGAATGCCACTTATGATCACCTATTAACCGCATGGAGTAAAAGACTAAAGCTAAGAATTACACCGGCCTTTGTTTCGTAACTATCTTTCCGTAGGCTTATTAGTGGTCCATATATTCAGCCCAAATACCCATTGATCCATAGATTGATCTATCAATCCATATACCCAGGGATTATTTTGTTCAGATGAATATCTGTTTAGTCAAGTATGCCCGGTATGCTTGGGCGACTCCCTTTTACCCAGGCAATGCATTCAACTTCTGCCATCCAGTGGGTTTTCTGGTCGTCCTTCTGGGTTTCATATTTGAAATACGATTGCTCTCTTCAACCTCGTTTGCCGTGGATCCCACCACCGGTTTCCAGTCGTATTTGACATTAGTCTCCTGTGTGGTTCCAACCGCATTGTCCCTGGCTATGGTCGTCCTGTCTGACGTTTAGCCATCTACTGCAACTAACGAGCGGTCTCCTTAGCTGGCGGTCCTCTTAACTCAAGTGGCTTTCTTGCACTTTAACGACCCTCGGACTCTGCGTGTCTTTCCCTTCTTTGGCTTATCTGCCTTGGGTAGGTTCCGTTCACAGATCCTTAGTCGCTCTCACTCCTATCAGTGATTCAGACGAATTCTAGCATGAGCGCTTGTCCGTCTTCCTTCACTTCCTCCTCCTACAGATACTATACAGACTTGGGCACGGATTAGCCACAATTTCTGAAGTCCTGTTACTATGTTCCTTGGGCTGCCCCAAGAGGGCTCAGGCCCCCGCCGCTCCCGGAGTCCACTATTAACTGTCCTCTCTCCTGCTCGACTCTTCTAACTCACTGGATCCCAAAATATATATAACTATATACTTGGCGCTTCTTTCTGGAATCACGTGACGTCGCTGTCCCTTGTCCTCCAATCAGTACCTCGCGTACCCTGCTTAATTTGCATACTACTATCATATCATTAACCCAAATCTACATTGTCTCTGAAGTTCATGGTCCTGAGTTTATCGTCCTTGTTTGAGTTCATGCTCTTTAAATAAGAATTCCCAGTTCAGGCACGTTCCCACTGCTATAAATCTGCCCCTCCGTTGTATTCCTTGCCCAAACTGACAGTTCCCGACAAAGCCTATGCTAAGTTTGGCTTCATGTTTCCTGAATTTCTCATTTCACTAACAACTAAAGGTAAACCGTCGGTCAGCGGGCTGCACTAGAGTCATTGCCCGACCACTCACTAATTTTGAACTTATACTGGTCGGTGAACTCTGTCTCAAAATCATTCCAGTCATTGCCCTCTAGTAAACTGAGGCAGTATGTGAAAACCACTTTCCCTACTGTCTCAGCTGTGTTATGTCGTTTTTATGTTGGGGAAATCTCCGATAACGACCATAATATGAGATTTCCCAGTCCCTAATTAAAGGTTACACTCTCTAACTTACCTGTGACAGGCCCAGCAAACCGGTTGAAATTTACGTGATCCTAGAAAAGTACTGCTAATACATCACGGAGGAAATAAGAGGAAAGGCGCTAGTCACAGGCTTTGGAACTTCAATAACACCATCACACGACGCTTAACATCATAAGTGAAGACAACAACAACAAAAACAACAACACCAATACAACAACAACAACAATAACAACTCTCCAGTGAGTCGTCATCCATAGGGAATTTCCAATGAATATTTTGGTTATCACCATCCATCATCCAATGGCGTGTCCTTAAAGACCTTTTCCCCTTAAACGGTCATTCGAAATTTCTCTCTATCATAAGCATGATGACCTGCCTCTGTTACTATCATATGTTAACTGTATATAACCTCTTGAATCAACCTACCTTGTTATATTCCTCGTCTCCATTTACCAATGCCTCTGTTACTGTCATGTGTTAACTGTATATAACTTCTTGAATCAACCTACCTTATTATATTTCCCTTCTCCATTTCACAATACACCTTCCTGCATAATTATATTTTGTAGACATCCTTGTCTTTTTACATACCCAACACATTCCAGATTCCTTAATTTGTATTGTAACCAATCTTCTTCAATATTGATGTGATCTGGACTATGGTGGTAGAGTTGGTGAATGTGATGGTGGTGCTGACAATAACGGTAATGGTAGATTTGATATGGATGCTGATAGTGATAATGTTGCTGATGATGGCGGTCATGGTAATGAAGTTGTTACTGATAATGATTTTGATGGTGATGGTGGTGATACATATAACGATAGTGCTGATGGTAATTAGGGTGATGGTGATAGTGCTAGTGGTCTTGGTAGTAACTGCGGTGCTGATACAACGATGTGTTGATAGTTATAGTGGCGCTGTAAAATGGTGGTACGGATGGTGGTACTTATGATAATAATGGTGCTGGTGATAATGGTGGTGATATAATGGTTGTATTGATGGTGGCGCTGATTATAATGGCGCTGATGATAATAGTTCTGATATAATGTTGGGGCTGTTGATAGTGGTAGTTAGTTAGTTAGTTAGTTAGTCGCAGTTCCAACTTCACAGCAACGGGTCGTCCCCATTATGCTCCGTTCCTGTGCCAGTTAATATCACACAAAACGCTCCCCACTGCCCAATGTGAAAAGTGGAAAAGACAGGAGTCTCGACAAACAACAGCCCGCACAGATACACTGTGCATAATGCCGCCGCCAGAATATCAACACACCAGTCCCCCACGAAACACCCAATTCATCTCTGATGGAATCGGCAGTCATTTTCCTATCTGGATGTTTCCTAGATGTTCACCCACACAGTCCACGAAAATACAGTTCATCACCGACGGCAGTGGCAGTCAACCAGAAGCCCAGCAGCCACGCATTTCTGCATAAGGCAAAAACCGGTCAACTCTGGGACATAGCCACCAGCCATCGCTCTGAACATGCAGTCACGTTCCAAAAAATAAACTTGGGCAGATTCAAAAGCACTTCACACGAAACCCACAGCTTACAGTGTCGCGCCACGCACTCACACAGTAGCAGGGCGACGGAACCATCAAGCCTCCTTAGTCGCCTCTTACGACATGCGTGGTAGGCTACAGTGTTGCTATTCTTTGCTTCCCTTATGGGCCCCGGCAACACACGGGAGTGATAGTGGTAGTGATATTGATATTGGTTGTACTTTTGATAATGGTGGTGCTGATGTAAATAGTGGCTGCTGATAATGGCTGTGCTTTTGATAAAAGTTGTGCTTTTGATAATAGTTGTGTTTTTGATAATAGCTGTGCTTTTGATATGTGTTTTTGATAATGGTGGTGTTTCTTTGTAATGATGGTGCTTTTTTACGTTTGCTCGCTTTAAACTTAAGCGTAGACCATACATATGCTACAACGTCTAGTGCACTGGGCTGATTTTTGCATGTGGATTAGCTTTCTCTATTACCAGTGTCCCTCGACCATCAGGCGATGCAACTCTCACTTCAGAGCTACTTGTAACTCACGTCCCCCAAGCCAAGGACGAAAAGTCAATATTCTAGTCCAACTGATTGATGTAGGGGTTGAATCCGCTACCTCAGCATCAGCACACCGGATGTTTAAGAACAAGCACTCTGATCAATTCGGCCATGCTGACCTCCTGATGTTGCTTTTGATAATCGTTGTGCTTTTGCTAAAAGTTGTGATAATTGTTTTTTTGTTTTGTTTTTTCATAGTGGTGTTGCTTTTGATAATGATGGTGCTGACGAAAGTGAAAGAAGTAAACATCCGTTTGATATATATTACCTAGCGATCTACTGAGCTCAGATTGACACATTTCACCTATAACTTTATAGTTCTCACCTATAACTCTAAAATCATCACCATGTGCCATGCCGATAAGCGTGGGAGGTCACCATTCGTAGTCTCACATGATCACCAGAGTCGTGGATCAGCTGTTTCTTGTAAGACTTGATCATTGGTTTTTCTGTCTGTCCATGGTATTCTTTGCATTTTCATAAGAAACCACATCTACACAGCCATCAGATGTTTTTCAGCTTGTCCGCTTAGTGTCCACGTTTCACATTCATATACTAGTACATGTTCTATTTAGCAATTTCAATACTCTTTTCGTTGCAATTGACATCTTTTTATCGGTCAGTATGTTTTCCATCCTGCAAAAGGCTACCTTCGCCATGGCAATTCTTGTTCTAATCTCTTCAAGGCATCTCCCATCAGAAGTTATGACTGTTCCGAGATAGTTGTATGTACCGATTCACTTGTTGAAGAATATTCCCATTTACCCGTATGTTACATGGTGGTATTTATTTTCTTCGTGGAGACAAGACTTTTTTGCGTTAGCTCGCTTTGAAGTCAAGCATAGTCCATATACATGCTACCACCTTTAGTGTACTAGGCTGGTTTTTGCACGTGTATTAGCTTTCCCTATTACCAGTGTCCCTCACCACCAGACCAACCCACCCCGACTTCTAGGGTACTTGTAATTTAATCCCCCAGGTCAAGGACGAGAAGTCACCATTTTAGTCCAATTGATTGGTGTAGGGATAAGCACATCTGAAGTTTGAGGATGACCATAATCTCTATCTTCATAAATTTAATTCTAATTCTAGTTTTTCACTGTGTACATATTGCACATGATCAGTTCGTCAATTCCTAGCTCTATAGATCGCAGAATAATTTATCTCACCTAGCACTCTATAGGCCTCAGTTTGATATATCTCACCTTGCACACTATAATAAGGGGAGTCGCCATCGTGGGTTTCGATTGCCATCGAGGAGGTTTCGAACATTTAAAACTAACCATGACTCGCAGGTCTACCCAGCCTAAAAGTGGTACCAGAAAATGTCTGTGGAAGCCAAGGCGGTAGGTGTGATACTGACCACATCGCTCACCGAGTGCCTCTGTAAGTTTCATGTTGATATATCTTATGTAGCACTCTATGGGTCTCAGATTGATATATCTTATGTAGCACTCTATGGGTCTCAGATTGATATATCTTATGTAGCACTCTATGGGTCTCAGATTGATATATTTATCTAACACTCTATGAGTGTCAGATCGATATATTTCTCTAGCACTCTATGGGTCTAAGATTGATATATCTTATGTAGCACTCTATGGGTCTCAGATTGATATATTTATCTAGCACTCTATGGGTCTCAGATTGATATATTTATCTAACACTCTATGAGTCTCAGATTTATATATTTATCTAACACTCTATGGGTCTCAGATTGATATATTTATCTAACACTCTATGAGTCTCAGATTGATATATTTATCTAACACTCTATGAGTCTCAGATTGATATATTTCTCTAGCACTCTATGGGTCTAAGATTGATATATCTTATGTAGCACTCTATGGGTCTCAGATTGATATATTTATCTAGCACTCTATGGGTCTCAGATTGATATATTTATCTAGCACTCTATGAGTCTCAGATTGATATATTTATCTAGCACTCTATGGGTCTAAGATTGATATATTTATCTAGCACTCTATGGGTCTAAGATTGATATATTTATCTAGCACTCTATGGGTCTAAGATTGATATATTTATCTAGCACTCTATGGGTCTCAGATTGATATATCTTATCTTGCACGCCATGGGTCTCAGATTGATATATCTTATCTTACACGCAATGGGTCTCAAATTATCAGATTAATATATCTTATCTAGCGGTCTATGGGTCTCATATATATATATATATATATATATATATATATATATATATATATATATATATATATATATATATATATATAAATATAGCGCTTCGTGGCTAAAGGCTTGCGAACGCGGTTCGTGAGCCGAGTACCAGGCTTTCGAAGCTCAGCTGCGACTGATTTGTGCAGCAGACCGTGTCGCTCTGTGTTATAACGTGCTGGTATGGGAGCCGGTCGTTCAGAAAGCAATGGCAAATTACTGAACGTAACACTTGCCTATAGTATGTCCACATTTGTTTGCCTTCATTCACGATTAATTATTTTGAAAATTGTCTGTTGCATCGTTATGAAATTTTTCCAGCCGTCTTATATTTACCCCCACCCAAGGAATATGTCTTTGATAGGTCCAAAAACAACTTAAATCATTGAAAGCGGCGACATTCCTTTGATGTTTTGCTCAACAACTAGTGATTTCTCGCTAACAAAGTTATTTTTACGGTAATGGGGGTCTGCAAATTCTGATGACACACAAAGGCGTATCCGGATTCGTATGGGAGTGGGTGCAATGAAAGAATCCATCCTGTCTCCATAGTCCTCTTCCTCTTTCAACACATGGTCCTGACGTTTTTTCCAGTAACTTTTATCAATATTTAATAGCGCGGAATGACAGACAGACAGACAGACAGACAGAAAGGTAGGTAGGTAGGTAGGTAGGCAGAAAGGTAGGTGGGTGGGTGGGTGGGTGGATGGCTGGCTGGCTGGCTGGCTAGCTGGCTGACTGGGTCGGTCGGTGGGTGGGTGAGCGACCGACCGACCGACCGAAAGACCGACAGAGAGATAGATAGATAGATAGATAGATAGGATTAGATAGATAGATAGATAGATAGATAGATAGATAGATAGATAGATAGATAGATAGATAGATAGATAGATAGATAGATAGATAGATATCGGTAGGTCGGTCGGTTGGTCGGTCGGTCAGCAGGCAGGCAGGTAGATAGGTAGATTAGATAGAAAGATAGATAGATAGATAGATAGATAGATAGATAGATAGATAGATAGATAGATAGATAGATAGATAGATAGATAGATAGATAGATATTGGTCGGTCGGTCGGTCGGTCGGTCGGTCGGCCGGCCGGCAGGCAGGCAGGCAGGCAGGTAGGTAGGTAGGTAGGTAGGTAGATAGATTAGATAGATAGATAGATAGATAGATAGATAGATAGATAGATAGATAGATAGATAGATAGATAGATAGATAGATAGATACATAGATACATCAAATCAAATCAAATCAACTTTATTAGGGTTACAAATTGGGCGCGCAGGCCCGTCTTACATTCGGCCCTTCCAATCACTCGTCTTTCATTCATCAAGAGCATTATACATTTACATAGGAAGAAAAATAAACATTGTGAAATGAATGTTGTAAACATAAACAAGGCAAATTACCATGTTATGAGGCCCATCTCCCACCTACCCATACATCACCCCACCCACACACACACACCCCCATCTACCCACACACACACCAAGGGACACATACATACCCCACCAACCGACCCATCCCCCTTCCGCACATCCCCCACCCACACACTCTCCCCTCACCTGTTCCCCCAACCAAAACACACTCGCCACCCACAAACATTCCCCCACCAACCCACACATCCCACGCCCACCCACATACACGTCCTAACCCACACATCCTCTCTCCATCCACACCTCAAACCACCCATCCCCAGCCACATCTCCATTGACCACATATTCACCACCCACGCACACAATCCCCCACCAACCCACACATCGCACATCCACTCACACATCCCCAAACCATACACACACATCCCCACCAACTGACATCTCCCTACCCCCTCCCCCCCACACACACACATCTCCCTAACCACCCATACATCCCCAATCCACTCACACACACACACCCCACCACCCACACATACATCCTCCACCCACCCATACATGCCTTAACCCAATTCCCCAACTACACAATCCCTCACCCGCACATCACACACATCCCCTACCACGCAATATTCCCAACCCACGCACCACACACACACATATCCCTCACCAACACATCCCACACCCACATACCACCACACATCCCCACCTACACACCACACACATATCCCCCACCCACATACCATACAATATTCCCACCCACACCCACACAGATACCCTTACCCATCCACCCCACATACCCCCACCCACACACCACAAAAATCCCCCATACACACACTCATACCTCACCCACACAATATCCCTAACCAACACACCACACACCTCTCCCCACCCACACACGCATTCCCTACCCGTCCACCAACACACACTCACTCACGCACACATCCTCCACTAAGCACCCACACACCCCACCCACCCACCCCAACCAAACATCTCTCGATCACAATACCCCTACCCACACACATCCTTCACCCACTCACGCATCCCACCCCGACACATACCTCACCCACCTACACATCCCTAAGCCACTCACACACCCCCACCCACACATTCCCCATCCACGCACACATCTCCCACCCACACACCCCCACATACTTCCCCCAACCACCCCACCCATACACACATTCCCCGCACCCATCACACACATCACCCACACCACACACTATCCCCCACCCACACACATATCCTCACCCATACCACCACACCCCTCACCCACACACCATGCACACACCCCCACCAACACACCGCACACATATCTCGAACCCACACACCATACACTTCTCCCCACCCGCCCTTGCATCCCCAATCCACCCAACACAATCCCCTACCCACACAACCCCGCCACCCACACATACTTCCTCAAACCACCCACACATCACCACCCACATAAACACACACACCCCACACCCGTCCCATACACATATCCTCCACCCATACACACATCCCCCACACTCATTCCCACACCCCTACTTTCACCCCCACACATCCATCCACACATCCCACCAACACCCACAAATATCACTACCCACAAAAACCCACACACCCCAACCCATCCAAACGCATACACCCACCCACACATCCCCCACCCACACATATCCCCACACTCATACACATCCTCCACACACAATCACACCTCCTCACATCTAGACACATACAAAATGTCTCACGTGAGCATTGAAACTAGTATGAACAAACTCCCACACTTTACTCACACACATACACTGACAATTGTCTGAGCATTCTCATAAAAATGTTAAACATGGAGAAAAATGTGTACATAAACAGTGTGTGACGTAAAAACAGTGATGCTCTCACACACAGAGATACACACAGAGAAGGCACACACACACACACACACACACACACACACACACACACACACACACACACACACACACACACACACATTCACTCTCACGCTTACTCATTCTGTCTCTCATTCACACTCACTGACTCTCTCACTCAAACTACAGTAATGTACATAAGTTCATATTATACATGATAAAATCAAATGGTATTTAACTGATAATATGACAGATGAGAATACACAAACATATGGATTCGCGTGTTACATAACATGCGTGTTACATGACATGCATCTGTTCAGCTCTCTCTCTCTCTCTCTCTCTCTCTCTCTCTCTCTCTCTCTCTCTCTCTCTCTCTCTCTCTCTCTCTCTCTCTCTCTCTCTCTCTCTCTCTGTCTGTATTCTTTCATATACACACACTCACACGCATGCGCGCGCTCACACACACACACACACTAACACATCAACTCTCGAACTGTCTCACTCTCTCACACACAATCCTTCACACACACACTCACTCTCTCAATCACACTCTCTCACACATATACATACGCATGAACGCATGCATGCACGCACACACTCCCTCACTCACTCTCACACATACACGTACGAATGCATGCACTGACACATTCCCCTACCATTTATCGCTCAATAACTCTCTCCACACACACGCACGCACGTGCGCACACACACATTCCCTCTCTCACTCTCTCTGACACCCACTCTCTCTCTCTCTCTCTCTCTCTCTCTCTCTCTCTCTCTCTCGCTCCCACACGCACACACATATATAGTGAACAATTATAGTTAAACAATTATAATGAACGATTATAATGAACAATTATACCAGTAAATGAATTATGGTGGCATGTAGTCGGTACCGATTAAGTATTGAAAGAGTTTCGGTTAAATGTGTAGGGACTCATTGGAGTTTTCAGATCTGGAGGCAGATCATTCCATAAGTGTGCACCAGAATAGGCGAAACATGTTTTGTATAGGTCCAGTCTAGGCTTTGAGACATGTAACAAATTTAGGCGCTTGCTTTTCATTGCATTAGATTGAATCAGTGGCAGAAGATACTCTGGGGTATTTTGAGATATAATTTTGTTCACTAATTTGGCTTTATTGAAAAGGAAGCGCTTTTGTAGTGTCTTAGATGACTGTACAAATTATTACTTTCAACGTGCTTTATGCCAGAAACCAGACGAATAGCGCCGTTTTGTAGAGAACATTGTCGTTTTAAATTAGATTTAGGGCAACCATCCCAAACTGTGGAACAGTAATCGAGATGTGATTGGATATAGCATGTATAGAATATTTTTCGTGTGCTTTCGTCCAGGAAGTGCTGAATTTTAGCAAGTTGGTAAACTTTTTGTGCTATTTTCTTGGTAAGAACGTGAACATGAGAGCTCCAGCTCAAATGGCTGTCAATTAAAAGACCTAGTGTTTTATGTTCATTCACATTAACTATAGGTAACGTGCCCATGCGGAGTTCGAGCGGTGATCCAGTTATGGCTAGTGTCTGTAGTTTTTGTCTGGTCGTTATTAGCATGGATTTGGTTTTGTCGATGTTAATTTGCATACGGTTTTCATTGCTCCATCTAGTAAGATTATCGAGTTCCTTTTGTAAAGAATTCTCTAATTCACTACGGTTTTCTTGACTAGTATATATATTACAGTCGTCTGCAAATAGATCACAAGTTGTATTGATATATAAAGGTAGATCATTAATATAAACTGCAAAAAGCAGCGGACCTAGTATTGAGCCCTGAGGCACACCAATATTAAGCTGTGTGGGTCTTGATAGACAGTTGTTAAAGGAAACGACTTGTTGTCTGTCGGATAGAAATGACGTAATTATGTTCACCATGTTGGTGCTTATCTTCATTTGTTTTAGTTTTCTAATTAAAATATCGTGATCTACCATATTAAAAGCTTTTTGAAAGTCTACAAACACCGCTCCACAAATTCTACCGTTGTTGATGTTTAAGTGCCAGTTATCGGTCATTTTTGTTAGAGCACTATGGCAAGAATATTTAGGTCAAAACCCAGATTGACTGTTAATTATTAGATCGTTGTTAATTAAATGGTGTAACGTTATTTTATGAATGTGTTTTTCTAGAGGTTTTGATAGCGACGATAGTAAGGAAATAGGTTTATAATTACCCAAAACGCTATTATCGATTGAGCCATTTTTAATTAGCGGAAACACTTTAGCAATTTTAAATGCAGATGGAAAGTAGTTTTTGGCCAGGCACTGGTTATATATGAACGTTAAGGACTCACTAATGACTGGTGCAGCACAACGAAGAATTCTATTACTGATACCATCTAGGCCATGTGAGTTTGTTGATTTGAGGTTTAAGAGATATTTATAAACGTCTGCAACAGACATTAAAGGAATCTCAGCGGGAATATGTCTGGTGCACTTCTCCTCACAGAATGATGCCAGTGAACTTAAATTACATGATGAGTCTGGTATTGAAGACTTCAGATTCTCTATTTCTGATTGAAAGAACCAACTGAATTCATCGCATGTTATAGAATTTGGTATTGCTGATTCTGTAGGGCGTTTCTTATTGGTTAGCAAGTTAATAGCCTTCCATATATTTGTACTGTTTGAATTATCTACAATCAAATTGTTAAAATGGTCTTTTTTTATCCTACGAATTTCATATTTAACTTTATTCCTTAGTCTGCGGTAATTGATGAAGTCTTTATTTTTGTGTGCTGTATCTCGCTCTCTCATAATTTCCAGAACTTCACTAGTGACCCATGGGGATTTATGTTGATTTTTGACTCGAACTTCTTTGATTGGCACGTGTTTATTGAACACATTGTAGACTGTCTTCGTCCAGAAAGCTAATGCATCGTCCGGGTCAGGAAGTTGGTAAACGTGATCAAGGGCTGCTTTTCTTAAGTCTTGCAAAAATAAATCTTGGTTGAATGCTTTAAAATTTCTAAATTTGATACTTACATGTTTATGTTTAAGAGATTTGAACCCAATTCTTGACCATGTACAACATACAGGGTAGTGGTCACTAACTGTACTAACAGGAACAGAACATTCAATAATATTATCTGGACAAGTAACATATATATGATCAATTATAGTTGAGGATGTGTCAGTAACCCTTGTGGGACGGTTTATTAGTTGTTTGAAATTGTAAGAAAGAATGATATCGTCCCATGTCTGGTTGGATTTACTAATATCTATGTTGAAGTCACCTAGTATCATAACTTCTCTACCTGCTGTAAACACTCTATCCATCATTGTAGTGAAGCAGTCATACCAACTGTACCCGGCACAAGGATTCCTATATAGGTATCCAATGAGAAACGGTTGTTGGCGGGCTGGCTTCACCTCTAACCAAACACATTCTATCCCTACTGTCTCGAGATCACTTCTACGGGAACAGTTGAGGGAATTGGAAATGTATACAGCAATACCTGTCTCTAATTTTTGATTTGCATCTTTCCGAATTACTTTAAATCCCTTAAGTGAGAATTCGGAGTCGGTTATTTTGTCGTTAAGACGACTTTCTGTGATGCCAAACACATGGAACTGTTTGGACAGTATTACCGAGAGCTCGGGTAATTTGTTGAGCAGATGAAAGATGTTGAGATGGCCTATATATAGACCATTTTTGTTGAGCCACTGATCGTGATTGGCGAACATTACAAACTAAAGGGAAGATGTCGCTTGTAGTATACAAATTGCAGGGATTTTGAAACTTTATTTAGAAATAGTTAAGGCTGTTAGAGGGAGCAGGAAAATGTCTTAGGATTAGATAGATAGATAGATAGATAGATAGATAGATAGATAGATAGATAGATAGATAGATAGATAGATAGATAGATAGATAGATATCGGTAGGTCGGTCGGTCGGTCGGTCATCAGGCAGGCAGATAGATAGATAGATAGATAGATAGATAGATAGATAGATAGATAGATAGATAGATAGATAGATAGATAGATAGATAGATAGATAGATAGATCGATCGATCGATCGATCGATCGATCCCCGCCTGGAGCCGGGCCGAGCCAGCTAGTTTATTTATATAATCACGTTTCATGAAAGAACCTACAGTTTGACGACACCTCTGAACTATAACACTCAGTCTGTGCAAAAACGAAAGACCGCCAGACAATTTTAAAAATAGCGCGAATATGTCTTGCTGGAGCTGTAAAACTCTTAAAATTAAGGCATTAATGGCGGGGCCATAAAATATATACCGCATATAAGCAAAAATTGAAATCTGCTGCACAATCTCCAGAACAAAATTTTTTTTGTTGGGTGGACATAATGATAAGGTTATATACTAAATCTCATCATTTTCCCTCAGTTGGTTACTGAGATATTGAATTTTATATTGAGGCAACAAAAAACAAAACACACTATAGTACATCAACAGCAGCTGGAAAATGCTGGTGTTGACTGCAACGTCCCGCAAGGGATACGTAACAAAAATTTTTTAATATAATGTACGTCTCAGATTAATACATGTTATTTTGCATTCCAAAGTTAATATATTTTATCTAGCGCTCTATGGATCTCAGACTTATATATCTTGCCTAGCACTCTTATAGGTTTCATATTGATTTTTCTTACCTAACACTTTTTAGGTTTTAGGTTTATATATTCAACACCTAACACTCTATGGGTATCAGGTTAATATATATCTCACCTAACACTATGGGTCCCATGTTGAAATATACCTCTTCTAGCACTATGGGTCTCAGGTTGAAATATACCTAGCCTAACCCTCTATGGGTCTTGGCTTAATATATACCTAGCCTAACACTCTATGGGTCTCAGGTTAATATATACCTAGCCTAACACTCCATTGCCGGCTTTGTGGCGTAGAGGTTATGACTTTTCTCCGTAATCTCGTATACTCTCGTGGGTAACGTGATGACGGTGAGAATCAGCAGTGGTTCGAATCGAATCGGTAACTTACAGGATATGTGAGCCGGCCGCTCAGAAAGCAATGGCAAACTACTGAGCGTAATCTTGCCAAGAAATCAACATACAGCTGAAAGATGCTGGTGTTGACTGCGATGTCCTGTAAAGTTTATGGAAAAAAAAACACTCCATTGGTCTCAGGTTAATATATACCTAGCCTAACACTCTATGGGTCTCAAGTTAATATATACCTATCCTAACACTCTATGGGCCTCAAGTTAATATATACCTATCCTAACACTCTATGGGTCTCAGGTTAATATATACCTAACCTAACACTCTATGGGTCTCAGGTTAATATATACCTAACCTAACACTCTATGGGTCTCAGGTTAACACATACCTAGTCTAACACTCTATTGGTCTCATGTTAAAATGTACCTATCCTAACACTCTATGGGCCTCAAGTTAATATATACCTATCCTAACACTCTATGGGCCTCAAGTTAATATATACCTATCCTAACACTCTATGGGTCTCAGGTTAATATATACCTAACCTAACACTCTATGGGTCTCAGGTTAATATATACCTATCCTAACACTCTATGGGTCTCAAGTTAATATATACCTAGCCTAACACTCTATGGGTCTCAGGTTAATATATACCTAGCCTAACACTCTATGGGTCTCAGGCTAACACATACCTAGTCTAACACTCTATTGGTCTCATGTTAAAATGTACCTATCCTAACACTCTATTGGTCTCAAGTTAATATATACCTATCGTAACACTCTATTGGTCTCAGGTTAATATATACCTATCCTAACACTCTATGGGTCTCAGGTTAATATATACCTATCCTAACACTCTATGGGTCTCAGGTTAATATATACCTATCCTAACACTCTATGGGTCTCAGGTTAATATATACCTATCCTAACACTCTATGGGTCTCAGGTTAATATATACCTATCCTAACACTCTATGGGTCTCAGGTTAATATATACCTATCCTAACACTCTATGGGTCTCGGGTTAATATATACCTAGCCTAACACTCTATGGGCCTCGGGTTAATACAAGGCACCTAACACGGAATAGGTCTCAGGGTGATATAATGTACACTTTAGCTATCCTCAGTAGCAAACGTTGAAAAATGTGGGCATAAATATACTTCTAGAAAATCCACCATCTGCTACAATACTATGCCTGCCTGCCTGCCTGCCTGTCTGTCTCTCTCTCTCTCTCTCTCTCTCTCTCTCTCTCTCTCTCTCTCTCTCTCTCTCTCTCTCTCTCTCTCGCTCTGTCACTCTCGCTCGCTCACACTGAACTAAACACTGCAATGGCTACAATTTATTTATTACTGTTGCACTGTGATAAATATAATAGTGCAGAAATAACGACAGTTAAGAATGCGCTTTTACAAAACGGAACCTCAAAACAGGCTCATTTTTCGCCAGTGACGTCTTGTGGGCACATGGTTATTTTGCAGAATCTTCTGTAGACTTCCAGCGGCAGACCAGCACTGGCATGCTGGCGTGGTGGACGATGTAGTCGCTGACGCTCCCCATGATAGTTCTGCGGAATGTGCCCAGACCGCGGGTACCAGTGACAATAAAAGTAGCATTCTCTTCGCTGGCGATTGTGACAATCTTTTCCCCGGGTTTTCCCGATGCACTCCGGAATTTTCCAGTAATCTATTTTAATGAATAAATGCAAATACATTAACATATCTGTTCAGGATGGATAAAGGAAAATGTCATCGGAAGTAAAGACGGCTGGCGTGATATTGACCACGTCACCCAACGAATGCCGGCTGCTCTATACAAACTCGAGGCTAGTACAGTACCATCTGTGCAATTCGCGTCAAAGCGTGTAAATCTTTACTAAAAGGGACCCATAACTTCTGTAGAGAACTGCTAAATGCAATGACAATGACAAACACGCTTGCCTGCTGACCCAGTGTTTTTGTGTTCGAATCCTATTTGACATATTTAAACCTGCCTTAGAACCCAGATCGACCCAGCCTAAAATAGGTACCAGGAAACTTCCTGGGCCGGTGAGAATTTTGACCATTTCACCAGTCGAGTACATTCTACCGTAGTTTGTAGTACTGTATATCCAATTCGACTTAAGTGTGAAATGGGTTCCTTTTCTGAACTTTTTGTAGACATGTGCTACCTGTAATTCATCTTTATAGCATTTCTTTATTATACAGGGTGGGGCAAAATGTTCTGACACATTTGTAACTTTAATAAAACTAAATTAGAATAAATGAACAAAAAAGTATTTTTATTTATCAAATGTACACATGATGCCATTTTGTTTTATGTTGTTTGAATAATGATGTGTGTGGGGAAATTCAACAACAGGTTCCCCGTACTGCTATTGTGATTTTCAGTGACGAGGCCCATTTTCATTTGTGTGGAAGCGTGAATAAGCAAAATTTCCGCTATTGGTCTCATAACAATTCTCATGAGTTACACAAACGCCCCTTGCACAGTCCTCATGTAACTGTATGGTGTGCGATAGCAGAATTTGGCATTTTGGGTCCGTACTTTTTTGAAGAAGACAATGTTACAGTGACCGTTATCTCTGAACGATATTGCGTGTTGCTGGACACTTTTCTGTGACCCAAATTGGATGAACTTGACGTCAGAAATAATGTTTGGTTCCAACAAGATGGCGCAACAGCCCACACGTCTAGACGTTCAATGGAAATTTTGAGGGAGATGTTCCCCGGTCATTTAATTTCATTCCAAGGTGACCTCGGTTGGCCTGCCCGATCACCTGACTTGAACCCGTGTGATTTTTTTCTCTAGGGGTACCTAAAATCAAAGGTATACGATCTATTGAACAATTGAAAGATGCAATTCATCAAGAAATTGAGTCTATTCCACATGAAATGATCCGCCGAGTTATGGACAACTTTCGCGAACGTCTTCAACAGTGCGTGGACAATAACGGCGAACATTTGGCTGATGTAATTTTTAAAAGAAAATGAAATAAAATGATATATGTATATTTGATAAATAAAAATACTTTTTTGTTCATTTATTCTAATTTAGTTTTATTAAAGTTACAAATGTGTCAGATCATTTTGCCCCACCCTGTACTTAAATCCCTCTACTTCATAGTCTCTGTAGCCTATACTTATTTCAATATTAACACAATCATGACACATTCCCTCATGATATATCCGTACCCCGTATACACAGATGTATTTTTCAATACATTTCATTTTATTATTAATTATTTCTTAGGCATCAGTATTCTAATTTCTCAACATCGCGTCTCTGTTTTAATATCTTCTACCTTCATTTGAATGTAATATATGCATATTGTTTTCTTCACCGTGTAACCATAGATGTCATATTATTATTATTAACAATATATAATACTATTTTGTTCTTGATTTATTTACATTCAACTCATTTGATGTTGCGTTCTCGTTCCACACTCTTCATTTTCATTAACTGTTGGTTCAGGATTTTTATTTTTATTTTCATTTAACAAAGAATTAAATCTTATTATTGCCTCATAAAAGAGAGTTCTGGGAGGCAAGACTTGGAGGGTGGGGAGGGGGGGGGGGGAGAGAGAGAGAGAGAAAGGGATAGAACAAGACAAAACATTCATAAAAAAGGGGTGCACTAATACGCATGACTAGTACTGTATACCCTGCATAGCTACATGGCACATATATGGATTTGAGAGAACGATATAAAACAGACAAAAATTTAATGGAAGACCAACAGGCTCTATGACTTGCCCACATTAAAAATAAATAAATAAATAAAAATGCACAAAGGAATAGTTGGTACATTTTCCTCTCATTTAGCGGACGACGAACGCAGGCGTGGATCCCTCGTCCGACCGCGAACATGACATTATCAGCACAGCTCCCTATCAACCATGCTAACAAGCCCGCCACCTGATGAAATTCCTACTGATGAGGACAAAGAAGAGACATAAACAGATGAAGAAACGGGACGAGAAGTGGAAAATGTCATTGTTAATCATGTACAGAAACAACACCATAAAATGGTGAAACTGTGTAACAATAATGTTAACGGAAACTATCCATCAGAGAGTGATGTAGTTTCAACACAGTGACACGAAAACAATAGGAAGGTCTTTGTAACAATAGGTAGCGAGAGTTCAAATACTCTAGGTAACACATTGTGAGAATCAAACAGCAGAGCCTTAGACAGGCGACCACACGTCTCCTGGACGTTGCAATAGCCAATGAGATGAGAATGCTGGCGACTGCCTGGGCAAGCAGTGTCTATTTGCTAGATTACTTTAATTATTTATTTATTCATTCATTCAGTAGCATGTCCTTTACAGAACCTCGCTCCCATAACAGCCTTCCGGAAAACTTCTCGGTCATAAGCAAGATGTCCCACGTCTAAGACACTTATCTGGAGATCATCTGCCACATCCTGCACCCATCTTCTCTTTGGCCTTCCTCTTCCTATCTTCCCGGGCATATACCCTTCCTTTTTTTGTTCTCTCCAAACTTTCATGACGTTTCAAGTGATCAAATTTTTTCAATTTTCTTTATTTTATCGTCTTTAGTAGACAACCTTCTTCAATATTCAGCTATTTTCGTATGGATGGATTTGTCATGGTTGTTAGTGTTTCTTGGTAAGTTTTGCGGAAGGTAGTTTGCCGTTTCTTTCCTTCTGGGTTCACGTTATTTATACTTATTTAATTATTAGGTTCAACACCAGAGCGCCACATCTCTTTAACAATCATTAGGTTCAACACCCGAGGTCTCGTGTGCTGCCAATCATTTCTGATACTGCTCTTCCTTCATGCCAAGATCTAGCATCTTCTCTCTTGGTCTCCGTCTGCCTCGCCTCCCCTCAAACGTAGCCGTTGTGTCGACATACTCCAGCTTTCCCTTTCCCATAACAAGTCCAACGTTTGTGAACTGTTTTCTTGTGATGCGAGTAACCAGTTCTCTTTGTGAGCTAACGTCTTGCAAGATATCTTCAACACACAGCCTCGGTAAATACATTCAGACGTAAGAGGACAGGTGTTAAGTGTAGTTCACTTAAAACACCATATGTATTCTAGACAACTGAAATACATTAAACATTCATCAAAAATATAAAGAAGAACAGAACAATGTATGATCGGAAACTTTAAGAAGTATTTTGTTTTGTTTTGCAAAGCTATATAATATTTGGATGTAAACAACAAGATGAAATGTCTCTGGCGACACAACACATGTTAATCCAATTATCAACAACACGAAAATCATGAATACTATGACAGGTTCTAACACGAAAATCATGACAACTGTGACAGGTTCTACACACGAAAATCGTGATTACTGTGACATGTTTCACACACTAAAATCGTAATTACTGTGACAGGTTCTAAACACGAAAATTATGATTACTGTGACAGGTTCTATATACATTAACAATATATCTTACGTTTCTGGACAGCAACTTGTCTCTGTACTTTCTCTCCAGATTGTGAACTACTTCCTCTATCTCCTTCAGCAGCTGCTCTACTACCGAGGGACCTGCAAATTCGCAAGTTTTAAAAAACAACGTAAAACTAATTTATTGGAGTCATTTAAAGGTGAAATAATTTCTATACAGAGGGTAGAGGAGGTAAGAAGGCACTGGCTTAAACCAGTGATATCGATGTTACAACGTTCTTTATGGATCTTCTGAACGAATCACCCAAAAAACGAAAAGTAGATTGTGAGCTTTACTAAAACACGACTACAAGAGACAAATTGGACGTTGCGGCCAAAGCCTTCGTCAGCACAGGACAAACAAATATAAACCGACACAACCCTACATGAAATACACTATGACAATGTTAAACTAATTAAAGGTACTTATCTGAATCCCTTGCTTGGAAAGACTGACACGCGTAGGGCTGTCAGTGGATTAATAGACCGGATGTATGGTACACGGGTCAAAGGTCAAGCGGGAGGGGAGTGGGGGTGGCGAAGCGCCCATGTGGGCGTAAAAGTGAAAATTAGGACCGGCAAAGATGTCGCGGACGCAGTTCACAATTAGCAATTCTCGTTAAGCGCTCGAAACACAGCTGTGGAAGATTACATTGTGATGGTCCTCACAGAGGGGCACGAGTCGCGGTCGTTCAGAAAACGATGGCAAAACACCGAACGCAAACATGCCAAGAAAGTTGACTGCGACATCCTATAAAGGACTTGCACGTACCTAGATGGTGGACTCTAAGCTAGGGGGTGGGGTTAGGAAGTTAAATGAAGCTGTGTTGGACATTGAGGCCGTGAAGGGAGAGTGTGCCCAACTGAAAGATGAGACGGTGTTCCAATATCTTCCGACCCCGTTCGTGGGATGCGCATGATTTGATGGCCGTGACATGTATGTCGGCCACGCCACAGTGATTAGGACTGTTGAAATGCATGGACACTGGTTTGTGGGAGCCGCTGGTGATATCAGAAAGATGTTGTCTAAATCTGTTACCAAGACGTAAGGCTGTCTCACCGATATATCTCATGCCGCATCGTGTGCAGGTAATCGCATAGATGACGTTGCGACTAATGCATGAGAAACCCTCACGGATGTGGACGGTCGTCTTAGGGAATGTCAGACTCTGGGTTTGAAGTACGTGTGGGCAGGTCTTGCAACGCGATCGAAGACAAGCCACCTGCCAGAAAGAGGCTTGTGAGGTTGGGGTAGACTGCTATGGACCAGCACATCCCTGAGGTTACGATCCCGCCTATACGACACCAGAGGGGCCTCCAAGAAGACATCACGAGTATTCGGGTCCACCCGGAGAATGGATAGATGTCTCAAGAGGATATTCTTGGCAGCAATATTGTGGGGATGGTAAGTAAATGAGAGGACAGGTCTATTATTTCGTGGTTTCGGCCTGGAGGAGAGAGCCTCAGTTCGGCTGATAGACTGGCAGCGGCGAGGAGCTGTAGATAGAACATTCTCAGGATAGCCTCGAAGGCGAAAGAAATCAAGCATTTCGTGGGCTTTTTGATGGAAGTCATTGTTATCCTGGCAAAGCCGTGGGAGACGTAACAACTGGGAGAAAGAAGAATTCTTGTTTATGGATCTTCTCGACAAATTTCATATAATTCTTTTTCTTCTTTTTCTCCTCCTCCTCCTCCTCCTCCTCCTCCTCCTCCTCCTCCTCCTCCTCCTCTTCTTCTTCTTCTTCTTCTTCTTCTTCTTCTTCTTCTTCTTCTTCTTCTTCTTCTTCTTCTTCTTCTTCTTCTTCTTCTTCTTCTTCTTCTTCTTCTTCTTCTTTATCTTCTTCTTCTTCTTCTTCTTCTTCTTCTTCTTCTTCTTCTTCTTCTTCTTCTTCTTCTTCTTCTTCTTCTTCTTCTTCTTCTTCTTCTTCTTCTTCTTCTTCTTCTTCTTCTTCTTCTTCTTCTTCTTCTTCTTCTTCTTCTTATTCTTCTTCTTCTTCTTCTCCTCCTCCTCCTCCTCCTCCTCCTCCTCCTCCTCGTCTTCTTCTTCTTCTTCTCTTCTTCTTCTTCTTCTTCTTCTTCTTCTTCTTCTTCTTCTTCTTCTTCTTCTTCTTCTTCTTCTTCTTCTTCTTCTTCTTCTTCTTCTTCTTCTTCTACTGCTCCCCCTCCTCCTCCTCCTCCTCTTCTTCTTCTTCTTCTTCTTCTTCTTCTTCTTCTTCTTCTTCTTCTTCTTCTTCTTCTTCTTCTTCTTCTTCTTCTTCTTCTTCTTCTTCTTCTTCTTCTTCTTCTTCTTCTCTCTCTCTCTCTCTCTCTCTCTCTCTCTCTCTCTCTCTCTCTCTCTCTCAGTCTCTCTCTCTCTCTCTCCACCTCAGCTACCACGTCTTCTCATCCTCTCCCTCGCCGACCCTTTATGCGTGTTTAACGCCATCACCATCGGTTATAATTTTTGTCTTAATCTTCCTCTACTTATTTCTCCCCATCTTCTTCCCTCACCCACTCCCCATCCTGTTCTTATTCTATGTTCTCACCCCTGTACTAGACACTTATGTGTATGATGCGACTCAAAGAAAAGGTCTCGGATGAAAGGTGAGTTTAAGACACGAATAGAACTATATGTGAACTCTTCACGGGAACATAAGACCGGTGTCCACAGAAGAATATTGAATCTTACCACAGCAAGGATGTGTACTACCACGGGGCAAAACGAGATACGCTATTTTTTGTTTTGTTAAGACGAGACAACTGTGAACGTTTAAGGAGCTTAATGTTCCTTCACTTACTTGCCATAGTCAGATCGTATGTTTCAGGAATGTGAATGAGAACCAAGTAGTCGCCATCTTTGTAGATATAATCGCAGTACCCTGAATAGAACCATATACATAAATAAGATTATCATATAAATATATGCGGTATAAACAAGACAGGTATTGACATTTTCTGTCTAAACCCCGCAACAAGATAACAGAAAAAATACAATAGCATCAACATTCTGTCGCAAACTCGGCAACAAGATAACAGAAAATACAATAGCATCAATATTCTGTCGCAAACCCGGCAACAAGATAACAGAAAATACAACAACAGCATCAATATTCTGTCACAAACAATTATAACACAAGTCCCACAGCAGGAGCCTGCTGTGGCTTTGTAAAGTGCTAGGACCATCATATCTGCTGTCCTGAGTGCACAGAGAATTAGGTAAGCGGGCGTTGCCTCGCGTAGCGAACGGCGAGTGCAGGCATCTTACCCTCGCCCGACCGGGCTCATGTCGATGTCAGCGTAAGGTCGTTGCCATTATATCAAGAAGCCCGCTGTAAATAGTTATTGAGACTGGCATCTGTTCGCGGCTACCATTCTCTCAAGCACAGAATCTTCTGAAATTAGCTATCGTATGCTTACTTAGCTATAATTTCAGCCAAAATGTCGTTATCATCCGTAATAAAAAAAATCAAAAAATCATTTCCTTAGCTACTTAAGACAAAACCAAGCCATTTTCTGCATAGCGGTAATTCTTTTATGCTTTATAGTCTGTCATTTCTTCCTTCCTTTCTTTCTTACTTACTTAAAAATCTGTCTCTTGCCACCCCCGCCTCATGCACCCCCACGCCTTAGGAGTCTGTAATGTCACATTTCCATCTTCATGCTGGTCGATCCCCGCCTCTAATTCAAGGGACCATGCCTTCCATCACTGTTCTATCAAGCCACTGTGATGCTTTATAATGCCACAGAATTTCAGTTTATGAGGTTGATACTGTTTGTGAGTCAGTTGTCTTCCATTTTAAGATCTTGTAGGATGTCAGTGTGTATGTACTTCTAGGTTAACAATATTCTAAGAACTCCTCTGCAACATTTAAGCCTAAAAGCCACAATTTTCTTCTTTAGTGATTGAGAAATTGTCAGTGGTTCACTGTAAAGAATGACTCAGTGTCCAGATTTGAATTGTTGAATCAACCTGAAGCTGGAATCGTTGGAGATCAAAAGTATTCGTTGCCATCTATAAACTCCAAGGACCACGGGTTAGCGTTAAAAGGAGAATAATTAACTAAATTATGAGAAAATGTTGGAAACTGGCATTTGCAGATAAGGGAAATAAGTAGGCGAATAGGGACAAAAAAAAAAAAATGACCAGGATGTTAGCGGAGGAATGGAGACAACTCAAGGAGACCTCCCCTGTCAGCAATCATAGAATGTAGACAACTCAATAAGACCTCACTTGTCGGCAATTATAGAACCTCGCGAAACTTCGGAGCGCTGATCTATAAAGCACGCAGAAGTAGCCAAGTTTCCATGGAGAGAAGACCCGTTGAAGTTGTCAAGTTCCACATGCTAGGGCGACAGTGAGACAGAGTAAATATTCCCACACACACAGAGACTTATGGCCCAGATACCAGACATCACTTTGACTTTGCAAATTCCTGGAGCTTGCTAGATTAAAGAGATACACTAACAACTCTTGGAATACAAATAAATACAGTAACGACTTATGGAAATAGAAAGAGATACAGTAAAAACTCTTGGAATACAAATAAATACAGTAATGACTTATGGAATAGAAAGACATAAACCCCGACTGCAAGTTGGTGAATTATATGGTATAAAGAACATGTCATGAAAGGCCAGAAACCACCCATAGTTTTTCCAGTAAGTCATGGCTGATGTACAGGGCATGTCAGAAGTGTCATAAATCAACCAGGATTTTCATCAGTATGTCCTGGCTGGTTGAAAGGACATGTCACTAGTGTTAGAAACCACCAACAGTTTCCACCCATAGGTCAAGAATATATATATAAACAAAAAGCCTGAAGCAGATGATCTTATATAAACATTCAGTGCCAGCCCTAGCCGATGTTCTTCAGACGACCTATTACTTATAATATAATTCAGAAACCAGAATTGAATCTACTCCCCATGAGGATGGTAATCTATGCTGCAACATAAACAGAAGCATCAAGTGATAAAATGTCATCAAATCTACCCAGAACTCACTTGGTGCTGAACCAATACATGTACAACATCAGCATTGAGAGGATCCAAATATTATGACAGTTTTATGTCCTGTTACACATGTACAACATCAGCATTGAGAGGATCCAAACATTATGACAGTTTTATGTCCTGTTACACACGTACAACATCAGCATTGAGAGGATCCAAACATTATGACAGTTTTATGTCCTGTTACACATGTACAACATCAGCATTGAGATGATCCAAATATTATGACAGTTTTATGTCCTGTTACACATGTACAACATCAGCTTTGAGAGGATCCAAACATTATGGCAGTTTTATGTCCTGTTACACATGTACAACATCAGCATTGAGAGGGTCCAAACATTATGACAGTTTTATGTCCTGTTACACATGTACAACATCAGCATTGAGAGGATCCAAACATTACGACAGTTTTATGTCCTGTTACCATGCTAATACATTAATTTACGGCGTAATCGTGTCCCAGTTGTGTAAAACATTTCACATGAATAGCGATTGTATATGTGTACTCTATCAACCTGCTACGTGTTTAGTAGATTATACACCGGTTTATAAATTCAACATGTGTGTCTCAATCTGTTTATGTGTCACTTGTCAAGTTATTGTGTTTTTGTAAAACATTTATAGTTCAGATATTGAGCAATCTAGGAGGTTCCTTGTTTATAGTTATCTTAAGATGACTGAACATGAATGGTTGCTCGTAATGATGGCTGCTCTGGGTGCGTGGGTGTGTTAGTCCCCTAAACCTTTAATAAAGTGTTGAGCTATTGATAATCATAACCCCACATATTCAAGACTGTATACTGGACCAAAGAAAGGCCTTTGACACCGTTGATAGGGAATACCCTTAGAAATTGACGAGTTACACGAGAACCGTCAGAAACTCATTAACTTATCAAAACATATAAGGACATGACATGTAAGCATCGTTAGGGAAAACTAACAGATACGTTTGAAATGAGAACATGAGTTCGATTGGGATGCTTTTTATTATCATTTTAAAGAAAAATATTCTTATTGATTGTCATACTGTCTGTCATGCACTGCCTATAGCACATGCAGTGCACGGTTATGGGGGGGGGGGGGGGGTCTTGAGCCTGAGGAATTACAGCCGCCTGGCTAATACAGTCGCCGCGAACTGTGCAGGTTTGGATTTTCTTTTTGTCCCCGACAAACAGAAAAATAATTCCACACCGTACCGAGGATTCGAAGTTGAGTCTCCCGAAGAAGAACCCGACGTTCCAAACGGCTCGACCAGTCCTATAGACTGAATTATGAAGGAAACAGCAGCTGCCACCACACGTGGAGGTCAATGGACTCTGATAGAGCAGCTGGGTGGTCTGTGCTTCTGTGGCGACATATCCTTACTGTCCCGCACATGAAATCAGATGCCAGATAAGTTAAAGTAACTAATTAAGTCCAAAAACACATAGGGGATAAACGAAGATGTGATGAGAACAACTCACACGAATTATAAACCGATGTCCTTTGTTGAAGCCTCACTGCAAGAGGTATCTACACATATTTGGAGGTCAGCATGGCGGAAAGGATAAGAGTGTTCGCCCATACACTCCAGTTACGCTGGCCCCGGGGTAGTGAGTTCAACCCCTATGGACGTCAGTTTGACTAAAATGTTGCTGTTTGTTCTTGACTTGTGGACATAAATTACAAGTATTGTACCTCAGAAGTCGGAGTTGGGTTCATCCGATGGCGGGGGACACAGGAAATAGGAAAAGCTAATTCACACGCAAAAATCAGTCCAGTGCTACTAGAAGTAATAGTACGTGTATGACTACACTAGAGTTCAAGCCAAGCGAATGCACACACACACACACACACACACACACACACACACACACACACACACACACACACACACACACAAAGTGGCATGATAAAATCGTCAACGCGGCGCTTATGAAGGCAAGTAAACAATTTCCAGAGAATCAGGAGGTGAGGACAAGACGTTGGTGCTGGACAGAACACATATTGAGAAAACCAGTTAAGAACTAGAAAACCATTTCTACGGAACCAACAAAGCAAATAAATGGAGATCTAAAAACACGAAGAAAAAAATTGTGGAAATTCAAAATTGGGAAGATATGGAGGGAGCTGCGAGAAATGGCAACAGATAGAAGGGCTTGGTATGAGTGGTTGACGGCTTATGCTCCGTTGGGGATACAAGCTAGCCGCAGCAGAGGAGAAGAAGAAACTATATGCAATAAGGGCGTTCTAAATGGATTTGTGTTAAGTAAGGCCATCGGAGCCGGTCTCGCTTGCGAAGGACGCTGTTCGTAATCCCGTATACCCACGTACGAAACACAGCTGCGCGAGATTCGGCAGCGGATCGCTTAGCGTTGGTTTCTTAAGGAAAGTTATGTGGGCTGGTCCTTCAGAATGCAATGGCAAACTACTGAACGTAAAAATTTGCAAAGACATCAACAGCTGCTGAAAAATGCTGGTGTTGACTGCGATGTCCTGTAAATGAGATTTGCGTATTCGATTTATATTAAAACAAGAATATATCCGGCATCGATACCGGCGGGGCCGTGACAAGCACAAACAGGATTATCTGGATTCCTTGCCATAAATATTAATGCCGATTTGGTCTCGGCTAACGGTCTGACCATAGATTAAATGAACTCAAGCAAACACCATGAGGGAAATGGAAGCCCGTAAGATAAGCGGGTTGAAGAAAGTTCCCTAATCATTCAATGTTTAATCATGGGAAATTTTCCAGGCTGGAGAAGACGGCCTGGTACAAGATTGCTGATTGTATATTTTTACATACGTTCTCGGAGTTAGTGTGAAAATAGGCAAGGCGGTTGAAATGTGGACAGGAAATGAAACTATCAGTTGTATTTATATTCTAATGATCGCTAGATGTTATGTGTTAGCTACATGCATCAAATAATAGAGGTGTTGGCAGATTGATGTCTGCGATGGAAATCGTTATCGTCAAGTTGCAATTCCACATCGGATGCTGGCTGTTATGAGCCTGCAACACTGTTCCTTCTGTGTCCTAAACTGCGCTCTCTGGCGTCCCTTGGTCTACGGCCTATCTCTTGGCGGTGACCTCACAAACAAGGGGAGGCGATGTGCGATATCAGGACAAGAAATCAGACAGCACATCGCATTTTCTGATAAGAAACTTTACTGCCGCATTAGCTCCACGCATAAAATAAGCGAACACTTACAGATGTACTTTATTTGCCAAAACAAATATGGTTAGTACTTAAGCTCTTTGTTACATACAATTTTCTGAACTGGCAACATTTGAGAATTTTGACATATGATAAGCTAATTCGTAGGTGCCGAATGGCATACAGAGAAGAGGCAGGAAAGAGGTAAACATTAGAATAGACAACAGAAAAATGTAAAGCTATAACCATGCTGGGATTCGAACTTGTCAACTCCAAATGACGACGGTGCCTTGCTGAAGGCCCAAATACATTTCGACATATGACCAAGGTAGTGAAAATATGACCTAAGTAGATAGGTATACCATACACCTGATTCCGCAACTAATGGACGTGGACAGAATGTGCAATCAATCATATTTACGTCATCCTAGGTTTAATAAATATCCTTCAGTCACGCATGTATCAAACATCAAACACAAAACACATCGGACTGTTATGGTGGTTGTAGTGTGTGGCCATGAAGCAGCTCATTTGCAGAACGTTCCTCTCATCAAGAAATACTCTCGATCTATTGGCAGCTCCTTGGCCTGATTTATGTTCCTGCCTAGCTGTCTTCAATGTCCTGTTGCCATCTTCGCGCTAGTCCACGACTGTCTTCTTCCGGGGATCATAACTCCATTATTTCTTCCGGGGATCATAACTCCATTATTTCTTCCGGGGATCATAACTCCATTATTTCTTCCGGGGATCATAACTCCATTATTTCTTCCGGGGATCATAACTCCATTATTTCTTCCGGGGATCATAACTCCATTATTTCTTCCGGGGATCATAACTCCATTATTGCTTTATAGAAATATCAGTCGTTGGCAAACTTATGATTATTGAAATACCAAATGTATTTATGTATTTATGTTTGTTTTATTGTCTTCTCTCTATCTCTCCTGAATATTCTTTGGTTGCATTACTACACCCACACACACCATACACTGTAAGCGGATGTCTTCAAACGATGTTTTTACATGTGCGAACATTCATTGATAACACAATTACTAGTATTATCAGCAAAGACAATGTCTTCGCACTCATGACAAACCCATATGACCGATTGTATGAATGCTGGGTGGTGGTGCTAGAATCTAATTATATAAAATGTGGACTGTACTTCAAGAAAACTTCATGATCTTTAACTATCAGTATGTCTGATGCATACATTAAGCATTCATTATAGTCAGGTCTTAGTCAGATATGACTGAGCTACCGTATGACAGTAGACGGTACTACCTGCTCTCTGTCAGCGCCGAATGTTGGGCGGCGCTTAAAAAACCCGACACCCCACATTGTGCCAACGGCTTCGGGCGGAAGAGCGCAATTAGGAGGGTACTAGCCTTATCCTGGTGCGAGGAAATGCAACCCAAAGACAAAATAAGTCATGGCAGGGCAGACCAGGCCCTAAGCCTTTGTTGGCAGCTGGTCTAGGATTGAAGCTCCGACAGGCGGACAGTTAGAGCATTGCTTTGCTGATCCGGCAGCTTCTGCAGCTTGTCTTGTTCCAGATTATAGGTGTCAACTTTCCTCTGGAGTGAACTAGGCAGGCCGAGAGAGGGATCATGCTGCATGGGCAACACATGGTTTCTTTATTTTAGCCCAGGCTTTGTGCTATGGAGAGGCAATAACTCCATCCCTGGTCTTAACCGGTCTCGGAATCAAAGCGAGAGGCAACTGTTACGGGTTATAAGTCCTTGTCAGTTGGCGTAGACATGGGGCGCCACGCGTTGCCTCTGACGGTGGGAGACACCTACAGGTGTCACTGATCAGCTACCGCCCGCCTCAAGCTTGGCATCCCCCAGCCAATTGGGTGCTGATCCGCCACAGCCTTCCTGCTTCAATGGGTGCTTGGGGCTAGGACAAAATCTGAATCGCAGGCTGTAAAACCAATGCACAAAGTACTAATAAAAAGAATAGAAACCTCAAGCTACGGCTTGCAACCTAGAACGTGAGAACCATGTGTTCAGGATTTTCCACTGACTTGACAAATATTGACGATGTGATAAAAACGGCTGTGATTGATGCTGAACTCAATCGTCTTAACATTGATATTGCTGGCCTGCAGGAGACTCGCCTCGCTGAGGAAGGGTCACTCAGGGAAAACAATTACACCTTTTTTTGGAAGGGAAGAGGGCAGGCAGAAAAAAGGCAACATGACGTGGGCTTTGCAGTGAAGAATTCGCTACTGGGAATGATTGATATCCCAGCTGGAGGTAATGAAAGATTATTATCACTGCGCTTGGCAACCTCTTGTGGATTTGCCACCATTCTCACTGCATATGCACCGACACCCGCTTCCTCTGATGATGTGAAGGATACGTTCTATGAGCAGCTAGACTCTGCGATCAAGGCAGTTCCAAAATCCGACTACATTTATATGCTCGGTGATTTCAATGCTCGTGTGGGCAAGGACTCGAGTTCATGGCCAGTGTGCCTTGGAAAATACAACATCGGTCGCATGAATGATAATGGGCAAAGGCTGCTGGAGCATTGCACTAGAAATTACCTATGTATTACAAACTCCTTTTTTAAAACAAAAGAGATGCATAAGGTCACATGGAAACATCAAAGATCCAGCCATTGGCATCAGCTGGACTTCATTATCACACGGAGACAACATCTGAACCATACATCATTAACTTGAAGTTACCACAGTGCTGACTGTGATACAGATCATTCTTTTGTTGTTGCAAGGGTTAGAATGAGACCAAAGAGAATCTACACAGCTAAACACAAGTCTAGCCACAGGATTAATATTACTAACACTCACGATCCTGGAAAGTGCTTTGAATTTCAACAGCAACTTGAAGACGCTTTCAATGATACATCAGAAAATTGTATAGTAAATGATAAATGGAGTAAACTTAAGGAAACTATTTATAAAACAGCGGTAGGGGTTTACGGCACTGTGGATCATAAGAGGCAGGACTGGTTTGCAGCAAACAGCCAGATACTGCAGCCCTTGATTGATAAAAAGAAGATAGCTCTCTTAAGAAACAAGGAAAGACCAACGCGTAACACTCTGAGTGAGCTGAAGCAAGCGAGGAAGGATGTACAAAAGGCTGCCAGGCAGTGTGCGAATGACTATTGGACCAAGTTATGTGAGTCCATTCAAATCGCAAGTGATAAGGGAAACATCAGAAGCATGTATGAAGGGATAAAGAAAGCCCGTGGTCCAATGATCAAAAGAAGTGCACCGCTGAAAACCTTGACTGGAGAAATCATCACTGATAAGAAACAGCAGATGGATAGATGGGTCGAGCACTATTTAGAGCTTTACTCAAATGAGACCAAGCTAGCGGATGATGCCCTCAATGCCATAGAGGCCCTGCCAACTCTTGACCACCTGGACACACTTGCCACTATAACAGAAGTTAAGTGTGCTATAAATGAGCTTGCATCTTGCAAGGCTCCAGGTAAGGATGGGATTCCAATAGAGGTAATCAGGAGTGGGCAAGACACACTCGCTCTACAGATCCACCAGCTAATAGAGCTATGCTGGCGAGAAGGACAAGTCCCACAGGATTTCACAGATTCAAACATTATAACGCTGTACAAGAACAAGGGAGATCGGAGCGACTGTAACAACTATAGGGGTATCTCACTACTGTGTATTGTTGGGAAAGTATTTGCCAGAATTGTCCTGCAGAGACTTCAAGTCCTGGGAGATCAAGTCTACCCCGAATCATAGTGCGGCTTCCGTCAGAACCGGTCTACCATTGATATGATATTCTCATTGCGACAGATGCAAGAAAAATGCCGGGAACAAAATCAACCGCTGTTTATTGCCTTCATCGACCCCACAAAGGCATTCGATTTGGTCAGTCGTGAGGGTCTGTTCAAAGCACTAAAGAAGATTGGCTGCCCACCAACTCTTCTGTCCATTGTGGAATCGTTCCACACAGGCATGAAGGGTATAATCAAGTTTGATGGCTCAACTTCAGAAGAGTTTGAAATCAAGAGTGGAGTTAAGCAAGGTTGTGTACTAGCCCCCACCCTCTTTGGGATATACTTTTCACTTCTACTGAAATATGCCTTTCGTGATCAGGATGACGGTATATACATTCACTCACGCTCAGATGGTGGCCTCTATAATGCTCAGAGATTGAAGGCCAAGACCAAAATTAGCAGGGTACTAATCAGAGAGTTGCTTTTTGCGGATGATGCTGCGATTACGACCCACTCTGAGGAAGAATTACAACATCTACTATCTGCATTATCCAATGCTTGTTATGAATTTGGTTTAACAATTAACAAAAAGAAGACACAGATTATGTCACAAGGTGCACATGGTGTACCATCAATCTTTATTGACGACGCCGAACTGGAGATAGTAGACCATTTTACATATCTAGGATCAGAGGTAAATAGCAAATTATCCCTCGATCAGGAAATCAACATCAGGATTGGCAAGGCAGCAACAACAATGAACATGTTAGCAAAAAGAGTCTGGGAGAACAGGAAGCTTACTGCCAAAACAAAAGTCCTTGTTTATCAAGCCTGTGTCCTTAGTACTCTTCTTTATGGCTGTGAAACCTGGACATCTTACTCACGCCAAGAGAAACGTTTAAACAGCTTTCATATGCGGTGTCTGCGAAGAATTCTTGGTATTAAGTGGCAAGACAAAATCACAAATACTGAAGTATTGGAAAGATCAGGTTGTGTGACGGTGTATTCCATGCTCAGTCTTCGTAGACTTAGATGGATAGGACACGTTAGGAGGATGGATGATGGTAGAATACCAAAGGACATCTTTTTTGGGGAATTACAGACGGGTAGGAGATCTCAGGGTCGGCCTCTACTACGATACAAAGATGTGTGTAAGCGGGACATGATTGATACAGGCATTGATAATGCACATTGGGAGCACGTCGCCGCTGAACGCGATGCATGGAGGGCAACTATCAGAAATGGAATAAAGACAAAGGAGAAAATGATTGCAGATAAAGCACACACAGAGCGTGAGAGACGTAAGATGGTGCAAAATGGTGGAAGTGACCATGTTTTCACATGCACCTACTGTGGGCAAACATTTGCAGCAATAATTGGCCTTATCAGCCACACTCGCCACCGCCATGGATCGTAGTTATTAAGCCTTTTTGAAGCACAATGTACCAAACTATCGTCTGTCAAGACGGAAAGGTGCCAATGACATTAAGCTTAGGGTGTTTATTTCGTGTGCTGACTCCGCTTGTTATTGTGAAATCTTACGGTTTGTTGTTTCCTGCATCTGATTATGGCTGTTTCTGTTTAGTCCCACTTTTGTTTAGTTCTCTCTATAGGCTCTACATTGGCCATTCCGTGATACCATTTTAGTCTCACTAATCTTTAGTTCTCACCTGGAGCTCTACATTGACTACTTTGTGATACCATTTTAGTCCCACTATTGTTTAGTTCTCTCGAAGAGCTCGGCATCGGTCATTCTGTGATATCATTTTATTCCCACTATTCTGCGCAGACACCAATAAGTGAATGTTTGTAGTTTATTAGTAAATCTTTTAGTTGTTCTCCGTGTTTCTAATTCATTCATATTTTAAATAGGAGTTAAATATGATAAATTTGGTGTTAAGGTTAATTTCCTGTGCCTTTCAAACATTTAGTAGAACTATGCTGGCTCCTCTTGCCTTTTGTATTATAATTGTAATTTTTTTTTTCCGCGTTTCCATCCTGTTTCAGGATATTGCGGTCAACACCAGCATCTTTCAGCTGTATGTTGATTCCTAGGCTAGATTACGCTCATCAGCACGCCACGACATTCTGAGCGACCGGCTCCATACTCTCATAAGTCACTTTTGCGATTCGAACCACTGCTAATTCTCGTCGCGTCACGTGACGAGAGTATTCGGGGTTAGCGGAGAAAGCTGCTAACCCCTTGGCCATGGAGCCGGCTAATTGTAATATCTCTGTTTATTAAAAATAAGCTGTGCTAATATCGTTACCCAAACAGTATGATTCCACTTCTCGGAGCGTGGTTTCCTCAAGGAATAACGGGTTGTTGTTGGCATGCTTTTATCTAATAGCATTGAATTTTCTCTAAGAATATTTAGACCTAATTATTGTGACCTCTCATTAAGTATGGTGAATTTATCTGGTATGTGAGCACGGGTGTGTGACAGGAGTGCATTGCCAATGGCGATGTCCAAATCATCAAGTTACTTTGTCAGAGTCCATAGGATACCATTGGTGGCAGGTATTGCTGTCTTCATAATGCAGTTTATTGTTAAATGGGTGCCATGGTTTTCCTATATTTAATGCAATATGTTTGTTCCTTTGCATTACATACATGTTAAAGTTTAATTATCATTTCATGATACCCGTCACCATATAGTACATCCTTTCCAGAACATGGTTCTCACCACAACTTGTAGGACAGATTCCCGATCCTTATATTAAATCCAAGTATTGTCAACACCTATTGATGATTTCAACAGAAATTCTCGATCCTTGTATCATATCCAAGTAAGGTCAACAAAAATTGAAGGTTACAACAGAGATTTGTAAGTAGTACAGCCAAGACAAAGCAGAAACCTTGTTAAGTAATGGTTGCTGACCATAACAACTGACCACCAGTTATAAATGCTTGGAAAAAATCAACCTTAAACACTGACCTTCCTCCTTAAATGAGTTAATGAGATGACAAAGTCATACTGTCTAACAAAGCTATAATTAGGCCAGGAATGGTATAATAAAGAAGTTACTCTTTAAACTATTATACGAGATGTATACCTTTGAGAAGTTATTACTTTTTACACTTTAGTTAGTTAGTTAGTCTTTCCTTTTGAGCCCGAGACGGCGCATAGGGCAGAAGTCATGGCTCTCCATGCCTGGCGGTTCGCTGCTTCCTGTTGTAGATCTTGGATGTTTACTTGGCCGTTGAATGAGCCTTCTCTGATGATGTTTCTACGCAGGGTCTCTCTTAGTCTTACAGAAGTTATTCAAAGGTGATAACCAACTATCCGTTTGTTTTATCTTTACTTAATGAATGTAGATTAAAACATGTTGCCAAGTAATCATTGGATCTCATTAGCAGTCTAACCATGACAATGTCATGCGTATCTTTTGTAAAATAATGTAAACCAATAGATCATTTTACAGGGATAAAGGCTCATTTGGGGATATATTCTAGAATCATATTTTTACACAAATAGGCACCCAGTAGGAGATGTGGTTGCTATCACGTCGACTGTTTTTACGTCGAAGTAAAAGTAGTGGGCTATATATAATGTAATACCAGAACTCTTCTGTACACACAATACATGCTATACTTACATTCGAAGGCGTTGTCCGAGTGTTCACTTGCATCTACGGCTATAGCCACAACTCTTCGCTTGCTGGAATCCGCCATAGCCAAGATTTTAACAAGCGATTGTATATAGCAGGAGGAACTTGTATCTTGACACTCCTCAGTTTGTTGTACTCTTTGTGTAGTTATGTCCCCAGCCACCTGTATCTCCTCACACCTGTAACTGTTACGTTTGTTATGTCACACGTGTAATCTCAAATTCTTTAACTAGAGTTACTTGTATTTCACCAGCCACCCGTATCTCGTCACACCTGTGCACTCAAATTGTTTAACATTAAATATAAAATTAGGAATCAACATTATTGGACTCCGGGCATTCCCAAAAGTGCTTAGTCAACTTCTTCTTGAGCCAAAACAGATTTCCTATTCAGATGGCACCAGTACTAACTTAACTAAAAGTCTGCCTACTTTAGATTGTGCCTATTTGTTTAGTTGTGAAGCCAGTCACCTGTATCTTGACACACATGTATCCTCAGATTGTTTAACTATCTGCCTAGTTGTGTCTCCAGTCACCCTTGTCTCGACACACCTGTATCCTTAGACTGTTTAACTATTTGTCTAGTTGGTACCCTAGTTAACTGTATCTCGACACACAGGTAACCTCAGATTATTTAACTATTTGTCTAGTTTTGTCTCCAGTCACCTGTAACCTCAGATTGCTTAACTATTTGATTTGTCTAGTTGTGTCCAAGTAACCTGTATCTCGATACACCTGTATTCTCAGACTGTTTAAATATTTGTCTAGTTGTGTCCCCAGTCACATTTATTCTCGGATTGTTTGTCCCCAGACAAACGAACCTGTTTCCATATTATAGTGGCATAGCCAAGTCGGTTTTACACTGCGCTGGTAATGCCACGAACACAGTAGGACGCAGTTTCGATGCCTTAACTCGTCGCTTGCCAAAGTAAAGAAAATAATGACTGTCTATTCCTCCTGGCTCTCTGACCTACACAATGTGACGTCGCTACCGCATCACAGACCATAACAGGAAACTAATGTTCGTGTATCACAAGCCAGGTGCCGTGTATGAGAACATTAAGACACGAACCGTGTGTGGTAAACTATTGTCAGCATGAAGCAAGCAACGCTTGATCTGCAATTATGTCTTTTTAGCATCACAAACAGGCACTAAATGCTGGGGCTGACTGCAACTCGCATAAAGGACATGCAGTTAACTTGTGTCTAGGACAGAAGGATTGAAGAAAGAGATATTCCGTATACATGTCAGCTTGGTGTGAGTTGGTTGAGTGCCTCTGATCTTGTTGAAGATAAATGGCATAAACAGAAGAAGGTAATAGAGCAACCAATAAATGTATACTAAGTTGCTTGGTACGTAATGAGTTAATTCGAGTCGTTTATTTCGTTGTATCTGTCTCATATAGAAGAATAATAATTAATATCAATGCTAATTTGTTTTTGGCCCGGGAACGTCTGCAATCCTGACCCGTGTGCTTGTCAAACACAGAGCAAGGACAAGTACTCTTGACGCGGATATGGAGCAGGGGAAATAATGTTTTTGTGACAGACTAGAGCAGTGTTTCCCAACGTGGGGCCCACGCCCCACAGGGGGGCAATATGACTGTTAAGGGGGGCAATTCGAAAATGGAAGAAATCGGCTGAATATAACAAAACGGGGAGACTTGAGACTGAAGTTAACTAAATTGGAACCTGACATAAGATCTCTTTGCAGCAAGCATCAAGTGCAAGGATCTCACTAAATTTAAATAATAAATAATTACTAATAATTAAAATAATATAGAAAAATCTTTCATTAAAATTATTTTGTACTTGAATTTCAGTTCTCCATTATATGTTTTGAAAATTTACTTACTGTGTTTGCTCAATAATTACCTAGTGATTTCTTCCTAAAACCTATCATTCAAGTTTCTTTAGTGAACATTTCAATTTTTGAATATTAAAAATAATGTATATGTTGAGGGGGGGGGGGGGGGGCGTGGGGAGGGGGGCAATATGAATTTTAGAAAGGCTTAAGTGGGGCATGGCACAAAAAAGGTTGGGAAACACTGGACTAGAGCCATTAACGGTGGCCGTCACATTGACCAATCACCTCTAGAGTGTCGACTGAATTATACAAATATGGGGTTAGCACCATTCGCCCGATACGCATCATGGCGTGTAAACCAGGTCCTTTAAATTAAGAGTCACCAGGGAGCCCAGGTAGCGCAGTGGCTAGCACGTTTGCCCGCCGGCCCGGTGATCATGACATCCAACTCCCATCGAGGTGGGAATTTGTTTAAAGATTTACCTGGGCCCTCAGGTCGAAGTTAACCTAGCCACTTTACTCTTTAGCAATATTTTGTAAATTGCTTTTTAAGCATATAATCTCCATAGTTGGATACCTCTTGAAAAAAAAAAAAAAAATCCAACGGTACCTTATTCAAGTCTGTAGGTCATTTTTAAGCAGAGGTATTGAAGTTTAAGTGTCAGTTTATCATTTAACAGGAACATATAGAAGAAAACGGCTTTGACCTCTTCACTTTTTGTGACCCTACCTACACACTCACATACCCGTTGGTTACACTGTCGTCAAGGAGATTAACACAGGCGTTGTCTAACTCAAGAACAGATAACTCTGCCAGTTTATATATATATATACACACACGCACACAAATATATACACCACGTCATGCTGTGATGACGTCAGACGCAGCGCGTAACTAGTGACTACACACGCGGTGTTGTCAACAACGCGAAGCCACTGGCGTAGATGCATTTTGACAAAAGAAGTCCCGTTGGAAAGATGCAAAATTATCAATGATGTGGTCCATGTAGAGCAGTGGTTCTCAATCTTTTTTGGCCCGTGCCCCCCTTCGCCATATTTTCAGATTTTTCCTTTCGTATTTCCTACCTAAAAATTTGGGTCGTGCCCTCCTTCACCATATCTTCAGAACGTCATTCCCACGTTTCGAATTTCCTACCTAACAATACCGCCCCGCCCCTACACAGTATACGTAATAATGGAAGCTAAATTCAATAGCACATACTAAAACAAGTCTAGATGTCCACATAAACCATGATTTGTGGGTCTACTTACTTTATAAATTGAACTTTAGAATTTGAATTTTTTTGTGAGACGTACAGAACCGTAGGCTACAGTATAAAGGGAAAAACAATTAAAAGTAATCGCGTTTTGTATTAACGCGATCTTGAAATAATCTTAATTCCCCCTACGGAAACCATAAAATTCTCTCCCCCACCCCACCAGGGGGGGGGGGATTCCCCACCGGTTGAGAACCACTGATGTAGAGTGATTAAAATTTACACATAAATGCTATAATGGGTGTTGAATGCAAACATGCAATCATTGGCATTGCAATTGCTATGAATATTCCATAATAATATTAAATGTTCATAGTTGGATGGCAACAGTCATGTCCCGCCATTGAAATACCATAATATACAGCATGCCATCTTTATAATTTCAGTTTGATATGGGATTGCCAACTCTAATAGTCGAAGACTACATAATCTTAAGTAAAAATGGATGATAAAGTTAAAAAAAAAAAAAAAAAAAAAAAAAAAAAAAAACTAGAACTTCCGTCCAGGACACGAATTTGAGAAGACAAGAGGTATAGATTCGTAGCTCGTGGAGGGAAACATAATATCCAGTAATCGGTTTCTGTTTTAACTCGATCTTGATATAATAGGGGAATGTAACGTCACCAGTACTCTATATATCCGTAAACCGGAGACACAAAAACAAGAAACCCTAAATTAACGCAAGAAATATCTCCGGTAAAATAGCAAGAAACATCTCAGGTAAAATACGGCAAAACTAAAACGTAGTGCCTAAGTAAACCTAAAATGTGCACCAGGCATTGTTCTTAAGTATAGGCGTGGTGTTTACAACATCTCCCTCGAGTGCCGATTTGCCCATAGAAATATGAGGCTGGCATTCATGGCTTTAGATGCAATCGGACAAGGAGTCTAAGCTGACTCAGGTTTAGAAAAATTAGAGAAACAGTCAGGGGTTCCTGTCAGGTTGTTTCTGTTAGGTTGAGTGATTTAGTAATACTTTAGCCTGAAAGTGCGATGGCAATGATGGGCGTCCTGGAGTAAGGCTTATATGTCGCAAGAAGGACTCAAGGTCACGAAGCGATACGAAGCGAAGGTCCTCCTGCCGCTTCTACTTCTGCCTGTCATATTCCCATGGAGCAAGACGTCCCCCAATCTACTAACTCTAATCATATTCTAGGTTGTTCATGATTGGACAGATTGTGCAGGCAAGGGGAGATAAACAAGAACTTACTAGGGACATATGTCTAGGACATAGATAAGAGGAGGTAAACAAGAAATTACTAGGGGCATATTTTTAAGACAGACAAGGGGATATAAGGAAGAACTTACTAGGGACATATTTCTAGGGCATAGACAATGAGAGATAAACAAGAACTTACTAGGGACATATTTCTAGGGCATAGACAATGGGAGATAAACAAGAACTTACTAGGGACACATTTCTAGGACAGGCAAAGGGAGATAATGAATAAATTGCAAGGGACATATTTCTAGGACGAAGACAAGGGCAGATAAGGAAGAATACAACCAGACTGTCAGCACTAGCGATTTGTGGAGGTGATGGGAAGAGAGGAACGGTGTTGTGTTAACTTTTTGTTTGTGAAGGTGATGGGAAGAGAAGAACGGTGTTGTGTTAACTTTTTGTTTGTGAAGGTGATGGGAAGAGAGGAACGGTGTTGTGTTAACTTTTTGTTTGTGAAGGTGATGGGAAGCGAGGAACGGTGTTGTGTTAACTTTTTTTTGTGAAGGTGGTGGGGAGAGAGGGACGGTGTTGTGTTAACTTTTTGTTTGTGGAGGTGGTGGGGAGAGAGGGACGGTGTTGTGTTAACTTTTTGTTTGTGAAGGTGGTGGGGAGAGAGGAACGGTGTTGTGTTAACTTTTTGTTTGAGAAGGTGGTGGGGAGAGAGGAACGGTGTTGTGTTAACTTGTTGTTTGTGGAGGTGGTGGGGAGAGAGGAACGGTGTTGTGTTAACTTTTTGTTTGTGGAGGTGGTGGGGAGAGAGGGACGGTGTTGTGTTAACTTTTTGTTTGTGGAGGTGGTGGGGAGAGAGGGACGGTGTTGTGTTAACTTTTTGTTTGTTGAGGTGGTGGGGAGAGAGGGACGGTGTTGTGTTAACTTTTTGTTTGTGAAGGTGGTGGGGAGAGAGGGACGGTGTTGTGTTAACTTTTTGTTTTTGGAGGTGGTGGGGAGAGAGGAACGGTGTTGTGTTAACTTTTTGTTTGTGGAGGTGGTGGAAAGAGAGGGACGGTGTTGTGTTAACTTTTTGTTTGTGAAGGTGATGGGAAGAGAGGAACGGTGTTGTGTTAACTTTTTGTTTGTGAAGGTGATGGGAAGCGAGGAACGGTGTTGTGTTAACATTTTTTTGTGAAGGTGGTGGGGAGAGATGGACGGTGTTGTGTTAACTTGTTGTTTGTGGAGGTGGTGGGGAGAGAGGGACGGTGTTGTGTTAACTTTTTGTTTGTGAAGGTGGTGGGGAGAGAGGGACGGTGTTGTGTTAACTTTTTGTTTGTGGAGGTGGTGGGGAGAGAGGAACGGTGTTGTGTTAACTTTTTGTTTGTGGAGGTGGTGGGGAGAGAGGGACGGTGTTGTGTGAACTTTTTTGTTTGTGAAGGTGATGGGAAGAGAGGAACGGTGTTGTGTTAACTTTTTGTTTGTGGAGGTGGTGGGGAGAGAGGGACGGTGTAGTGTTAACATTTTGTTTGTGGAGGTGATTAGGAGAGAGGGACGGTGTTGTGTTAACTTGTTGTTTGTGGAGGTGATGGGGAGAGAGGAACGGTGTTGTGTTAACTTGTTGTTTGTGGAGGTGGTGGGGAGAGAGGACCGGTGTTGTGTTAACTTGTTGTTTGTGGAGGTGGTGGGGAGAGAGGGACGGTTTTGTGTTAACTTGTTGTTAGTGGAGGTGATGGGGAGAGAGGGACGGTGTTGTGTTAACTTGGTGTTTGTGGAGGTGGTGGGGAGAGAGGGACAATGTTGTGTTAACTTGTTGTTTGTGGAGGTGGTGGGGAGAGAGGGACGGTGTAGTGTTAACTTGTTGTTTGTGGAGGTGATTAGGAGAGAGGGACGGTGTTGTGTTAACTTGTTGTTTCTGGAGGTGATGGGGAGAGCGGAACGGTGTTGTGTTAACTTGTTGTTTGTGGAGGTGGTGGGGAGAGAGGGACGGTGTAGTGTTAACTTGTTGTTTGTGGAGGTGATGGGGAGAGAGGAACTGTTGTGTGTTAACTTGTTGTTTGTGGACGTGGTGGGAAGAGAGGAACGGTGTTGTGTTAACTTGTTGTTTGTGGAGGTGGTGGGAAGAGAGGGACGGTGTTGTGTTAACTTGTTGTTTGTGGAGGTGGTGGGAAGAGAGGGAATGTTGTGTGTTAACTCGTTGTTTGTGGAGGTGGTGGCAAGAGAGGAACAGTGTTGTGTTAACTTGTTGTTTATGGTCACGCGAAGACAATGGTATAAATGGTGGCCTGTGTTGTTGATAATATAGCGTATCACATAATATGAAAGTAGCTATGAGAGGTCAAATGTCTTACTCGTTGTTCGATGATGCGAGAGCTGAGGTCAGAAACAGTTGCAATTAATTATCAGTAATACATTAAACATTTAGTTGCATGTCCTTTACAGATGTCGCAGTCAACCCCAGCATTTGTTGGCTGTTTGTGATGTCTTGTCAAGTTTACTTTAAATAGTTTGCCATTAATTTCTGAACGACCGGCATGCATACCATTACATGAAAACGAACGCATGGCGGTCTGCTTCCAAATCGCCCGCAGCTGTGTTTCAAATGCGTTATGGGGAATTGCCTATCGCATTCATAACCCCTTCACCTCAGAGCTGGCTAGCAATACATAGCATGCACATGAAATTACAATCTGAGGTGAACGTCTAATGGAACTAGCACGTAGAGGACCGACTGAGGGTGAACTATGGAAGTGAAATCCTGTGAAATTAAGCTATGGCTGTTCATTAAGTTGTATGAAACTTGCCCATGTTAAAACATCCGATGTTCGTCCATCATGAATGATGAGGACCATTCATTCATTGCATCCTTTGATGAAGAAAACATCCACGGCAAATGCAAATCGCAAAGACTAGATCACTAAAAGACATGGTCGAAGCCTGTGACAACATTGTTACAAGGGACAAACTTTCCCCTCGAGCAGATTGGGCACTTTACCATTGATAGAATCTGCTTGGAGGAAGAAACCTGGCACAAATAGTGCCCAAGTTGGACACACCGACTTCGGAGTTAGCTGCACGACACAGCTTGATATCTTTTTCATTGTATGTTCTATGCAGGACGTTGCAATCAACCGCAACCCGAAATTAATTTTCCAGGCAATTATTACGCTCAGTTGTTTGCCATGGCTTTCTGAACGAGCAGTCAATATCGACGTGCAACTGACCGGTATAGGAAACGACCCTGCTACCCCGCCATCAGTTCACCACAAGTATAAGAGCCAGATCGCTGGTATCTTTTCAGCCACGCCAACTGCTGTTTAATGGCTAGATGTTTTACAAATCTTTGAACACTTTTTTCCTGCTGCTGGGGTAGTGGTTCGGACGTCTGACTTTAAGAATAAGGGTTAAAGACAAGTTACCCACATACACGCTGTGCACATGAAGTGTCCTTCGCTAGCTGGAAATGGGAAATAGTATTCCCAGTTGGAAATGGGAAATAGTAGGTCCAGTTGGAAATGGAAATTAGTATAGTAGGTCCAGTTGGAAATGGGAAATAGTATTGTAGGTCCAGTTGGAAATGGGAAATAGTATTGTAGGTCCAGTTGGAAATGGGAAATAGTATAGTAGGTCCAGTTGGAAATGGAAATTAGTATAGTAGGTCCAGTTGGAAATGGGAAATAGTATTGTAGGTCCAGTTGGAAATGGGAAATAATAGGCCCAGTTGGAAATGGGAAATAGTAGGTCCAGTTGGAAATGGAAATTAGTATAGTAGGTCCACTTGGAAATGGGAAATAGTAGGTCCAGTTGGAAATGGAAATTAGTATAGTAGGTCCACTTGGAAATGGGAAATAGTATTGTAGGTCCAGTTGGAAGTGGGAAATAGTAGACCCAGTTGGAAATAGGAATTAGTAGGTCCAGTTGGAAATGGGAAATAGTATAGTAGGTCCAGTTGAAAATGGGAAATAGTATAGTAGGTCCAGTTGAAAAGTGAAAATAGTATAGTAGGTCCAGTTGGAAATGCGAAATAGTATAGTAGGTCCAGTTGGAAATGCGAAATAGTATAGTAGGTCTAATTGGAAATTAGAAATAGTATAGTATGTGAATTTGGAAATGGGAAATATTAGGTCCAGTTGGAAATGGGAAATAGTATAGTAGGTTCAGTTGAAAATGGGAAATAGTATAGTAGGTCAAATTGGAAATTTACAATAGTAGGTCCAGTTGGCAGCTGCCCAGGCTAAGATTAAAATTCCAGAAACTAACCCCTCCCCCCCCCCCCCCACCGCCCTCCTCCACTTGGTATACATACACTTGTCTCCTCACCGATGTTTGGGAGTTCGTGCACTGTTTTATGCTTCTCCTTGTGCAATATGTAGTTAGCGACTTCAGTACGTATAAAGTGTGTGTATGTTCAATGAAACTGCTCCTTTTACAAAGCAAGCAATATTTGTATTTTTGTATAGAAACTTTGTAATTTGTATTATCAGTCAGTAAAATTGTCGAAGCATAGGTTTCACCGACTTATGGAAAGCAATGACAGTAAGGGAATTGGGTAACTCCCTTCGTTCAGCTGTACCCTGGTACACGCACACACACACACACACACACACACACACACACACACACACACACACACACACACACACACACACACGCACACATGCACACGCACACAAACACGCTCACACACTCACAAAACTCACACATACACCACACATACACACACACACTCGCTCACACACAACACACGCAGTCACACACACACACATACACACACACACACACACACACACACACACATACAGACACTCACACACGGCGGCTTACAGTTCCCATTCCTACATCAAATTTGTTCATGTGATTGACTTGACTGTTAATACTTTTTGGGGTGTTTTGGCGCTCGCTCCCTTTGGCTCAAGCGTAGTCGAAATACGTGCTAATACTACTTAGTATCACTGGAGTGATTTTTGCGTGTGGATAAGATTTCCCTATTACTAGTATCCCTCGCCATCAGGCGAAGCCACTCCGACTTCAGAGGTACTTGTAATTTATGTCCCCAAGTCAAGGACGAGAAGTCAACATTTTAGTCCAACTGGCCGGTGTAGGGATTTAACCCACTACTTCGGCATCAGCATACCGGATGCTTAAGAACGAACGCTCTAATCCATTCTGCCATGCTTATCGCCGGACTGTGTTAATGACGTGTATAGAGAGGATTGACACCAAAGTAGTATATAGGAAGGATATCCACCGTAATGAGGGCGGTTTTGAGAGGGGTGACAAAGAATATATAGAGAGGACCATGAGGACCCATGAGGACCCGCATTTTTTAGTAAGAGCAAAGAAGGGGGAGTGGGGGAACATAATTTATGCATAATCGATTGGTGTGCGCCGGCTGTTACGAGTTGATGTATTCGTATCTTTGATAAGATCGGTGAATATCTGTGAGCAAAAAGTCGATATTGCCGGCAGGTGTATATTAGTGTCGGGGTCGAGGGAGGTCGCTGGTGCCATCTGTTTTTAATCAAGGGCGGTGTCGGAATAAAATAATAGGCGCAAAAGAACGATGTGTAGGGTGGGTTGGTAAGTGGTGAAAGACGGGGGTGCGTAGTTGGTCATAGTGGGATATCACCAATGTGTAACTGGGGTGTCTAGTGGGTCCCCTACCATGCGGCAGGGTCGATCCTACTGTGTGGTGGGGTAGTGTGGCAGTGGTCGAGTGTGTAACGGGGCTAGGTGGTGCCGTAGGTATCGTTTGAGAGTCGATTCACGCCGCGGTTCGATAAGGATGTCCACCCTAGGCGGCTCTTTTTACGTGTATACTAAGCCGTAAATGTATCTCAACGGTGTCTAGTTGCTGCCATAGCGCTTGACAGGTTCGAAACCTACAATGTGGTGGCGTAGTGTGGCAGTGGTCGAGTATGTAACGGAGCTAGATGGCGTCATTGACGGCTCGAATAACGCGGCTGGTTGATAACTATACCCAACATAGGAGCCAGAGAAGCGAATCCCGCTATGTGGTGAATCTGTTAAAGTAACATTGGTGTCACGTGTTTCGTATCTTTGTTAAGGTTTGTTTACAACGGCTGTGATAAAAATATCAATATTGTCCACAGGTGTATAGTAAAAGAAATAATGTGTATTGTGAATTAGTTGTGCTGGCGACAGTTGGTGCTATTAATTATATCACTATTATATGTTAACAAAGGAGAGCTCGCTTGAATCGACCGAGGCGGGAGAGGTTACCTGCAATTTACTCTGTAATGCCCATAGTGCCAGTTTTCCTATAGCGGTTATTAGTGATATGTTGAGACCTGTCGTGGTTTATGTTTTCCCCCGTTTCAAACTTCATGTCTCTACTCTTATGTATTACTGTGTTAGAAATAAAAAAGCATCTCACACTATAGACATATACTACCATAATGTATACAGAAAGAAGCAACAGGCATATGCACAATATAGAAATATACTAAATACACAGTATGTTAATAAAGACAATTACATTATTACAAGTTAAGTTACATAACAAAGCGAACATAGGCGCCAGAGAAGCGTATCACGATGTGTCGCTTTGCATTCTTCTCAGAAACGTCAGTTCCACAGCCAGCAGATTCAGCGGTACTGCTCAGTGTCTTCACATTCATACAAAAGTGCAGGTTCTATGTAGTACCGCAACACTTTTTTTCTCGTAGCAATTGACAACTTTTTATTGGTCCTTATGTTTTTCATCTTCGCCATGACGATTCTTATTCTAACCTCTTCAAGGCATCTCCCAGCAGCTGTTATGACTGTTCCGAGATTCTTGTATCTATTCACTTGTTTCAGAATATTCCCATTTTCATGTATATTACATCGTGGTATTTCATTCTTCCTAGTGACGATCATAATCCGTGTCATTTTATAATTTAATTCTAACCCTAGTTGTTCACTGTGTACAACAAGCGCCTCTACTAAATATTGCAGATCCTACGCAGTGTCTGTTGATTACATAAATTATATGAAGGCCGTTGACAAGTTAAATTTGATGAAGACATTTTATTACAGAAATTAAATGAAGATATTTGACTAGAAATATTTAATAAAGCTACGAAAAAAAAAAAAAAAGACAAACAAACAAACAAACAAAAACAGAGATCTACCGGTGTGAGAAAAGCATATAAGTATGGTAATGTCAGTTCCTGTGAACATATTTACCATAAGCATTCTGAATAGTATATGAATATTTAGCTTTAAGGTGAAATCAATACGGCTGTACCGATCGGAAACAAGAAGAATGACTAAAACAAATACTAATAAACAACAATCATTTATTAACTGGTGCCCACGTAGTTCACCATTGGCGTTCATGTCTCATTCAACAATTAGTATAATGTCTGAAGTCACATTTGCGACTTCAACATATGTTTTCATAGTATATGTATATATGAAGATATATTCAAGGTGATTTCTAAGAACACATTTCCTCATATCACACTCTACAAAAGACATATTTCGCTCAAACTTAAACATTAAGAGTGGAAAAGAGTATGTTGTAGATATTGTTTTTCCTTTGTTTCTAGGGGGACTTGATTATCTGTTGTTCTATCTGGGCATGGTATGTATATTTTCAACATATCTTCACTGATGTTTTTCATCTTGTCTGCTCATTGCGCCCGCTTCAAAGTCATACAAAAGTAAAGGTTCTATGAAAGACAGAGACACTTTGCGGTTATTGTTAACCAAAATGACAAATGAGAGGTCGATTAATATGTAAGTATTTGTAAATAAATAAATATACACAGGGCTGGCTGGTATATAATGATAACAAAGGTAGCTAGTTTTAGAAAACGAAATAGACGTGTTACCATAATAATATCCACACAGAATTGGTGTTACAGATTTCGCCTACTCCTCACCAAAATCAGACACCGAAGAAGGGTAATGACATTTTTACAGTTGCGAAGTGCCGTATTAGAAGCCCAAATATTAACCTCAAGGTGCGGGTTAATCCAAAGCTAGTGAGTGTCTTCATTCTGATCTAGAGTTGTTTACCGTGCCTCCCACGCAAACAGAGGTGGAATAGTGACTATGTGTAGCTTAACTGTGGTGGCACCATCTGGAGATATTAATCAGATACTTGGTACCCAGTGAAGATGACAGATAACTGATGCGGGATAGGTCGCGTGGCCCTCAACAAAACATACAATGAAATAACGGTGAAATGAAATGTTGCGTCTCCGCGAAGCATTATTTTAGAAACCAAAGATTACAATCGATCTGAGAGGGTAACAATAAACAGGTTAATCCTACCAGAAAGAGGTGTCTTATACAGTGGGTACCAACGACAGACAGCTGGCCAAAAAGAACAATACGGGTCTAGAGGGTACCATAGATCATATGGAGGTAACAGCTTCGATTCCGACGGGGTTGTGTGACGGAAATATTGGTTGTTTTAATTAGCTGTAATGGAGTTTACAGCTCCGATCAACAGGTTTTGAGAGGTCTAAATAGGCAGTATTTTAAAGAATTCAAGTATATTATTACAAGTTAAATTACATAATAAAATAAATACAGTGATGTGTATAAAATTATAAAAAACAAAAAAGTAAAAAACACCAGTGTTACATTAGCAAATAAGTGAAAAACACAACGGTATGAATACATTGGTGTATTAGTTACATACAAATGGTACATACAACATGCCCTCATGCAAGCGTAACGGCCTAGCTGTTAAATCACATGACCGCTATCTGTTCTATATTGCGACCAAATTACACCGATCGCCCCTCACGGCAGCGTAACAGACTAACACTTAAACCAAGCGCCCGCTATCTGTTCTATATTGTTGCCAACAATTATGTGCATGCCGCCATCATTTGATGTGAGTTTGATGATGAAGCCTGTCAGGAAACAACCATAGAGACATAGTAAAAGTGTAGTGAGAATACAAATCCAAGCGTATTGACTCTCGGTGTATCGTTATTCAGTTAACGTTTCCTGTTTCCTGCTCCAGTCTATTGTTGTAAAATCTTACCGAGGTGGACACTGTGGACCAAACCTACATGAGTGAAGTAGGATAGATACGGTTGTCATATGTGTCTTATAGGGATTGGTCATTGGTTTTATAAAAACTTATCGATGGAAGAAATGGCCCTTATACTACAAACAGAATCAACATTTACATTAATAATAACAACAACAAACACAGGACCAGCTACACTGGAGGTGACAAAAGTGACAGTCTGCTTAGAGAAAACACCGAATTTTCAACGAAAACATAGTCTATGTGTTATCTCCTTGGAAACGTAAATCTGGTTATATTTAAATCACCCTATGCACTCATGTCTCCCATGAAAACTAACGTAATGTCTGAAGAAGTCAAATTTGAGGCTTCAAAATATGTTTTCGTAGTATATGTATATATGAAGATATATACAGGTGTTTTCTAACAACAAATTACCGCATGTTGCGCTTTACGTCCATACACAAGTATAGGTTCTATGAACAACACAACACCTACAAGTTGCTAAGATTGGCACCGAGTTACCAACAGCATTTCTGTCTAGAGTCAATACCACAAGACAAGACAATGTTTTTTTCGGCCTCTGATTGAGAACAACAGATATAAACGTAATTATGCAATTAACTCTTTACCACAGTACCGAGAAAGTTAAAAATATCATTTTAAATACGCTGACCACCATAGCAACACAACCAGTTAATTCTGCATGCTCACTTTGTGTATTAGCCACACCTACTATAGATTGTAGAAAATTTTCATTTCTACAGCCAAGGTGAAAAATATCGGTCAAACTTATAAATGTCTCGTCCGAATTCATAAAAAGAAGGAAATAATGTTAGCCAAATATGAAAAATATCGGTCAAACTTATAAATGTCTCATCCAAACTTATGAAAAAATGGGAAAATTTGTTAACCTAAGGAGAAAAAATATTGACCCTGTAAAGAAACATTTACAACAAACTTATAAAAATTAGGAACATTTGTTAACCTAATGAGAAAAAAATATCGACATAGAGAGCAATTTTTCATCTAATCTTGTAAAAAGTAGGAAAATTTGTCAACCGAAATGGGAAAAGGTCGGTCAAATACATAAATATCTCAACAAATTATAAAAAGTAGGAAATAATAGGGGCCAAGTAAAAAATAGCTTACCCAGATTTATAAAAGGTAGGAAAATGTGTTAGCCAAAAGGGGAAAATATTGATCAAACTAAGAAACATGTCGACCGAACTAGGAAAATAAGTGAACCAAAGTAATAAAAAGGTTGGGTAAATACAGAAATATGTTGACCAAACTTATAAATATCGCTGCTAAACTTATGAACACTAGGAAACTTTGTTAAACAAATGTGAAAAAAATATCGACCAAACTTATAAAAAGCTCCGCCAAACTTACGAAAAGTGGGAAACTGTGTTAACCAAAGTTGAAACTATATCGATCAAACTTATAAATGACTCGTTCGAATTCATAAAAAGTAGGAAATAATGTTAACCAAAAGGGGCAAAATATTGACCAAGTAAAGAAATGTCTCGTCCAAAATTGTAAAAAGTAGGACAAATTTGTTAATCAAAGGTGAAAAAAGATCGGCCAAACAGATAAATATTTCAACTAAACTTAAAAACAGTAGGAAAAATGTTGCTTCTATAGTTATGTCAAACGTGTCTTGATCTTTTATTTGAAAAGACATTTCACAAGACATAATAGGCAACGTCAGCACTTTCCCTCTTTTACATTACTGAAAGCTTCAACTTATCATTCCAGCGTTTCTGTTTAAGAACCACTTATACAGACTAATCACTCATCACTCTATACTCTTGATTTTATTTTCTTTATAACACAAAGTGTCTCTGTCTTTCATAGATAGCTTCACAACTTTTCCATGTCACAGCACCAAGAGCTCCAAACCTTCGTTGTACATGAGCTTCAACGACATAGTAATAACAACATTTATGGCAAGGCAGTCTATGGCTCCACTTGGGAAAGTTTCGATATCATCTGAGTATTCGTCAGCAAAGATCCATTTCCCATAACTGATATCTTCAACTTTCCATACCACAATGTCTGCTATACTAATCTTCGATTGTTCCAGCTATCAACACTGCAGGTGTTTTCTAGAAGTCTAGTGAAAATTTCATTTCTCACTTTTTCCACCTCTATTTCACTGTGTCATTTCACAATCAACCAACAGTGTCTGTTGCGAGGTCGGTCTTTCTTAATACAACATCTGCCATATTGACCCCTTGAATACCAGCGAATACATCTTCTAACCAATTTTCAACGTTTCATATCACTTAACATTAACATTCTCTTTGCTTACAACACAACCGGTTTTCTGCTGACTGGGTAAATTTCCCAACTTACTGGAGATAAATCGACTGTCCCCTATCTGACAAGACCCTTTATTAGACAATGACTATGAGCATCAACCAGGATGGTCACTGCTAAGAAGATTACCAATAACAAACGATCTTCTTTACAGACGGCTATAAAATTATGATGCTATTAAGTGTTACAATGAGAAGAATAAGGAAGACAATAAAGGGTGAAAAGAGGTGACGTGTAGTAAAGATGTATGGAAGGAAAAGAGACACAATAGGCAAGATATATATTAAGAACACTAATAGATAGATCAAAATAGAAGAGAAAAGGCTTAATCAAGTGGATAATTTTATATACTTGAGGTCATTTATAACCTCAGATGGTAGGTACACAATAGAGCTTAAGAGCAGAATACGGCCAACAAAAGAGGTATTTCAGAAAATGAAACGTGTCTTAGGTGATAAGTCACTATCATTGAAGGAACAAATAAATAAACTTTCAACAATAAAATTACAAAAATTAATTTTCGACAATAAAAATTATACAGTAAATTTCTCTTTATTGTTTCTAATTTGAATGTTTCTGGTAGCAATTTAATTGTTAATTTTATTGTCGAAAATTAATTTTTGTAATTTTATTGTTGAAAGTTTATTTATTTGTTCCTTCAATGATAGTGACTTATCACCTAAAACACGTTTCATTTTCTGAAATACCTCTTTTGTTGGCCGTATTCTGCTCTTAAGCTCTATTGTGTACCTACCATCTGAGGTTATAAATGACCTCAAGTATATAAAATTATCCACTTGATTAAGCCTTTTCTCTTCTATTTTGATCTATCTATTAGTGTTCTTAATATATATCTTGCCTATTGTGTCTCTTTTCCTTCCATACATCCTTACTACACGTCACCTCTTTTCACCCTTTATTGTCTTCCTTATTCTTCTCATTGTAACACTTAATAGCATCATAATTTTATAGCCGTCTGTAAAGAAGATCGTTTGTTATTGGTATTCTTCTTAGCAGTGACCATCCTGGTTGATGCTCATAGTCATTGTCTAATAAAGGGTCTTGTCAGATAGGGGACAGTCGATTTATCTCCAGTAAGTTGGGAAATTTACCCAGTCAGCAGAAAACCGGTTGTGTTGTAAGCAAAGAGAATGTTAATGTTAAGTGATATGAAACGTTGAAAATTGGTTAGAAGATGTATTCGCTGGTATTCAAGGGGTCAATATGGCAGATGTTGTATTAAGAAAGACCGACCTCGCAACAGACACTGTTGGTTGATTGTGAAATGACACAGTGAAATAGAGGTGGAAAAAGTGAGAAATGAAATTTTCACTAGACTTCTAGAAAACACCTGCAGTGTTGATAGCTGGAACAATCGAAGATTAGTATAGCAGACATTGTGGTATGGAAAGTTGAAGATATCAGTTATGGGAAATGGATCTTTGCTGACGAATACTCAGATGATATCGAAACTATCCCAAGTGGAGCCATAGGCTGCCTTGACATAAATGTTGTTATTACTATGTCGTTGAAGCTCATGTACAACGAAGGTTTGGAGCTCTTGGTGCTGTGACATGGAAAAGTTGTGAAGCTATCTATGAAAGACAGAGACACTTTGTGTTATAAAGAAAAAAAAATCAAGAGTATGGAGTGATGAGTGATTAGTCTGTATAAGTGGTTCTTAAACAGAAACGCTGGAATGATAAGTTGAAGCTTTCAGTAATGTAAAAGAGGGAAAGTGCTGACGTTGCCTATTATGTCTTGTGAAATGTCTTTTCAAATAAAAGATCAAGACACGTTTGACATAACTATAGAAGCAACATTTTTCCTACTGTTTTTAAGTTTAGTTGAAATATTTATCTGTTTGGCCGATCTTTTTTCACCTTTGATTAACAAATTTGTCCTACTTTTTACAATTTTGGACGAGACATTTCTTTACTTGGTCAATATTTTGCCCCTTTTGGTTAACATTATTTCCTACTTTTTATGAATTCGAACGAGTCATGTATAAGTTTGATCGATATAGTTTCAACTTTGGTTAACACAGTTTCCCACTTTTCGTAAGTTTGGCGGAGCTTTTTATAAGTTTGGTCGATATTTTTTTCACATTTGTTTAACAAAGTTTCCTAGTGTTCATAAGTTTAGCAGCGATATTTATAAGTTTGGTCAACATATTTCTGTATTTACCCAACCTTTTTATTACTTTGGCTCACTTATTTTCCTAGTTCGGTCGACATGTTTCTTAGTTTGATCAATATTTTCCCCTTTTGGCTAACACATTTTCCTACCTTTTATAAATCTGGGTAAGCTATTTTTTACTTGGCCCCTATTATTTCCTACTTTTTATAATTTGTTGAGATATTTATGTATTTGACCGACCTTTTCCCATTTCGGTTGACAAATTTTCCTACTTTTTACAAGATTAGATGAAAAATTGCTCTCTATGTCGATATTTTTTTCTCATTAGGTTAACAAATGTTCCTAATTTTTATAAGTTTGTTGTAAATGTTTCTTTACAGGGTCAATATTTTTTCTCCTTAGGTTAACAAATTTTCCCATTTTTTCATAAGTTTGGATGAGACATTTATAAGTTTGACCGATATTTTTCATATTTGGCTAACATTATTTCCTTCTTTTTATGAATTCGGACGAGACATTTATAAGTTTGACCGATATTTTTCACCTTGGTTGTAGAAATGAAAATTTTCTACAATCTATAGTAGGTGTGGGTAATACACAAAGTGAGCAAGCAGAATTAACTGGTTGTGTTGCTATGGTGGTCAGCGTATTTAAAATGATATTTTTAACTTTCTCGGTACTGTGGTAAAGAGTTAATTGCATAATTATGTTTATATCTGTTGTTCTCAATCAGAGGCCGAAAAAAACATTGTCTTGTCTTGTGGTATTGACTCTAGACAGAAATGCTGTTGGTAACTCGGTGCCAATCTTAGCAACTTGTAGGTGTTGTGTTGTTCATAGAACCTATACTTGTGTATGGACGTAAAGCGCAACATGCGGTAATTTGTTGTTAGAAAACACCTGTATATATCTTCATATATACATATACTACGAAAACATATTTTGAAGCCTCAAATTTGACTTCTTCAGACATTACGTTAGTTTTCATGGGAGACATGAGTGCATAGGGTGATTTAAATATAACCAGATTTACGTTTCCAAGGAGATAACACATAGACTATGTTTTCGTTGAAAATTCGGTGTTTTCTCTAAGCAGACTGTCACTTTTGTCACCTCCAGTGTAGCTGGTCCTGTGTTTGTTGTTGTTATTATTAATGTAAATGTTTATTCTGTTTGTAGTATAAGGGCCATTTCTTCCATCGATAAGTTTTTATAAAACCAATGACCAATCCCTATAAGACACATATGACAACCGTATCTATCCTACTTCACTCATGTAGGTTTGGTCCACAGTGTCCACCTCGGTAAGATTTTACAACAATAGACTGGAGCAGGAAACAGGAAACGTTAACTGAATAACGATACACCGAGAGTCAATACGCTTGGATTTGTATTCTCACTACACTTTTACTATGTCTCTATGGTTGTTTCCTGACAGGCTTCATCATCAAACTCACATCAAATGATGGCGGCATGCACATAATTGTTGGCAACAATATAGAACAGATAGCGGGCGCTTGGTTTAAGTGTTAGTCTGTTACGCTGCCGTGAGGGGCGATCGGTGTAATTTGGTCGCAATATAGAACAGATAGCGGTCATGTGATTTAACAGCTAGGCCGCTACGCTTGCATGAGGGCATGTTGTATGTACCATTTGTATGTAACTAATACACCAATGTATTCATACCGTTGTGTTTTTCACTTATTTGCTAATGTAACACTGGTGTTTTTTACTTTTTTGTTTTTTATAATTTTATACACATCACTGTATTTATTTTATTATGTAATTTAACTTGTAATAATATACTTGAATTCTTTAAAATACTGCCTATTTAGACCTCGCAAAACCTGTTGATCGGAGCTGTAAACTCCATCACAGCTAATTAAAACAACCAATATTTCCGTCACACAACCCCGTCGGAATCGAAGCTGTTACCTCCATATGATCTATGGTACCCTCTAGACCCGTATTGTTCTTTTTGGCCAGCTGTCTGTCGTTGGTACCCACTGTATAAGACACCTCTTTCTGGTAGGATTAACCTGTTTATTGTTACCCTCTCAGATCGATTGTAATCTTTGGTTTCTAAAATAATGCTTCGCGGAGACGCAACATTTCATTTCACCGTTATTTCATTGTATGTTTTGTTGAGGGCCACGCGACCTATCCCGCATCAGTTATCTGTCATCTTCACTGGGTACCAAGTATCTGATTAATATCTCCAGATGGTGCCACCACAGTTAAGCTACACATAGTCACTATTCCACCTCTGTTTGCGTGGGAGGCACGGTAAACAACTCTAGATCAGAATGAAGACACTCACTAGCTTTGGATTAACCCGCACCTTGAGGTTAATATTTGGGCTTCTAATACGGCACTTCGCAACTGTAAAAATGTCATTACCCTTCTTCGGTGTCTGATTTTGGTGAGGAGTAGGCGAAATCTGTAACACCAATTCTGTGTGGATATTATTATAGTAACACGTCTATTTCGTTTTCTAAAACTAGCTACCTTTGTTATCATTATATACCAGCCAGCCCTGTGTATATTTATTTATTTACAAATACTTACATATTAATCGACCTCTCATTTGTCATTTTGGTTAACAATAACCGCAAAGTGTCTCTGTCTTTCATAGAACCTTTACTTTTGTATGACTTTGAAGCGGGCGCAATGAGCAGACAAGATGAAAAACATCAGTGAAGATATGTTGAAAATATACATACCATGCCCAGATAGAACAACAGATAATCAAGTCCCCCTAGAAACAAAGGAAAAACAATATCTACAACATACTCTTTTCCACTCTTAATGTTTAAGTTTGAGCGAAATATGTCTTTTGTAGAGTGTGATATGAGGAAATGTGTTCTTAGAAATCACCTTGAATATATCTTCATATATACATATACTATGAAAACATATGTTGAAGTCGCAAATGTGACTTCAGACATTATACTAATTGTTGAATGAGACATGAACGCCAATGGTGAACTACGTGGGCACCAGTTAATAAATGATTGTTGTTTATTAGTATTTGTTTTAGTCATTCTTCTTGTTTCCGATCGGTACAGCCGTATTGATTTCACCTTAAAGCTAAATATTCATATACTATTCAGAATGCTTATGGTAAATATGTTCACAGGAACTGACATTACCATACTTATATGCTTTTCTCACACCGGTAGATCTCTGTTTTTGTTTGTTTGTTTGTTTGTCTTTTTTTTTTTTTCGTAGCTTTATTAAATATTTCTAGTCAAATATCTTCATTTAATTTCTGTAATAAAATGTCTTCATCAAATTTAACTTGTCAACGGCCTTCATATAATTTATGTAATCAACAGACACTGCGTAGGATCTGCAATATTTAGTAGAGGCACTTGTTGTACACAGTGAACAACTAGGGTTAGAATTAAATTATAAAATGACACGGATTATGATCGTCACTAGGAAGAATGAAATACCACGATGTAATATACATGAAAATGGGAATATTCTGAAACAAGTGAATAGATACAAGAATCTCGGAACAGTCATAACAGCTGCTGGGAGATGCCTTGAAGAGGTTAGAATAAGAATCGTCATGGCGAAGATGAAAAACATAAGGACCAATAAAAAGTTGTCAATTGCTACGAGAAAAAAAGTGTTGCGGTACTACATAGAACCTGCACTTTTGTATGAATGTGAAGACACTGAGCAGTACCGCTGAATCTGCTGGCTGTGGAACTGACGTTTCTGAGAAGAATGCAAAGCGACACATCGTGATACGCTTCTCTGGCGCCTATGTTCGCTTTGTTATGTAACTTAACTTGTAATAATGTAATTGTCTTTATTAACATACTGTGTATTTAGTATATTTCTATATTGTGCATATGCCTGTTGCTTCTTTCTGTATACACTATGGTAGTATATGTCTATAGTGTGAGATGCTTTTTTATTTCTAACACAGTAATACATAAGAGTAGAGACATGAAGTTTGAAACGGGGGAAAACATAAACCACGACAGGTCTCAACATATCACTAATAACCGCTATAGGAAAACTGGCACTATGGGCATTATAGAGTAAATTGCAGGTAACCTCTCCCGCCTCGGTCGATTCAAGCGAGCTCTCCTTTGTTAACATATAATAGTGATATAATTAATAGCACCAACTGTCGCCAGCACAACTAATTCACAATACACATTATTTCTTTTACTATACACCTGTGGACAATATTGATATTTTTATCACAGCCGTTGTAAACAAACCTTAACAAAGATACGAAACACGTGACACCAATGTTACTTTAACAGATTCACCACATAGCGGGATTCGCTTCTCTGGCTCCTATGTTGGGTATAGTTATCAACCAGCCGCGTTATTCGAGCCGTCAATGACGCCATCTAGCTCCGTTACATACTCGACCACTGCCACACTACGCCACCACATTGTAGGTTTCGAACCTGTCAAGCGCTATGGCAGCAACTAGACACCGTTGAGATACATTTACGGCTTAGTATACACGTAAAAAGAGCCGCATAGGGTGGACATCCTTATCGAACCGCGGCGTGAATCGACTCTCAAACGATACCTACGGCACCACCTAGCCCCGTTACACACTCGACCACTGCCACACTACCCCACCACACAGTAGGATCGACCCTGCCGCATGGTAGGGGACCCACTAGACACCCCAGTTACACATTGGTGATATCCCACTATGACCAACTACGCACCCCCGTCTTTCACCACTTACCAACCCACCCTACACATCGTTCTTTTGCGCCTATTATTTTATTCCGACACCGCCCTTGATTAAAAACAGATGGCACCAGCGACCTCCCTCGACCCCGACACTAATATACACCTGCCGGCAATATCGACTTTTTGCTCACAGATATTCACCGATCTTATCAAAGATACGAATACATCAACTCGTAACAGCCGGCGCACACCAATCGATTATGCATAAATTATGTTCCCCCACTCCCCCTTCTTTGCTCTTACTAAAAAATGCGGGTCCTCATGGGTCCTCATGGTCCTCTCTATATATTCTTTGTCATCCCTCTCAAAACCGCCCTCATTACGGTGGATATCCTTCCTATATACTACTCACCAATGACAGTCAGTAGTAAAGGGAGATTATAAATGCTAGTTGATACACATTATCATTATATCATTTATCTACCACATCTGGTGACTGTGGAAGGATTGAAAAAAGGGGGAAAGGGGGGGGGGGGATGTGCGGTTACTTGTGAAAACTAAGTGGAAATGATTAGGGCTACACGGACTCGATGACAATTACCGGATCTGTGGCCAATGAGTTACTTATGTCATTTGTAATCCCGCATACCGCGTTCGAAACACAGCTGTGGGCAATGCGGAAGCAGGCTGCCTTGCGTAGGTTTCCCTACAATAGTATGAGTGTCGGTCGTTTAGAAAGCAATGGCAAACTACTGAACTTAAACTTGCCCAGGAATCATAAACAGCCAATAAATTCTGGAGTTCAACGAAACGTCCTGTAAAACGTCATGCAATGTGGGGACATAATCTTTTTTCAGGAAAAAACAAAACGAATGCTTGCAAATAAAAATACATTAAAAGTCTACATTTTATTTGATTTACGCATGCAGTACTTATAGAGGCATATCTCTACTCGGCCATGTAGGAAAACTGTATGCACATATTTTATATCCGCTTCTAGGTGGTGAGAAATTTGGTTTTAGAAAAGGAAGAAAGGATGCACTGATGCAAATTCTTCCATTGAGACAGATGAGTGACAAATCTATAGAATACAACAACTAGCTAAGTGTGACTTTCATAGTTTTCAAAATAAAAGCCTTTGACAGCGTAAATAGGAATAAGTTGTGGGAAGTGCTCGAAGAATTTGGTGTAATTGGGAAGTTGTTGAATAATATCAGGGCTATGTATCCAAATAGTGAACGTGCAGTTAGAACAAATGCCAGCATGACAAACTGGTTCCGATTAACACCATGCGTCAGACGAGGATGTGTTTTATCGCCATTTTTGTCCATCACCTATACGAGCAACATTACTACAGATGCAAATCCACAATCAGCGAGCTTAAACGAACTGCCTTTTGCAGGCGATCAGAGTTTACTATATGAATATAATGTGGATCTCCAACACCATATGAATTGCCTTGACAATTGCTGTCATAACATTTATATGAACGTTTATATTTTTTTTTAAAGCGTTTATATGAAGATTAACATCGAAAAGACAGAATGTATGACAATTCGACGAACATCAGTGCAATACGGTTAATATAAATGGAAAATCATTAAGACAAATTTGAGAGAACAAGCATTTTGGTAGTGTGCACACAGAGGATGGAAGACTAGATAGAGAAATATAAGCGAGAATACGATAAAGCAAACAACGTCAACTATCAAATAGCACCTATTTTAAAACATCTAAGTATCAACACGCATACATACAAGAAGCTGATAGAAGGATTATTAGTCCCAGGGCTGTGTCATCAATGCCAGACATGGACAGCTCTAAAAACACAGGCGTAGAATCACTTCATTTGAGATGATATGCATAAGAAGAAACGCAGCTGGGAAAATAAGAAGAGAGAGAGAGAGAGAGAGAGAGAGAGAGAGAGAGAGAGAGAGAGAGAGAGAGAGAGAGAGAGAGACAGAGACAGAGACAGACAGACAGACAGACAGACAGACAGACAGACAGACAGGCAGACAGACAGACAGACAGACAGGCAGACAGACAGACAGGCAGACAGAGAGACAGACAGACAGACAGACAGAGAGAGAGCGACAGACAGAGATAAGAGACAGAGAGACTGACAGGGAGAGAGACAGAGAGAAACAGAGAGAGAGACAAAGAGAGAGAGAGAGGGAGAGGGAGAGAGAGAGAGAGAGAGAGAGAGAGAGAGAGAGAGAGAGAGAGAGAGAGAGAGAGAGAGAGAGAGAGATATGAGAAACTAAGCACAAGTGTTGGGACAACACCAATTACTGACCTTATAGAACACTAAAGAATTAAAAGTTTCGGACAATTCAATCAATCAATCATGTGCCATGCCGGTAAGCGTGGGCGGTCATGACTCGCCATTTCACTCGATCACCAGAGTCGTGGATCGGCTCTGTGTTCCTGTCTCGTCCATGCCATGTGGCCAAGCCATCCAGGTATTTTGCTCTCGGTCTTCCTCTTGGTCTGTTCCCTTCGATCTTGCCAGTTGTCACCAAGTTCTCCAATCCATTTCTTCTCATAACATGTCCAAACAATTTTGACTGTCTACGTCTAATTTCTCTAATCAATTTACGAGTTTCATTTGTCTCCTGTAGTACTTGGTCATTGGTTTTTCTACCTGTCCATGGTATTCTTTGCATTTTCCTCAGAAACCACATTTCTGCAGCCATCAGATGTTTTTCAGCTTGACTGCTCATTGTCCAAGTTTCACATCCATACAGAAGAACAGGCTCTATGTATCCCCTCGACACTCTTTGCTCGCTTCAGTTGACATCCCTTTATTGGTCAGAATGTTTTTCATCTTGCTAAAGGCTACTTTCGCCATGGCGATTTTTGTTCTAATCTCTTCAAGGCATCTCCCATCAGATGTTATGACTGTTCCGAGATAATTGTATCGATTCACTTGTTGAAGAATATTCCCATTTACTTGTATATTACATTGTGGTACTTCTTCCTTCCTAGTGACGACCATAACCTGTGTCTTTTTACAATTTAATTCTAACCACAGCTGCTCACCGTGTACAACAACCGCATCTACTAATTGTTGCAGATCCAGCGCATTGTCTGCAATCAATACTGTATCATCTGCATATCTAATGTTATTGATGTTTCGTCCTTCAATGCTGATTCCATTTATATCTTCTACATTTCTAAAAATATTTTCACTGTACAGGGAAAAAAGATCTGGAGACATTACACATCCTTGCCTAACACCTCTCTTAATAGGCTGACATTGTCCCATTTCATTATCAATCCTTATGGCAGCTTGTTGTTTCCAATATATGTTTTTTATAAGTCTAATGTCTTTCCAATCAATTTGTAGATCTGCAAGCATATCCACCATGTTGACATGTCCAACTATATCAAAAGCCTTTCAGATGTATATCCTTGTTTACTTCTATAGCACGCTCAATAACTGTTCGCAGCATAAACACAGCATTTACTGGACCCTTTCCTTCGGACATTTAGTTAGAATGAAATAAGATCAACCAACGGCTATAGCGTTCTACTTGAGAACAACTGAACACAAGGCGAGAGGATGACCTAGAAAGAGTTGGCCAGATGGAGTAAAAGAAACATTGAAGAAATTAAATATGACATTAGTAGAAGCAACAAGGCAAGCGAAGGTAACACAATTACAACTGCCTCCCCTCTGCGACGCTTCACGGCAAAAGCAGATGGACAAAAGAAGAAGAGGAAGTCTCAATGTACTATTGATTCTATTACATGACTCTAAGAGACGCAGAGATACCGAGTTCCAGTTTCGAGAATCACACTGCCAAGTATATTCCTTCACCCCCCTCTCCGCCATCTCCTTGAAGACATCCTTGAAAGAGAATACTACTGTGGCTAATGAAGGTAGGATCGACCATGAGCAATTTGAAGTCTGTCGACAGCAAAATACTTACCCTGTGAAATTGCAAAAGAACCACAGCGATTCCCCAATGATGACAGTACATGATCAACAGTCAAGTTTATACACTGAAGAGACAGTGACGATTCTTCTCCATCTTTTTCTTCTTTTGATGCTGCTGTTGCTGTCCTTCATCTCCTATTGGAGCATAGGCTATCAACGAGCTTGCGCCCAGTCCTTTGTAGTATTGTTCATGATTGGTTGGATCGTGCAGCTAAATTGTTTTTAATTGGTTGAGATAGCCAGTCTCATGACAACCCTCCTTAGTCGCATTTTACGGCATACATGGAAGGTTACTGTGTTACTACTCTTTCCGTCCCTTATGGCCCCTGGTAACACATGGGTACGCCATTGACAACATTGGCATATCAACTCTCTCTGTCATCTGATATTGTTTATATACTGTTATTACTTGTTGTCCCGCTGTTTCAACTTTTTGCTTTAATTTGTTAATCGTCGTCTTTTGACTCCTATTGCCTAGAATTTTTCCCTTATAAGGCTCATTGCTCTATTCACCCTATTCTGTTAATATCACCATACATTTCATGCGATGTTTTCCTTGTTTCCACAAGTGGTTTAGTAACATCTTCTGCAGTCAGTACCCTGGCGCCTGTTTTCTTCTTTCTATATGATACTCTCATTGTCCTTCTACGAACCACATTTGCACTACCTCCAGATTATTCAGCATCGTTTCATTCTCAAATGCATCACCATATTCAATGTGTATTTTTTTTTTCGTTCGCTCGCTTTATACTCGAATGAAGTCCACGCTGGACTGATTTTGCGTGTGACCTAGCTTTCCCTATTACCAGTGTCCCTCGCCATCAGACTCCGACATCATAGGTACTTTACGTCCCCAAGTCAAGGACGTGAAGTCATCATTTTAGTACAACAGACCGATGTGGGGGTTTCAGTATGTACGATGATTAAGTTCGGATAACTGTGGGTACTTTAATGAGATATCATCACAGCGTTCTAGTTCACTTCGCGCATGTCAACTTCTGCTTGAACTTGCAGATGTTTTCATGTGTACACACAAGTTTAAGGTAGTAAACCAATCGTAAACACTGCCGTAGAGTTATAACATCTTAGATTTTTACCTATACTAGCACACGACAGCGTGCCGTTAGGAGACAAGCCCCCTACATCTCTGCCTTGCTATCAAGGCAATTTCCAGAACATTCTGACAACGAATTGAGACCTATTTTAGAGGCTGGCTTTAATTATGTAATCATATATGTTTAAGACAGTCGAGATATTTTGGTCACGTTATGAGGAGAAATAGACTTGAAAACTTAGTAACAGCTGGCAAGCCAGTGGGGGAACAGAGGCAGGAAAAGCCAAAGAGATCAATACCTGGATGGCGTGGCCGCATTTCTTACAGGTCAGAATTCCCATCGGGGCAGATTTTTAAAATGGACTTGGGCTTCCAGGGGGACCCAGTCTACAATGGGTACCAGGAAATGACATGGGAGGTAAAGGTGGCGGTGTGATATTGACCGCTTCACCAACTGAGTGATGGTTGCTCGTTAAACACTCTGGTATTATGCTAGTCCCACACACACGATATCCACGAGGTGTATACAAGGGTCCTTAGAAGATACAAATTGCAGGTGTTACTGTTGTGAGGAAAACAAAAACAAAATTATATGATGTCACTTATATTAGGTTACAATAGTATACGCTGTTGAGGCGACGAAGTAACTAACCCCCTATTATGCTGCCTACCAGCCTAAGAGACATCTTTCACTAGGTTAGGTTGACTCTAGACATGTAGAGACCCTCCTCAAGTTGGCACTGAACCCGTACATTATCGTGGATAGGAGTAAACCTTCAATTACGCCTATTCGGTTTAAAAAAATAAAAAGAAACAAGAGACAATACCGAAGTTCTTCAATATCAAAGGAGAGTAACTGAGGCGTAGTAGGTAGACGCTTGTCAGCTGGACATATGTTCGAATCCCATCGAAGAGGCGATTGAAAAAAAAAATAAAAATAAAACTCCAGTTCAACCCGGCCTTAAATGGGTACCAGACATATTATAGAGTAGTGAAGAGTAGTGGCCTGTATGATATTGATGACGTCAACCATCATCTGCAGATTGGTCTATACAAATATGGGTCTAAAATCTTATACCCAGCACGCATCAAGGCGTGGAAGTCAGACAACTGAAATAGCACGAAAAATAGTCCAAAGGCACTAATGAGCATTTATAGAAGATACAGACAAATAAGTAGTAGTCGTATGACACACCAGACAACAACAAGACTGAAAGCCATGGACACATATCTGTCGCCTCCGAATGACAAAAGAGCTTTGTTTATGAATTAAGTATGCTTGGACATTTTACAGAAAAATGGTGCTAAAGTATGTCCCGAAAAGAATGCCTTCATTCACGATCAATTATTTTGAAAACTGTCTGTTGCATCGTTATGAAATTTTTCCAGCCGTCTTATATTTCCCCCACCCAAGGAGTATATCTTTAATAGGTCCAAAAAACAACTTAAATCATCGAAAGCGGCGACATTTTTTTTGATGTTTTGCTGAAAAACTAGTGATTTATCGCTAACAAATTTATGTGTACAGTAATGAAAGCCCCGCCAATTCAGATGACACACAAGGCGTATCCGGATTCGTATGGGAGTGGGTGCAATGAAAGAAGTAGCTTAGAATCGACATGGTCGGCAGCATTGCACCGGGTTTTTATCCCATATGGCTCAGTTTCTTTCCGCAGCGCGGAAAGCGTCGCACAAAGCGCGAACTCCGTACCTCCAGCGACGACCTTCGGGAGTCTCCGAAAAAAATGCACTCGTGAAATGAAGGTCGCGGCCCGGAATCGAACATACAACCTTCGGAGCCCGAGTCAGGCGGCTTGACCACTTCACCACGGAGAATCCCGACAGGGGTGCAATGTGTGATATTAGTAAAGACAGAGAATTTACAGAGGCATGGGGTAAATAATTTGTAAATTGACAGGAAAGTAGAAGGAATATATTTCTTACCTTACTTTTCATTTCCTTCTTGTTTCTTCAGCTGCTGGTTAATAATGTGTACACAAGTATTCGTATTAGCTTTTTATATTGAGTTCGTGAAAGCTTCCAAATAGCTGTGCGTTAATGTGTGTATGGAGTGACCAGAAATGATACCGCAATTTAGTCATCATATTTCCATTTTTAAGGATCTGTTCAGCTGTCTGTGTAGTTTGTTCACACGTACACATAGGTGACAGACCCGTTTTGAGTCTTCGTGAAAGATTGTCTACTCTACTGTTTACAATTCAGAGACGGAACATGATTACTTGTTTTGCACTATGAAAATAGTTGCCAGCGTCTCTGTAGTGGGCTTTCTTCTTAACGACCAAGATGTTGGTCCTCTTTTCATTGACGTTTATAGATTGATTCGTATGCACTTGTGTTGTCCCCTAATTTGACAACGTGTTTGCTCTCACGTTTCTTGCTATGCCACAATATGTCAGTTTCCACCGCAATATTACTCTTCTGTTGGTATTCAATGCGTTTAGTGTGTGTGTGTGTGTGTGTGTGTGTGTGTGTGTGTGTGTGTGTGTGTGTGTGTTTTCAATACAGTTGTTTGTCACCGCTGTTTGTCACAGTTGTTTATACCGCTGTAGAATACAAACTGTTGCCATTGACATTATGCTGATGCTGTAATGTTTAGGGCCTGCAATTCTTCTGAATATTTATAGCAAAATATCCCAGTTGGTGTGCACATGGATTAAGGTCTGCGATTTGCTCAGACCTTAATCTGTGTCGGACGATTCCAATAGGTTGATGACTGCTCTCGGTTGCATAAAATTCAATCCATCCTTTCTCCAATAATCCTCTTCCTCTTTCAACACATGGTCCTCACATTTTTCCAGTAACTTTTATCAATATTTAATAGCGCGGACTGGATTAGTATCCTGATGTCAGACAATTTGAATATAGTATTGTCAGCTGCCACCTGTCCTTTAATTTTAGCCCACACAAGTTCTATAGGGTTAAAATGAGAATGGTACGGCGGAAGTCTCAAGCACCCATGACGACGCTCTTCTATCAACTTGTCGATTTGATATTTCTTGTTCTTCTGTTTTACAAGGGATAACAATTCTAGCTAGAAATACGTTTCTGGAAATGGTATGTTTTCCATTCGGAGTCATATCTTTATTGCTCCCTTTGTGCTCTATGCTGTAGGTATTTTGTCTTCTTGGGCAACAACATTGATATCATGCATTGTCCATAATTGGACACGACGGTCTATCTAGGGATGGAAGCACAGTATTCTCGAGCCAATCTCTAAATACATTACCATTCATCTTATTATGATTATTATTGTCTGTATGCTTTGATACGAACACGAGCCCAGCATTCTGTTGTAACCCATTATGCGTATTACCAGCATGGGCCATGACCAAAAGTTGTCCTATACTACTGGGCACATATCGCTTTATCTGTCCATCCACTGATTGCCATTCCTTATCACTTGTGTGGTGCGCATTGATCCAAATTTCATCCAAACACACTATGCCATAATTTTCTTTGCGCATTTCCCTTATTTCACGTAGGTATCTGCTTCTCATGGCTCCTAAATGCGGTTGCTCGCAAAGATTATTTCTACCTTGTACTTTCAAATAGTGAAGATAATGTCCTTATAATTTTCCACAAAGTTGTTTTGGATAGTTATATGTTATTGTTCTTTCTGAACCAAACCCTAAGTTTTCTTACAGTCACTGTTTCTTTGGCATCCAGCATTTTTATAATGATGGCCATAAAATCCAAAATTTTTATAATTTTAGGAGTCTCCGTGGTGAAGTGGTCAAGCCTTTTGACTCAGGCTCCAAAGGTCGTGGGTTCGATTCCGGGCCGCATCCTTCGGTTCACGAGTTAAATTTTTCGGAGACTTCTGGGGGTCGTCGCTAGAGCTGCGGAGTTCGTGCTTTGTGCGATGCTTTCCGCGCTGCGGAAAAAGACCGAGCCATATGGGATAGAACCCGGTGCAATGAAGTCGACCCTATCGTATATCAAGCGACTTTTTAAAGCATTTTTATAATAGCTCGCCTTATGACATCTTTGTCAAAGCTGTCAACGAAATGACCGTTTACTCAAACCCAATGCATGCATTGTTCTTTTTTCGGAATTTGTAAAAGTATAAAACAGTTTCCTGCGATCAGCTCCTTGACAAAAATATGTGTACAACTTCATAGCGATTCTTTGAAGTGTATAATTTCGCATTCAATCCCATAGAAAAATATTCACACATTTCAATGTTAGCGATAAGTGGTAAGATTTAAAAAAAAAACACAACATATTAATCAAGTTTCATGAAATAACCCACATTTTGAGACACCTCTGAATGAACAGTCCTAGTTTAAACAACGCGGGTAGTTGGCATAAGGCCAATCCCGTGAAAAAACGAACAATATTCAACACTGAGCGCTGATTGTCTGGCTACGCTGTAATACATTTAAAATCATGAATTTCATCTCAGCCCCGTAAATTATATACCGCATATAAACAAACTTTGAAATCTGCTGTAAAATCTCCAGAACAAAAATTTTTTTTGTTGGGTGGACATAATGATAAGGTTATATACTAAATCTCATAATTTTCCCTCAGTTGGTTACTGAGATATGGATGTTTATATTGGGGCAAAAAATAAAAAGTACTATAAGATGGCTGGCAACGAAATTTGTCCATAGAGCACATCTGTATTGGAGATCATAGATTGACACTAGCAACTTTTTGACGATTACGAGCTGGCCCAATGAGGAAGTACACTTGGTCCCTCAGTGAGGCGCTGTCGTCATTTAGAAATGAACGGGTTTGAATCCCTACGCGTCATATATTTTAGTTCCCTTTATGTTCAGTGTCTTTTTTTATGTCTACATAGGAAGTGTATTTACCGAACCTGGGAAATTATTTTTTTTAACACGGTTTAAAAAAACGGGAAGCAACCAATTTACAAGTATTAAGACACACTGGACACACGGTTTTAGACCCATTTTATATCGACCAATCGGCACTCAGCTATCATCACTTCCCTACAAATTTCCTGGTATCCTGTGAAGCCGGTCGACCTGAGAGTAGAGGTCATTTAACCCCCAACCCCCCCCCCCCCAAAAAAAAAACGCTGAGTGTGGATCGAACCATTGACCACCTTACGGGGCGGGCCAGCGTCTAGCCATTACTCTTCCACTACTGCACATCAAAATACAAACGCCATGTGTCTAATATGCATAGTCTAAAATAACTACATTTACGTTTCCTCATATTAACCAGACTTAACTAAACAAGATACACAGGTTTTCCACACGGATGTTTTAAAGAGTATTTTCACAATGTAACAAGCAGTTCGTCTATATTTCACTCTGGTTCCGGAATATGCTGATAGCACGGACAAGTTTCGGCTGCACTGTCACCCTAAAATAGTCACCCGGGCAAATATATGGCGGGCATGAGGCCATGGGCTGGGCCGAACACCCGCATCGATTTGTCTGAGCAGGACGCAGACACCACCCCTTGCATAGATCGATATCGTATGAGCAGATACACCACTGTTATTTACCAGAAGGTGTCAGAATAATCTGTTGGACAGACTGTGATCAGCGCGGGATACAACAACAGATGATACATGACCGTCTGTCAATAGTAAAGATAACAATTAAAGGACCTTGTTTTTCACATGCTTTGAAACTGTTGAGTACATGGTGCTAACCCCATGTTTGTCTAGACCAAAAGACACTCGATGGTGATGCGATTAATATCACGTCTTTACTTACAAGGAAATGTCCTGGCTGGTCGACTTAGGAAACAAGGTCATTAAAAAAAAAAAAAAAACATCGCGTCAATTGGAATTCAAATGCAAGACCTCAGAGCCGGCTGGAAAGAGTGCTAGCCATCTCACTACAGCCACTCCTGTTGTCAACAGGACCGTGTATACATGGGTACTGCATGGCCGATGAACGGTCTCTGTTGTCAACAGGACCTTGTATACATGGGTACTGCATGGCCGATGAACGGTCTCTGTTGTCGACTTCATTGTGCAGAACTGGCTTCAAGCAGATGTGCAGATGTCATCCCTGTTAAGTTACTTATGATGTATGAAATGTCTTGTCTTCCAATGATGTTACAACATCCCTTCGCCCTGTCCCCAATACTGTGACATAGAGTCGCACGCCCACGCGTGCGCGCGCGCACACACACACACATACACACACACACACACACACACACACACACGCGCGCACAAACTGTAAAGAAAATTACATTAAAACTAAAACAAGAATACTTGTCGCCGAACATACACATATACACACACAAACACATAAATGCAGTAAAGAACATTAAATTACAACTAAATCAAGAATTTCACGACCAGAACACCACCGTACACTTAATTTTGCACAAATACGAGGATTCTTCCAAAATCAACCGCCTGCAGGCTGGTAAAAATGTAAACACATTGACAATGACATCTAAATACATACAAAAGTTACATACATCATTGCATTACTTTTCCACATAGTCAACAATTAAATTCAGGCACTTGTCATACGGTGACACGAATTTTTGTAACATCTCGTCAAGTAGCGGCGCCACCAGGGTACTTCGCCAATTGTTGATTCCATTCATGAGCTCCTCGGCTGTGTCGAAGCGCTGGGTAGCCAGCCAGACATTCATCTTGCCGAACAGATGATAATCGCTTGGTGCCAAGTCAGGGCTGTAAACTCCCCCTCCCCCCCCCCAATAAAAGGGAGGTGTGGGGGGTGAAAATGCCCCACTTAATTACTCAAGTAAAGCTTTTGTGTTAGCAGCAGTGTGTGGCGGCGCTTTGTCGTGCAGGATAATGACGCCATTGGTGAACATTCTTTTGTTTTGGATCGATCGACAAAGCTTCATCATTGTTTCACAATAAACTTCTGACGTTATTGTGGTCCCCAGTGTCATGAATTCAGTCAACAAAATGCCCTTGCAGTCCCAGAATACTGTAACCAACATTTTTCGTTGCGAAAATTTTCGCTTTAATTTTTTGGGGTTGTTTGGAGAATGAGTATGCATCTACTGTTTTGGCTGTTCCTTCAGCTCTGCATTCACGAAGTGAACCCATGTCTCGTCCCAGTCACTGTTCTGTCGAGAAATGCATCCCCCACCCTTCTTCCTAGTAGCGCAGAAGGAACATCAAAGCTGAACCCATTCTCTGAGCTTTATAAACCTCAGTCTGTTGCTTTGGTACCCACCGTGTACATAAGTTGTGGTAACCTAACCTCTCTGTGACTATTCTAAACAGACTAGTCCTAGAAATTTGTGTAAATTCTGTAGAAAGATCTAAAATTGTGAAACACCTCTTTTTGACTACGAATCGGTCGACTTTTTTGAATAAGCTCATCTGTCACACATGAATGTCGTCCTCGTACACCTTCATCATGCACATCTGTATGCCCATCTCTGAATTTCCTGCACCAATCCCTCACAGAACTGTCACTCGTAACGTTATCACCCTATATACGACACGATGAATCTCGGCCGCATTTTGGCCTTCTGCGTGAAGAAAACCAATCACACCACGAATTTCACAGCTGGCGGGAAAGTGAATAACAGTGTCCAAGTGTATTCATTCGAGATTCGTGAACCACTGAACAAATGCGACTGTAGGTTGGTGTGGAGTGAGCTAAAAGACTACTGAATGATGCAAGCAATGAAGCGGTTTAATTTTACCAGCCAGTCAGGGGTTTATTTTGAAATAGCCCTCGTAATGCCATCAACACACGCCTGAGAGTAACTATCCACAACACATAGTTGCTGGCAAGGAGCCAATGAGGAGGGAGATATTGCTGACATCAAGTGGATAACATCCGGGGATGTCCAAATCCACATGGATAAAGAAGTAGATAGCAAAAATTAAATTAGACGACAAAGATATTAACTATAACACTACAGGATTGGAACCCGTCACAATCAAATATCTCAAGTACGACCTTGAATAAGAAAGTCATCTGTGAGATCTGCATCTGCATCTCTTACAACGTTTATATCATACTAGCTGACCCTGCCCGGCTTCGCCCAGACCCTGGTGGGGAGCATCTCATTTAATTCATATAAGTAGTCATATAAGTTCTCGTTCCCGTTACCGACTGTCTGTCTGTCTGTCTGTCTGTCTGTCTGTCTGTCTGTCTGTCTGACCCGGCCCGGCATTTCCCAGCTCCTGATGTGGAGCATCTCATTTAATTCATATAAGTAGTCATATAAGTTCCCGTTCCCGACTGTCTATCTGTCTGTCTATCTGTCTGCCTGACCCTGTCCGGCTTCATTAAATTCATACAACAAAAAAAGTAACTTAAAAGAACGTTCTTCTACACACCATCCATTATTTTTAATGAAAACTCTTTCTAATCACCTGCATGACTACAGTAACTTCTTAAGCAAAAAAAGATGAGTTACAATGTTATGCATTGTGCATCATTTTTATGAAAACTTTGAAAATGCCTTACAGATTGTATCATTATTTATTATAACTCATATGCCGGTACATAACTATGGACAAAGAGTTTATAAATCTTTGAAAACGATGCCACAATATGACTATAAGTTATACAGAAAAGTTATGCCCCTTGAAATAACTTTTACAGAGTTAGGTCCCCTGAAATATATGAAATTATGATGAAAAATGAAAAATGAAATAATACTGAGTAAGCAGGCGATTTCACACTAACAAAATATCACAGTTGGCATCTCTGGAATGAAAGGAAGGCGTGTAGAAAATTTCATCTCAATCGGATGGGCCGTTCGCGAACAAATAAAGGCCATACGGACAGAGATACATAAATACATACAGAGATACATACGCACAAGTCTTTTTTATATATAAGATATACATGATCTAAACTGCTCGTCAATACATATACGGTCAATGAGGTTTTCTGTATTGTGACCCGGTGATACCCACGTTGTTATATGCATGTGTGTGTGTGTGGGTGTGTGTGTGTGTGTGTGTGTGTAGGTGGGTGGGTGTGGGTGGATGGGTGGGTGTGTGTGGGTGTGTGTGGGTGGGTGGGTGTGTGTGTGTGTGTGGAACAACGACTTCCGCTTATGACATTGATTCACTGCACCAACAATGGAAAATACTTCTCAAGTTCCGTTCATTATTACCCAGTTCATGTTTCCTCAGGATCTCGCCATAACCCACGTTATCTGATCTAATTTCGCAATCCAGGTCACCCATCAAAATTATGATGTTGCTATTGATTGACTACCTATAGTACTTTGAAATTTCATGTAAAATTGCCACTTAACTCATCGAGTCTTATCATTTATTGGTGTGTAGCACTGGATCTCCGTGGCTGAAGGCTTGCGAACGCGATTCGTGAACCGGGTACCAGGCGTCCGAAGCTCAGCTGCAACCGATTTGTGCAGCAGACCGTGTCGCGTTGTGTTATGACGTGCTGGTATAGGAGCCGGTCGTTCAGAAAGCAATTGCAAACTACTGAATGTAACACTTGCCTAGTACACCAACAGCAGCTGAAAAATGCTTGTGTTGACTGCAACGTCCCGTAAGGGATACGCAACAATTTTTTTTGTTTTTTAACGCACTGGATCACATCTGTATGTGCTTTCTTTTATGTGATTCTAAACGGTGCGGTTATTATTCTAGAACTCACCGCCAAGCACAATGTTAATATTTTCTCTTCCTCTTTAGGCCGCGTTAGAGCCACGACTTCACTTTTACGGAATTTTCCTTAGTATGGCCTGAGAACAGCACTGTTTCACCTGTGTTTAGAAGCTTTTTATTTACTCTTTTCTAACTTGTTTTGCACTCTCAAAATGTTGATTTCAAAAGAATGCATCTTTTGTGCGACTTGTACAGTCTTTCCCAATTCATACATAGTTGAGTTGAGTCAAGAACCGACATCAATGCACTCGGGGCATTCCAATTAGCGCGCAGTCTCCATCTTCAGCAGCCAGCGTAGAGTTCTAATACTAATGGTGCCCAATCTGATTATATCTTATTGCGTTATCTCTGAGTGACGACTGTCGACCAGATCCTCTGATCACGCCTTGCGGCTGCAACCATGGTAGTCTATCTGTTCTTCTGCATTAATCACATGCTCCCAGAGGGCTATCACCACATCTGCCTTATCATGCATCAAATCACCACTCAATAATGCGGCACCAGTCAATCTGTCTAGCTGTTCATTTCCACCACACCAGAGTGTCCGCCCTGGAGAAAAGATCCAGCGAATGCTCACAACCCGCGACCTCTGAAACGAGGAAGCCATTTCTGTACGAAGCATTCAAGTCACACGTTTGCAGGTATGCCTTTTGAATCAGTTACAATGACAACACGCATATACAATTTGTTCTCCAACCTGCGGAAAGCTGCAGTAACCGCCTCCACCTCCATTCTCAGACTTGATGTTGTGGTGTCATATGCCAAGCTCCCAATTTACTAAACATCGGGCATTTTCTTATGAATCCCCCGGCACTTATTTTGTCTCTTAACATAGAGCCATGGGTATATATAATCACATCGCCAGGACGAGAGTGGCCATGAATTAATTGGTGAATTTCAGCTTCCGTAACGCAAGCAGGCCACTCCCTGCACTCACGGCCCAATGCGATGATTATAACCCCACAAAAGTCTACATTTCAGTTCGTCACTCTGTCCCACTCCTTGCCTCTGCCAATCTTCTCAAGTGCGCACACTTCTCTGATGGTATCTTCTGCCTTGGTCATTCATGATCTTCCTCTCAGCAGCCTATGACCCTTGACTGCATCCAGGGAATCACGCACCTACCCTGAGGTATGACCTTGCTTGCAACATCTTGCGTCTGTCCACAATGGTCGGCAACGCCAGGATGTATCGCATGCACGCTATTGCAGTGTCCCTTGTACATCACAGAATCACCCTCATGGCTTCATTCTGTATGCGCTCTAGTTTTACTAGCTGATTCCTCGAGACAGTCTAGTGAATTGATCAAGTGCTGAAGAAAGTGTGAATAGCATTTTCTGCTCCATGTCCCTTGCTGCCATATTCTTCAGTTCATTGAACCCCTTCTGACATTTTGTAACCACCGCTTCAAAATGATCCCTGTACGACAGGCTTCTATCAAAAGGTATTCCCATGTAATTCAATCTGCTTTCTATATTCACAGTTCTACCATTTATTGTGAGGCTTGCAGGGTCAGCTTTAACAATCCTATTGTCCTGAGAGCAGCACAAGACAGAAGACACCCTTTCTGGGTTAATGACAGCAATCATCTATGTACACCAATCCATCATTTTGTTCTGTGTCGCCTGCAACTCCTAGGCTGTTTGATTTCTGTCCCTCCCCTGCCTGTATGCAAAAACATCATTTGCAAATGTTAGTATCCTTCCAGCCCCTGGTGCTTCGAGGCTAGCAATCTTGCTCGTATACACATTGAACAGCACAGGGGAAACTGCTGACCCCTTTAGTAGTCCGGGGGCTATGATACATGAGTCAGAGGTCCTAGCCGGAGAACCACTCTACGAGAATACAGAACAGCTGCAATCCACTTCACAAACCAAGGACAGACTCTCTTCTCCTAAGAGCATACATCAAAATATCATATCTGACTCTGTTGTACGCGTCCTCGAGATCGAGTGCTGTCCCCGCCGTCTCCTGTCTGTTTTGGAACTCTCCATAAACATCATAGGTAAAAGTGGCTACATTTGACCAAGTATTTTTCCCTGGCCAGTAACTTATCAAACCTTTCGGGGGGAGCTTTTCCTTTCTAAATATTCCTAAAGCTTAACAGCAACGATCTTCTCCAGCAGCTTGCCATAAAGTGTTCTGTAGAGTGATAATCCTGAACCCATTTATCTTTGAATGATCTTTGCCTGGCTTAGGAAGTGGTGTTAAATGACTGTGCACCCAATCCTGGGGTACTGATGACATCCTGATGATAAGGTTAAAGCAAGCAGCCATCTCCATCACTCATTTCCCTAATGTGGGCATACCTAACTACATCGGGTCCTAGTGCGGTGTATTTTCCCCCCAATATATTTTTGATATCTTCCGGTTGCATAATATCTACACAGTAGGTATCTTTAATGGTGCCTGATAGATCTTCTCTTAGTCTCTGATGTCTGTGCTATGAATCTCTGGAGGAAAACTTCCCCTTTCGCTTTGTCTGTATTGTCTACGGCGAACCGCTATATATTGTACCTACTGTGGCAGGATGATCTGTCCTTGTCTGTGCAAATTCCAGAGCTTTCCCTGCGTTTGATCTCCTCCAGTCTCATTCATAAAGTGTTCATATTTCGCTCTTTTGGCCTCTGCTGCACAGCGCTTAAATTCCCCACCTTTCTTTTCTTTCGAAACTTTCTATATTTCGTTTTGTGACCTTTGGGGTGTGCGCCGCACTCTCTGTAACTGTTTGACTTCTGGTCCCTTGGATTTCCATGCCCAGAGGTCCACCATAGAGGCTGCACATAAGTAGGTCTTCCAGTGACAGTGCATACCCTCTGTCTGAGGCGTCCCAGATGGATGTTTTCTCACTCTTATTTAAAGGGCGTGCATGCTCTTGCTGTCTTTGTCTTATTGGATTTAGAAATCAACACTGAACAGGGTAGAAGGTCACTTCCGTGTTCACCCAATACAGTCCATTTGACATCCAATACTGCTGACAGGATAACACATTCCAGGTCAATAGCCATGTCTGCACCACCAGGTCTTCCCATTCTCGTTGTCCTCTCATCGTTTATACAGGCTTCTTCTGAATCCAACATGGCTTCTTGAAGAGCATTTCCCTGTCGGTTGTCACCAGTATTGCCCCACAATCTGTTTCGCACATTAAAGTCCTCATAAATTAGAAGCCTACTGACTGGGATCGCCTCCAGCTAAGCCAGCCCCATCGTTCCTTTGTGACAAAAGAATCCACCGTGGCATACACATTTATTAAGTTCCAGCGTAGATCCTTAATCTCTAATGGTATAGCCTTCTCCTCTCTGGAATTGTCATTCCACTGACTTAGGTCGAGAAACTCATGTTTAAATCTCTTCTTCACAAGCAGACCCTGCCCATGTCTCCCTTGTCCAATCGGATCAATGAGGCCAACATATCCATGGCTATGGTAATCATCTCCATTTATTTCTTCCAGCATGATGACGTCAAAGTCATAAATCAGCTTCTCCAGGACAGGCCTTCTCTGCTTGGCACTGCAAAAATTCCAAAGCCACCTAGTATATATCTGAATCCTTGGTGCTGTGTTTTTTTTTTCCTTACTCACCTGACCCCGCCCTTCTGTTTCTGCACCTTTTTCTCTCTCCATACCTCGCCTTCTTCTCTTCACTCCATCTACACTGACCGCTGTACATGATATCAAGAATAAGGGGAACTCCAGTAAAGCTTAAAAAGGCAATGAATGAATCACCAAACAACGAGAAGTAGATTGTGGGCTTTATTGAAACACGATTACAAGAAACAAATTGGACGTTGCGGCCAAAGCCTTTGTCAGCACAGAACAAACAAACACAAACCGACACAAAACTACATGAAACACACTACATGACAATATTAAGGGTACCTATCTGAATCTGTGCCGGTCTCCCTGGTCTAGGCGTTACACGACTTTCTCAGTGTGCGAGAATTGGTAGCGGTTCTCGCCGCTGTGATAACTTACGAGGTATGTGAGCCGGTCGCTCAGAAAGTAATGGCAAATTACTGAGCGTAATCTTGCCAAGAAATCAACAATCAGCTGAAAGATGCTGATGTTGACAGCGATGTCGTTTAAAGGATATGCGAACAAAACAACCAAAAAAATAATAAATCTGAATTTGTATCATAGCTGGGAGCGACAGACGCGCATCAGACGACTATCAATGGATTGCATGAACCGGATGTGTGATCAACGGGTCAAAGGTCAATACCGTCAAAAGCTCAGGTATTGGCCGAGCCACTTGGCGGGAGAATAAGCGGGAAGGGGTGGGGTGGAGAGGCGCCCATGTAAGCGGAAGAGTAAATTTTGTGGGATGTTGGCAGATTTAACTTCTAAATCCCACCCCCTCCCACCCTCTAGTTGTATAGTCCACTAAAAAGGTAGTTGCAGGACGTTGCAGTCAACCCCAGCATTATTTTTGCTGTTTGGGATTTCTTGGTAGGTTTGTGTTCGGTGGTTTGCAATTGTCTTCTGAGTGACCGCTACTCATGCACCTCTATGAGGACTAGAACAATGAAATCTTCCGCAGCTGTGTTTCGAGCACTAAACGAGAAATCGCTAATTGCGAACTGCGTCCGTGACATCTTCGCCAATCCCAATTTTTGCTCTTCCGCTCACATGGGCACCTCTCCACCCCACCCCCTTCCCGCCTATTCTCCCGCCTAGTGGTTCGACCAATACCTGAGCTTCTGAGGATATTGACTTTTGACCAGTTGACCATACATCGGGTTCATACAATCCACTGATAGTCGTCTGACGCGCGTCTGTCGCTCCCAGCTAGGATACAGATTCAAATAAGTACCCTTAATATTGTCATGTAGTGTGTTTCATGTAGTTTTGTGTCGGTTTGTGTTTGTTTGTTCTGTGCTGACGAAGGCTTTGGCCGCAGCGTCCAATTTGTTTCTTGTAATCGTGTTTCAGTAAAGCTCACAATCTACTTCTCGTTTTTTTTGTTGTGATTCATACATGATATCAAGCGCAGATGCTCATTAGCTCCATCGATGATTCTTAGAAAGGAAGTTAAATACCATATTTGTTGCAGTGTATGAGAGGGTTCGTCCGAATGTTGGGGACACTTACCAAACCTAACATTGTGCCAATGGCTTCGGGGGGAGGAGCGCATTTGAGAGGGTACAAGTCTTATCCTAGTGCGAGGAAATGCAACCTGAAGACTATATGTCATGGCCGGGCAGACCAGGCCCTAAACCTTGGTTGGCAGCTGGTCTAGGATCGAAGCTCCGACAAGCGGACAGTTAGAGCATTGCTTTGCTGATCAGGCAGCTTCTATAGCTTGTCATGTTCCAGACGTATTGGTGTTATCTTTCCTCTGGAGTAAACTAGACAGGCAGAGAGAGAGAGAGAGAGAGAGAGAGAGAGAGAGAGAGAGAGAGAGAGAGAGAGAGAGAGATCATACTGTATGGGCAACACCTGATCTCTAAATTCAGCCCGGGCTGTGTGTCATGGAGAGGTAGAATATAACTCCATTTTACAAACTATCGTTTGTCAAGACGGCAAGGTGCCGTGAGGGTTCATACATGATCACCCCAGTAGTGCCCTCGTGCTGGGGAGGGGGTCCGGGACAAGATGTCCACCAGCTAGACTGCCTCCGTTATCGATGGTTATCCCCACATCCATGCAGTTCTTCGGCAAGCAGGATACACCTTGAACTTGGGAGGTAACCCCGATTGGGAAAGGGTGGGGAAGGGGCAAACAGGTACTCAACCTTGCCCAATGGTGTCCCGTAGGCTATCGGAGGTAAGGAGGTGCCTTACTTCGCCTTCGATAGGGGCATACCCCTATACATACACAGTTCAAACATCAAAGTTGCCAGACGCGGAGATTTTATTTGATGAACGGAGGTAAGTCGACGATCCAGACTCCATGCGGCTGCCTCCATATAAACTCATATTTCCTCTGGAAGAGCATTGCTTCATCTTGATTTTCTGAGTTATTCTTTCTTTCCCTCTTATCTTTAGACTTGTTCAAGCTTGATTGGATTTTGCAGCTACAACTTTCTACGGAATTCGGTTGCAACTTACACGCCTTACTCAACTCTGACGACATGCATGGTTGGTTACAATGTTACTAATCTGTCCTTCATTGAAAGATCCCAATATCACAAAGGCGTTTATGTCATCAGAAAGTGGGTAAGTTGGAGGAAAGGCGAAGGAAGTTGGTTGGGTGGTGACTTACATCTACAGGAAATGTCAACTTCATTCATGATGGTGTACATTACTTGGGAGTCGTGACGCAAGCTAGAGGGATTGTAGAAAAGTGTGTGGGTGTGTGGGTGTTTTAGTTAAGTATCAAGCGTCAACATTCAGAGCTAAATAATTCTCTCTTCTCACGAAATGTCAAGAAACTAAATGTTTTATTCAAGAGCCTGCGAACACTCTAAAAGTGTTCGGTTGTGACAATTCCCAGAGTCAGGTGTCCTTGTACCTTATGCTCTATTTATACAGGCGTCCAAGGACATGGATCCGACTATTCCGAGTCAGATTTCCTGTGTATGCTATCAGAGGTTCGAAATCAGCCGGGGCAGATTGGAAGCAGAGCGCTTTACAATTATTTACATTTTATGAGGTGACGCCATTCAGAAAGCAATGGCAAACCACTGAACGTAAAATTGTCTAGTAAATCACAAACAATCACTATATTCCGGGCTTCTTTACAAGGTCATGTAAAGGACATGCAACTAAGTGTTTAAACAGTTTCTACACCTCGGAGATGCTTTCCCGTGAAGCTGACCACTAGAGAGATTGCGCAGAAACAGTAGCACGTCCTGCTCAGACGACTTCCGTGATGCCGCAAGATGACACGATAAGTGAAACGCCATAGAACGTTTTGTGTGATTAGACGCAATGACCGACTAACAATGTAACACTACCACAAGGATGTCAAATATCCTTCTAACTGCTGAGTGCAAAGTTCGACTTAACTTAATATGTTCTCATTGTCTGCTGTGAAATCTAGGTCGTAAGTCAAGGATTCTCACGTTTACTCCTTCTTGTATTTGTATGTTCCCAATTCTTAGCCCTTAACATAGTTTGTTCGTTCGTTCGTTATCTTTGTGTGTGAATGAAATTGGTTAACTGCGGTATAGCTGTGGAAATGGTGTAAATAATATTAAATCGCGAACGGAAACATAGAACAGTTATGCCAAATACATTTACGAAAAATAAACTGACGTTTCGGCGACAAGCTTTCATCAGCACACAGACACACGGAAATACAACAACATATAATAAATCTCGGAGATGACCGTACAGTGACTACATCAACATACATTTCATTGGCATCTTTCCATCTTGACAGACGATAGTTTGGTTCATTGTGCTTCAAAAAGGCATAATAACTACAACCCATGGCGGTGGCGAATGTGGCTGATAAAGCCAATTAGTGCTGTAAATGTTCGCCCACAGTGGGTGCATGTGAAAACATGGTCATTTCCACCATCATGCACCATCTTATGTCTTTCACGCTCTGTGTGTGCTTTGTCTGCAATCATTTTCTCCTTTGTCTTTATTCCTTTTCTGATGGTTGACCTCCATGCAACACGTTCAGCGGCTACTTGCTCCCATTGTGCATTATCAATGCCTGTATCAATCATGTCCCGCTTACACACATCTTTGTATCGTAGTAGAGGCCGACCCTGAGATCTTTTGTTGTGTTTGTTATGCCTATTTTGAAGCACAGTGTAACAAACTATCGTCTGTCAAGACGGCATCATCATCATGATGTATCATGCCGTTAAGCGTGGGCAGTCATGTTTCGCCATCTCACTCAATCATCAGAGTCGCGGATCAGCTCAATGCTCTTGTCTCAACCATATCACGCTGCAAAGCCATCCAGGTATTTATTTCTCTACCTTCCCTTTGTTCTTTTCCCTCAATCTAGCCAGTTGTCACAAAGTTCTCCAATTTATTTCTTCTCATAACGTGTCCAACAAATTTTCACTGTCTACGTCTAATTTCTCTTATCAGTTTACGGTTTTCATTTGTTTCTTGTAGGACTTGGTCAATGCTTTTTCTGTCCGTCCTTGGTATTCTTTGCATTTTCCTCAGAAACCACATACCACAGCCATCAGATGTTTTTCAACTTGTCTGCTCATTGCCCACGCTTTATATCCATACAAAAGTAAAGGTTCTATGTAGCACTTCAATACTCTATTTCTCGTTGCAAATAACATCTTTTTATTGGTCAGTATTATTACATTTTGCAAAAGCCTATCTTCGACATGGCGATTCTGGCCCCAATCTCTTCAGAAGACATCTCCCACCAGATGTTATGACTGTTCCGAGATAATTGTACCAAGTTACTTGTTGAAGAATATTTCCATTTACTTGTATATTACATTGTGGTATTTCCTTCTTCTTAGTGACGAACATAATCTGAGTCTTCTTACAATTTAATTAAAACCCTAGTTGTTCACTGTGTGCAAAAACTGCATCTACTAAATATTGCAGATCCTGCTCATTGTCTGCAATCAATACTGTATCATCCGCAAATTTAATGTTAATTGATGTTACGTCCCCCAATGGTGATTCCTTTCATATCTTCTAAATTACTGAAAATATTTTCACTGTAAAAGGAAAAAAAAATATCTCCAGGCATCACACATTCCTGTCGTACACTTCTCTTAAAAGGCTGATGTTGGCCTACTTCATTGTCAATCTTTAAGAAAGCTTGTTGTTTCCTATGTATGTGTTTTACAAGTCTAAGGTCTTTCCCGTCAATTTGTAGATCTGCAAGCATCTTCATCATGTTGACATGTATAAATTTATCGAAAGCAAATAAAGCAAAGATGTAGGTCTTTGTTTACCTCTATGGAACGTTCAATTAATGTTCTCAGCATATACACTGCATTTACTTTACCCTTGCCTTCTACGAACCCAAATTGTTCTTCTCCTATTGTGCTTCCCTCAGTCTGCCCCTGTCTTTTAACTCCGATCTTTATAGTGATCACAGTGTTATCCAATGCCTCTCTTCTTATTACATAGTCATAGATCACTGTTTGTCTCATTCTTATATTGGCATATAGCGTTCTTCTGTCATTGGCCATTCCAAGGCAAGCGTTGGTGATTATTCTAGCAGTCCAATGTCAAATATATTAATGAACACAATGCACACATATATGCTAAGGAATAAGCGTAACATGATTTCAAAATGAGATATGTCATCACGTCCGGCCGGATTTGATGTCTCCCAGATAAATGATGATCTCATTTGCCACTGTATATCTCAATAGCCAGTTTCCCTCCGGGATGGTTTTGGTACGAGCCGGGCCTTCACATGATTCACCACATCAACCTTTAAGACGTTTTAACCTGGGTTCTCGTGTTAATCGTTGTCCTTTCACTCAAGATGTTATGTTAAGTTCTTACACATTCACACCTTACACTTTCGGTTCACGAGTGCATTTTTCTTGGATACTCCTGTGGGTCGTCGCTGGAGCTACGGAGTTCGAGCTTTTTGTGACGTTCTTGGCAGGCAGCAATGCACAAAGAGACCGACCCATATGTTATAAAACCCGGTGCAATGAAGTCGATCCTCTCGACTTTTAAGACTTATTAAGACCTTCACAAGAACACTGTAGAAATTAACATTACACAGTGGAAGCATGTTCAGATAAATACCCCAGACTACATGACATCAGTCCCTGCATACGTCACATTAGTCCCTGACTACGTCACATTAGTCCCTGACTACGTCACATTAGTCCCTGACTACGGTACATTAGTCCCTGACTACGGCACATTAGTCCCTGAATACGTCACATTAGTCCCTGACTACGGCACATTAGTCCCTGACTACGGCACATTAGTCCCTGACTACGGCACATTAGTCCCTGACTACGGCACATTAGTCCCTGACTACGGCACATTAGTCCCTGACTACGGCACATTAGTCCCTGACTACGGCACATTAGTCCCTGACTACGTCACATTAGTCCCTGACTACGTCACATTAGTCTCTGACTACGGCACATTAGTCCCTGACTACGGCACATTAGTCCCTGACTACGGCACATTAGTCCCTGCCTACGGCACATTAGTCCCTGACTACGGCACATTAGTCCCTGACTACGGCACATTAGTCCCTGACTACGTCACATTAGTCCCTGACTACGGCACATTAGTCCCTGACTACGGCACATTAGTCCCTGACTACGGCACATTAGTCCCTGACTACGGCACATTAGTCCCTGACTACGGCACATTAGTCCCTGACTACGGCACATTAGTCCCTGACTACGGCACATTAGTCCCTGACTACGGCACATTAGTCCCTGACTACGGCACATTAGTCCCTGGCTACGGCACATTAGTCCCTGACTACGGCACATTAGTCCCTGACTACGGCACATTAGTCCCTGACTACGGCACATTAGTCCCTGACTACCATTAGTCCCTGACTACGTCACATCAGTCCCTGACTACGGCACATTAGTCCCTGACTACGGCACATTAGTCCCTGACTACGTCACATTAGTCCCTGACTACGGCACATTAGTCCCTGACTACGGCACATTAGTCCCTGACTACGGTACATTAGTCCCTGACTACGGCACATTAGTCCCTGAATACGGCACATTAGTCCCTGACAACGGCACATTAGTCCCTGAATTAGTTAGTTAGTTAGTTAGTTAGTTAGTCAGTCAGTCAGTCAGTCAGTCAGTCAGTCAGTTAGTTAGTTAGTTTGTTAGTTAGTTAGTCAGTCAGTCAGTCAGTCAGTCAGTTAGTTAGTTAGTTAGTTAGTTAGTTAGTTAGTTAGTTAGTCAGTCAGTCAGTCAGTCAGTTAGTCAGTTAGTTAGTTAGTTAGTTAGTTAGTCAGTCAGTCAGTCAGTCAGTTAGTTAGTTAGTTAGTCAGTCAGTCAGTCAGTCAGTCAGTCAGTCAGTTAGTTAGTCAGTCAGTCAGTCAGTCAGTTAGTCAGTTAGTTAGTTAGTTACTTAGTTAGTTAGGTTGTTAGTTAGTTAGTTAGTTAGTTAGTTAGTTAATTAATTAGTTTCATCCATCCATCCATCATGTGCCATGCCGGTAAGCGTGGGCGGTCATGTTCTGCCATCTCACTCGATCACCAGAGTCGTGGATCAGCTCCGTGTTTCTGTCTCGACCATGCCACAAGGCCAAGCCATCCAGGTACTTGCTTCCAGGTCTTCCCCTTGGTCTGTTCCCCTCGATCTTACCAGTTGTCACCAAGTTCTCCAGATCATTTCTTCTCATAACATGCCCGAAAATTGTGACTGTCTACGTCTAATGTCTCTAATCAGTTTACGATCTTCATTTATTTCTTGAAGAACTTGTTCATTGGTCTTTCTGGCTGTCCATGGTATTCTTTGCATTTTCCTCAGAAACCACATTTCTACAGCCATCAGATGTTTTTCAGCCTGACTGCTCATTGTCCAAGCTTCACATCCATATAAGAGTACAGGTTCTATGTAGCATCTCAACACTCTTTTTCTCGTTTCAATTGACATCTTTTTATTGGTCAGTATGTTTTTCATCTTGCTAAAGGCTACTTTTGCCATGGCAATTCTTGTTCTAATCTCTTCAAGGCATCTCCCATCAGATGTTATTACTGTTCCAAGATAATTGTACCTATTCACTTGTTGAAGAATATTCCCATTTACTTGTATATTACATTGTGGTATTTCGTTCTTCCTAGTGACGACCATAATCTGTGTCTTTTTACAATTTAATTCTAACCCTAGTTGTTCACTGTGTGTAACAACCGCATCTACTAAATTTTGCAGGTCCTGTTCATTGTCTGCAATCAAGACTGTATCATCTGCATATCTAATGTTATTGATGCGTCGTCCTCCAATATTGATTCCTTCCATATCTTCAATATTTCTGAAAATACTTTCACTTTACAGGGAAAACAGGTCTGGAGACATTACACATCCCTGTCTCACACCTCTCTTAATAGGCTGATATTGGCTTACTTCATTATCAACTCTTATGGCAGCTTGTTGTTTCCAATATATGTTTTAAGTCTAAGGTCTTTTCCATCAATCTGTAGATCCCCAAGCGCCCTTATCATGTTGACATGTCTCACTTTATCGAAAGCCTTTGTGTAGTCAATAAAGCAAAGGTGTAGGTCTTTGTTTACTTCTATAGAACGTTCGATTACGGTTCTCAGTATATACACAGCATTTACTGTACCCTTGCGTTTTACAAAACCACATTGTTCTTCTCCTATTTCAGGTTGTATTTTCCTCCTAACTCTTTGCATTATAATTCTTAGCAAAATCTTCGTGATGTGACTCATTATACTAATTGTTCGATGTTGATCACATTCCAAGGCTCCGGATTTCTTTGGGATTGCAATAAATACAGAATTGCATAACTCCTGAGGTATATTTCCAGTATCATATATTGTATTAAGCAGACTGGTAACTTTATCTATTCCATATTCTTCTAAAGCATTAATCATTTCTGTTGTGACGCTGTCTGAACCGGGGGTCTTGCCAGATTTCATACGGTTAAGAGCATTCTGAAACTCCATCTTCAAAATTGCTGGTCCTTCATTATTATTTTGAACATCATACTGTTAGTCTCTGTTATCGTCATTAAGGTTTTTCACGTAATCTGACCATACATGTAAGATCTGATCTTTTTCTATTATGACTCTTCCATCTTTTGTCTTTAGGCAGCCTGCTGATGTACGTGTTCTTTGATTAGTAAGCTCCTGAATTCTTTTGTGCATTAGTTTCGCATTTTTACCGTTGTGTTGTTCTTCAATTTCTCTGTAATTTTTCTCAAGCCATGTTTCTTTTGCCTCCTTACATAAGGTTCTCACTTTTCTGTGAATTTCTTTATATTTGGCAGGATTATTTTTGTTCTGTCTTCTTGTTAGTTAGTTAGATAGTTAGTTAGTTAGTTAGTTAGTTAGTTAGTTAGTTAGTCGCGGTTCCAACTTCACGGCAACGGGTCGTCCCCATTTTGCTCCGTTCCTGTGCCAATGAACATCACACGAAATGCTCATCACAGCCCTATGTGAAAAGGGGAATAGACAGGAGTCTCGACAAGCCAACAGCCCGCACAGGTACACCGTGTATAATGCCGCGTCAGAATGCCAACACAAAAGTTCTCCACGGAAAATACAGGTCCCAGTGATCATCCGGTCCCCAACATGACGGATGGGCATTTGAACCGTAAGCCTCTAGAGTGTTTATGCTTCTGGTTACGGTTTGCAGTCGCAGTTTCCTCATGTTGGACTGGTAGTGCATGGTTCCGTCACTCTGCTACTTAATTGATTTCGTGGCGCGACACTGTGAGCTGTGAATATATTCCCTGAATATGGCACATTAGTCCCCGACTACGGCACATTAGTCCCTGCATACATCACAAAAGTTCCAGACTACGGCACATAAGTCCCTGCATGCATCACAAAAGTTCCAGACTACGGCACAAAAGTTCCAGACTACGGCACATTAGTCCCTGCATGCATCACACAAGTTCCAGACTACGGCACAAAAGTTCCAGACTACGGCACATTAGTCCCTGCATGCATCACAAAAGTTCCAGACTACAGCACAAATGTTCCAGACTACGGCACATTAGTCCCTGCATACATCACAACAGTTCCAGACTACGGCACATTAGTCCCTGCATGCATCACAAAAGTTCCATACTACGGCACATTAGTCCCTGCATACATCACAATAGTTACAGACTACGGCACATTAGTCCCTGCATACATCACAATAGTTCCAGACTACGGCACATTAGTCCCTGCATACATCACAATAGTTACAGACTACGGCACATTCGTCCCTGCATTCATCACAATAGTTCCAGACTACGGCACATTAGTCCCTGCATGCATCACACAAGTTCCAGACTACGGCACATTAGTCCCTGCATGCATCACAATAGTTCCAGACTACGGCACATTAGTCCCTGCATGCATCACAATAGTTCCAGATTACGGCACATTAGTCCCTGACTACGGCACAATAGTTCCAGACTACGGCACATTAGTCCCTGCATGCATCACAAAAGTTCCAGACTACGGCACATTAGTCCCTGCATACATACAATAGTTCCAGACTACGGCACATTAGTCCCTGACTACGGCACAAAAGTTCCAGACTACGGCAATTAGTCCCTGCATACATCACAATAGTTCCAGACTACGGCACATTAGTCCCTGCATACATCACAATAGTTCCAGACTACGGCACATTAGTCCCTGCATGCATCACAAAAGTTCCAGACTACGGCACATTAGTCCCTGCATACATCACAATAGTTCCAGACTATGGCACATTAGTCCCTGCATACATCACAATAGTTCCAGACTACGGCACATTAGTCCCTGCATACATCACAATAGTTCCAGACTACGGCACATTAGTCCCTGCATGCATCACAAAAGTTCCAGACTACGGCACATTAGTCCCTGCATACATCACAATAGTTCCAGACTACGGCACATTAGTCCCTGCATACATCACAATAGTTCCAGACTACGGCACATTAGTCCCTGACTACGGCACAATAGTTCCAGACTACGGCACATTAGTCCCTGCATACATCACAAAAGTTCCAGACTACGGCACATTAGTCCCTGCATACATACAATAGTTCCAGACTACGGCACATTAGTCCCTGACTACGGCACAAAAGTTCCAGACTATGGCACATTAGTCCCTGCATGCATCACAAAAGTTCCAGACTACGGCACATTAGTCCCTGCATACATACAATAGTTCCAGACTACGGCACATTAGTCCCTGACTACGGCACAAAAGTTCCAGACTACGGCACATTAGTCCCTGCATGCATCACAAAAGTTCCAGACTACGGCACATTAGTCCCTGCATACATCACAAAAGTTCCAGACTACGGCACATTAGTCCCTGCATGCATCACAAAAGTTCCAGACTACGGCACATTAGTCCCTGCATACATCACAAAAGTTCCAGACTACGGCACATTAGTCCCTGCATACATCACAAAAGTTCCAGACTACGGCACATTAGTCCCTGCATACATACAATAGTTCCAGACTACGGCACATTAGTCCCTGACTACGGCACAAAAGTTCCAGACTACGGCACATTAGTCCCTGCATGCATCACAAAAGTTCCAGACTACGGCACATTAGTCCCTGCATACATCACAAAAGTTCTAGTCTATGGCACGTTAGTCCCTGCATACATCACAAAAGTTCCAGACTACGGCACATTAGTCCCTGCATACATCACAAAAGTTCCAGACTACGGCACATTAGTCCCTGCATACATCACAATAGTTCCAGTCTATGGCACGTTAGTACCGGTCTACTGCAACCACAACACTATAAAGGAGGATTTTAAAATACATCCTAAGAACACAATTTCCAAAAAGAGGAGCAGATGCTCGCGTCTAAGGTTAAATACTGAAAGAGCGTACAGGGTGAATCAATTTAAAAACAAACTTTCAAGACAAATGACATAGATAGACAATCATAACAGAAGCATACAATTCATTATGAAGATATAATACGAACAAGAGTACGGTTACAATCACAACAAAAACAATCACAAAACATTAAACTGATACTATGCTAAAGTAACGACATTTTGACATAATACTACCTTACAAGAGTATGCGATAAAAATGCAACAGTAGAATAGGTGATATCAGGGTGCTTAACTCTAGGCGGAAGCCTCGGTGGAGCAGTGGCTAGCACGTGAGCCCGTCGTTTCGGTCGTCATGTGTTCGAATTCCCATGGGGATGGATATTTTAAATCGATGGGGGATCCCGGGTAGGCCCTGCCTAAAATAGATACCTGGATATGTCCTGGGAAGTGTGATAAAGTGCTGTGATATAGACAACATCACCCATCTAAAACTGGGATATGTCCTGTGAAGTGTGATAAAGTGCTGTGATATAGACAACATCACCCATCTAATACTGGGATATGACCTGGGAAGTGTGATAAAGTGCTGTGACATAGACAACATCACCCATCTAAAACTGGGATATGTCCTGTGAAGTGTGATAAAGTGCTGTGACATAGACAACATCACCCATCTAATACTGGGATATGACCTGGGAAGTGTGATAAAGTGCTGTGACATAGACAACATCATACATCTAATACTGGGATATGTCCTGGGAAGTGTGATAAAGTGCTGTGACATAGACAACATCACCCATCTAATACTGGGATATGACCTGGGAAGTGTGCTAAAGTGCTGTGATATAGACAACATCACCCATCTAATACTGGGATATGGCCTGGGAAGTGTGATAAAGTGCTGTGATAGAGACAAAATCAACCATCGAGTACCAATAGCTCTATAATATATGCGATCTTGCACAATATTCCCAATACGCCTCAAGGAACGTAAAAGGGCCCTGTAACTGTGACATTTACGTTGAGATGAGGCATCTGGCAACCATGTCTTGCTTACCCATGGCCAGGCCGTAGTTAACCGCGTTTCATGTGTGTATGTTGTCAATTCAAAGAGCAGAACAAATTAATAGAATTCAGACTGTCAGCATTAGCGGGTGTGTTAGCAAAGTTGATAGGGAAATAAAAGATGCTGCTAATGTCACGAGCCAGTTCTGGACTCCATCTAAGTGAGGGAACAATTTGCCACCTAATCCTCTGTGCATTCTGGTCCACACAATGTGATGGTCTTATCACATCACAGACTTATAGCAGGAAACTATGTCAGGGCCATTTGCTTAACAAAATATTGTTGTTGTTGTTGTTCTTGTTGTTGTTGTTGTCGTCGTCGTTGTTGCTGGTTTTGTTATTGTTGCTATTAACTTCGTTCTCGTTGTTGTCGTTGTTGTTGGTGTACGTGTTGTTGTCGTTGTTGTTGTTGTTGTTGTTGCTATTAAATTCGTCCTCGTTGTTGTCGGTGTTCTTCGTCTTGTTGTTGTTGTTGTCGTTGTTGTTGTTGTTGTTGTTGTTGTCGTTGTTGTTGTCGTCGTCGTCGTCGCTGTTGTTGTTGTCGTTGTTGTTGTTGTTGTTGTTGTTGATGTTGTTGTCGTTGTTGTCGTTGTTGTTGTTGTTGATGTTGTTGTCGTTGTTGGTGTTGTTGTTGTCGTTGTTGTTGTTGATGATGTTGTTGTTGTTGTTGTCGATGTTATTGTCGTCGTTGTTGTTGATGTTGTTGTTGTTGTTGTTATTGATGTCGTTGTCGTTGTTGTTGTTGTTGTTGTTGTTGTTGTTGTTGATGTTGTTGTCGTTGTTGTCGATGATGTTGTTGTTGTTGTTTTTGTCGTTGTTGTTGTTGTTGTTGTTGTTGTTGTTGTTGTTGTTGATGGGTTCCAAATGTTGCTGTATGTAGCCGAGGCGCGGTGTTGGGGTGAGCGCCCAACATTGGTCAAATACCTCAATGGCTCGTGAATACATAACCTATGCAGCAAAAGTCCAACTCCTGGCCTTCACGTGGCGGGCCTGTTTAAACTAACAGGAGAAGGGGCGACGGCGAGTCTCTGGCGCCGGAAAATAACCAGTATGCTCTAGATGTGTATGCACGGACATGCATGCGCAGACAGGCGTGTGCGCGCGTACACATCTACACTCGAATGAGACCACAGTCTGCTCTAGCAAAGAAAGGTGCTGAAGACGGAGGCAACCAGCCAAGAGGCGCACCACAGAAATCAGGATGCCACGCAATCACGCAAAATGGAATATGTCGACTACTGCTAATCGTTATGGTGCTCGCCCTGCTTTGGACCCCCAGGCAGGTGCAGTGCCGGGCCCTATGTCTCGAAAGGGTCCAACCCCAACTACTGGAGGTCCTTCTCAGATGTCCTGTGGAGCCAGGGGACATGAGAATAGGACGACTGGCCATCCTAAACTAAGACTTAAAATAATGCACTGGAATGCGGAGGGAGTCAGCAACAAAAAAGTAGAATTAGAAAACATCCTGGACAAAGAGAAAGTAAGCATATGTTGCTTGCAAGAAACTCACCTCAATGAAAATATAGCCTTCAAAATCAGAGGCTACCAGTGTTACCGATCTGACCGAAAGAACAGGCGAAAAGGTGGGATACTGACCCTTGTAAGAAATAACATCATGGCTTCCCAAATCAAAGTCTACATGGAAGGGGCTGAGTATCAGACACTTAAACTTAAGACAGGTAATACAGATCTACATCTGATCAATTACTACTGTCCAAGTGACCGCCCACAGGCACTGGACACTCTACCACTAAAAGAAAAAATGATTGTGTGTGGCGATTTCAACAGCCACTCGCAGAGCTGGGGCTATGATCACATGGACCAGAGAGGAGAGAGACTGGAAGACTGGCAAGATGAGAATAGATTCATGTTGATTAACAAGCCGTCCGACCCACATACTTTCTACTCGAGATCATGGCACTCTACAACTACACCTGACCTGGCTTTTCATTCACCAGACCTGGAGTGGAACATTACACGAACTGTTGGGAAACAACTTGGTGGCAGTGACCATCGGCCAGTCTTTCTAACCGTAGAAAATGAGCTTGTAAGTGAAAGCAGCACCCTCTCGAGGTGGAACTACAAGAAAGCAGACTGGGCAATGTACAAGCATCGCACCAGCATACTGGTTAGAAACCTGAACACTGAGAAAGACATAAATAAAGCAGTTGAAGAGTTTGGGAAATGCATACTACAGGCAGCGCGAGAAACAGTACCAAGAGGAGCCCGTAAACAATATAAACCCTACTGGAGTAGTGAACTGGAACAGTTGCATAATGATGTTGAAGTGTGTAGAAAGCAAGCAGAGGCCACACCCAGCCAAGAGCACCACAATAAATTCCAGCATGCAAAAGCCAAATTTCAAAGGGCCAAGCTGCAGGCTAGACGGAAAAGCTGGCAGGAGAAAACGGAGTCTCTGAACTTTGAAAGAGACACAAGGAAATTGTGGAAGCTAATAAAACAGCTTAATGACGAGGGCACAGGGAGAAACTCAAAAATTGCACTACATAAAGATGGAAAAATCTTAACAAGAAAGCAAGCAGCTGACCATTTTGCGGACTCGTTCGCACAAGATAGCAATATCAAAATTAGTCCAGAGAAACAACAAGAGATTCGAGAGAAACGACAACATACAGGACAGAAGGAAATAGTACATGAGGTTCTGGAGGCACCCATCACAATCAGCGAACTGGAGCTAGCCATATCAAAACTGAAAATGAGAAAGTCACCAGGAGCTGATGGTATCTCCAATGAAATGATCAGGAACCTAGGAACAGAGGCCAAAACAAAGCTGTTGCAGATCTTCAATAACAGCTGGACCTTAGGCAGTGTTCCACAAGCCTGGAGAGAAGCAATCATGATACCCCTCCTAAAATCAGGGAAAGAGGGTTCCATTGCCTCTAGCTACAGACCAATTAGCCTCACCAGCTGTCTCTGCAAAACACTGGAGCGCATCATCAATCACAGACTGCAGTGGTACATTGAAAGTAAAAACATCCTTGTGCCACAGCAGGCTGGCTTTAGGCAGTGCTACTCTACGGAAGATCAGACAACCTACCTCTCTCAAGAAATTGAGGATGCATTCCAAGAGAAGAAGCTGGTGCTTGCGGCATGGATAGATCTGAAGAAAGCCTTTGACAAAGTTTGGAAAGAAGGTCTGATGAAGAAACTGAGAAACTGCAAAGTCAATGGAAGAATGTACAAATGGGTGAAAGCATACTTGCACAACAGAAGAGCCCGAGTACAGATAGACGGACTCAAGAGCAAGAAAGTACTACTGCGTCACGGTGTCCCCCAGGGCGGAGTCTTGTCCCCCACACTTTTTCTAATCTTCATCAATGATCTTGTTGCTCACCTACCGCATGGAATTAAAGCGGCAATGTACGCCGATGACCTGGTTCTATGGAGCACAAATGAATATGCATCAGTGACCACCAGATTGCTACAAAGAGCTGTAGATACATTTGCTGCATGGGCAAATAGATGGTGTGTCAGCATAAACACTGACAAGTGCAGCACCACCCTATTTACCCTCTCTCCAAAACAAAAGGCAGGGATCATCCAGATAAATGGAACACCCCTAAGAGAAGATAAAGAACCAACATACCTTGGAGTAACATTTGATGGCAAGCTGACATGGAGAAAGCACATCAACAAAGCAGTAGCAAAAGCCAGAAGGAAAATAGCCATCCTGAGAAAGCTAAGTGGAACCACATGGGGAGCCAGTACGAAAATACTTAGCAAAGTTTACCAACAGAGCATACGACCACACCTGGAATATGGGTCAACTGCGTGGTGTTCAGCATCAAATACCACACTACAAGAGCTGGACAAGGTGCAAAATCAAGCACTTAGAGTCACCACAGGAGGGATGAGATCAACCCCTATAGTGGAAATGGAGAAGATGGGGAGGACACAGGCACTGAGTGAGCGCAGAGATACGAAAACGCTAATACAAGCAGAAAAGTTCCTCAGCTTGCCAGGCCACCCTATGAAGAACAGATTTGAAAACCTAGCTATGGGGCGGTTGAAAAGAAGTAGTTTTATCCACCAGGCCAAACGACTCTGCAGAGAAACCACTGATCTGCCCACAGTTGGTATCCCCCTAACAACTATTCCAGAGCGAACTCCATGGAAAGATGAGCATAGACTATCATTACAAATCCAGACAAAAGTGAGAGGAATATTTGACAAGGAAGAACAGAACAGTGTGCAGCGCAGAACAGCCACTCTCAGCTTCCTTGATGAAGAATACCCACAGGACCTCTGGATCCAAGTCTACACAGATGGGTCAGCACAAAATGCTGTTCGAAATGGAGGAGCGGGAGTGTACATAGAATACCCAAATAATACTAGGGACACAGCCAGAGTACCGACAGGAAAGTACTGCCATAACTATGATGCCGAAATTGAGGCAATCAAGATAGCAACAGAGAAATTACTAAATAACAGCAATGGTACACAACCTGTGGTGCTACTAACAGATGCAAAATCAGTACTCGAGGCGCTCCTCTCTGGGAAATTGCCAGTACTAAGGACACTACTTTCTGAACTTAGCAGTCAGCATAAAGTCACCATACAGTGGATACCATCCCACTGTGGAGTACCCGGAAACGACAGAGCTGATCAATTGGCTAAGGAAGGAGCCAAAGAGGAACAGCCTGATGTGCCCGTTACATACCACCAAAAGAAAAGAATGATCAAATCAGTCAGAAAGCCACCAAAACCTGCTCAAGATGACTACCACATTATGGACAGACCAGAACAAGTCATTATTCTGCGCCTCAGAACAGGACACAATAGATTACGCAACCACATGTATACAAAATTCAAGATTGGTGAAACAGCCATGTGCACATGTGGATTGGCGTCGCAGACAGCAGAGCACATACTCCAAGACTGCCCAAAATATAACATATCTAGGCAAACCTTCTGGCCTAGAGAGACGACGGTGGAAGATAAACTCTATGGACCACTGTGTGAACTGAAAAAAAAACAGTTCAATTCATGCAAGAGACGACATTGCAGATATAGACATATTTCAAGCGAACGAAAGAAGAAGAAGTTGTTGTTGATGTTGTTGTCGTTGTTGTCGATGTTATTGTCGTTGTTGTTGTTGTTGTTGTTGTTGTTGTTGTTGTTGTTGTTGTTGTTGTTGTTGATGTTGTTGTCGATGGTGGTGTTGTTGTTGTTGTTGTTGTTGTTGTTGTTGTTGTTGTTGTTGTTGTTGTTGTTGTTGTTGTTGTTGATGTCGTTGTCGTTGTTGTCGTTGTTGTTGTTGTCGTTGTCGCTGTTGTTGTTGTCGTCTTCATCATCGACGTAATCTCCTTCTCAAACAAATTACAGCATTCTAAGCTATTGGCGATTGGGAAAATATAGCGCCAGGAAAAAAATCTAAAATACCTAGCTGTTACCTTTGATCGTCGCCTGACATGGAAGAGAAACGCTGAGACAGAAAAAGAGCAGGGCAAGGTATGGCGATCATGAAACATCTTGCCCGAGCAACACGAGGATCAGATGAAAGTTCTCAATAAGTTATATATTAGGTGAGTGGGGCCTCTCCTTGAACACAGTATTGTAGCATGGGCAATAGCACCTAAGTTACACCTTAACAAATTAATCAAATGTCCAAAATCAAGAAATACTGATCATAACTGGTGGCATAAAAACAGCACCTATTAACAAACTGGAAAAGATAACATGTTTACAACCTATGCAAGATGGAAGAGATAGAAAAGCCCAGAAACAATCTGAATCATTTAATAAACTGACAGACGACATGTATCACAGTTTATAAATATCTTCACAGGCGAAGACTAAAGCGAATCAATTTTGAAGAATCTGCAAAAACAAAGATTAGTACGGATCCCATAATCAACATATCAGCAGTCAAACCAATGAACAATTAAAACAGATTCAAAGATTGGCGATTACAGCTCTGCCTGAGATGATAGACAACTTTCCTGGTTTTGAGAATATCAACACTTAAATGAATTAGAAAATATAGACGTCCATAAACAACAAGCTGTCATAAGGATTGATAATGAAGTAGATCAATGTCAGCCTATTATTAGAGGTGTGAGACAGGAATATGTAATGTCTCCAGATAATTTTTCCTTGTACAGTGAAAATATTTTCAGAAATGTAGAAGATATGATTGATTGATTGATTGATTTAGAAACCGACATCACAGCATTCGGGGTGTTCCCATAAGCGCTCCGTCCCCATCCTCAGAAGCCAGCGAAGAGTTCCAACCCCAATAGTACCAGTAGCAATCTGATTATATGCGCGTCTCGCCTTTCCTCTAAGCGTCGAGCATCGGCCAGATCTCCTGGTCACTCCTGGTCACAACACTGTCGCATTCTTGCCAGACCATGGTGATCCATTTGCTCCTCCGAGGTGTACACGTGCTCCCACAAGGCCGCAACAACGTCTGCCTTATCATGCATCAATACTCCACCAAGCTTTGCAGAGCCAGCCAATCTGTCTGTCTGTTCATTCCGCAGCACACCAGCATGCCCCGGAGAAAAGATCCAGACGATGCTTGCCACCCTTGACTTCCGAAGCGAAGCAAGCCACTCTGCAAGAAGCTTGCCTGTCCTCACCCTACTCAGCATGCTTTCTGAGTCAGTTACAATTACGATGTGTGTGTATCGTATTCTCCATCCAGCGGAAAGCTGCACTGACTGCCTCCACCTCCATTCTTAAGCTAGATGTTGTGGTATCATATGCCAGAATCTCCTGCACCAAACGTCGACCATTATATTAGCCTTTGCCAAGAACCCCCAGGCACTTCTACTACCTCTCAACACCGAACCATCTGTGTAGATAATCACATCACCCGGGCGAGCATTATCCTGAATTAGTTGCTGGATTTCCACTTCCGTGGCCCCTGTGGGCCACTCCCTGCACTCCCGGCTCAGTGTGGTTATAACTCTGCACAAGTCTGACTGCTCCGCTGGCACTCTGACCCACTCCTCTCATCACCTAATGTTCTCCAAGATCCACATCTGTCTGATCGTATCCTCCGCCTGAGCTATCCATGATTTCCCTCTTATCAGTCGCTGGCCCTTAACTGCGTCCAGCGCCTCTTGCAACGGGTGATCTGTGTCAGCAGCTACTTTGAGGTATGCCTTCGCCTGCATCACATTGAGCCTACCAGCAACAGTCGGCAAACCAAGGATGTACCGCATACACACTACTGGAGTGTCTCTGGTGCATCCCAGAATGACCCGCATAGCTTCGTTCTGTATGCGCTCCAATCTCACCAGCGGACTCTTTGAGACAGTGAACAGTCCTAGTCCATAATCAATCACTGAGGGGATCAAGTGCTGGTATAGTCTGAAAAGCATTCTCTGCTCTATGTCCATTGCAGCCATAGTTTTAAGTGCGTTGAGTCCCTTTTGAGATCTTGTCACAACCGTCTCCACATGATCCTTGAAGGACAGGCTCCTGTCAAATGTGATTCCCAGATACTTCAGTTTGTTCTCTCTGTTGACGCTTCCACCATCTATCGTGAGGCTTGGAACATCAGCTCTCACAATCCTGTTGTCCAGAAAGCACCACAAAACAGCTGCCTTTTCCGGGTGGATGACAGCACCCATTTCAGTGCACCAGTCAAATCACTTTGTCTACTGTCACCTGTAGCTCCTGGGCTGTTTGCTCCCTATCTCTCCCCTGCCTATATGCAAGAATATCATCTGAAAATGTTAGTATCTTTCCAACCCCTGGGGCTTCTAGGTTTGCAATTTTGCTCGTATACACGTTAAAGAGCACCGGTGAGATTGCGGATCCCTGTGGCAGTCCCGGGGTTAAAATATGTGGCTTTGAGGTCCATGCACCCAGATGGAGAGCAACTCCACGAGAATGCAGGACTGGGTTGCTATCCAGTTCACCAACCAGGGATTGACCCCCTTCTCCATCAGTGCGGTTATCAAAATATCATATCGAACTCTATTGTACGCATCCTCGAGATCAAACGCTGCCGCCATCGTTTCCTGTCTACTCTGGAACCCCTCATAAACGTCAAAGGAAAAAGTGGTTGCATTTAACCAGGTACTTTTCCTGGCCTGTAGCTACCCAGGCCTCTTGGAAGAAGCTTCCCCCTTTCCAAAAACTCTTGCAGCTTGACAGCGACTATCTTCTCTAAAACCTTCCCAAATGTATTTTGAAGGGTGATGATCCTAAAGCCGCTAAGCTTTGAAAGATCCTTGAATGGTTTTGGGATAGGAATGAGATAACTGTGTACCCAATCCTGCGGTACTGATGGTGTCCTAATGCTCTGGTTAAAGCAGTCGGTCATCTCCTTCAGGTTTACATCGCTCAAAGCCTTCATGTGGCCATACCTGACCCCATCAGGCTCTGGTGTCGTCTTTTGCCTTTTTCAAAATATGTTTAACATCTTCAACCCGTATGATGTCTTCATAAGGCATATTCTTTATGGTGCCAGATAACTCCTCTCTAACTTCATCCCTGGTGTCCACAACATCATGATTGGTCTGCTCTACAAATCTCCGGAGAAACGCCTCCCCTTTCTCTTTGTCTGTTGTCACGTGCACACCATCATCTCTATAAATTGTTCCCAGTGTCAATGTAGAATATATGAGTTGAGTTGGGCTGTTGAGGTGAGTAGAGAACCGACATCACTGCACTCAGGACATTCCCATACGCACTTCGTCCCCTCGTTCAACAGCCAGTGAATAGGCATACTACTATTCGTTCCCACCGCTATCTAATTGAAAGTTCTCCTGGTCTTCCGTCTCAGTTTTGAGATTCTTCTAGAACCCTTGCCGATAGCCCGCAATCTCATTCTTTCCACATACGGGTTCTTAATCTCAGTGTAGAAAATATGAACGGAATCATCATTTGGGGATGTAACATTGAACGAACAAACGAACTTTATTTTCAAAGGGTTAAGAATTGGGCACACAGGCCAATCAGACAGTCTGCCCTTCTTCTCTATTTCCTCTCATATATTATTTCATTCACCATCACTTATGAAGCTAATCTTAGACAAAAAATGAACAATAAGCATTAAAACGCATGAAAAATAATCAAAAATACATGACTCACTGAGGCAATGTTTAACATGGGCATTATAAATACCTAAGGAATGTGTAACGTAACATACATATGGGAATGTTTATTGGCTAGTTGTCGTTTGAGACAATTTTCCATTTTTAATTATTAATTTTTTTTGGGTGGGGTGGGGGGGGGGGGGGGGGTCATGTAGTCTGTACTGAGGTAGTGTTCAAACAGGTTGCGACTGTATGTATAGTGATTGGTGGTGTCCTTGATTTCTTGTGGAAGATTGTTCCACAATTGATCGACAGAGTATGTTAAGCTTGTTTTATATAAGTCTATCCTAGGTTTAGGGACATGAAGTATACTTAGTCGTTCACTATGTCTTGCGTTATATTTGAACAATGGCCAAAAGTAGCTTGGAGCATTTTGAAATAGGATTTTGTGAATTAGTTTAGCCTCATAAAAAGTAGGCGTTTGTAGAGTGGCAGTAACTGAAGACGTTTATGTATGTTAGAAATGTCGGTAAGATTTTCACTATTAATCAAACGCACTGCTCTTTCCCGGAGTGAATAAATGCGTTTTGTTATTGATTTAGAGCATCCATCCCAGATTGTGGAGCAATAATCGATATGTCTTTGTATGTGGGTAGTATAGAATATCTTTCTTGTGTTTTCGCCAAGGAAATTGTTAATTTTGACAAGTTGGTATACTTTTTTGGGCTATATGTTTAACGAGAGCATGAACATGGGAATTAAAGGTTAGATTTTGATCAATGATAAGAACCAGTACCTTGTACTCGGTTACACTTTCTACGGGCGTGCTACCAATGTGCAGATGAAGGATTCTCTGCGAGTTTAGAGTGTGAAGCCTTTACCTAACATCGATAACTTAAGGTATGCGGATGATACAGTATTGATTGCAGACAATGAGCAGGATATGCAACATTTAGCAAATGCGGTTATTGCACACAGTGAACAACCTGAGTTAGAATTAAATTATAAGAATCACTGATTATGGTTGTCACTAGGAAGAAGACATACCACAATGTAATATACAAGTAAATGGGAATATTCTTAAACATGTGAATCGGTACAGAATTGGTACAATTATCTCGGAACATTCATAATATCTGACTGGAGATGCCTTGAAGTGATTAGAACAAGAATCGCCTTGGCGAAGGCAGCCTTTTGCAAGATGAAAAACATACTGACCAATAAAAAGATGGCATTTGCTACGAAAAAATGGTGTTGAGGTGCTATACAGAGCCTGTACTTTTGTATAGATGTGAAACCTGGACAATGAGCAAACAAGTTGAAAATAATCTAATGTCTGTGGATATGTGGTTCTGGGAATAATGCAAAGAATACCATGGGCAGACAGAAAAACCAATGACCAAGTCCTACAAGAAACAAATGAAGATCATAAACTGATTAGAGAAATTAGACGTAGCCAGTCAAAATGTGTTGGTCAAGCCATGAGAAGAAATAAACTGGAGAACTTGGTGACAACTGGCAAGATCGATGGGAAGTGAACAAGGGGAAGCCAGAGAAATGAATACCTGGATGGCTTGGTCACGTGATATGGTTGAGGCAAGAACACTGAGCTGATCCACGACTCTGGTGATGGAGTGAGATGGCGAAACATAACCGTCGACGCTTATCGGCATGGAATAACCTACACAGAATATTACCCAAACAGCACATGGACTCATGCATATACAAACGGATCAGCAAAAACCTCAACAAAAATGGAAATGAGGGGATTCTCATGAATTAAAGAAAATAAAAATAAATGGTTTAAAAAAGATATCCTGGGCAACAGGCAAATTCTAAAGTAACTTCATATCATGATAAGGCTACACAACTGCAGCAGAAATGATAACAAAGAAAAATAAATACAAATTCATCTGCCCCTTTAGATGTCAACACGGGCGATTGGATAAGAGCACTCGCACTTAATCTTCCCGCGCGCTGACGGATGGGTAGAAGGATCATTGCTTACAGGTGAACGACGTAAATGTTGACTTGTCGTTCAGGAAGCACACATGGAACACTCTAGGGGTGATGTGATAAATACCCTGCCAGCCGCCTTCACGCCCCAGGACATTTCCTGCTACCCAGTTAAGGCTTGGTCCACCTGGGATTCCAGGTGAGTGTTGACATTCTGCTTTCTATGCTGACTCAAACCTCCCGCCCAACGACCCACATGTAAGCGTCTAGCCTCTACGATACTTAATTTTCCATGTTTCTTATAGATATAAATATTAACGACTATGCATTATTTTATTTTCTTATATATACAACAAGAATAACAGTTGCTACTTCAGAAGTTCTTCGTCTACAACTGCTCATTTTGTGTGAAGGTTAGTGTTCCCTACTACCAGTATAACTCGCTATAAGGAAAACCCTCTCCGACTTCGAGGGTACTTGTACGTCCCAATAGTCTACGTTTTAGTCCAAACTATACCGACGTGTGAAGTTAACCGACTAGACGGTCAGAAGAGAAAGTGTAAGGAAGATGGACCTTTCAGCCACACCGGCACCCTAGTGGTTCTCTATAGCATCGTCATCACCATCATCAATAACATCATCATCATCATCACCCTGCCTACTAGCGTTTATACATCGCCACAGATCTCGGTCACTGGTGTTCTGATCAACTTTGTTGATGATATGCCTCCATGCCACCGTATCCGTCCGTCCAGCAACATTTCTATTGTTGTGTCCCTGTCTTTTCTACCGCTCATCTTTCCTGTAGTCGCGACGTTTTCCTTTGGTTCTTATCTTTATTCATTGGTTGTGGCCATTGTTCAGGCGTGCATTGTGTTGTTTGTTTGTGGTTATTATTCAAGTGAGGATTGTGTTGTGTGGTTGTAGTCATTGTTCAACAATGGAGTGTTGGCTGGTTGTAGTCAATGTTCAAGGTTGAATGTGTTGAATGATTGTAGTCAATGTTCAGGTGTGCAGTGTGATGAATGGCAGAAGTCATTGTTCAAGTGTGCAATGTGTTGAATGGTTGTAGTCATTGTTCAAGTGTGCAATGTGTTGAATGGTTGTAGTCATTGTTCAAGTGTGCAATGTGTTGAATGGTTGTAGTCATTGTTCAAGTGTGCAATGTGTTGAATGGTTGTAGTCATTGTTCAAATGTGCATTGTAGTGACTGGTTGTAGTCATTGTTCAAATGTGCAGCGTGTTGAATGGTTGTAGTCATTGTTCAGGTCTGCAATGTGTTGAATGGTTGTAATTATTGTTTAAGTGTGCAATGTATCGAATGATTGTAGTCATTGTTCAGGTGTGTAATGTGGTGAATGACTTTAGTCGTTGTTCAGGTGTGCAATGTGGTGAATGATTCTAGTCATTATTCAGGTGTGCAATGTGGCAAATGACCCTAGTCGTTCTACAGGTGTGTAATGTGGTGAATGGCTGTAGTCGTTGTTCAGGTGTTGCCATGGAGTTGGCGTAGGGCAAAGTATTACCCAGTGCAGGTGACCTAGAGTCTTGCACATTTCAGTGACAGACGTGAAGATCGAGTGGATTGTGAACATGGCAGAGGTCCATCTGGCCGCCATGTTTGTACACATGGAACGTTTGTGAATCTGTGGACGAATGTCGACGTCGGTGATTGTTTGAGCGACAGATATACAAGATAGAGATCGAGTGCAAGTATTGTTGTTTTAGTGACATTGATATGACATTTGTTTTAAAAGACAGACATAATACACCGTGTGAAAACAGATGCAGTTGTTGTGTTATGAAGAAGTTATTGTTAGTGTAGTGTTGACTGTTATGTGATACATACGTGGTGATTTAGAGAAGGTAGAAAGAGTATTACTACCAATCAACTCCAGGGCAAATAAGAACAACAATAGAACATGAATATTACATATGCCCTATCTACCCGGAGACAGTAGAGTGACTTATGTCAAAAGTTACAGGTGCCCTAATTCGTTAGCAACTGAGTAACATCATCTCATCCATCGGCAACACAGAATAACTCAGTGGCAGTAGAATCGCCAGTCGTAATCCATCCAGCAATAAGTTATTGCCGACTCATTTGTGACCCATTTCGCTATATGGCAATATAGTTCCTTTATGCCATCCTAATGTCTATCCCGCTCATGTCAGGTGTGCATTGTGTGCGTGGCAGTTACAACTGTCTGGAAGAGTTAGTTAATGTTACTACTGTGTGGGAGATCGGGTTAATATTGCTTATCCTTCTGTCTGTGAGATAGAGTTAATGTAATAATTGTCTATGAGATCGAGTTAATGTATGTAATAATTGTCTGTGAGATCGAGTTAATGTAATAATTGTATGTGAGATCGAGTTAATGTAATAATTGTCTGTGACTAATGGAATGTAGACACCGATACTTAAATAAAGTATAGAATAAGCAAGCAAGATGTGGTGTTGTCTGGGATATCGTTAACATCATTAACAAGTGCCTTGCCGAGTGGCGTAGACGATCATACTTTTTCACTTCTCGCAATTTCCAACGGCATGTACCAGTTCGTGGCTGACATCTTTCCGTGCCGTGAAGAAAGGCTGTGAAGATTCTTCTCTCGCTGTCTTCCTTTATTTTTCTTACCATAAATCTTTCCAGTGTTCACACCATGTTTCAACTTTTATCTTCTCATAATGTAACAAAGCAAGGAGAGCTGCGTCTGTTTTATATTTGTAATAAGTTGTCTTTGTGTTTTTGTTGGTATAGATTGTGGTAATTATACCTTACTATTTGAATCAACACAGTTTGAGATTTGTTAACTTGTCGTGACTCCCATCCTCTCAGGCCGGCATGATGGTATCTATAAGATGCTTTCCTGTTGTGTTTTGTTAACTTGTCTTGAGTCGCCTCCTCTCTGACCGGCTTGATGGTTTCTAAAAGATGCTTTCCTGTTGTTCTTCCTTGTCCTATAGCAATTGAAAGATGATTCACACTGTTCACTTGATGTTGTCTTGATGTCTGGCTCAAGTACACTCCTGTATCTTCCCGTTGTCATTGTCTTCATCCTGTCTTCCCTCGTGGTGCGTTTATCAAACACTTGTACAGAATCCGTTAAGAAAGTGGTCATCCATGTCCCTTTCCGTGCTTTATCCGGTGTGAGATTGTTTATTTAACAAGGAAAAAGGGACACAGTTTGGTTACATGGACAAGGATATTCGTTGGCTCACCATTAACCTGCCTCTTGAGATATTAGGTTACACTTATGTATAACATCAATGATAGGCACAGCGATGTACGAGAGCCAGGCAATGGGCATGTTTTGACACCAAGCGTTAGACCATCAACAAACAAAGCTAAAAGACCCCAGTCGCGTATTGTTTGTGTAGTTCTCTCAGTGTTACCAGGATGTATTCACAGTACAGAAACCTCCTCACTTTGTGTTTGTGTTGTAAGTATTATTTCTATATTGTGTGATGCAACAATCACACTGTGAGCTTGTGTTGTAAGTATTATTTCTATATTGTGTGATGTGATGCAACAATCACATTGTGTGCTTGTGTTGTAAGTATTATTTCTATATTGTGTGATGCAACAATCACATTTTGTGCTTGTGTTGTAAGTATTATTTCTATATTGTGTGATGCAACAATCACATTGTGTGCTTGTGTTGTAAGTATTATTTCTATATTGTGTGATGCAACAATCACATTGTGTGCTTGTGTTGTAAGTATTATTTCTATAGTTTGTGTGATGCAACAATCACATTGTGTGCTTGTGTTGTAAGTATTATTTCTATATTGTGTGATGCAACAATCACATTGTGTGCTTGTGTTGTAAGTATTATGTCTATATTGTGTGATGTTATGCAACAATCAAATTGTGTGCTTGTGTTGCAAGTATTATTTCTATATTGTGTGATGCAACAATCACATTGTGTGCTTGTGTTGTAAGTATTATTTCTATATTGTGTGATGCAACAATCACATTGTGAGCTTGTGTTGTAAGTATTATTTCTATAGTTTGTGTGATGCAACAATCGCATTGTGTGCTTGTGTTGTAAGTATTATTTCTATACTTTGTGTGATGCAACAATCACATTGTGTGCTTGTGTTGTAAGTATTATTTCTATAGTTTGTGTGATGCAACAATCACATTGTGTGCTTGTGTTGTAAGTATTATTTCTATAGTTTGTGTGATGCAACAATCACATTGTGTGCTTGTGTTGTAAGTATTATTTCTATATTGTGTGATGCAACAATCACATTTTGTGCTTGTGTTGTAAGTATTATTTCTATATTATGTGATGCAACAATCACATTGTGTGCTTGTGTTGTAAGTATTATTTCTATATTGTGTGATGCAACAATCACATTGTGTGCTTGTGTTGTAAGTATTATTTCTATATTGTGTGATGCAACAATCACATTGTGTGCTTGTGTTGTAAGTATTATTTCTATATTGTGTGATGTGATGCAACAATCACATTGTGTGCTTGTGTTGTAAGTATTATTTCTATATTGTGTGATGCAACAATCACATTGTGTGCTTGTGTTGTAAGTATTATTTCTATAGTTTGTGTGATGCAACAATCACATTGTGTGCTTGTGTTGTAAGTATTATTTCTATATTGTGTGATGCAACAATCACATTGTGTGCTTGTGTTGTAAGTATTATTTCTATATTGTGTGATGTGATGCAACAATCACATTGTGTGCTTGTGTTGTAAGTATTATTTCTATAGTTTGTGTGATGCAACAATCACATTGTGTGCTTGTGTTGTAAGTATTATTTCTATATTGTGTGATGCAACAATCACATTGTGTGCTTGTGTTGTAAGTATTATTTCTATAGTTTGTGTGATGCAACAATCACATTGTGTGCTTGTGTTGTAAGTATTATTTCTATAGTTTGTGTGATGCAACAATCACATTGTGTGCTTGTGTTGTAAGTGTTATTTCTATAGTTTGTGTGATGCAACAATCACATAGTGTACTTGTGTTGTAAGTATTATTTCTATAGTTTGTGTGATGCAACAATCACATTGTGTGCTTGTGTTGTAAGTATTATTTCTATAGTTTGTGTGATGCAACAATCACATAGTGTACTTGTGTTGTAAGTATTATTTCTATAGTTTGTGTGATGCAACAATCACATAGTGTACTTGTGTTGTAAGTATTATTTCTATAGTTTGTGTGATGCACAATCACATTACTGACACTTTAAAGGAAAGTTATGCTTGTTTACTAATTATCCAGGATTTACATCTATATGTTAAAATATGTCCTATGTAACATGCAATAATGTTTTTATTTAACTATCAGTGGCTATGACTTATGGCATAAAATGTTCTTCATTTTAAAAGTGTCGTGTTTGCTTCTCTTATTCTGTTGTTATTTTCTGTGCTACATCTTATATGCGAAGTCAGCCATGTGTCTAAATGCTTGAATTTCTGCAAGTGAGGTCAAGGACCCTTTTCCTCTTCTTTAGACGCTCTGGGTATATGGTGCTCACTGCATATTTGTATAGACCATCGAGCACCCGATGGTGATGTGGTCATAGACCAGACGGCACCCGATGGTGATGTGGTCAGTATAACACCGACCGTCTTTACTTCACGGGGCATTCCCAAGTACCAACTTTAGGCTGGGTTGGCCATCATCATCATCCACTGTCGTCAAGCGTCGGGGACAGGAATAATTGACGCTCCAACGCCCGATGGGCGGCACTAGATAGTGTCATTCCGTGTGATTGTACAATGTCTTTGATGTCGTCAATCTATTTTCTTCTTGGACGTCCTCTTGCTCTCGTATCAGATCTGTTATCATTGCTGGTAGTTCATGGTGTTGCATTCTAACGATATGGTCGAACCATTTAATCTTATGCAGTTCAATATATGTGGCTGATCCCACTGTTTGTCTGTTAACATAATTTATTTTTCGGTCTCTGATAATTAGATTGGCAGCTCTCCTCAAGCATCTAAGCTCACAGGTGTTACTTTTGCGTAAGTTTGATTTGGACAGTGTCCGAGTTTGACATTAGGCATAAGGTTGGTGTGAATATGTTATTTATTATCTATCGTTTCCCAGACATTAGTATATTTAGATGTTTCAGTATAGGAGATAGTTTATATTTAAGCGCACTTGCTTTTTTGACATTTGATTCCGATTTCTCTGTCTCGGCCATATTCCGTGATTATACTTCCTAGATATGAAAAAAAATCTTTAACTTTCACAGATATACTATTTATCAGTATATTTAGTGGACCAGGAAATCTGCTAACCTGCATTACCTTCAGTTTGTATTGTATTTATATTCTTATTGTATTTGCTGCATGTTGAACTCAGCTTGGTAATACAATTTTGTTGTTTCTCATCGTCGCTGTTAAACAGACACTGATCGTCTGCAAATAAAAGCTCTCTTATTGCGGGTGGATCTGTTGTTTCATCTAAAGTAACGGGTTGGACATTTTCTGAATCGGTTCTGTCAAGGACAATTATTTTACAATTTCCTCGCCTCAGTGGGATTCGAAGATATGACCACGGGCTGGCAGGCAAGAGGTCTAACTACAGCGCCACCACGGCTTTCTTGAGTGTTTGTACTTGTCCAGATGAATACCATTGGCTTAATTCTACATCGGTCGTTTCTCTAGGCCTATGCGAGTGCTGTGATCTCCATATTCAGACTTGATGCAGTTGTATTGATCTCGTCGCCAGTCTCTTTGATTGCTCTCCCCTCTCTGTTGTGCTGTGTAAGCCCAAAATGACATGAGCCACGATTCACGGCACATCTATGTAGACGATGACCCCTTCCGAACATGAATGTTGTTCGAACAGTTCCTTTATATTACTATCGACCGATGCGGGTAACTGATCTCTGCAGTATTACACTAGTGTAATGACCACCTGAGAGTGTTGTTGCACGTCTACGTGTCTATGCGTCCATTCTTCTCCGTGTTGAAGATCACCCAAGTTACAAACCGGCTTAATAGTCTCTTCAGCCTCGGCCATCCAAGATCCGATTGGTCTATAAAATATGGGTCAAGCACCATGTGATCAATTGTCCTTAACACGTGTACAAGGGTCCCTTACTGACTTTACAACCGAACTCCATTAATGTTGTGGTCACCTCCAATCATGGACACTTTTCTAGTATCCATTTATTAGACAAATTCGACTTTAAGTCGAAAAATCCTTAACTTTATTATATTCATTCATTCATTCATTCATTCATTCATTCATTCATTCATTCATTCTATTCAACATTCATTCATTCATTCAGTAGCATGTCCTTTGCAGAACCTCGCTCCCATAACAACCTTCCAGAAAACCTCTCAATCATAAGCAAGATGTCCCGCATCCGATACACTCAATAGAGATTATCTGCCACATCCTGCACCCATCTTCTCTTTGGCCTTCCTCAGTCTCTCTTCCCGGACAAATACCCCTCCTTTATTATTCTCTCCAAACTTTCATGGTGTTTCAAGTGACCAAAATATTTCAATTTAAAAAAAAAAATCTTTAGTAATCAACCTTCTTCAATATTCAGCTCTTGTCGTATGGATGCATTTGTTCTTTTCTGTATGCAAGATATTCTTAGAACCCGTCTATAACATTTATAGTCAAAGGCATCTATGTGCTGTTCAGCTTGTTTAGTAAATGTCCAGGTCTCACATATGTATTTTGCAATGGGAAAGGTTCATGCTCTTAAAAATCTAATTTTTGTAGTTCTATCTGTTCAACTCCACAATTTATTCAGTTATTGTCTGGAGTAGAAGTGGTAAACCATCTTCTAGAGTAGAAGCTCGGTGTGTCATCCGCTTTGTTGAGTAGATTGAAATATGAGTCTATTTCTCAGTCCTCCACACCATCTCCTCTATTGTCAGTATCTGTGAATCCCCATCTTTCTGAACGGCTATTAAAGTCTCAGACTTATGGAGTTTGTGTCAATTATTTTCATGTTTGAAAGTGTTAGGTCCATATCTGCTGGGCTATACAGATTGTAAATTCTTATTTTCACATCCTTTATCATTATATCAACACCTATAATTTCCGTTTGGTTGTCAGAGATCACAGATACTTCGCTGCAAGGTATTGTATTTCGTGTAAGTATTAGAACTCCTCCTTTGTGTCCTTCATGGTCGAAACGTATGGTCTGATATCCTCTGACAGAATCTGTGATGGGCGTTGAGGTGTGTCTCTTGAATGCGTGCCACATCTATTCTATCTTTATGAAGACTTAACATGTAATGAAAGTTGAAGAGTTCTTGTCAATAACTTCATTTCTTTGAACATTTCGTTATCTCTTCCATTCATATGATATTTCTCTATTCTAGCACAACAAACATGTATATATTGATTATTGTCCTTTCTTGTGGTCTTTCTTATTTCTCGTGTTAAAGATGTATACTTAATTCTGCTGTTATGGGTTTCTCCTCCTTTCTGTTTCAGTTTCCTGCGTTGTTTTATTACTTCTAACGTGTCTCGTGTAATCCATGGCTTATGCTGCTTATTTTTGTTCGGAATTAAGTCCGTGGCTGCTGTTATCAAGGTATCTCTAGCTTGTACTGCCAATTCATCAGGTGTCAATTCCGCCTGTATAGACATCAAGACCCCAAAACGATTCCTCACAACTACGGTGTATGCATCTGGCATTTTTGTGACATCAAACCGAAGTGGCCTTGGTCCTCGGGTAAGCTTTTTGAGTTAGATAATCTGTATCACAGTCTGCACTTCGTATGGTTTTTGCTGATGTTATGTTTGATCTCCATCTTCTTTGTATTAAAATATAATCTATCTAGATTTTTGGTAGTACTGTCCGGGGACTTCCATGTGAAGAGTCTTCTTGGGTGTTGTTTACAAAGTGTGTTGGCTATCGACGCTATCGTTAACTCATTTTCTTTGCAAAATTGAATTAATTTGTCACCTGCATCATTTCTGTTTCCTTGTCTAAATTTTCCTAAAACGTGTCTCTCATTTTCAGTTCTTCCTTTACCTACTTTTGCATTAAAATCTCCCATTATTATTGTTATGTCATTATGGCAAGCCGTAATTAATGTGTCTTGCAGTGTGCTGTAAAATTGTCAGTTTCGTCCTCCTCTGCTGTTGAAGTAGATGCATAAATCTGTATGAGGGTTGTGCTTTTTGGGCGGCCTTTAAGTCTGATTGTGAGGATTCTATCATTAACCGGGTTATATCAAATTAAAGCTTTTGCAGTTAGTATTTTTTTTTTAAAGTTGCATATCCCTTACAGGACGTTGCAGTCAACACCAGCATTTTGTCAGCTGCTGTTGACATTCTTGGCAAGATTACGCTCAGTAGTTTGTCATTGTTTTCTGAACGACCGGCTCACATACCCCGTAGGTAACCAACGCGACGCGATACGCTCCGAATCTTGCGCAGCTGTGTTCCTCACTTGGATATACGGGATTACGGAGAAAGTCGTTAACACCTTATTTAGTTTACTTTAGTCGACGGATCAACATCACAGCACACGGGTGTAACCCATAAGTGCTCCGGTTTACTTCTAACTCAAGCCTAAGTCCGGAGAATCTTAGCTCGGTGCACAAACTCCGTAGCATTGGCGAGGATCCTGAAATACTTTGAATAGATTTTAACTTGAAATTTTGCCCGGGCAGCGCCGTTGGGCTACTCTTTTACGATTTCCATCGGCCAAAGGAGTTTTTACGTGCGTAAATATACACACGGGCGTCTGATCTCAATACCCAGAGACCAGGGGCAATTTTGTTACTAGAAGTCCACGTGAAAACATCCTGGCTCACACCGGGGCTTGAACCCGGGACCTCCAGCATTTGAGACGGACATCATACCTCGAGACCACTCAGCCCCCCCCCCCCCCCCCCCACCGTTAACACCTTCGCCAGGGAGGGCGGCAACCTGAGACCGTTAGTATTACCTAGCAAAATGCGACATCTGCTCTGGCCTCCGACATCTCTACCACAATAGATGAACAAATTTCCATTTTCATTTATAAAATGTCCCTTGCCTCTCCAGCGATGTTCACTAATTGCTAAAATTTGAATATTTAATCTCTAAATCTCATCACATACTACCTTAAGCTTTCCCTCATGCATATTTCTCACATTCCACTTTATTATATGCTGACCAAAAACAACATATTTCTTTTTATTTATTTATTTATTTATTTGGCGTTTCATCGCTTTGAACTCAAGCGTTGTCCATACAAGTGCTACTACTTCTAGTACAGTGGATTGATTTTTTGCGTGTGGATTATTACCAGTGTTCCTCGTCATTTGGCGAACCCACTCCTACTTCAGAGGTACTTGTAATTTTCGTCCTCAAGGACGAGAAGTCAACATTGTAGTCCAACTGACCGGCATTAGCTCACCGAATGTTTATGAGCCAGCGTTCTTTTTCATTCGGCCATACTGACCTCCACAACATATGAGTGATAATATTTACTTCTGATAGAGAAAACCGAAGTAAAGCAAGTTAGCAGATCTCCTGTTCCACTAAGTATACTGATATATTGATAAATATCACATCTCTGAAACAAGTTAAAGAATTCAAATACCTTGGAAGTATGATCACAGAAGATGGCAGATTGGACAGACGAATCGAAATTATATGTCAAAAAGCAAGTGCACTTACATATCAACTATCACTCTTACTGAAACATCCAAATATACCCATGTCCGCAAAACGAAAGATAATAAACAGCATATTCACACACATCTCAAACTTTGACATTGTCCAAATCACACTTTCGCAAAATCAACACCTGTGAGATGAGATGCCCGAGTAGAGCTGCCAACCTAACAATCCGAGACCGAGTAAGAAATGTTATTAGACAGACAGACAGTGGGATCAACATGTTGTGCCACATTTATTGGCCTTACATCAAAGATCATCTGCGATGAGACCAAAGGGACGCCCGAGAAGGAAATGGATTGACGACATCAAAGACATTGTTCAATAACACAGAATGACAATATCCAGTACCATCCATCTAGCACTGAGGCGCCAATTATTCCTTCTTTCGACGCTTGACTGTAAACTTGGATGTTGCTGCTGCTGCTGCTGCTGCTGCTGCTGATGATGATGATGATGATGATGATGATGATGATGATAGAGAAGAGAACACTCAGTCACTACACCGTCCCATTATGTTTGTGTATCTATGCTAATATGATAGAGAAGAGAACACTCAGTCACTACACCGTCCCATTATGTATGTGTATCTATGCTAATATGATAGAGAAGAGAACACCCAGTCACTACACCGCCCCATTATGTTTGTGTATCTATGCTAATATGATAGAGAAGAGAACACCCAGTCATTACACCGCCCTATTATGTTTGTGTATCTATGCTAATATGATAGAGAAGAGAACACCCCGTCACTACACCGTCCCATTATATTTGTGTATCTATACTAATATGATAGAGAAGAGAACACCCCGTCACTACACCGCCCCATTATGTTTGTGTATCTATGCTAATATGATAGAGAAGAGAACACCCATTCATTACACCGCCCCATTATGTTTGTGTATCTATGCTAATATGATAGAGAAGAGAACACCCAGTCATTACACCGCCCTATTATGTTTGTGTATCTATGCTAATATGATAGAGAAGAGAACACCCAGCCACTACACCGCCCTATTATGTTTGTGTATCTATGCTAATATGATAGAGAAGAGAACACCCAGCCACTACACCGTCCCATTATGTTTGTGTATCTATGCTAATATGACAGAGAAGAGAACACTCAGTCACTACACCGCCTCATTATGTTTGTGTATCTATGCTAATATGATATAAAAGAGAACACTCAGTCACTACACCGTCCCATTATGTTAGTGTATCTATGCTAATATGATATAAAAGAGAACACTCAGTCACTACACCGCCCCATTATGTTTGTGTATCTATGCTAATATGATAGAGAAGAGAACACTCAGTCACTACACCGTCCCATTATGTTTGTGTATCTATGCTAATATGATAGAAAATAGAACACTCAGTCACTACACCGTCTCATTATGTTTGTGTATCTATGCTAATATGATAGAGAATAGAACACTCAGTCACTACACCGCCACATTATGTTTGTGTATCTATGCTAATATGATAGAGAAGAGAACACCCCGTCACTACACCGCCCCATTATGTTTGTGTATCTATGCTAATATGATAGAGAAGAGAACACCCAGCCACTACACCGTCCCATTATGTTTGTGTATCTATGCTAATATGACAGAGAAGAGAACACTCAGTCACTACACCGCCTCATTATGTTTGTGTATCTATGCTAATATGATATAAAAGAGAACACTCAGTCACTACACCGTCCCATTATGTTAGTGTATCTATGCTATTATGATATAAAAGAGAACACTCAGTCACTACACCGCCCCATTATGTTTGTGTATCTATGCTAATATGATAGAGAAGAGAACACTCAGTCACTACACCGTCCCATTATGTTTGTGTATCTATGCTAATATGACAGAGAAGAGAACACTCAGTCACTACACCGTCTCATTATGTTTGTGTATCTATGCTAATATGATATAGAAGAGACACCCAGTCACTACACTGCCACATTATGTTTGTACATCTATGACTAATATGACAGAGAAGAGAACACCAAGTCACTACACCGCTCCATTATGTTTGTGTATCTATGCTAATATGACAGAGACGAGAACACCAAGTCACTACACTGCCACATTGTTTGTGTATCTATGCTAATATCTTTACGCAATGTATGTGTCTTTTCCCCACAAGTTCTGTGGTTGCCAGCCAGTCTGTCATGCAACATGGAGTCAATGATGGTATGTCATTATCACGACGAGATTAATCATCGCAGTTATATCATGCTGTTTACCCAGTCGTTAACGGACTTCGTTCTAACATGCCAGTAAGTAGTGCTACAGTACCTCTCTAAGTGAATGGATGACCTATAGTTGACCACACACACACACACACACACACACACACACACACACACACACACACATACATATATATATATATATATATATATATATATATATATATATATATATATATATATATATATATATACACACACACACACACGAGGGGAAGTCAATAAGTAAGTCACACATGGCTGTAGAAAAATAACTAAATATGATAACAACTTGAAACGAGTTTATTGTTGTACATACATTGTCCCTTTATTTCTCAACATAATTTCCACAAACATTGATGCACTTATCCCATCGTTTTATCAGTCCTCCCAAACCGGCCGCATAGAACTGCGTGCTCTGTTTTCCAAACAACATTTTCACTTCACATTCAACTTCGGCGTCATTCGCAAAATGTCTCCCACCAAGATGGGTTTTCAGTAGACCAAAAAGGTGGAAATCGTTTGGAGCTAAGTCGGGGCTGTAAAGTGGATGCTCCAAAACTTCCCACCTTAGTTGGTTAATTTTCTCCTGAGTTAATTGAGCCGTATGCGGTCTGGCATTGTCATGAAGAAGCAACACTCCTCTGGTCAGCGGTCCTGGAAGTTTTCTTCGAATTGCATCATGAAGCATCGATAGAACTTCACAGTAAAATTCAGAATTAACATTGTCACCTTTCTTCTTGAAATTCGTTAAAAGCCCTCCTTGACAATCCCAGAACACTGTCACCATAACCTTCCCTGCCGATGGCATAACCTTGAATTTTTGGACACAAGGCGAAGAAGGATGTTTCCATTTCATTGAAGCACGCTTTGATTCGGGCTGGTAGTCAGCATAAACAGGAAGTATTTCCTTATGAATGCCCTTAGCAGGCAGTCCTTTTGCCCACGAAAATCGCACAACGCGTTGCTCTTTGGTTGTACACTCCGTAAATATAGTCGCCATTTTGTTTATGCGCTGCACATGCGCATGAGACACCTAGCGCCACCTGACAAACCGGAATATAAAGTTCGATGTTGCTGTCACTGAATGACACCTATATATATATATACCCAGCATGTGAAGACAGTATTCTGCAGAAATCATTGTTGATTCAACGGGCAAAACAGCGCTTACCTGCAAAGCGTTGTGGAACGTAATGAGCACGGCAAGGCACGTAGAGCGCCCTGGTCATCTACTGCACCTGTAATCGTCTCCAGTCGTTTTGACTTGTCTTGCCACTGGACTCAGATGGGCTCAGGCGAGAGAGTGAGGTCGACGAATTGCGCAACTCTTCCACACTTCCATCCAATTCATTGCGCAAGTCATTCTTCATCCAACTTCATATATCACCTTCAAGCCCTGTGGCGATGGTCGAGCGGCGAAGCGGCAGGCGTGGGTACGCTGGCAGCCGTAGTCGCAGACCTGCACACAGGCGGCTCAGGCTATTTGATCATCTTCTACTGACCCGAGCAGCAGTGGGATTCGGCAGCCCCCTGAGCGATTGAGCAGCCCTCTATAGGAAACACTGCTCACCTCCATAGCATGAGGAAGGAGCTATAAAAGGTGCCCTAAACATTGTCTGCTTCACCATTACCCAACCAGCTAGTTGCGGTTGGTGGGTACCCTATACTGCGGTCGACATACAAAGTAAAAACAGGTAAAGCTAACAGAGCAAACCATATTCCCTTGACAATCGGAACTTGGAATGTACGCAACCTACTTGATAGAGACGGCGCGTCGGATACAGAGATACGAACAGCACTGATTGGGAGAGATCTGGGCAGGTACTACATCCACAATGCAGCCTTGAGTGAGTCACGACTTGCAGAAGGCCAAATCTGTGAAGTAGGTGCCGGCTACACATTCTTCTGGAGTGGAAGGAAAAGCGAGGAAAGACGCCAGTCCGGTGTGGGAGTTGCCATTATGTTTGGTTGGCAAACTAGCTGGATTTCCGAAGGCTATAAACGACAGGCATATGACCATTAAGTTGTCCCTGCTGAATGGAAGGAAGTATGCAACCATCATGAGTGTCTACGCACCAACCATGACCAATGAAGATGACGTCAAGACCAAGTTCTGTGAAGACCTGCACAATGTATTAACATCTGTTCCCAAAGGAGACAAACCAAGGAGACTATGTCATCGTCAGGGGAAGTGACAGACAAGACGTTCGGGTGACAAAATCCATGTGTGGTGCCGAATGTTGGACAGACCATCGTCTCATAATCACAAATGCAACAACAACAACAAAAATAACTCATTAAATGTCACCTGCCTAAACAGCACATGAATGCAGCTGTCGTTTGAAAATATGCTGGAAGACCGCCTCAAGCCCAATGCTGAAGCTAAACAGGATGCGGAAACAGAGTCGAGAGCCCTAAAGGATATCATTACAACACTGCTATGGAAATCCTGGGTCCAGCCCCCCGAAAGCATACAGACTGGTTTGATGAAAATTCCGAAGATATCAACCAATTGCTGGCTGAGAAACATCTTCTTCTCAACGCACATTTGAATGACCAGAAGTCAACATTTAAAAAAAAAAAAAAAAAAAAAAAAAAAAAAAAAAAAAAAAAAAGATGCTTTCAAGAACATTCAGAGAGTAGTGCAGCAGAATCTTCAGCACATGCGGGCATCCTGGCTGAGCAGCAAAGCTGATGAAATTCAGGGCTTTGCTGACAGACATGATATGAAGAACTTCTACTACTCACTGAAAGCGGTCTATGGTCCTACATCACCGGGCATAGTTCCCTTCCTCAGTGCAGATGGGGGAACATTAGTCACCGATAAGAAAGAAATCCTTCAACGCTAGGCAGAGCATTTCAGCAACATCTTAAATGCAACTTCCTTTTTCGATGATGAAACCATCAACTGACTTCCTCAAGTTCTCATCAATGATACACTTGATGATCTGCCAACCATAGTGGAAGTAAACAAAGCCATCCAGCAACTTTCCAGCGGTAAGGCGCCAGGTCCTGACTCCATCCCAGCAGAGATATACAAGGCAGGTGGGCCGGTCCTAATAGAGCAGCTTCACCGCGTCTTTACAAACATATGGGTGAAAGAAACCTTGTTAAAGATTTCAAGGACGCGTCAAAAGTCCACCTTTACAAACGTAAAGGAAACCGCCAATCCTGTGACAATCACCGAGGCATTTCCTTGCTCTCAGTTGCAAGGAAGATACTCGCCAGAATGCTTCTCAATCGCGCCAGGGCCCATCTCTATCAAGGTCTTCTTCCTGAGAGTCAATGTGGCTTCAGAAAAGAACAAGGAACTGTTGACATGATTTTCGCTGCAAGGCAGCTGCACGAGAAATGTCAGGAACAGAACTCCGAAATGTTCTCCACTTTCATTGACCTTACCAAGGCTTTTGATACAGTCAGCAGAGAAGGACTGTGGAAGATTGTGGCGAAATATGGCTGTCCACGAGAGTTTGTCCAAATAGTGCGGCTATTTCATGATGGTATGAAGGCTAGAGTACAGGAAAATGGTGAACTGTCTGAGCCCTTTCCTGTCACCAATGGAGTGAAGCAAGGATGTGTCCTGGCACCAACACTGTTCAGCCTCATGTTTTCAGCTATGCTGACGAATGCCTTCGAGAATAACGACATTGGAATAGACATCAACTACCGCATGGATGGAAAGTTGTTCAATCTCAGAAGGTTGAAAGCTAAGACTAAAACTAACAACAACACCGTCAGAGAGCTCCTGTTTGCTGATGATTGAGTTCTATATGCCAACTCAGAGGCAGACATGCAACACAATGTTTCAGCTTTCTCATATGCCTGTGCCAACTGTGGGCTCAATATCAACTTAGAGAAGACGGTATTTATGTAACAGCCAGCTCCAGTGAATGGTCACACCGTGCCGAATAAAGTGAATGGTCATAGACTAAGTGTAATGGACAAATTCACCTATCTTGGCAGCACTGTGTCACAAGCTGCCACAATTGATGACGAAGTGAATGCAAGAATCTCCAAGGCCAGCGCGGCCTATGGCGCTGCCTTCTGTACAAGAATATATTATCCACACTGCTTGTGAAACCTGGACTGTTTATCAGCGACACGCTAGGAAATTAAACCACTTCCACGCAGTCTGCCTTAAGAAGCTACTGAAGATTAAATGGCAAGACAAGATCCCAGACACTGAAGTCCTAGAAAGAGCGTCCATGCCCAGTATCCATACTCTACTAATGGCAGGATCCATCAGTACTGAAGCATACTTTAACCGGAAGCCATTTTTTTCCGCGCTTGCGCAGAAGGGTGTCGTCGTGTCTACATCATTGACTATTAACATACACTTTGTATATCTCATTGGATATATTTAAATCACTCGTGCCAATAACGAATTACCATCTCCGCTTCTGGTAAAATGGCCGGTCTAAACATTGTGCATATAGCCGGTGGTTAGATTTGAAATTGTCTTTGAGATAATTTCACTATTTGGCATACCATAAATAATTATAATAATTTTAGTACAAGGCATAGATATTCGTTAAATTTAGCTGCATTTTCGAATTCTGCATGCAAAGATACATAAATTTGGAAAGTTTCATTTAAAAATATTGGGTCCCTCTGGTAGAAAAAAATTCGTTTCGCGGGCATGATAAATTCCTCTTTGTGATTGTAAATCCACATTGTCGGCACGCAATAAAATTTTGTTTTAGTACAAGGCATAGATATTCGTTAATTTTAGTTGCATTTTCGAATTTTGCATGCAAAGATACATAAATTTGGAAAGTTTCATTTAAAAATATGTGGCCCCTCTGGTAGAAAAAAATTCGTTTTGTTTGCGGACATGATAAATTCCTCTTTGTGATTGTAAATCCACATTGTCGGCAAGCAATAAAAAATTTTTTTGGTACAAGGCATAGATATTTGCTAATTTTAGTTGCATTTTTGAATTGTGCATGCAAAGATAAATTTGGAAAGTTTCATTTAAATATATGGGGACCTTCTGGTAGAAAAAAATTAATGAATTAATAATTATTTTTGCGGACGTGATTAAATTCTCTTTGCGATTGGAAAAATAAATAAATCCTTTTAATAAAAATATATGTACTTTCTCATTATATAAAGATATCATCTCTTATTATTATATGATTGCATGTAATTATTAAATATTAATTTTACGTAAATTTATTTAGAATTTGACTGACTATCATGGCAAGGACTGCTGATGATCTCAGATCCCATCTATCTGCGTTCGAAGGAGGATATCCTATAAGTACAGGATACATTGCCCGCCTGCTGGTTGTGGACAGTTGTTCTGTACCTGATGTGTTAGGAAAAGTCCAAACCATTGTGGCGACAAATGATCCAGGGAAAGACATATTTTTGCCGACATATTAAATCCCTCTTTGACTTTGCCTTTGGAAATCCAAAATGTCGGCATGCGTTTCACTTTTTAAAACGTGCAATTCTTCTTCTTCTTCTTCTTCTTCTTCTTCTTCTTCTTCTGCGTTCATCCGGAGTTTTTTTCGTATGTGATTGCGTTGTGCCCGTTTACAGCAGAGCTGCGTTCTTGCGCTGTTAGGCCGACACATCCGACTTCTGCAGGCATTTGTTGACCGGGTTAACCTTCCCGGAAACGTGCAATTCGAACTACTACCTTGTGAGCCAATCTCTTTAATTAATGACAAATGTTTAAATGTTTGCATAAAGGAGAAATCTTTTTTTTAGAAAAATATAATTTCTCATTGTATAAAAACTGTCATTTACTGCCAATATAGTACCTTGCGGTGTATGGCAGAGGGGTCTTTGAGCCTGAGGAATAAAGTCCGCCTGGCTAGTGCAGTCGCCGCGAACTGTGCAGGTTAGGATTTTCTTTTTGCCCCCGACAGAAAAAAATCTGACACCTTACCGAGGGATCGAACCCGGGCGTCCCGAATGAGAGTCCGGCATTCTAGCCTCTCGGCCAGCCGCTCCTCCTCTCATTATATAAAGATATCTATTTTAGCATGAACTATCAGATTTTAAATTTGAGTATTTACTAATGGGACACCACCGAAAGATAGGCCTTGAGAAACCGAATCTAATGGTACCAAGATGTTGCTTGTATGTCAATTAGAAGCGAAGATATGCAACTTTGAGTGTCGTGATCGTAAACACAGAAATTAATGAATATAACTACTAATTAGCGGCCATTTTTATATGCTAATTAGGTAACATTGCATACTATCTAAACAGGATATAACACATATCGTGCGTTGCACAATTCCGCAGAATACAAGATACAACTTACCAGGGTTTAAAGCTAATATAAAGAATGCTCGTGGTAATTAATGAATATAACTACTAATTAGCGGCCATTTTTATATGCTAATTAGGTAACATTGCATACTATCTAAACAGGATATAACACATATCGTGCGTTGCACAATTCCGCAGAATACAAGATACAACTTACCAGGGTTTAAAGCTAATATAAAGAATGCTCGTGGTAATTAATGAATATAACTACTAATTAGCGGCCATTTTTATATGCTAATTAGGTAACATTGCATACTATCTAAACAGGATATAACACATATCGTGCGTTGCACAATTCCGCAGAATACAAGATACAACTTACCAGGGTTTAAAGCTAATATAAAGAATGCTCGTGGTAATTAATGAATATAACTACTAATTAGCGGCCATTTTTATATGCTAATTAGATAACGTTGAATTATATGTAAAAATAAATGACATGAGCAATTAGGCTTGGCTACACCGATCGCAATGATGTATGGTTGCTAGGGTGTTCGTGTATGGTTGCTAGGGTGTTCGTTTAAAAATAAACAAGCTACACCAGTAAGAACATAAATTTTGATAACTTCTGCTATGACCTTGGTTTGGACACGAAAAAAAGATGTGCAGAGGAGATCTTTTGTGTCAATTTCTGCGTTAATGACCACGACACTTAAAGTTGCATATCTTCGCTTCTAATTGACATACATGCATCATCTTGGTACCATTAGATTCGGTTTCTCAAGGCCTATCTTTTGGTGGTGGTCCCATTAGAAAATACTCAAATTTAAAAATCTGATGGTTCATGCTCCACAAGCTCCCTAAACTATTTTTTTACGGCGAACTGCGTTGTGATAAACGCTCCCAATTTGGCCAGAGGAAACGCTTAAAAGACCCTCTGAAAATCTCACTGAAAGCTTTTGAAATTCATCATGAAACCTGGGAGACTGCTGCCAAAGACCGAAATTCGTTTCGTACTTCATTACCCAAGGGTGCAGTTACTTGTGAAGCAGCCAGGACTGAAAGAGCTGTGAAGAAAAGGCTGAACAGAAAAACCACTGCAGGAGATCCTTCTCCTGGAACGTCAAGCATTCTTTGCCCACACTGATAAAGAACATGTCGTGCCAAAATAGGCCTTGTCAGCCATCTTAGAACTCAGGGCTCCATATTTTCAACCCCACTGGAAGAAATGAATGGTCATCACCATTCTTGATGGACAAAAAAAAAAAACACACACACACACATACACAATCACACACACACACACACACACACACACACACACACACATATTTTTTTTTGGGAACCAAAAAGCAGCAAATAAAATGGGAAATAAAGAAGGAAATTATGAACATATAAAGTTGGGAGTAAGACAGGATTGTGTTTTGTCACCAGATCTCTTCTCCCTCTATAGCGAAGTAATAATGAGAGAGATCAAAGAAAAGCCAGGAATAATATTTGGAGGTTATAATATAAATAATATACGCTATGCAGATGACACAGAATTGATAGCGGATAATGCAACAGATCTACAACAATTGTTGGACATTGTAGTAACAGAGAATGCAAAGAAAGGACTCTCCTTGAATATCAAGAAAACAATAACAATGGTGGTATCAAAGAAACAGGTAACACCCACATGTGAAATAGAGACAGAAGGGAAAATTCTTCACCAAGTGGGTAGTTTTAAATATCTAGGGACATTTATAACATCAGATGGAAGACGCACAATAGAGTTCAAGAGCAGAATAGGGCAAGCAAAGGCTACACTTTAAAAAATGAAGAATATTTTATGCAATAAGTCGCTATCATTGAATATAAGAAAGAGAGCACTGAGGTGCTATATAGAACCTGTTTTACTGTACGGCTGTGAATCTTGGAATATTAATGAACAAACCAGGAAGAGATTGGAAGCAACAGAGATGTGGTTCCTTAGACGAATGTTGCGAATTCCTTGGACTGCCAAATTAACTAACGACGAATGCCTTAAAGAGGCTGACGAAACTAGAACATTATACACAACAATAAAAAAATAGACAAACAGCTTACAGAGAGAGAGAGAGAGAGAGAGAGAGAGAGAGAGAGAGAGAGAGAGAGAGAGAGAGAGAGAGAGAGAGAGAGAGAGAGGTGTAACGTTGGAGACAAACGATCGCGTACAGTACAAACGAAGGCCGCGCAGTACTAACATCGCTAAGCGCTAGCCTAGTAGCCTAGTTTTGCACGCGTGCGCAACCTCACTTTAATTGGCCTTACTACACAGCAGTAAAAGGTTTCTTAGTAGTGGCACTGTGTTCAGTTTATCTCTTTCATTATTTTCCTTATTAACCCCATCAATTATGAGTTCGAAGAACGGTAATGGTGCTGTTAGGAAGTAGAAACGTATAACGGTGGAGGTAAAGAAGGAAATAATCATGAAACATGAACATGGAGTTCGTGTGTGTGACATCGCAAATGATTACAGCATGGCAAAATTAACTACCTCCACCATCATAAAGAACAAAGAGTTACTTAAATCTGTCGATATGGCTAGAGGCGTAAAAATGCTGCAGAAGCAAAGACCTCAAATCTTAGAGAAAGTTGAACATCTTCTCTTGATCTGGATCAATGAAAAGCAACTTGCAGGAGACAGTGTTAGTGAGGCAATAATATGTGAAAAGACGAAGCTGTTGCACGGTGATTTATTGTCGAAATTGCTTGTTACAAGTGCTGAGACTGATGATTTTAAAACCAGCAGAGGTTGGTTTGAAAAGTAAAAAACAGACGTGGTATTCATAGTGTAATTAGGCACCACCGAGAGGCTTCAAGTTCTAACGAGAAAGAAGCAGAAGCGTTCAAGGTGGAATTTGATAAGATCATCACAGAGGAAGACTACGTTCCACAACAAGTCTTTAATTGCGATGAAACGGGTCTCTTCTGGAAGAAAATGCCAAAGTGGACCTTTATAACCTAGGAGAAAGCACTACCGGGGCACAAACCAATGAATGACAGGCTAACTCTGCTGTTATGTGCCAATTTAGTGGATGAGATTGTGCCCTTGAGTAATAAAATGGGCCTGGAAGTCGATGGCAACGACTTGGAGGAGCTGATTGAGGACCACAGTGGAGAGCTCCCTACAGATGAGCTTGCGGATCTTCAGAATGAACAGCTAAAGACGTTAAAGGGGGAATAGTCGACCGATGATGAGGAGCCAGTGACCGTTTCAACTGCTAGGATTAAAGAAATTTACAGCAAGTTGGCAGACGTCGAAGATTTCATTGTGAACCATCTTCCAAACAAACTTGTTGCTAACAGGGCAATAAACCTGATGAATTATAACACGATGGCCCACCCCAGAAAGATTCTCCAGCAAAGGAAGCGACACATTTCCCTTGATAGTTCTTGGTGCAGAAAGATTCCCAGTCGGCTGCCAAGGCGACAAGAAACTCCTAAAACTATTGATTCAGAATAGCAAAGAAAGTGACAAATTTCCCATGATCGTTTTCTTGGTAAGAAAGATAGACTAAATCTTTTTTTAAATTTTACATTTAATTTATTTGGTTGTTTTCTTTCTCTTTATTTAGTACGTGAAGTACACGCATTCTTTGCGTTTTGTCAGGTAAACGACCGGATGTTAACGAAACAGAACGATTCTTTCATCTTGAAAAGGATTGTCTCTATTTCAATGATTTCAATGTTTCGGGTTACGAACCGAGTTCTGGAACGAATTAAGTTTGTAACCCGAGGTACCACTATATATAAAATTATCACTTGGTTAAGTATTGCCCCTTCTATTTCCATTTCACATATTAGTGTCACTTTTGTCATTGATATCACCATTGTTACACTTTTCTTGATATTCAAGGATAACAAAGAGGAACAGTATGATATTAGATTTAATAATGAAGGACCACAAATTTTGAAGATGGAGGTTCGAAATGGTCTTAATCATATGAAAGCTGGCAAGGCGCCCTGTGCAGATAACATCACAACAGCTTTAGAAGAATTTGGAATAGATCAAGTCAACAGACTCCTGAACACATTATATAATACTGGAGATACACCTTCTGAATTATGTGTAATTCTATATTTATTGCAATCCCAAAGAAATCAGGAGCCTTGTGATGTGATCGACATCGAACAATTAGTATAATGAGCCACATTACGAAGATTTTGCTGAGAAATATCATGCAAAGAGTGAGGAAGAAATACAATCCGAAATATGAGAAGAACAATGCGGGTTTGTAGAAAAAAATGTAAAATTAATGCTGTGCCTGGGCTGAAAACATTAACTGAACGTTCTATAGAAGTAAACAAAGACATGCATTTTTGCTTTATTGGCTACACAAAGGCTTTCGATAAAGTGAGACATGTCAACATGATAAAGATGCTTGAAGATCTACACATTGATGGGAAAGACCTTAGACTTGTAGAAAACATACATTGGAAACGACAAGCTGCCAGAAGGATTGATAATGCAGTGGGACAATATCAGCCTATTAAGAGAGGTGTGAGACAAGGAAGGGTAATGTCTCCAGATCTGTTTTCCCTGTACGGTGAAATTATTTTCAGAAATGTAGAAGATATGAAAGGAATCATCATTGGGGGACGTAACATCTTTATAATAATAATAATAATAATAATAAGTCTTTATTTTCAAAGGGTTAAGAATTGGGCACGCAGGCCCGTCTGACATTCTGCCCTTCTTCTCTATTTCCTCTCATACATTCTTTCATTCAACATCACTTATGAAGCAACTTTTGACAACAAAAGAACATTAAAACGCATGAAAAATAATCAATAACAAATGACTCACTGAAGCAGTGTTTAACATGGGCATTATAAATACCTAAGGAGGTTGTAACGTGACATACATAAGGGAATGTTTTTTGGCTAGTTGTCGTTTGAGATAAGTTACCATTATTGTCTTTTTTGTGTTGTTTGTTATGGGGGCATGTAGTCTGTACTAAGGTAGTGTTCAAACAGGTTGCGAATGTATGTATCATGATTGGTGGTGTCTTTGATTTCTTGTGGAAGATTGTTCCACAACTGAGCGGCAGAGTATGCTAAGCTTGTTTTATATAAGTCTATCCTAGGTTTAGGGACATGAAGTATATTTAGTCGTTCGCTATGTCTAGCGTTATATTTAAACAATGGCCAAAGGTAGCTTGGAGCATTTTGAAATAGGATTTTGTGAATTAGTTTGGTTTTATTAAAAAGCAGGCGCTTGTGGAGTGGCAGTAACCGGAGACGTTTATATAGGTTAGAATTGTCGGTAAGCTTTTCACCATTAATTAAACGCACTGCCCTTTTCTGGAGTGAATATAGGCGTTTTGTTATTGATTTGGAGCATCCATCCCAGACTGTGGAGCAGTAATCAATATGTGTTTGTATATGAGAAGTATAGAATATCTTTCTTGTGTTTTCGTCAAGGAAATTTTTAATTTTGGCAAGTTGGTATACTTTTTTGGCAATTTGTTTAACTAGAGCATGAACATGTGAGTTAAAAGTTAGATTTTGATCTATGATAACACCCAGTGTCTTGTGCTCGGTGACACTTTCTACAGGCGTGCTGCCAATGTGCAGCTGAAGAGTTCTCTGCGAGTTTAGAGTGTGAAGTCTTTGCCTGGTTCCTATTAACATAGACTTTGTTTTAGTAATGTTAATTTGCATGCGGTTTGCATGACTCCAGTTAACTACACTATTTATTTCCTGTTGCAAGGATAATTCTAGCACATTACGATCAACAGCGTTTGTATATACTGTGCAGTCATCAGCAAATAGATCGCAGGACGACGACAGATTTAATGGAAGATCATTTATATAAATGGCAAATAATAGAGGGCCAAGAATAGACCCCCTGAGGTACTCCAATATTAATGGTAATGGCTTGAGATAAAACTTTATTGTGTGATACTACTTGCTTTCTGTCTAATAAGAATGATTTTATTAATGTCACTATATTAAAACTTACTTTCATTGTTTCTAGTTTTTTAATTAGAATAGTATGATCTATCATATCGAATGCTTTCCTAAAGTCTATAAACACCGCTCCACATAGAGTATTGTTGTTAATATTTTGATGCCAGTTTTCTATCATGTTTGTTAGTGCCGTATGGCAAAAATATTTTGGCCGAAATCCTGACTGACTGTCAACTATCAGTTTATGGCGTACTAAGTGATCTAGTGTTGTTTTGTGGATGTGCTTTTCTAGCGGTTTGGATAATGAGGATAATATGGAAATTGGTCTATAATTACTCATGAGACGATCGTCTAGAGGACCAGCTTTTAAATGAGGATACACTTTAGCGATTTTAAAGGCTGATGGGAAGTGACCTCTGGTTAGACATTGATTATAAAAATAAAAGTTAGTGACTCGCAGATCGCCGGTGCAGCATGGCGAAGGATCCGACTACTAATTCCATCTAGTCCTGATGAGTTATTGTTTTTTAGATTACGGAGATGAGTAAATACTTCAGTTGTCGTCATTAGCGGTATGTTGGAGGAAATGTGTCCATAGCATTTGTTCTCACAGAATGATGATAATAAAGATATGTCATGAGGCGCATCTGGTATTGCAGCCTTCAGTTGGTTTATGTCGGACTGAAAGTATCTACTGAATTTATCACATGTAACCTGATTTGATGGTAATGATTGTGATGATTTGTGTTTGTTTGTCAAGGTATTAATTGCTTTCCATATATCTTTAGTGTTGGTTTTATCTATTACTATGTTCTTAAAATAGTTTTTCTTTTCCTTCCGAATAACATATTGAACTTTGTTTCTCAGACTACGGTACATAGTTAGATCTCTATTTTTGTGAGCCCTGTCGCGATCTCTCATAAGTTCAACTACTTCCTGTGTGATCCACGGGAGCTTTGTGTGATGTTTAACACGAACTTCCTTAAATGGAACATGTTTATCAAATATACTTAGAAAGGTCTTTAGCCAGTGGTCCAGAGCATCGTCTGGGTCAGGAAGCTGGTAAACATAATCTAGAGATGAGTTGACCAAATCTTGTAAGAAGACGTCTCGATTGAAATTTTTGTAATTTCTATATTTTATGCTTATATGTTTGTGTTTGGGAGTTTTGGTGCCCCTTTTCGACCACGTGCAACATACTGGATAGTGATCGCTCATTGCATTGATAGGTACACTACATTCTGTGATGTTATCAGCACGCGTAGTATAAATATGATCTATAAGTGTTGCAGATGATTTAGTGATTCTAGTGGCTTGTTTGACTAACTGTTGGAAATTATATGACTCTATTATGTTTTCCCATGTTTTGTTTGATTTGTTAGCGTCTATGTTGAAGTCACCTAGCAATATTATTTCCCTAGCATTACTAAAGACTACATCCATCATAGTGGTGAATTTTTCATACCAGATATTTCCTGCACTGGGGTTTCGATAAAGATAGCCAACTACTAGCGGTATGCAATTTTGAAGTTTAACCTCTATCCATACACACTCAATCTCACAGGTTTCAAAGTCTAGCTTGCGGTGGGCGTTAACCGAGTTGGAAATATAAACTGCAATACCCGTCTCTTGTTTCTGATAGGGATCTCTTCTAATGGTTTTAAAACCTCTGATAGCGTCAATAACATTAGATATGCGGATGATACAGTATTGATTGCAGACAATGAGCAGGATATGCAACAATTAGTAAATGCTGTTGTTGCACACAGTGAACAACTATGGTTAGAATTAAATTGTAAGAAGACACAGATTATGGTCGTCACTAGGAAGAAGGACATGTTTAAAATGTTTGCATATCCTTTACAGGACATCGCTGTCAACATCAGCATCTTTCAGCTGATTATTGATTTAATGGCAAGATTACGCTTAGTAATTTGACATTGATTTCTGACCGGCCGGCTCACATACCCCGTAAGTTACCGACGCGATTCGAACCACTGCTGATTCTCACCGTCGTCACGTTACTTACGAGAGTATACGAGATTACGGAGAAAAGTCGCTAACCTCTAGGCCAGGAAGCCGGAAAGAAGGATACACTGCAATGTAATATACAAGTAGATGGGAATATTCTTAAAGAAGTGAATTGGTACAATTATCTCGGAACAGTCATAACATCTGATGGGAAATGCCTTGAAGAGATTAGAATAAGAATCGTCATGGCAAAGGTAGCCTTTTGCAAGATGAACAACACACTGACCAATAAAAACATGTCAATTGCAACGAGAAAAAAGAGTGTTGAGATGCTACATAGAACCTGTACTTTTGTATGGATGTGAAGCGTGGACAATGAGCAGATAAGCTGCAAAACATCTGATGGCTGTGGAAATGTTGTTCCTGAGGAAAATGCAAAGAATACCATGGACAGACAGAAAAACCAGTGACCAAGTCCTACAAGATACAAATGAAAATCGTACACTGATTAGAGAAAATAGACGTAAAGAGTCAAAAGTTGTTGGTTACGTTACGAGAAGAAATAAATTGGAGAACTTGATAACAACTGGCAAGATCGAGGTGAAGAGAACAAGGGGAAGGCAGAAAAGTAAATACCTGGATGGCTTGGCCACGTGGTATGGTCGAGACAAGAACACAGAGCTGATCCATGACTCTGATGATCGAGTGAGATGGCCAATTATGACCTCCCACACTCATCGGCACGGCACATGATGAATGAATAAAGTTGAGACTAACAAATGCTAGTGCAAAGAACACCATAGACGTGATTACGTAATAAGATATGCACGCGTCTATTAGACAGAACGCCATAGATGCGATTAAATAAAAAGATATGCACGCGGCTATTCGACAGAACGCCATAGACGTGATTACATACAAAGATATGCACTCGCCTGTTCGACAGAAAGCCATAGACATAATTATATACAAAGATATGCACGCGTCTATTCGACAGAACACCATAGATGTGATTAAATAAAAAGATATGCACGCGTCTATTCGACAGAAAGCCATAGATGTGATTAAATAAAAAGATATGCACGCGTCTATTCGACAGAAAGCCATAGATGTGATTAAATAAAAAGATATGCTCGCGCCTATTCGACAGAACACCATAGATGTGATTACATAGTAAGATATGCACGTGTCTATTCGACAGAACGCAATAGATGTGACTACGTAGTAAGATATGCACGTGTCTCTTCTACAGCAAGCCATAGATGTGACTAAATAAAAAGATATGCACGCGCCTATTCGACAGAAAGCTATAGACGTGATTACATAATAAGATATGCACGCGTCTATTCGACAGAACGCCATAGATGTTATTACATAATAAGATATGCACGCGTCTATTCGACAGAACGCTATAGACATGATTACATAATAAGATATGCATGCGTCTATTCGACAGAAAACAGAAGCGTTTCCTAGACTGTGCCTACAGGAGTGAGCACACTGTGGGCTGTAGTTATGGGAACTTGGTGACGCTACACTCCCTCAACAGCACTCACCACGCGGTGTGTGGCAACAACTTGGCAGGTACTGCACTCATCCACCGTGTCATTGACTGTGTGAATGTGGCCATGTGTGTTTGTGTGTGTGTGTGTGTGTGTGTGTGTGTGCGCGCGTGTGTGTGTGTGTGTGTGTGTGTGTGTGGCAACAACTTGGCAGGTAGGCAACCATCCACTGTATCATAAACTTTGTGAGTGTGGTTGTGTGTGCGTGTTTGTTTGTGTGTGTGTGGGGGGGGGGGGGTGAGTGGGGGTTCTTCCAATGAAAACCTTATTGTTTTCTTTTTATATATTCTGAAAGAGTAAAGATCAAATGTATCATTTTTCGATGTAGTCACCTTTGCGCTCAATGCAAGTCTTCCAGCGCCGATAATGTGCTTGGATTCCTGTACAAACAAATTCTCTGGGGTCACTACTCGGTGTAATTCACCCATTGTGAACTTTCTGTCACAGAAGTCACGCCGTTTTAAAGCTTCCTACTCCACTCATATACTTGCCGGACTGACAGGCATGCATCACCATACTGGACCTTCATTCGCAGATGAATTTCTATACGTTTCACCCCTTCACTGATCTCAAAACAGATACCAGAACTCTGCACCTTTTTGTGCATATTAAAAGTGGGATGACCATCTTTAATCTGTACTTATGACCTCACCGTGTTCGTCTGCACCGTGATGTCACGTGCTTACCACTCATTTATTTTATATTCTCCTTAACAACAATATTGACAGGCTACAAGACATTGGCATGGTTATCGTAATTTCTATCACTCTTTTAAGATTTTGATTTGAATCTCCCGCGTATGTGGCAACAACTAGGGAGGTATGCATCCATCCACTATGTCATGGACTGTGTGAGTGTGTATGAGTGAGTGTGTGTGTGTGTGCGTGTGTGTGTGTGTGTGTGTGTGTGGTTGTGTGTGTATGCGGAAACTAGGCAGGTATGCATCCATCCACTGTGTCATAGACTGTGTGAGTGTGTATGAGTGTGTGTGTATGAGTGTGTGTGTGTGGTTGTGCGTGTGTGCGGAAACTAGGCAGGTATGCATCCATCCACTATGTCATGGACTGTGTGAGTGTGTGAGTGTGTGAGTAGGTGTGTGTGTGTGTGCGTGTGTGTGAGTGTGGTTATGTGTGTTCGTGCGAGTGTATGTGTGCGTGCATGTGACAACAATTTAGCAAGTACTATGTTCATCCATGAACTGTGTGTCTATTTGTGTGTGTGAATGTGTGTAAGGGTTGTGAATATGTTTGTATGTATGTGTACGTGTGTGTTAGGGTGTTCGTATGTGTGTGTGTGCACGTGTGTATTGTTTATGTATGTACGTATGTGTTTATGTGAATATGTATGTACTTGTGTATGTATGAGTGAATATATACATGTATTTGTGTGTGTAACAAAAACTTAGTAGGTAAACATTCATTCATTTTGTCATGGACTCTCTCTGTGTGTGTGTGTGTGTGTGTGTGTGTGTGTGCCCGCGCGCGTGCGCGCTTTTGTGTGTGGTACTACATTAATCCATTTTTGCATGGGGCGTGTACGTTCTTCTTCCACGTTCTTTGTCTTCTTCTTAGCCTTCTTCTTTCATCCTTTATTCTTCAATTGGGGCACAGGTCTTCAAGCAACTCACTCCAAGCACCCTTATCATCAGCTATCCCATACAACTCACTCCAAGCTCCCCTATCATTAGCTATCCCATACAACTCACTCAATGTCCTTCCCTTATTATTCATTTGTCTCTACTTCTCTTCTCATTGAGTTTTATTTTCTTCTCCCTCTATTTCTTTTGCCCTGCGGGTTTCAAAGTTCTTTCTAGTTAAACTGCTCTCAGATTTTCTCAATATATGTCTAGCTTTTTTCCGTGATCTCCACGTTGGTGATTCTATCATCACATTTAATTCCTTCTGTTTTGCACAGGCAGCAATTAGTACATGTTTGAAGTTTATTCGTTACGCTTTTTTATTATACTCCGTGTATCTGATACATACAGTAGTGCCCATTTAATATTATAAATGAATATTCTAAGTCATGTGCTCAGTTTAATTTCGTTTGCCTTCCACACATTTCCTAGTCCTATGAAAGCTTTTCTAACCTTCTGTACTCATATATCTTTATCTGTTCCACCCCAGTTTGTCTACAACCTATCTGAATAGGTGTATGATTCCGTCTCTTGAAGTGAGCCTTCACCAAGGAAAACCAAATTATCAGTTGTTTGATTATAGTTTTCATCATCTTTGTCTTTGCCCTACTAATGTTTAAACCCAATCGTGACGTCCATCCAATGTTGTTAGTTATCCATATCTTATTTTGTGCTAGACAGGAGGGCAAATGTTATCAGCGAGACTCTTTTTAAGAGAAATCTATTGAATTTCATTTCTTGCAATATATACTATCTTCATAATCCAGTCAATATTCAGTAAACATAGTAAAGATGACAAAAGTATCCCTGTCACACTCGTGGTCTGTTTTCGAATGCCTCTGTTAGTTTCCTCTCATGGATAACACTACACCCTATGTCTTTATGTGTTGCCTTTATTCAATGAATAATTTTCTGTGGTACTCTATAACGCTTCGTTTGCTTCCAAAGAAATTGCCTATCAACGCTATAAAAGGCTTTTTCATAGTCCACAAATTCAATGTAAAGTGGTTCGATGTTTTGTCCTATTATTACGCACAGCTCTTGGATTTTTTTTTTTGTTTGTTTTGTTTGTTTGTTTGGATTGTTGTTTTTTTTTTGGTCAGTGCCATCTCGTAATCTCTCCAGAATGACCCAGCTTAATATTAACATTATCCCTCTTTAATTTGCATACTCCTGTAGGTCCCCTTCCTTTGCCAACTTCATCAGGAATTCTTCTCTCTAGTCCGCGGTTTTATTTCTTCATTTTCCCAGATCTGCTAAATAATCTGTGAAGTAATTCAGTTCTGGTGTTTAAATTAATTGCATCCGCCTCTGCAAGGAAGCCATCTGGACCATCAGCTTTCATGTCCTTCAGAAGTTCGACAGCTTTACTTCGTCAGATGGTTGATATCCCAGCTCCACTTTTGTGGGCTGGATTTCTGGAGGATCCTCTAGACCAGTGTTTCCCAACCTTTTTTGTGCCATGCCCCACTTAAGCCTTTCTAAAATTCATATTGCCCCCCTCCCCCGCCCCACGCCCCCCTTCAACATATACATTATTTTTAATATTCAAATATTGAAATGTTCACTAAAGAAACTTGAATGATAGGTTTTAGGAAGAAATCACTAGGTAATTATTGAGCAAACACAGTAAGTAAATTTTCAAAACATATAATGGAGAACTGAAATTCAAGTACAAAATAATTTTAATGAAAGATTTTTCTATATTATTTTAATTATTAGTAATTATTTATTATTTAAATTTAGTGATATCCTTGCGCTTGATGCTTGCTGCAAAGAGATCTTATGTCAGGTTCCAATTTAGTTAACTTCAGTCTCAAGTCTCCCCGTTTTGTTATATTCAGCCGATTTCTTCCATTTTCGAATTGCCCCCCTTAACAGTCAAATTGCCCCCCTGTGGGGCGTGGGCCCCACGTTGGGAAACACTGCTCTAGACACTGGTCTATTCAGGGGTTCCTCGATGTATTCAGTCCATCTTTTTAGCTGATCTTTAATGTTAGTGGGCATTTTCCCATTTCTATTTTTGATCAGTTCATGTGGTTGAATATATTTCCCTGCTATCTTCCTCGTGGTACCGCATTAGTCTCTGTAGTTTCCTTTTGATGCTGCTTATTCTACCTCTCTAGCTAGGTCATCAATATATTGCCTTTAATCCGCCTTTATGCGCATCTTAATTTCTTTATTAGTTCTGCTTATTTTTCTAGTGCTCAGACTTTCATAATACTGGTTTTGCTATTATTTAAATATGTTTTTGCTTCTTAATTCTTCTATCGTTTTAAGGGTTTCCGGCATTATCCACGCTGCATGTTTTCTTTCCCATTTGTCAAGTACTTCTAAACATGACTGGCTCCAAATCTTCCGTACTATCTTCGTTTACTAACTGTTATTGTGACTGGTAAATTGTTCCCTAATTTCTCTATTTCTGAGGCATCCTACATTGTTGTGTATCTCTTGAGCTTCAGTGTAATTGTACATATCGGCAGATGTTGATGTGTGGTTGATTCCCTACCTTCTAAAAGAATATGTTGCTTTCATTACAACTTGATGTTTCCCACATAAGAAAGTTTGCTTTCATTACAACTCCGTGTTTCGTACTCCGTATTAAAGTAATATGGTCGTTTTTTTTCTTCCACACTTGATATTTCCGGCTACAATACAATTTTGCTTTCATTACGTTTTGATGTTTATTACTGAAGTTATAAGATTTACTTTCATTAAAATTTTATGTTTATTATTGAAGTAATATATTATCTTCATTATAACTTGATGTTCCTTACTGAAATAATAATATGTTGGTTCCATAACAGCCTTATGTTTTATGTTAAAGTTATATTACTTCATTAAACCAGAAAATTTAGGCTATTGAACTTAAATGTTATAGAATAATTCTTAGAATATCGTCGACCAAGAAAAACAAGAAGGTGAAATACTGACACATTTACAAGATTTAAACATCAGAAGAAAACTGGCTCATAACAATATCATATCTCGGAAACTGAAATACATTTGGTCATAGAACACGAAACAGTGACCTGGGAATACAACTGATGGAACCCAGGTCCCTGGAAAATTGGGCAAGGGTCTACCGGCACGGAGATGGACACAGGACGTTGAAATCACTTTGGTCATGAATAATCATGAGGCAAGGGAACTGGTTAAGGATCGAGAATATTTTTGACAAGGCTTGATGCTACTAATATTTTCCTTTTATTACAACTCTATTTTCTCAGCGGAAATAATATTTAGCTTCCTAATAATTTTTGTTACCTAATAAAGTAGAGCAAATTGACAGTGGGTGATATGTTGGCGATATCTCTGTAACGATGGATCAAGTCACCTGCCTCGCGCTACCAATGTCTTTGATTTGTGCCCGAATATGTCATTTGGTTTACCAGCCAAATTGTTTGGAGACTCCTGAAGGTCATCACTGGATCTTCGGAGTTCGTCCTCTGTGCCACGTTTTAGGTAGGCCTGTCTTCGGAGATCGTGTTCTGTGCGACGTTTTAGGCTGGTCTGTCTTCGGAGTTTGAGCTCTGTGCGACGTTTTAGGTAGGCCTGTCTTCGGAGATCGTGTTATGTGCCACATTTTAGGCTCGCCTGTCTTCGGATTTCGTGCTTTGTGTGCCGTTTTAGGTTGGTCTGTCTTCGGAGTCCGTGCTCTGTGCAACGTTTTAGGCTGGTCTGTCTTCGGAAGGAAGATAGATCTTAAGGGATAGAATCCAGTGCAATGAAATCGATCCTTTGCCATTCTTTTAAAAACTAAAGTAATATTTTGTTTACCTTAAAAGTTTATGTTCGCTGCTAAATTAATATGTTGTGTTCATTACGACATGCATTTACCGAATCAATAATGCTGGACTTTCGCTAGGGTTTCATATTTCCTTCTCTACTCATAAGTTACCTCAATACAACTACAATCTCATAGTCTTTTCTCACTATATATAATTTCAATTTTCAGCGTATAACAGAAGTAGACCATGCATTCTACAAACTAAAGAGAGCATACGCGAATGCCTCCGTCCCTTCTGGAAAGCAAGAGAAAGAGATGAGCGCTGCCAGTAAGTCTTATATTAACTTATACTCAAACATACACGCATTGCTTGTCACTTATAAGACCACGGGAGCTATGATAGTGCAGTAGTTAGTGCATTTAGATACCAGCATAGTAGCCCATCGTTTGATTTCAGATTCTGGTATTGGCCCAGCCTTGAATAATGTATACCGAAGATTTATGTTGTGACGTCACATCAACAGGTGAAATACGTTGCTCTGTTTCGTCAAGCCCGTGGCTCAGTACATCCGACTCGACCAGCATTTGTTCGGGTGTGCTTTCCCTAGCCTGTGACTGTCCCCAGTCTACACGCAAGGCAGCAGGTTTATGCCTCCCTTCGTCTGGTCCCTATCCCTTGACCTGTCCGACACGGAGACTCTACAAGGGCTGCGTCACTGTCTGCATAGCTCTTGAGATCATTGAAACGTGCAAGCTCTTCTACCGCGAAGAGATGGATGCACAGCAGAGGAGAGCTTTGTGTTGGAAAGTAAAGACGATTGGCGTAATACCGGGCACATATTTCCCATCGTGTGCCGTTCGACCATGGAAAATATGGGTCTAGAGAACTATAACAACAAAGGGCATTCATGATATTACATGGGTTTCAAACAAAACAGTGAGAATTAGAAGATACAGACAAGAAAGGACACGTATAAATGCACCCGACAACTAAGCCATTTCTTCCCAAATGATTTTGTCGTATTGCTTAGATAAGCAGAGAGGGATATTTACCTGATTATTCCCTATGGACTCTATAGCTGACTGGGTCTAAAAATATTGATAGCCAGGTCTAGAATGTAATTACCATTTTTTTTATATTTTGTCTAATGTTTTTAAGCGGGAGAGGGTTACTTATTAGGAACGGTAGGGGCCCACTTGTCATCGGGCAAGCTGATCACCTGGCCAATCCGCCACTGCCTTGGAGCATTGCATTCGTGCCTGCAGACGGGGAAATAGGTAACACGGTGGAGGAGACATGACTCCAAACCAGACCTAATACCAGCTAGTCCGTGTGTACTGTCCTGAATCATGAACTGGTTACATCCTAATATGACTTCGCAGATGTGAAGTCCCAGCACCGGAACTGTCAATCTCGCTGGTTTATGAACTTAGGGACAGAAATGAGATCTGTACAACACAGTCTCCTTGGTGACGGTACTTTGGTAGCGGGTCGGGAGACAAATCTCTACTTGAACTCACTCAGTCCATTCTCTGGGTTCCATCGATGCATGAGACTAGGTAGTTAAGACTCAGTTTTCTAACCAACCATCTGACTCTATGGAACCTAACCAACAATCTGATTTTATGGAGTCTAACCAACAATCTGATTCTATGGAATCTAACCAACCATCTATGTCTATGGAATCCAACCAACCGTCTAATTCTGTGGAATGAAAATATAAAATAAGACAAACGACATGAGTGTGTTAAGAACATTCAACCGCTGGTTAATCGTCTTCCACTTCAATACTTGATCTCCGAGCAAATGTTTCCAACAATTTACCAAGTGTCTCTTTACCAGGAAGAGCAATCCACAACTTATAGTATAATGTCACTCAGGAGGTCAGCATGGCACAATGGATAATAACGCGTGTTCTTAAACATCCGATGCGCTGATGCCGAGGTAAAGAGTTCAGCCGCTACATGGGCAGATAGACTAAAATATTGACATGTTGTCCTTGACTTGGGGACGTAAATTACAAGTACCTCTGAAGTCGGGGTGGGTTCGCCAGATGGCGAGGGAAACTGTTAATAGGGAAAGCGAATGCACACGAAAAATTCAGTCCAGTACTACTATAAAAGTAGTGTGCATGGACTACACTTGAGTTCACAGCCAGCGAGTGCAAAAATAAAAAGTCACTCTGGGTTGCCACACACAGCGACCTCTCGCGGAATGAGAGGGTCGATAAGCTCTGTTAAAGCTGGAGTCGTGAAACAAGGCAGGGACAGGCCTTGGAGTATGAAATAGCCTAACAGATGCTAACAGAAAACACAAGAGAAGACTGGATGATCAGGTGAGCAAAGGGAAAGGAAGCACCAAGCACTTTAAATGACAATGATGATGGCTTTAACAGAAGACAAGAATCTAATTTACCAGGCCATGTATATCTTGAGAACATTAGCAGACAGAGTGACTGATGTAAATATAGTGTGTATTTTATGGACAAACACTGAGGAATTTTCGCAAGATGAAGTACGAATGAGAGAGGCTGACCGAGTGGCTAGAAAGCCGGATTCTCCTTCAGGAGACCAGGGTTCGAATCCTCGGTAAGGTGTGGGATTTTTGTATGTCGGGAGCAAAAAGAAATAAAATCCTAACCTGCACATTTCGCGGCGACTGCACTAGCCAGGCGGCCTTAATTCGCCAGGCTCAAAGACTCCCTGTCATACACCACAAGGTACTTACTAACTATATTGGCAGTAAATGACAGTTTTGTTTTAGACAGAATTAAGAAGAAATTATTAGGATGTTGGAAATTTTAAACATTGATGGAAAATATTTGAGAATAATGACGTGTGTTGGCAACAAAGAGCAGCCATAAGAAATGATAAGCGATTAGGAACTTTTCAACACATTAAACAGTGTGTTAGACAGCTTTGTGAACAGATCAGTTCAATTTGTACAGCGAAATAATAGTGACATCCATACGTGACAGGCCAGGAACAGCAATTGGTGGGCGCAATGTATACAACGTGCTGATGACATCGTTTTGGTCACTGAAAATGAAACGCAGTTACAAGAAATGATAAATATAACTGCAACAGTAAGTTAAAACAAAGAACTTAGAAAACAGAAAAGCAGAAGTAATGGTCATTACAAATACAACATATCTTGCCACGTGCTACATCAAAGTGAATGGAACCCATTTGAAATACGTCAATATAGGTAAGTACTTGGGTACTTTAACAACAACAGATAGGAGATGTATTCAATAAGTTCAGTGTAGACTTGCCCAAGCAAAGTTCGCATGTCCCAAGATGAGGAATATTCTCTGTAATTTATCTTTGTCAATCTAGGTAAAGAAAAGAGTTCTTACGCGCCATTATGAGCCAATTCTGATAAATGAAAGCAAACTGTGGATAATTAGCAGTAAAGTGAGGTATTTTGTGAAAACTGATGGAGATGTGGTTGAATACAAGAATGATGTGTGGACAGATAGAAAAAAAAAGAAGTAATGAAGATATATTTAAAGATATCAACAAACAAACAGAACTGATTACTCGCATCAACAGAAGAAAACCCGCATTCTTTGGGAACGTCATTAGAAAAGTAAAGCCGGAGTATGTCGTTACAAAGAGAAAGTTGGAGGGGAGGAGAGAAAGGGGAAGACCAAGAGAGAAGATGCTGGACAGTTTGACATCATGGCATGGAGGAGTATCAGTAGCGAAAAGTTTGGCAGCACATAAGACAAAGGGCCGTGGACAGACATGATCACCAACGTGGAGACAGAAATGCATAATATGGGGAGAACACGAACAGAACTGCATGAGGTAGCTAAGGATAGGCTGGCTTGTAGTGGGTTGGTTGTGTCTTTGTCCCAATGGAGGATATAAGGCGACATAATTAGCGCACATCCCAGTCAAGTTGTTTATTTTTACAAGGGACTGACGCTCACTTTGATGGGGCTGATGAATAAATGCATCATGTAGAACATCCTTTGACATACAGAATAACTGATTGACAGACAGAATAACTGATTGACAGACAGAATAACTGATTGACAGACAGAAATGAATCGCAAGTAGACTAACGGATTAATAAGTAGCTGGCTATGACAACTTAAGCAAACAGAACAATCACTGAATATATTGAACAACAGTTCCACCACACAGCATCTCGCAGATGACAAGATGTACATATTAAAACAACAGTTCCACCACACAGCATCTCGCATATGGCAAGATGTACATATTAAAACAACAGTTCCAACACACAGCATCTCGCAGATGACAAGATGTACATATTAAACGCAATGATTTTCTATGTTCTAACAAGAGAGCTGAGTGAAGCGCGTGAATGTATCCAGAATAGTATGATGGAGAAGAAGGAATGCAGTAGGGAGGACATGCGCTTTCTGGGCAAAGTGATAGACAGCAGCTTCATACCTTACGCTCACCCTGAGACCCTGAGGTTCATAACTGTGAACTAACCGTGTCTGGTAAGTGATTGCGCAATGGCCATTGGTGTGTATTTGTTGTCAGTGTGTCAATATGCAATGCCTAGGTGTGAATGTTGAAGAATTCAATCAGTTTGGCTGCAGAAACAACTATTCCAAAATTAAAGAAGGTGGGTCGTAAGAAATGGATTACTGAAGACATTTTACACCTAATGGAAACAAGAAGACTCAACAAAAATAACTCTGCCAAATATGAGGAAATTCACAGACAAGTCAGAATATTATGTCAGGAAGCAAAAGAAGCATGGCTTGAGGAAAAGTGCTTAGAAATTGAAAAACAACACAACAGTAAAAATATGAAATTAGTGCACAAAAGAATTCAGGAACTTACTAATAAAAGAACAAGTACATCAGCAGGCTGTCTAAAAACTAAAGATGACAAAATCATAATAGAAAAAGACCAGATTCTACAGGTATGGACAGATTATGTGAAACACCTTTATGATGATAACAGAGACGAACAGTATGATATTAAATTTAATAATGAAGGACCGCCAATTTTAAAGACGGGGGTTCGAAATGTTCTTCAGAATATGAAAGCTGGCAAGGCCCCCGGTGCAGAGAACATCACATCAGAAATGATTAAAGCTTTAGAAGAATATGGAATAGATCAAGTCACCAGACTGCTGAACACATTATATGATACTGGAGATATACCTCCTGAATTATGTAACTCTATATTTATTGCAATCCCAAAGAAATCAGGAGCCTTGGAATGTGATCAACATAGAACAATTAGTATAATGAGTCACATCACAAAGATTTTGCTACAAATTATCATGCAAAGAATGAGGAAGAAAATACAACCTGAAATAGGGGAAGAACAATGTGGGTTTGTAGAAGGAAAGGATACAGTAAATGCTGTGTATATGCTGCGAACAGTTATTGAACGTGCTATAGAAGTAAACAAGGATATACATCTTTGCTTTATTGACTATACAAAGGCTTTTGATAGCATTAGACATGTCAGCATGGTGGATATGCTTGTAGATCTACAAATTGATGGGAAAGACATTAGACTTATAAAAAAACATATATTGGAAACAACAAGCTGCAATAAGGATTGATAATGAAGTGGGACAGTATCAGCCAATTAAGAGAGGTGTTAGGCAGGGATGTGTGATGTCTCCAGATCTTTTTTCCCTGTATAGTGAAAATATTTTCAGAAATGTAGAGGATATAAATGGAATCAGCATTGGAGGACGAAACATCAATAACATTAGATATGCAGATGATACAGTATTAATTGCAGACAATGCGCAGGACCTGCAACAATTAGTAGATGCGGTTGTTGTACACAGTGAGCAACTGGGGTTAGAATTAAATTGTAAAAATACTCAGGTTATGGTCGTCAGTAGGAAGGAAGAAGTGCCACAATGTAATATACAAGTAAATGGAAATATTCTTCAACAAGTGAATCGGTACAATTATCTTGGAACAGTTATAACATCTGATGGGAGATGCCTTGAAGAGATTAGAACAAGAATCGCCATGGCGAAAGTAGCCTATAGCAAGATGAAAAACATTCTGACCAATAAAAAGATGTCAATTGAAACAAGAAAAAGAGTGTTGAGGGGATACATAGAGCCTGTTCTTTTGTATGGATGTGAAACTTGGACAATGAGCAGTCAAGCTGAAAAGCATCTGATGGCTGCAGAAATGTGGTTTCTGAGGAAAATGCAAAGAATACCATGGACAGACAGAAAAATCAATGACCAAGTACTACAGGAGACAAATGAACATCGTAAACTGATTAGAGAAATTAGACGTAGACAGTCAAAATTTTTTGGACATGTTATGGGAAGAAATGGATTGGAGAACTTAGTGACAACTGGGAAGATCGAGGGGAACAGACCAAGAGGAAGACCGAGAGGAAAATACCTGGATGGCTTGGCCACATGGCATGGACGAGACAGGAACACTGAGCTGATCCACGACACTGGTGATCGAGTGAAATGGCGAGTCATGACCGCCCACGCTTTCCGGCATGGCACATGATTGATTGATATATATATATATATATATATATATACTAGTAAATGGGAATATTCTCCAACAAGTGAATCGTTACAATTATCTCGTAACAGTTATAACATCTGATGGAAGATGCCTTGAAGAGATTAGAACAAGAATCGCCATGGCGAAAGTAGCCTATAGCAATATGAAAAACATTCTGACCAATAAAATGATGTCAATTGAAACGAGAAAAAGAGTGTTGAGGGGATACATAGAGCCTGTTATTTTGTATGGATGTGAAACTTGGACAATGAGCAGTCAAGCTGAAAAGCATCTGATGGCTGCAGAAATGTGGTTTCTGAGGAAAATGCAAAGAATGCCATGGACAGGCAGAAAAACCAATGACCAAGTACTACAGGAGACAAATGAAACTCGTAAATTGATTAGAGAAATTAGACGTAGACAGTCAAAATTTTTTGGACATATTATGGGAAGAAATGGATTAGAGAACTTAGTGACAACTGGCGAGATCGAAGGGAACAGACCAAGAGGAAGACCGAGAGGAAAATACCTGGATAGCTTGGCCACATGGCATGGACGAGACAGGAATACTGAGCTGATCCACAACTATGGTGATCGAGTGAAATGGCGAGTCACGACCGCCCACGCTTTCCGGCATGGCACATGATTGATTGATTGATTGATTGATTGATTGAATGTTTTGGCAAACTAGTGAGCAATGATCATTGTCTCTTTGTTGTGTTTAATGTGTGTATGTGTAGTAACAACTAATACGGTAAGCTGGTGTATTGTTGGGTGGCCGTTTTCGTTAAAGTGGTGTATTGTTGTCTGTCTGTCTGTCTGTCTGTCTGTCTGTCTGTCTGTCTGTCTGTCTGTCTGTCTGTCTGTCTGTCTGTCTGTCTGTCTGTCTGTCTGTCTGTCTGTCTGTCTGTCTGTCTGTCTGTCTGTCTGTCTGTCTGTCTGTCTGTCTGTCTGTCTGTCTGTCTGTCTGTCTGTCTGTCTGTCTGTCTGTCTGTCTGTCTGTCTGTCTGTCTGTCTGTCTGTCTGTCTGTCTGTCTGTCTGTCTGTCTGTCTGTCTGTCTGTCTGTCTGTCTGTCTGTCTGTCTGTCTGTCTGTCTGTCTGTCTGCCTGCCTGCCTGCCTGCCTGCCTGCCTGCCTGCCTGCCTGCCTGCCTGCCTGCCTGCCTGCCTGCCTGCCTGCCTGCCTGCCTGCCTGCCTGCCTGCCTGCCTGCCTGCCTGCCTGCCTGCCTGCCTGCCTGCCTGCCTGTCTGTCTGTCTGCCTGCCTGCCTGCCTGCCTGCCTGCCTGCCTGTCTGTCTGTCTGTCTGTCTGTCTGTCTGTCTGTCTGTCTGTCTGTCTGTCTGTCTGTCTGTCTGTCTGTCTGTCTGTCTGTCTGTCTGTCTGTCTGTCTGTCTGTCTGTCTGTCTGTCTGTCTGTCTGTCTGTCTGTCTGTCTGTCTGTCTGTCTGTCTGTCTGTCTGTCTGTCTGTCTGTCTGTCTGTCTGTCTGTCTGTCTGTCTGTCTGTCTGTCTGTCTGTCTGTCTGTCTGTCTGTCTGTCTGTCTGTCTGTCTGTCTGTCTGTCTGTCTGTCTGTCTGTCTGTCTGTCTGCTCGTTATTCTTTATTGGTACATAGGCCCTGAACAGAACCTCGCCAGGCCGTCCTATCTGTTGCTATCTCTTGCAGCTTACATCATATCCTCCCCATATATTTCATCTGATTCTGGTTCTCTTCTCCGTGTTTTTTCTTCTTTAGATGTCCCATTATTTCGTTTGCCATTATGGTCCCAGTGACAGAATTTTATAATTAAACTATGCCCATGTTTTCTCAATTTATGTTCTGTCCATCACCAGATCTTTCCTTCAACGCTTGTTTCCCTGGAATTTAGTTCTCTACCTAAGGTCCACGTGAGTGATTCTGTCATACCACATTAGTACTTCCAGTGCTTCTTCGTGTTTCTGAGCCTTTTGTCGGTACTGACTTAACTTTCTGTCCGTCATCTACTGCCTGCAGTACATTGCGGTCTAGGGCTTAGGAGTCTTGAACGTGAAGAATTAGGGCCCCCTGGCTGGTGCAGTCGCTGCGAACTGTGCAGGTTAAGGTTTCCTTTTACCCCCCAACAGAAACAAAATCTACACCTTAGAGAGGATCCGAACCCGGGTCTCCCGAGGGAGAACCCGGCATATTAGCCACTCGGCGTGCCCACGTTAGAGTTAAATATTCTAATTTTGATACGCATTGTAATGTATTTTGGCGCCAATATGTTTCCTGGTGTTATGAAAGCTCGGCTATCATCGCTCCATTTTATATTGTTATTTTTATATCTCTGATTGTTGCCCTATCTTTGTCTGCATGAAATCACAAAAATCAGTGTATGACTCCGCTCTTGAAGTAGGGTTCATCAAAAGAGATCCGGTTATCATTTCCTTGATTTATTATCATTATCTTTTACTGTTTTCCATACTATTCTTTAGACCTAATTGTTGTGGCTTCCCATTTAGTGTGTTTAGTTTGTCTTGCATCTTATGTCATGTGTGGGACAGGAGAGTGAAGTCCAGATCACCAGGCTGTGCTGTAAGATTATACCGAAATCCGTCTCTGACTACAGTTATTGTTTGTCTTAATAATTCAGTCTACAGCCAACATATGACTCCAGTTTGATTTAACTAGCCTGAAGTCCCAGTCAGTCATGTATATGTGTGTGTATTTATTGTTTCTCCGCTCCACCTAATGACACCTCTTTGTTTCATTATGCTGTTATATTCTGCTGCAGTCGAAACATCTCTTTGTCATTTCTTAGTTTTCTGCCAACGGCATCTTTTAATCTCTTCATGATCGTCCTGCTGAATATTTTCTCCAGAACTAACAGTAACTGTATTCCTCTATATGTGCCGTATTCCTGCATATACAGACAGAAAAACCAACGAGCATGTCCTACAAGAAGCAGATAAGAACTGTAACCTGGTTAGAGAAATTAAACGTAGACCGTCAAAATTATTTGGACACATTGTAAGAAGAAATAAACTAGAGAACTTGGTAACGTCTGGCCAGACTGAGGGGAAAAGAACAAGGGGGAGGTAGAGAAGTAAACATCTGGATGGTTTGGTCACGTGACACCGTTGAAACACGAATACAGAGCTTATCCACAATTTTGGTGATTGTGCAAGATGGCGAAAGATGACCGCCTATGTTTGTCGACATGGTACATGATGATGATGATTCATGCAGGTCTCTTATTTGCCAGCCTCTCTCTCTCTCTCTCTCTCTCTCTCTCTCTCTCTCTCTCTCTCTCTCTCTCTCCTCCCTCCAACTATTACATCTGCTAGCATTTCTTCAGTCTCCTAGACTTCTAAATCATCTCTGCTGTAATTCACCTGGGGTATTTGTAGATTGTATATTACTTTCTATGAATGGATGAGTAAAGAACAACCGTAGACGTACGTTTAGTGAACACTGTTAAATATCTCTCATAAATTGAATGTGTGGCGAATATTTTTTTTAATCACAGATCTCAATCACAGATCTCACTAACCTAATGTATAGGAAACCATGTGAAGTTTCAGCTCTTAAAAAGTGTAAGGATCACTATGAAATCACAGATCTTAGAAAGTGACAGTGCACTGACATGTAGAATATAACTAGTCTAGATAAACGAATGAGTCATGAGCATAGTCACGCTGAGTAATATTTTATCTTTAAAAATCTCCAGATGACATAACCTCGAATGTAATTTGAATAACGAAGACACAAACAATAGATTTCTGCCAATTAAACAGCAGGTCATTGAACACATACCTAACTGGATTGACAAGATACTATAAACAGGCGATGGGAGCCTAGCAAGGCCGACACATCACAAACTTCCTGCGTCGTTAATTGCACGGCACGTTATGGAAATCGGCCTTGTGATTGATAGAGACAGTGCGTTTCGCATGTTGTTTAATACACAAAATATTCGCTTGTTAATGTTTGCAGAAGCCATAATGATTAATAAACATAGGCCAGTTTTGTGCAAACAGAAAGACATGATAGTCAGTTTACAATTACCTTGGTAGACAATTGACATAACTGTGCAAACATGTGTATATTTCAGTTTGAAGGGTTTATCTAGTTATTTTACTTTATGTTTTGTGAATTCTGCAGTATGTACCTGACGAGATGCAGCGAAATATCCCAGACAATAAATCGTGCAATTTTTTGTTTGTGTTTTCGTTATTCAAATTCACTACGGGAACACTTTGTTTTTATTTTCCAATGTAATTATCAGAACATGGCATAGCCTCAAACGTAATTGTCAAAACATGACATAGCTTCGAATGTAATTGTCATAACATGACATAGCTTCGAATGTAATTGTCAGAACATGACATAGCCTCAAATGTAATTGTCATAACATGACATAGCTTCTAATGCAATTGTCAGAACATGACATAGCCTCGATTGCAATTGTCAGAACATGACATAGCCTCAAATGCAATTGTCAGAACATGACATAGCCTCGATTTCAATTGTCAGAACATGACATAGCCTCGATTTCAATTGTCAGAACATGACATAGCCTCGATTTCAATTGTCAGAACACGACATAGCCTCGGTTGCAATTGTCAGAACATGACATAGCCTCGACTGCAATTGTCAACACCGTCACCTAACACGCACGTGATATCGCTCGGGAAACGCCCATCTATGCTCCGTTTCCCGATAGAAGACGTAGAAGGGAATGAATGTTAATTGTTCCAGGCTAGTTTTCTCCTCCGTGCTTTCGGGCCTATAATATGAAATGGTCCTAACACTTTACATACTCACTGCAGGTTTTTACGAGGGCATATGTTTATTATTATTGTGTGTCCTATCCAGCATCAGTATTTTCCCCTCACCTTTTTGTTCACTGGTATTTGTCTAGTTCTCTCCCTAAACGAAATTTTACGGTGAGCTGCACTGTGGTAAATGCTCCAAAAGACACTCTGAAGATCTCACTAAAAGCTTTTGGAATTCATCACGACACTTGGGAGACTGCTGTCAAAGACCGAAATTCGTAGCGTACGCAAGGATGTAATCAATTGTGAAGCAACCAGGAATGCAAGAGTTGTGGACAAAAAAGACTGGGGAAGAAAAAAAGAAACAACAACACTGCAGCAGATCCTCCTCCTGGAACGTCAAGCATTCCTTACCCACATTGTCAAAGATCATTTAGAGCCAAAATAGGCCTGACCAGCCATTTTAGAACTCACGGCTCCAAAACTTTCAATCCCACTGGATGCTTGCTTGCTTGTGTTCGTTGGCTTGAGCTCCAACGCAAAGTCCTGTGTGTCGGATGAAGGCATCTTGTTGTCCAACATCAGTGTGATGTCACACAGGACCTGAGGTTTGCGTGAGTATCCGTTGTCCCATGTCTGGCTTATTGGTGTGCAGACTGGTGGTTCCTCGCCGTACAGACAGACACTCTCCGACTTCGGAGGAATCGGCGATCCTATTGACTTCAGCCAGGACCCCGAAGAGACCTGTTGCCCAGGACGCTCGACGAGGACGCGTCAATAGGTCTTGGCCAGTATATAACCCGGCCCTGGTGCCTTGGAAACACCTCTGCGTCCCAATCCCACTGGATGAAATGAAGGGTCATCATCATTCTCGACGGACAAACACCACTAGTTCTCTCCATGAGCTTCCCATTGGTGATTCTGTCGTTCCATTTTCATCCTTCTACTATACGCAGGAGCAAATTAATGAATGTTTCTAGTTTATTAGCAATTGTTTTAGTTATTGCGCGTATTTCTGCTCCTTAGAGTAGTGCTGATTTAGCGTTACGGTTAAGTATTCTTGGTGTCCTAAAAATGTCCTAGTGCTTTAAACGCTCGTCTTGTATTTGTATTCTTATTCTAATATCTTTATCTGTTCCTCCATTCTTGTCTACATTGTTACCTAAATGGGTGTATGTTTCTGCCTCTTGAAGTGAGGTTTCAATAAAGAAGATCGGTATATCATTTGCTTAGTTTATTCTCACCATCTTTGTCTGTCCAATATGTATTATTGGTCAAAGTTGTTGTGACCTTCTATTAAGTGTGTTTAGTCTATCTAGCTTCTGATTTCGAGTGTGGGACAGGGTAAAGGGTACAATGTTCATCAGTGAAATGCATGTTATAAATGTCATAAATATTTGCCTCTAGCGACGCGAGCACCCAATTTTTGTGTTTTTGTTTTGTTGTTGTTAAGGGAGACAACCGGATTAATTTCTGATACAGAAGAGAGTTAGTGTTCATTCGACTTTGGAAACAATATAACGGGTAACACCGCCTTGACCAGGGGTGTCCTGGAGGCTATCAAGGGGGGGGGGGGGGGAGAGGAACCTTACTTCTCCTTCCATGGGGAGTACCCCAGCCGCACCACCCAAGAGGAATATTTAAGATGTTTATTCAGTAGTGTTTACCCCTTTTCTTTCTTTCAATGATTCATTACACAATAGTGACCAAGCTTACCCAACCTGCCATATAAGTATATATGTATGTTAGATGATTTTACATAGCTGTATGAAAATGAATAAATGAATTAACTTCTTTAATATTGCATGTTTATAAAACTGTCTAGGTGGTGAAGGAGACGAAGCGACTACCCAAACAGAAATGATATCTACCACAAGTTATACCATGTTGGAAGACAGCACGCCATCAACGGGAATACTGGCTGAGAACACAACCAGAGCAGTCACGTCTGCTAAAATGGTGCAGGAAAGGAAAGCAGCGTTGGTCGTGGCAAAACCTTCCACGGGTGAAAATAGTTCCATTAGATGTACCTTGTCGGCGTCTGCAGCGTTTATTATGATTCTAACGGTGTTGTCTACGTGGTTTTAATGTATACTAATGTCGATCACGTGGTTTTAACTCTCTATCCTAAGTATTCAGTACTTTCAAGTAATAAATGCATGAAACAGAAAGGTGCTAACGAAACAACTGAGTTAGACTGGGTTAAAGTAACAAATGCCAAGGGTTTGAAGAAGTGAAGTTAACTGCGGCATAGTTAGCTAAAGTAGCATTTGCCCGATTTTTCGGGAGTTTTAAAAAAGTGTGTGATGCGGGAAGTACCCTGTGAACACACCGTTCAGTTCATGCACAGCTTGGTGCAGAATCGGTTGATGTATACTCATACTCATATTGATCCTGTGGTTTTATGTCTACTAAAGTTAATCACATGTTTTAATGTCTGCTCATGTTGATCCTTTGGTTTAATGTCTACTTAGGTTAATCACATATTTTAATGTCTGCTCAAGTCGATGCTTTGGTTTTCATGTCTACTAAAGTTGATCACGTGGTGTTAATGTCTACTCGTGTTGATCACAATGTTTTAATGTCTGCTCATGTTGATCACAATGTTTTAATGTCTACTCATGTTGATCACAATGTTTTAATGTCTACTCATGTGATCACAGTGTGTTAATGCCCCACTCATGTGATCAAAAAGTGTTAGTGTCCCACTTATGTTATCACAGTGTGTTAATGTCTCATTCATGTGATCACAATGTTTTAATGTCTGCGCATGTTGATCACAATATTTTAATGTCTGCTCATGTTGATCACAATGTTTTAATGTCTGCGCATGTTGATCACAATGTTTTAATGTCTGCTCATGTTGATCACAATGTTTTAATGTCTGCGCATGTTGATCACAATGTTTTAATGTCTGCTCATGTTGATCACAATGTTTTAATGTCTGCTCATATTGGTCACAATGTGTTAATGTCAGCTCATGTTGATCACGTTTCAATGTCTGCTCATGTTGATCACAATGTTTTAATGTTGCACTCACGTTGATCACAATGTCAGTTGATCACAATGTTCTAATTACTTATGTGATCACAATATTATACCATCTACTTATGTGATCAAAATATTATAATATCTACTTATGTGATTTCAATATTTTAATATATAATTATATGATCACAATTTTATTATATCTACTTATGTGATCACAATGCTATAATGTCACACCCTTGTTGATCACAATGTTTTAATGTCCCACACATAAGATCACAATGATTTAATGTCTCACTCATGTGATCACAATGTGTTAATTTATACTCATGTTCACCACAATGTTATAATATCTACTCATGTTGATCACAATGATTTAATGTCTCACTCATGTGATCACAGTGTTATAATATCTACTTACGTTGGTCACAATTTATAATGTGTCATTCATGTGATCACAATGTTTTAATATCTACTCATGTTGATCACAGTTTTTTAATATATACTCATGTTGATCATCAGATTGTTACATTATCTACTCATGTTGATCACAATGTTTTATTGTCTACACATAATCTTTACGTGAGCCACAGTAGCCTGCCGGACCGACAGATATATGCTACAAGGAAATGTTCTAGCATGTAAAGGCCACCGATGTGACACGTGATACCAGGAAATGCTCTAGAATGAAAAGGCCACCGATGTGACATTGACAACATCACCCACTGAGTGCCGTCTGGGGTATCAACTTGTGGGGTTAACACCACACAACCAGTACACTCGTGGGGTTAGCACCACACACCAAGTACACTTGTGGGGTTAGCACCACACGCTCAGTACACTTGTGGGGTTAGCACCACATACAGAGTACACTTGTGGGGTTAGCACCACACACCCAGTACACTTGTGGGGTTAGCACCACACGCCCAGTACACTTGTGGGGTTAGCACCACACACACAGTACACTTGTGGGGTTAACACCACACACCCAGTACACTTGTGGGGTTAGCACCACACACCCAATACACTTGTGAGGTTGGCACCACACACCCAGTACACTTGTGGGGTTAGCACCACACACACAGTACACTTGTGGGGTTAACACCACACACCCAGTACACTTGTGGGGTTAGCACCACACACACAGTACACTTGTGGGGTTAACACCACACACCCAGTACACTTGTGGGGTTAGCACCACACACCCAATACACTTGTGAGGTTGGCACCACACACCCAGTACACTTGTGGGGTTAGCACCACACACACAGTACACTTGTGGGGTTAACACCACACACCCAGTACACTTGTGGGGTTAACACCACACACCCAGTACACTTGTGGGGTTAGCACCATACACCCAATCAGTACACTTGTGGGGTTAGCACCACACACCCAATACACTCGTGGGGTTGGCACCATACAGCCAGTACACATGTGGGGTTAGCGCCTCACACCCAGTACACTTGTAGTGTTAACACCACGCACTCAGTACACTTGTGGGGTTAACACCACACACCCAGTACACTTGTGAGGTTAGCACCACACACCCAGTTCACTTGTGCTGTTAGTACCACACACCCAGTACTCTTGTGGGATTAGCACCACCCACCCAGTACTCTTGTGGGGTTAGCATCACCCACCCAGTTCACTTGTGCGGTTAGCACCACACACCCAGTACACTTGTGGGATTAGCACCACACACCCAGTACACTTGTAGGATTAGCACCACACACCCAGTACACTTGTGGGATTAGCACCACACACCCAGTACCCTTGTGGGATTAGCACCACCCACCCAGTCCTCTTGTGGGATTAGCACCACACACCCAGTTCACTTGTGCGGTTAGCACCACACACCCAGTTCACTTGTGGGATTAGCACCACACACCCAGTACCCTTGTGGGATTAGCACCACACACCCAGTTCACTTGTGCGGTTAGCACCACACACCCAGTACCCTTGTGGGATTAGCACCACACACCCAGTACCCTCGTGGGATTAGCACCACACACCCAGTTCACTTGTGCGGTTAGCACCACACACCCAGTACACTTGTGGGATTAGCATATCACACCCAGTACACTCCAGGGCTTGGAAGCGGGTCTTTTATTTTTATATATTGACCACATGGGTGGTGCACTGGTGCACCATGGGGCAGATGAGGTCAGAGCCCTCTGGGATCATGAACATGGTGTGGAAGTACATGGTGTGGAAGTACATGGTGTGGAAGCACATGGTGTGGAAGTACATGGTATGGAAGTACATGGTGTGGAAGTACATGGTGTGGAAGCACATGGTGTGGAAGTACATGGTGTGGAAGTACATGGTGTGGAAGAACATGGTGTGGAAGCACATGGTGTGGAAGTACATGGTGTGGAAGTACATGGTTTGGAAGCATATGGTGTGGAAGTACATGGTGTGGAAGTACATGGTGTGGAAGCACACGGTGTGGAAGTACATGGTGTGGAAGTACATGGTGTGGAAGAACAGATGAATCATTGTGGCTGGAGATAAAGGCACGACAGGGAATGACTAGAGGATCTGACCGATAGTCAATAGTCAGAGGAAAAGCCAGAAGAACACATAATCAGACTGCGACTGGTACCATTAGTGTTGAGACTGTTCGCTGGTTGTTGAAGATGAGGACGGAAAGCTTATGGAAATATCCCGAGTGCCGTGATGACAGTTCTTGACTCAACTCAGCTCAAGTCAACTACGTGTTGTTGATCACCTGTTATTAATGTATATTCTCACTGATCACTTGGTTTTAAGGTCTGTTCGTGTAGCTTTTGGGAGCAACTGTAACATTTGCACACTAATGATGGAATTTTGAACAATAATGACAATTACATATTATGATGTGACGGAGATATCTTGGTAAGTTTAATGACGCTAATAGTCCAAATAGAAAGCCGAGTTGTGAGGAGGCCGGCTGGAATTAGCCACACTCCTATTGGTAGGGAGGCCATCTGGTCCTGCTGGACGCAGAATGTGTCTGTACTTGTTTACTGCTTGTGGTTCGTGTGGGTTTTTATTCCACGAAATATAATCCATGTTGTTTGTGGCCAAGGAGAATATGATATTCCAGAGGTAATCAGTGTCATCATCATCAGCATCATTTTCCACGCTTGCCATCAAGCGTCGTGGAGAAGAATAGTTGGTGCTCCAGTGCCCCATGGGTAGCACTAGATGGTGTCATTTCGTGCAACTGCACAATGCTTTTGATGTTGACAATCCATTTTGTTTTTGTCGGACGTCCTCTTGCTCACGTAACACCCGCATTGATGCAGGGACGTTGCATATACTTGATTGTGTTGCATTCTCACGAGATGGCTAGACCATTTGATCTTCTGCCTTTCAATATATATGGCACAAGGTGTTGATCCCACTGTCTGTCTGATAACATCATTTCTTATTCGGTCTCGGATAGTTAAGTTGGCAGCCATAATCAAGCACCTCTTCTCACAGGTGTTGATTTTGCGAAAGCGTGAATGTTGTGGACAACGCGTCTAAACTGCTAACACACTATTATCTTGCCTTATTAAGCTGCTATGTATTTTGTTTATGCTAATGACATAAGAAATGTGCTTAGATGTGGGCTGAGCGATAACAGTATCATTGGACACAAGTGCCTATCCTAACGCAGTGAATGGTTGATTAAATGCCATTTGTATGGAAACCTGCAAGTGTGTGTCGTGCAGCTTCATAACTGTAGCCAAGTTAATTTTAGCGTTAGGGTCTCCGTGACGAGGCGGTCAAGACGTCTGAAAATCGTGAGTTTACTTCAGGACTGCATCTTTCAGACAACGAGTGCAGTTCTATTGGAGACCCATGGCAGTAATCGCCGAGCTACGGAGTTTGTGCTATGTGCTTTGTTCTTGAATGGCGGCTTTCAATTCTGCGGAGAGAGACCAAGCCTGGTGTGGTAAATCCCAATGCAGCCAAGTAGGTCATCTTAAATGAGGTGTATGCTCAAATATGTAGAATAAAAACAAAACACGTGCGCCTTTTAAAACGACACAAAACCGTACATGCGTTTACAGTGTACTGTGTGTTTAATATATATTTTTCATCTGCAATGCATTCACTGCCAAATATCTTATTAAAATATAATCTTAACAACATTAAACGAACATTCCTTTAAATAGGTGTTTAATTTTATTTATTTACACATAGCCTTATACAAATATGTTTGTTAGATGGTTTTGCACATACAGCCTTATTAAAGACGTGTGAATTGTCAAGTGGTTGGTTGAGGGCCTCTTTGCTACTGGGGGATTAAACTCAGCAGCAGAGGAAGAAGAAGATCCTTCCTGACATGATACCCAGTGGAGGCACCGAGGTTTCTTAAACTAAAGAATCAGACAAAAGCGTAGATGAGACTCAATGACATGTACTGGCGTCGTGGAGGTCTCAGCATTAATCAAGATCCGTTATTCTACCACCGTGATCTGTGCGCCATGTGTCATTGATCAAGATTCAGTGTTATTCCTCGTATTCTTCGTTCCTCTTTCGAGGGAAGTGCGTCACACCTCGTAACACAGTCTCTGTAGCGATGGTACTACGATACCGCTAGGGAAGAAAGTCTATACACGATACTCTTTTTAATACATTAACACTCTCGTATTCTGCCCTCTAAATATTCAAAACTCACAGGTTTTAAGAGAATTCTGAACGACCCAACCCATCAGCCAACAAAGCAACCATATGTGTACTAGTTATTCCTGTCCTAACTTGACATGCACGCTGTCTTGGTCAGTGTTTATGTTTTACAACATGCGTGTCCTTTGTGGGACGTTGCCATCAACCCCAGGTTGATTCTCTAGATAATTGTACGTTCAGTAGTCTGTCATTGCTTTCCGTCAACCTCGCCATCAGCGAAACGGAAGTTTAAGAGCGAGAGCTCTTATCCTTTTGGCGTAATGTATCAGTACCTCGGAGGTTGGAATATGTTCACTTGTTGGCGGGGGACATAGGTAATAGGACAAGCTGGTCCAGACAAACAAACATAAGTCCAGTGTACTCCCTAGTCGTAGTAGTAGTAGTAGCAGCAGCAGCAGCAGTAGCAGCAGGAGCAGCAGCAGCAGCAATAGTAGTAGTAGTAGTAGTAGTAGTAGTAGTAGCAGCAGCAGCAGCAGCAGCAGCAGCAGCAGCAGCAATAGTAGTAGTAGCAGCAGCAGCAGTAGCAGCAGGAGCAGCAGCAGCAGGAGGAGGAGGAGGAGGAGGGGGAGGGGGGGCAGCAGCAGAAGTAGTAGAAGTAGTAGTAATGTAGCGAAGGTAGACTTTTGCAAGATAAAAACACAATGATCAATAAACAGATGTCAGTTACTACGAAACAAAGAGTGATGAGGTGCTACATAGAGCCTGTTCTTTTGTATGGATGTGAAGCGTTGACAATGAGAAGTAGAGCTGAAAAACATCTGACGGCTGTGGAAATGTGGTTTCTGAGGAGAATGCAAAGAATACCATGGACAGACAGAAAAACCAATGAATAATTCCTACAAGAAACAAATGAAAATCGTAAACTGATTAGAGAAATAAGACGTAGAAAGTCACAATTTTTTGGTCACGTTAAGAGAAGAAATAAATTGTAGAACGTGGTGACAACTGGCAAGATCGAGGGGAACAGAACAAGGGGAGGGCAGAGAAGTAAATACCTGGATGGCTTGACCACATTTTAAGGTCGAGACAAGAACACTGAGCTGATCCACGATTCTGGTGATCAAGTGAGATGGCAGAACATGACCGCCCACGCTTACCGCCATGGCACATGATGATGATGAGTAGACGTAGTAGCAGCAGCGGCATAATTGTGGACCACGCTCAAGTTCTAAGCGAGTGAACTAAAGAAACATCAAGATGATATTATAGTATCAATAAATGTAAATGACAAACATTATTCATGGCAATAGACCCTCGTCAGCCAGCGAGACACGCCAACCAGCGTAATGGATCGTAATATTGGACAATGGAGTTGTAAATAAATGAAGAACAAATAGTATATAATTAATACCAAAAAATGCATCAATTAAGGTCTATGTATATGCGGCAAAAATGAATCGGTAGTCACATGGCAAATACTGACGTGGGCTGTGAAGTGGTAGGCTTTCATATCTTCTAGAACTTGACATAGGAGGTGGGGTGATCGGAGGAAGAGAACTGACCAACCAACTGCCTTTCCTAGAAAATGTTGAAAATTGTCGGGTATCTAATTATCCATACAGTATTTATATGGCTGGGTTGACCTCAGAGACGATCAGGTCAGAGGAAAGTGGGGGGGGGGGGGGGGGAGAGAGAGAGAGAGAGAGAGAGAGAGAGAGAGAGAGAGAGAGAGAGAGAGAGAGAATAGAGAATATGGTCTCTGCTGGGGTTTGAACCTGGAGCAGTGTTTTGGCAGGCATTATCCAATTCGGCAATGGTTTGCGGCTCAGAATTATCCCCCCCCCCCCCCCCAAAAAAAAAAAATAGTTGTCGTTATTGTTGATCATTGTACTGTTGAGTTGTCTTTCCTTGACAGCCTTTCTTCTGGAGGTAGAGGTCATTTGCGGCTGTTTCAGGGAACCATAACTTGAGATGGCAACTGTTGGAGACGAATGTGTAAAATTTTAAAAAAATGTTTGCATATCCTTTACAGAGGTAATGACTATAACTAAAGAAGAACAAACAACAACAATTCACCTAAACGAACATCCCTTGAAACAAGTGAAGAGTTTCAAGTACCTGGGAAGTATAATATCATCAAATGGCAGATCAAAAGACGAGATCGAAAATAGGTGCAATAAGGCAAATCAATTCATTGGACAAATGGCACCAATACTAAAGAACAAACATGTATCAATAACTACTAAGAAAGCACTTTACAACACAATCTTCCTACCAACTCTGTGCTTCCAATGCCAAACCTGGACAATAACAGAAAAAGAGAAAAGAAAAATCACAACAACAGAAATGAGGTTCCTGAGAAGAATACTCAACGTATCAAGAAGAGATAAGATCAGAAATCAAGAAATCAGGACTAAAGTGGGGTTAAAGCTGCTCTAGATTTTATTAGAAAGCAGCAAGTCAAATGGTTTGGCCATGCAAGTAGGTTACCAGTCAACAGCATGCCACAACAAGCAATGATGTACAGACCAGATGGAAACAGAGGAAGAGGCCGACCACGTAAACGTTGGACGGAGAGAATAGCAGAATCCATGGGAATGTCGGTATATGAAGCCCATAACCGGGCACTCTCACGAAGTTTATACTTCACCTCGACACCGCAAGGTACAAGAGGAACATTATGAGATGAGATGAGATGAGATCCTTTACAGAACATCGCTGTCAACATCAGCATCTTTCAGCTGATTGTTGATTTCTTGGCAAGATTACGCTCAGTAGTTTGCCATTGCTTTCTGAGCGGCCGGCTCACATACCCCGTAAGTTACCGACGCGATTCGAACCATTGCTGATTCTCACCGTCGTCACGTTACTTACAAGAGTATAAGAGATTACAGAGAAAAGTCGCTAACCTCTAGGTCAGGAAGCCGGCAGACGAATGTATACTGTTCAAAAAGAAAAAAGAAACGCAACCTCATTGCAGATTCAATTGTAAACCGTACCAACATTTTATTTGACGGAATTAATGTTTCAATCCTGGCATGAAGAAACTTTCCAACTTTAACAATGAAATGATGTTCATTACATTTGGTTTGGGTTATTAGTCTTTGCGACTGAGGTCTCCGTTTCAGTAAGGTGTATGGCCTTCTATGGCCTCTATCAGAGAACGACATCTCCTTGACACGGATCCGATTAGCCGTTGGATCTGTCGCTGTGGAATCGCTGTCCACTCTTCCCTCAGTGCAAGAGACATCTGTCCGAGATTGGCTGGAGCCACGTCTCGCTGGCGGAGTCGTCTGTCGAGTTCATCCCATAAGTGTTCTATGGCGTTCATGTCTGATGACATGGCTTTCCACGGAATGGTCTGGACGTTTTTATTAGCGAGAACTGGGTGGTGAGTTGTACTACATGAGGTCGAGCGTTATCCTGCTGAAAAATCGACCGTCGTGCAGCCAGAAGTGGAAGGACGTGAGAATGAAGAATTTCAGCGACGTATCGTTGGGCATTCGGGTGCCCTTCAATTTGCACCAGGTAAATTCTTCCCATAAAATGTATCGCCCCCCCCCCTCCCCCACATCAGTACACCTCCGCCGTCATGTGGAGGAGCCTCATCAACGCTGTTCTGGGTGTAGCGCTCACGAACTCTGCGGTAAACGCTTCTCTGTCTATCGTGTCGCTTAAACACAAAAAATGATTCATCACTATGCCAAACACGTCTCCAGTCATTCCCAACGGTCCATTGACGATGCTGATTCGCCCACTGCAGTCAGTTCTGGCGATACCGGTCCGTGAGAACAGGACCTCGGTAGGGTCTTCTAGCTCAAAGACCAGCGTCGTGCAGCCAGTTCCTGACCGTTTGATCTTAAATTCGACGAGCTCCGGGCATTGACTGGACTGTGAAGGACGCAGATGCAAATCGATTCCTAAGGTGACGCAGCCATATGAAGCGGTCTTCAGCAGCAGTTGTGATTCTGGGTCTTCCACTTCGCGGCCGGTCTGCCACTGAGCCAATTTCTTGAAATCGCCTCCAACGGCGACTAATGCTGCTTTTAACCACATTAAATTCTCTGGCTTCTACACTTTGTAACTGTCCAGCCTGAAAACGTCCAATGATGATGAGTCGTTGTTCTGTACTGAGATGAACTATACTTGTGCATTGAATTTTCAACAAAATTTATTCGAGGAGCGCCAATCTTTAATAGGCATTCAATAATATGGTCAGAGAGTTTTGTGTTCAGTAAGTTTCTGGGATTATCATGAACCTGTCACAAGTTATTGTCAAAAATGTTTTAACCTTGACCTCTTTCATGACCTCACGAATCATGAGGTGAGTACAGTTCAGGTAACCACGAGAAGTTAATGACCAGATGAACACAGTAGATATGTTGATTGATGTCCAATCAGCAAATATCTTTTATTTAAAAAAATAGCACCAAAAATGGTGCGTGTCTTTTTTTTTTTTTTTTTTTTTTAACTGTATAGATTCTTATTCACATTTGAAAGTACAAGTCTTTTGGGAAGAGGGTGGTCAATGTTTCATAAACAAATTTTTGCATATCCTTTACAGGACATCGCTGTTAACATCAGCATCTTTCAGCTGATTGTTGATTTCTTGGCAAGATTACGCTCAGTAGTTTGCCATTGCTTTCTGAGCGGCCGGCTCACATACCCCGTAAGTTACCGACGCGATTCGAACCACTGCTGATTCTCACCGTCGTCACGTTACGTGCGAGAGTATAAGAGATTACGGAGAAAAGTCGTTAACCTCTAGGCCAGGAAGCCGGCAAGGTTTCATAAGGTTGAGAAAAATGTCTGAACAAGAGAGCGTGAATGTTGGGGACCGATACGCTTTAGACGGCTGTTGGCCTGATACTGACCAAATCACCCCTGGAGTGCTGATTGATATATACAAATATGGGTCCAACATCAAATGCCAAGGACGCCATAAGGCGGGTAACAGGTTCCTTTGCTATCACTTTTACTCAGGTGAAATTGACAAAAATTAGGCTCTATGTTTTCCTAATAAGGCCATTGGTGTTGTCGGTGGCTTTTGATTGGAGCATTTCATGGAAAAGAGTTAAGTCCATTTTTCTCTTTTCCCGTCTGTTTAGCCAATCTTCTCTTATATTTCTTCTGAGATCTGTTAAAGCAGTCTTCTTTAACGTTGTTTCTGAGAATCTGATGGACTGTTCTCACACTGCAAGATCGGTGTGTGCCTTTGCTGTTTTGCAGCTCCTGCTTTAAGAAGTCTATAAGTCCTCTCATTTCCTGTCTCACTGTGAACCAGTTATAATGCTATACTAATGGAGTGTTATCAAATGGTGCATTGCACTTCCTACTGGGAAGATATCTTTGCTTTCATGCGCACTATTTTCAGTGTCTCCAGGACATCACTGAAAATCACTTAATCACATTACTTTTGTTCTACTGTTAATGTAGCCGTTCAAAGGAATTTCTTATAATAAGTCTCAGCTTCAAAGTCGGAGCAGTTTTCTCCCACAGGAATCACAGAACTGAAAGAAAGTTACATCTGAGTACAAAATGTAAATGCCGTATCCACGATCTGACTACTGCTCAATTGTTGATGGGTAGCTGTTTATGGTGTCCAAGTCTCATGACTTTAATAATGTGGGTAGTCCATCTTAATCATTGTGTCGTGTAGTTTTGTTTTAATTGTTGGGAAGTGGAAGTTATATATAACCAACCGATTGGACTGATCAAAAATACAAATTGAAAAGTTCTCAGTAACTTTCAAGACCAATTGAGAGATGGTTTGAATACTTTGAGGAACTTCCGAATATACCAACCTTGAAGACCATCTAGATATCCAGCCCGCAGAAATGGAGTTAGATATCAAGTGTGGGAAAACATCTAAAGAAGAGATTGACATTGATACCAAACTTCTGAAGTATGGGAAAGTTGTTGGTCCAGATGATGTCGCAGGAGTTTTCTGTTATAACTAACATAACCACCTGATCAAAATTACTGCATACATTATTTAGCAGAATCTGGGAAACTGAAGAACTACCAGCAGACTGGAGAAAAAAATAGTTGGCGAAACCGCCATAGAAACGGGACCTACAGGAGAGTGAACATTTTTGTCTTTCTTTCTTATTTTGTTTTTCGTTCGCTTGCTTTGAAATCAAGCGTAGTCCATACAAGTGCTACTACTTCTAGTGCACTGATTTTTGTGTGTGGATTAGCTTTCCCTATTACCAGTGTTCCTCGCCATCAGGCGAACCTACTCCGACTTCAGAGGTGGTGTAAAAGTTAAAGAGAAATAATTGTATGTGTTATTAAGAAAATAGAAGCAAGATCATTATGGAGAGATTAAGAGAGTCCATTGACAAACAACTAAGGGATTAGCAGGGACGCGTCCACCCAAACATTTTGTACTGACCAGATAGTCACATTACACATAAAAAACACTAACATAAATTTGCCACCATATATTGAATATGTGGACAATGAAAAGCCGTTTCACTTTATAGATATAGAAACTCTTTGGAAATTGATCAGGCACTATGGGGCCCTACAGTATTATAATTAACTTAATAAAGGTAGCAAATGACAATAAATACTTATTCTTCATGTGGTAAAACAAACGGATGCATTTAAATTATTAACAAGAGTGCGGAAGGGATGCCTTTTGGCATCTATATTATTCTTACTGACTGTAGACTGAATTATGGAGACAACAATAGCCAGAAATGGAATTCAGTGGATCCTTACAGAGAATTTTCAGGATCTGGATTTCGCTGATGATACTGTCCTCCAGTCTTATACATGAAATCGGATGCAAGAAAAACTAAACACACTTAGTGAGAGCCACGAGAATTAGGTCTAATCATTCATACGGGAAAGACAAAGACAATGGATTATTAAAGACCTCAAGTTTCAGAGTACGCAGTGTATTTGCTGTGTGCGCAGCTGTATGAGGGCAGGCGTTGTCGTGAAGTACAATACTCTGTGAAAGAAGTCCAGCAGGTTTCGATCTTGACGCGAGCTTCATTTCGTTCACTAGCATGTCACTGTATCGGGCACTAGTCACAGTTTCGTCCCTATTATGAAAATGCATCAATATAGTGACCTTGATATCCTAAAAGATGGTAATCATGACTTTCCCAGCGGACTCATGAAGAAGTTTTGTCTTCATTTTGAAATCTTTCTACCCAGTCACGCCTCGGTCTCCCTGGCCGAGGCGTTAGCAGCTTTCTCCGTAACCCCGAATACTCTCGTGGTTGACGTGAGCGCACGAGAATTGGAAGCAGTTCAAGTCGCGCCAGTGACTTATGAGAGTAAGGATCCGGTCGCGCAGAAAGCAATGGCAAACTACTGAGCGTAATCTTGCCAAGAAATCATCAATCAGCTGAAATATGTCCTGTAAAGGATATGCAAAACATTTTTTTTTCTACCCAGTCATACATTCTCCTCTGAATCAAACTGATGTCTCTTATAAACCATAAGTTTTCAGTTGATCCCGTAGGTTTCATGCTCTTATTCTTCCATAATTTATCACAGGTCATAGGCACTTGAGTTGTAACTGTCTGTAGCCATTTGTTTATTGTCGTGTGTCTATTTATCGTATTTATAACTTTTGTTTTTTACCGGGATGATTTTTTATGTGAAATGGATGTATAAAATTGATCTGGGTTGTAGTCGATCCAGTCTAAAATGAGAACGAGGAAATAAATTGGGAATTTATAGCCGCTGATGTGATATTAACGACATCACAAATCGAATGACGGCTGGTTTACACAAATGTGGCGATAGTACAGTATACCCGGTAGCCTCAAGGCGGTCAATAAGAAAAGGATCCGTTACTTCACGTTTTACAAACACCAAGATCCTGAAAGCCTATACGTGATTTGTTCTACAGTATGGATTGCTCATGTTAGACACTTAGTAGTGACTTGTCGTAGAAGTGAATTTTAATGTTAAGACGTGGATTTTTGAATTATGTTGAGAATATCGTGGGTAGGGAAGATAGCATGGTGAAGAATTAGATTTCAGAAAGGATATTTGGAAGGCTGTCAAAGGCAGATATAAAATAATAGATATGGAAGGCAAGAGGGAAGCCATCATATTATCTTCCAAAGAATATATTCATTTCCGCAAATCAGAGGCAGGGAATTATGTTAATGGCGGTCTTCCATAGGAACTGTTGCTAGCCATGGGTGGCACCAAATCGCCACCAAGCTTACTGATGGCAATACTAAATGAATACATTTAAACTAGAAACGTGGAATGTTAGGGCGCAAGCAAAGTTAGGAAAGTTGCAGAGTGTAATAAGAAAACTGATAAATATGAACATGGATATCCTTGGAATGTTTAAAATTAGATGGAAGGGATCTGGTAAGGTAATAATTGACAAACGCACACTATATTTTTTGTTCTTTTCAGGAGTAGGTGCGCGCGCGCGCGCACACACACACACACACACACACACACACACACACACACACACACAAGGAGTTTTGCCACTATTTGATTACAAAAAATAGCAAAATCAATGAATGGTTATTGGTGCATTTTAGAACGTGCTGTTATATTCAAAATCAAAAGAAAATCAATAGATATAAATATTATTTAGCAAGCATCAGTGATGAAGAAAATGACAACTTTAATGATGAAGTAGACATGGCAATATCTCGAACTAAATCATATGAAAAACTTGGATATTTCACTGCAAAAGTACACACCACACACACATGTAGATGCAAAAGTCAGTGCAAAAGTATATATTTTATACACACACATGTTGTTTGTCCATCAAGAATGATGATGACCATTCATTTCATCCATGTGGTGTTGAAAGTATGGAGCCGTGAGTTCTAATATGGCTGATAAGGCCTATTTTGGCTCGAAATATTCTTTGACAATGTGGGCAAAGAATGCTTGACGTTCCAGGAGGAGGATCTCCTGCAGTGGGTTTTTTTTCCAGCCTTTTTTTTTTGTCCACAACCCTTGCAATCCTGTTTGCTTCACAACTGACTACGCCTTTGCGTAAAAGGGCTCAGACAGCTCACTATTTTCCTGTACTCTTACCTGCATTATATAATTATGAAATAGCCACACTATTTGGACAAACTTTTGTGGACAGCCAAATTTCGCCATAATCCTCCACAGTCCTTCTCTGCTGACTGTATCAAAAACCGTGGTAAGATCAGTAAAATTGGAGAACATTTCGGAGTTCTGTTCCTGACATTTCTCTTGCAGCTGCCTTGCAGCGAAAATCATGTCAACAGTTCCTCGTTCTGTTTTGAAAACATATTGTCTCTCAGGAAGAAGACCTTAGACGAGATGGGCCGTGAGGCTATTGAGAAGAATTCCGGCGAGTATCTTCCCTGCGGCCGGTCTCTCTGGCTGTGGGGTTACAACACTTTCTCTCTGTAATCCCGTTTATCACGCAGAGTCTCGTAGCGGGGCGAGAGCTGAGGCGGTTCGACCACCCGCTCGTGACTTGCGGGATACTGAGCCGGCCGCTCAGAAAGCAATGGCAAACTACTGAGCGTAATCTTGCTGGTGTTGACAGCTAAGTCCTGTAAAGGATATGCTAAAAAAAAAAAAAAATCTTCCCTGCAATTTAGAAAAAGGAGATGCCTCGGTGGTTGTCACAGAATTGGCGGTTTCCTTTACGTTTCTAAAGGTGGACTATTGATGCGACCTTGAAATCTTGTGGCATAGTCTCGTTCACCCAAATGTTTGTAAAGACTTGGTGAAGCTGCTCTATTAGAACCGGCCCATCTCTGCTGGAATGGAGTCAGGACGAGGCGCCTTACCGCTGGAAAGTTGCTAGATATCTTTGTTTACTTCCACTATGGTTGGCAGGTCATAAATGAAGTATCATTTATTGGGGACTTGAGGAAGGCAGTTGATGGTTTCATCATCGAAGGAGGAGGTTGCATTTAAGATGTTGTTGAAATGCTGTGCCCAGCGTTGGAGAATGTCTTTCTTATCGGTGACTAATGTTCCCCCATCTGCACTGAGGAGGGGAACTATGCCTGGTGATGGAGGACCGTAGACCGCTTTCAGTGAGTCGTAGAAGTTTTTAATATCATGTCTGTCAGCAAAGCCTTGAATTTCATCAGCTTTGTTGCTCAGCCAGGAGTCCCGCATGTGCCGAAGTTTTTTCTGCACTCTTTCCGGATGTTATTTAAAGCATCTTTTTTATGTTGACTTCAGGCCATTCAAATATGCCTTGTGGAGAAATGTTTCTCGGCCACACACACACATGCTCGCGCGCGCGCGCGCGCACACACACACACACACACACACACACACACTCCTAAAGGGGAATGTCATTTTTAAACATCCATAAGACAATGCAAAGGTTTGGTTTGCTGTCATATGGAAAGGCGCCCTGAAAAAATCTTCGTTCGTGTATCTATATGTCCTTATTTTCTGGCATTATAAAAGTGACGGCTGCTCCGTGGCGAAGGTGTTACGGGCGCAGTTTGTAATTCCGCATAACCATGTTTGAAACCAAGCTGCGGGCGATTTGGCAGCGTTGTTTTTTTTTTTTTTACGAAATGGTACGGGTGTCGGTCGTTCAGAAAGCAATGGCAAACCACTAAACGTAAACTTACCAAGAGATCACAACAGCAAAAAATGCTGATGTTGACTGCGACGTCCTGTTAAGCATATGTAACCAACTATACTTTTATAGAAGTGGCAGCCAATCACCTAATGTGTTCGTGAGTGAGAGCGAGAGAGAGAGAGAGAGAGAGAGAGAGAGAGAGAGAGAGAGAGAGAGAGAGAGAGAGAGAGTGAGAGAGAGACCAACACACAGAACAAATTCCACCCCCATATAGTCGAAACCCCTTTACTCATTACCATTAGGTCCTGTAATTGTTTAAGAGTTAACAACACAGTACTAAACTACTATCTGTAACAGAACTAATCTGTTTTAATATTAAAACACCATCATTGACCCGGATGTTGTAATAACAAGGTCACGGCCTATATTCTCCGCCTCTGCTAAAGTTTTCAGTTCTGATCATTTGACAAGATACACAACATAACAGTTGACGGCACCTTATCGGACACATTTTCGTTTTGCCACCGATTCTTTCCCGAGCTTACGGATGCATTATTAGTTACCAATGAGATCGAAGGCTCTAGACAACATGAATGCTACCCTGTCTAGCGAATTGAGCAGGTTCTATCACCAGACGAGTCGCCTCAAGCAGATTTTCCTTGAGACCAAAAAGTGTTTTGAAGACATCAACAATTCTGGGCGTTTCGATGGAAGTAAGTACTAAGTATTTTAATTTAATATTTTGGTATTTAAACAGACATCGCATAAGTTATTACGTTGTGAAATTAACTTTCATTTGTTACTGATTCCACGCACATTCGTGTATTTTCAGTCTATTTCAATTAATTTTATTAAAATAAATAAATGTGTTTGATGTTTGTTTATTGAATTGTTAATAATATTATTAATTGTTTTGAGGCACAACCCTCAACGAAGTCCAAGAAATCGGTTCACTGATTGTTCGTCTTCTCCAGGTGCCTCATCTGGAGCCGGCATTATTTATCATGATTTCACTCATTAGCCACTGTCATTTGATAGTGTGATGATAAATCTATGTTGTTGCTGTCATTATTTATTAGTTGCCCAGCTGTTTGAGCTTTCCACATACAGGGTTAGTCGGTTACTTCTTCCTCTGACCTCTGCCTCTCTTTTCTAGATTAGTTTCTGTGTTCCATCTGCTCTGTTGGAATACCCCATATTTCTCATTGTTTTTCTGTATGGTTTTCAAGGATGTAATAACACCTGCAGCTGAACTTGAATGTCTTGACTGATGAGCATTCACTTGAAATAAACCAGCTGCTTAATGTTCTTTCTACCTTACTTTTTGTTTTCTTTTCCTTTTGGTTTTCATGGGCTTTGCTTGCTGGTACTAAATCTAAGCTGGGCCAAGTTGGCTAGAACTCCCTGGAGATTTATTTAAGTGGTTCAAAGAAATCAGTCTAATGGATGGTTCCATACTAAGATGGGAAGGTCCTAGACAGATTAGAAGAGACAAGGCTAGAGTTCTACCATTTTAGAGTGGATTGTTCAGTAGAACTGTCAAGCAAATAAGTTTCTTGCACTTAAATAATAATTTACAATGTCCACACCCAGTGTGAATCACTTAAGTAATTATTAAATCACACATTTGTCCACACACTAAGGCACCACTCATAGCTTGGAAAGTTATGTAAATACATTGTATTAAATAGTTACAAAAATTAACTTAAAAGCATATGGATTACTGTGTGTACACTAAAGCAATTGTTCTCCTACCTTGGCCATATCATCATCAGAATAGATGCTTGATGCAACAAATTGTTGCTGAGGGAACTATATGGCTAACAAAGTTGGCAATCCCTATACATCACCTGGTTTTGTTATGGAATGTTTTTAAGGCAATGGTTACTAGCTAGCTAGTAAATAGAAGACTGAGCTTAGTCATGTATTTTGTTTCACCCATCATCACAGTTGACTGATCTATCCACTCAGATGTCTCTGATGGGTTGTTATCCATACTTTTTAGTGATGGCACTTTTGGGCTGTGCTGGCCATTCTCCTTGTATTATTTTTACTGAAATAGGATTCCACCACCTTAAAGCTTTCACACTATAGATGACAACTTCAGATTGATCGAAAAGATTATTCTGCCACCTCTCAAGCAGTAATGATCATTATGGGTTGAACTGTCATGTATTCAGCAACAACTCCATTTTTTTTTTTCAGGGAATTTAGTCACTCACTTTCTTGTTCTGGTCATTAGTTTAAATTTACTGGCTCTTCTCTATAACGGGTCCACGTGATACCTGTGCATTTTTTATGTGGTTGTTTAATGGTTTCATTTTCGTAGCTGTACTGTACAGGAAGGGAGCTGCCGTAGCGCAGTGGTTAGCATTCTTGCCTGCCAGCCCAGTGGTTATATATTCAAATCTCCATCAAGTGGGATTCTTTTTAATTTCCTGGACTTCCAGATCGACCAAGCCAAAAATGGGTACCAGGAAATATTCTGAAAAGTAAAGGTGGTTGGCTTGTTGTCAGTTTGTATATAAAAATGTATGGCTAGCACTGTAAATTCAAGTTTTCTGTGTAAAAGGCTAAAAGACTCCTTTACTTTTACTTTTATATATTGTATAAGGAATGTGTATATATGGATGGCTTTTGTAATTATTAAAACGTATATACACGTGCAAAAAATAATAGATCATATATGTTATATCATGACAGTTATTAACGTTTATTACTCTAATTGTGCTTTTTCAGCTCAAATCATCACTGCTGAGTTGTTGAAGGAAGAGGCAACAGAAATTGCTTCTGTCATCGAACACCGTCCAACCATAATTATTTTTGGACAGACAGCATATGCAAAGTCACGCATTGTCAATGAGCTGTTTAACAAAAATGTCTTCCCTTTACTGGAGGAGCATTCAAATGTGAAAATGAGAATGGTGCGCATTTACCATGGCAGTACAAACACCGTTAGTCTGACCCTGCCTGATGACTACGATCTGGTGGACAATCTGGAGGCATACAATGGCCCATGGATTACCATACCTCGGACAGATTTAGAAATTCATGACAAGGACAATGCTAATGATGTGGCAGTGATGGAAGTGACTCAGAACCATCCGCTGCTTAGGCAGGGAACACAAGTTGTTGTGTCAGCATCAGCTTCGGAAGATCATGTAGTAGAAATCATCAAAAAGTGCACAGAAAATGCCACACCAATAATTATTTATGGCTTTGCTAGTGACGTTCTAACAGAAGTGGTGAGTACACAATTTTGAATTATTGTAACTAGCATTTATGTTTGTTCAAACTGTATGAGCATTATTTTCAAATTTACTACTATTTGCATCATCATCATGCTTTTAAGTTAAATATTTCTATATTTAAAATTCAAGCAACATGTTAAAACCCTATGTCACGACACCAGCAAACAAATTAAAGTAACATTCTTGAGAACATGCATCTTTCCTGTAGCAATATGCAGTTATAAATCATGATGTTCTTAAACATCCGGTGTGCTGATGCTGAGGTAAGGGGTTCAGCCCCTACACCGGACATTTGGACTAAAATTTTGACTTCTCGTGCTTGACCTGAGGATGTAAATTACAAGTACCTCTGAAATCGGTATGAGTTTTCCTGATGACGAGAGACACTGGTAATAGGGAAAGCTAATCCGCACGCAAAATAGTCCAGTGCTACTAGAAGAAGTGTGTATGTGTCTTCATGGCGAAGTGGTCAAGCCGTTTGACCCAGGTTCCGAATGTTCTGGGTTCGATTCCGGGCCGCTTCCTTCGGTTCACAAGTGAAATTTTTCAGAGACTCCTGTGGGTCGTCGCTAGAGCTATGGAGTTTGTGATTAGTGACGCTTTCCGTGTTGCGGAAAGAGACCGAGCCATATGGGATAAAACCCGGTGCAATGAAGTCGACCCTATCAACTTTTAAGCGCCTTTTTTTTAGTGTGTATGGACGTGATTTTAGTTCAAAGTGAGCAAACGCCCCAAAAAAAGCAGAGAAATCGTGTTTTTACAATGCATAATAGTATCGGACGCAATCGGCCGATTTGCTCGTTAAAGGCATCGGACTGAAATGGACATTCCACCCTGTAAAGGGTTAATGAACAAACAAACAAAATTAACTATTTGTGGTAGTACTTTAGAAGTTCCAGCTAAGTATTCTGTTTGTTTGGTTTTTTTGTTTTGTTTTTTTTTTGCTGTTAATTTGATCTAAATGTTCACTTGTATTTGTGTGTGTGTTTGCTTTTGTCAAACTTCCTAATAATTTAGCCATTTATGATTTCTTGACAAGTTTATGTTCAGTAGTTTGCCTTCTACTGAACAACTGGCCTTATACCTTGATATGAAAACCAGCACAAGGCGGTCTGCTTTAAAATTGCCTGCAGCTGTGTTTCGAACGTGGCATGCGGTATTACGATTGCGTTCACAAACATTTCCCCACAGATCTGCATAGAACAGATCAATGTAGCATTTAAAAAAACAAAACAAATTGAACATTCTGGAAGCAAGGCAAGAAAAGATGTCAGCAAATATGATAAACAGCATCAGAGAGATGTGATGGCCTACGCCTGAGTATGTTCCACATTAACAGAGTGCACACTTGTACTTCACAATCTTACATAACAATTGTATTGTTTAAGCATGCATTGGGGACTTATCTACATGTGATAGACACTTCCTATCTGCTCTCTCTGATTAAATCACCATATGACACTTATGTATGAAATACGTAAGTATGGCCGTATGACGTAAGTGATGTACTTACAGGGTGGAACAGTATATCTCTGGTAAGACAGAAAACAATCAGGTACCATCTCCACAATGAAGGTTGGCTGCAATGGATCTTCAACACTTTCTCTCGCTTTGATTGTACATTCTGTCAGACTGCTGTTCATCCATCTCTTGATGTGATCTTCCCACTTGTATCATCTACATCTTGCTTGTTTGCCTTCAACGTTTAGTGTGGTTTTTATAAGAGTGATATGTCTTTTAATGAGGCTGAAATATTTTACTTGCCTCTTTTTTTATTTCTTTCCTCAACTCTCTTTTCATTCCCAGATTTTCTAGAACCTATGTTTTTGAATGTTTGTTTTTCCACGAAATATGACTTATTCTTCTGTATACACATCTCCAGGACCTCTATTCGACATTCTAATTGTTTGTTGTTAATTGTCCAGTCTTCAGCGCCATATAGAAACAATAGTTTCCTGATAATGTCCTGCAACTGATGCTGAAATATATGTACTTTTTCTGTGAGATATTTCTGCATCTGTTATTGCCAAGCCCTTATTGTTTGATTCATTAACTTAATGGATCATCTTATTGGCGCTTTGAAATTACCCACTAGTGCTTCTTTATATAACACTAAGAGACTCTTAGTTCAGTGCACAAGCTCTGTAGCCCTGGCAAGGTTCCAAGTGAGTGAGCAAGGTGGAATGCTGAAATGGTGTAGGCACCCATGTCTCTCCACAGATCTCACTCCTTGATGTTCTGGGGGAATCCAACTACTGACATGCCTTCATGCCACTGCCTGAGATCTTCAAGTAAAATGTCTTTCTGTCTGCCACTGCCTCTTCTACTGCTGGTCTGTCCAGTCATCACAATGTTCTCCAGTCCCTCTCTTCTCATTATATGACATTTATATGACATTCTTTGTCTCTTTCTTATAGTTGTGTATCATGGTCTACTTTCATTAGCACCTTCCAGTAGTCATTCTTAGTTACTCCAACCGTCAAAGTAATTCACAACATGTTTCTTAGAAACCATATCTCTGCCACTTCCATGCTCTTTCTAATGTGTTTGTTCACATTCCAAGGTATACTGCCAGCCAACAACAGTTTTGATATAACTGTTAATCTCTTGTCACACATCTTCCATCTGATGTTATGGTTGTTCATACTTTAAATATTGATGTTGTTGTGGGAACTATTTTCTGATTGTTGCTAGGGTAACGGCCATACAGTCTAGTCTGTAATTTTCAAGTGAGAAATCTTTAATACTTCACAATGTGAACAGGTTGGTTGGATTCTGTAGCTAAAGTTTTCTGTGGGATAGGGGTAGCCCACCCATGACCAATCCTCCTTTGTCACCTCAAACGACATGCTTGGTGAGTTTCATTCATTAATTAAGTAGCATGTCCTTCACAGAACCTCGTTCCCATAGCAACCTTCTGGAAAACTTCTTGGTTATCTACCACAAACTACACCCATCTTCTCTTTGGCCTTCCTCTTCCTCTCTTCCCGGGCATATATCCCTCCATTATTGTTCTCTCCAAACTTTCATGATGTTTCAAGTGACCTAAATATTTCAGTTTTCTTTGTTTTGTCATCTTTAGTAGCCAACCTTCTTCAGTATTCAGATATTGTCATATGGATGCATTTGTTCTTTTCTGTATCCAAGCTATTCTTAGAACTCGTCTGTAACACTTATATTCAAAGGTATTTATGCTCTGTTCAGCTTGTTTAGTAAGAGTCTGGATCTCACAGGCATATGTTGCATTGGGAAAGATGCATGCTCTTACAAATCTAATTGTAAGTTTGTCTGTTCTACACCACAATTTATTCAGTTGTTTTAGATTTTGAAGAGCAATAAATATTTGTTTTTTAATTTCTTTCATTGTGTCACCATTGTTGGTAATTAATGACCCAAGATATTCAAAATTTTCCATCACCTCCAAATTTTCCTCATTAACATGTATTTCTTTCTCCATAGTAGTTTTATATACTTCGTATCTTTTTACATAATGTATGATAGATTTGTATGCTTTCTTCTCCTCCCACTTTAATTAGTTCAGCTGGTATCTCATCACATCCTAGTGATTTACCATTCTTCAGATTCTTTATTACCCATACAATTTCATCTAATGAGGGGTCAGGTTCTGTCTTCTGCTGTCATTGTTTCATGTATCTCATTTGTATCGTCACAGTCATTCATATCATACATTCCACTGCAGTATTCCTTCCATGCTTTTAGGATGTTGCTAGATTCTGTTAGGGTATTTCCTAACTTGTCACAGATAACATTTAATTGAGGTTGAACATTTCTTATCAATAACTTTATTTCTTTGAACATTTTGTAATATCTTCAATTCTTATGACATTGCTCTATTCTAGTACAACAATCTTGTATATACTGGTTTTTGTCCTTTCTTGGTGGATTACAGTATTACTATTCTTTGCTTCTCCTAAGGGCTCTGGTCACACTGAACCCCCTGGGCAAACAAAAGTCTGACCTGAAAACACCTGGGGAAGTGTAATAGAGACAGAGATAATCATCTGGGAGGACATGTTAGGGGTTGCAGGAGATAATAAAAGATAGGACGACCAGGGATGAAGGGCAGACATGAGAATGTGAACAGGGCCTTCTGTTTTTCATCCTTTTCCGAGCCTTTGAAGGTTGCAGTGTTAAAACATTGGAAGGGATGCTAGTCAGTAAAAAGTAATCACTGTGTTATCATTGCTGTACTGATAAAAATTGGTCTGCACAGTGACCAAATTAGCTGTCTCAACTTGGTAGTGGCATGCGGGCAACTGATAACCTATGATAACATTGATTTGAATTCATATCACTGATGTCATTTTAAGGGGTATTGTTTTCTCAATATCATTAGAAGCGTTCTGAGTCATATTTCTCTAAGTTTTATTGACGTGGTATTTACCCTTAAACTGTTTTGAAAGGACAGAATTGATTAACTTGGCATTCAGATTTTTAAAGCTGTTGGTAATTGATACATACATATATGATTGATGCAAAGTCATACTACTAATGTCATTTTATAGGGCATTTTCTCAGCATCATTATAAGCTTTTTAAGTCAGCATATTTCTGTGACTTTTATTGCCTTTTGTTTACGCTTATATTTTTTTAAACTTGTCATTCAGATTTATAAAGCTCTTTATTACATACTGGGCACTTGAAATGTATTTCTGCTTGGTTCTAGATCCTATGTTAGGTTTTATTGTAGATTTGCTTTCACAAATGTTGATGCATGGAAGAAGAACTTCTGGTTATATTTTGTTGCTTATGGTTCGGCTCATTGTCAGGTGGCAATATTTGCAAGGAGTACTTAAAATATGTGAGGGGTGATTATGGAATACTACTTTACTTTATTTAGTAGTAATTCAATCTCACTGTATTCCTTATTGCTTGCAAAATATTGGTAACTGTAATTTTGTTGTTGACTGTAAGTTTAAGATTGGTCTGGTTGAGTAATGCACATTACAGACTGAGTATGGCTCAAAACATATGGAATAATGCACATAATAGATTGAACATTGCATATAACAGAGTGAGTATTGCACATGAACAGATAGAGTAAAGCACATAAACAGCATATTGCACATGAACACATAGATTATTGCACATGAACAGATAGAGTATTGCACATAAATAGCACATGAACAGATAGGGTATTGCACATGAACAGATAGAGTATTGTACATGAACAGATAGAGTGTTGCACATGAACAGATAGAGTATTGAACATGAACAGATAGAGTATTGAACATGAACAGATAGAGTATTGCACATGAACAGATAGAGCAGATATAGTGTTGCACATGAACAGATAGAGTGTTGCACATGAACAGATAGAGTATTGTACATGAACAGACAGAGTGTTGCACATGAACAGATAGAGTATTGCACATGAACGGATAGAGTATTGCACATGAATATATACGTTTATTGCACATCAATAGATATAGTATTGCACATACCAGAGTATTGCACATGGACAGATAGAGTATTACACATAAACAAACAGAGTATTGCACATGAACAGATAGAGTATTATCAACAGATAGAGTATTGCACCATGGATAGATAGAGTATTACACATAAACAAACAGAGTATTGCACATGAACTGATAGAGTATTGCACATGAACAGATAGAGTATTGCACATGAACAGAAAAGAGTATTGCACATGAACAGATAGAGTATTACACATGAACAGATAGAGTATTGCACATAACCGAGTATTGCACATGAACAGATAGAGTATTGCACATGAACAGATAGAGTATTGCACATGAACAGATAGAGTATTGCACATGAACAGATAGAGTATTGCACATGAACAGATAGAGTATTGCACATGAACAGATAGAGTATTGCACATGAACTGATAGAGTATTGCACATGAACAGAAAAGAGTATTGCACATGAACAGATAGAGTATTGCACATGAACAGATAGAGTATTGCACATGAACAGATAGAGTATTGCACATAACCGAGTATTGCACATGAACAGATAGAGTATTGCATATGAACAGATAGAGTATTGCATATGAATAAACCAATTCCTTGGCAAATTAATAAAGTAGGAAATCTACCCACGACAGAATATATATATATATATATATATATATATATATATATATATATATATATATATATATATATATATATATATATATATATATATATATATATATATTTAATGAGGAGGGAGGCATGCCTAGTTTTACAGGGTGTATTTTTATTGACTGGCGTTTTTGAAAATATTGCCGTTCCAAGTTTTCTTTTACCTTTTATGTTGCATGAGTTCACAGATGGTAAGTGCAAAACTTGGAACTTGGAACAATTAAAAAAAACCCACAGTCATTAAAAATACACCCTTTACAGTATAAGAGGTCGTACTGAAGTTAAGTGTGTTTGTCGATTGGTTCAAGCATCGCAGCTTCACATGCTGAAGTTAAATGTGTTGACACGTAGATCAGGTGTCACAGCTTCACATGCTGAAGTTGAATGTTTTAACACGTAGTTCAGGTGTCACAGCTTCACATGCTGAAGTTGTATGTTTTAACACGTAGTTCAGGTGTCACAGCTTCACATGCTGAAGTTGTATGTTTTAACACGTAGTTCAGGTGTCACAGCTTCACATGCTGAAGTTGTATGTTTTAACACGTAGTTCAGGTGTCACAGCTTCACATGCTGAAGTTGTATGTATTGATTTATTGATTATTAAAACGATTACTAATAAACTACAAACATTCATTAATTGGTGTCTGTGCAAAATGGAAGGACTAAAATGGTATGACAGAATCACCAACGTGGAGCCCATAGAGAGAACTAAACAAATACCAGGTATCAAGAGTTGAGGAAAAGACCCCAGAGCAGGACAGGGCATACATTGAGCAATGTTGAGAATAGTATCACAATAAAGGCCTTTGTTTGGAATCCACAGAGTAACATAAATCAGAAGAAGGCCTAAAACACACGGAGAGAAGAAATAGAAACAGAAATTAATTATATAGAGAGGTAACGGGACGGAGCTGCATGGGATAGCTGAGGATATGAGAGCTTGGAGTGGGTTGGTTGAGAGACTATACCTCAATTGAAGATAAAGAGCGAAAGAAGATCTTTACAATGAAATATGTAGAGGCTTCAGATGGAACACCCTCTGTGTGCGAAAGAAGATCTTACAAAACAATGAAATATGTAGAGGCTTCAGATGGAACACCCTAAATGGGCGATAGAAGATCTTTGCAATGAAATACAAGTATGTAGAGGCTTCAGATGAAACACCCTAAATGTGCGATAGAAGATCTTTGCAATGAAATACAAGTATGTAGAGGCTTCGGATGGAACACCCTCTGTGTGCGATAGAAGATCTTTGCAATGAAATACAAGTATGTAGAGGCTTCGGATGGAACACCCTCAGTGTGCGATAGAAGATCTTTGCAATGAAATACAAGTATGTAGAGGCTTCAGATGAAACACCCTAAATGTGCGATAGAAGAAACAGCCATTATCGTTTAAATTGTGGTGAGCCAAGTTCACAGACATGATGGGAAAGAAGAAGGTTAAAGAAGAAGATCTTTACAATGAAATATGTAGGGGCTTCAGATGAAATACCCTAAATGTGCGATAGAAGAAACAACCATTATCGTTTAAATTCTGGTGAGCCAAGCTCACAGACATGAGGGGAAAGTTAAGGCCACAGTGACACGGCAAAGGGGTATTTATTTCAGGTCACTGTGAACAATAGCTAAATATAAGGTAACAATGGATGCCTCAGATATACCACATCTGTTGGTTCGACGACCACCTTCAAGACACCTAGACATGTGGCCTCTCATGGGACCTCAACTAAAGTGCTAGAGGGTCTCGGAGCAGGTGAAGACTTGGAGATGCAGTGCACAGAATCCATTGGCATGTGGTATATGCTCTGTATATGCACTCATAAATCCACTCTTAAGTCGTGGTTGACATGACTGAGTGAGGCCCTAGTCTGTGTTCTAACTTGGGGTGTTCAAGACGGAGGCAGTCGACCAGCAAGCCACCATCTTAGACCGTCCAGCATGTTTTATATCGGTCTGCTTCTGTCTCTTCTACCGCTGAGCTTTCCATTCTCCACCTTGCTCTTGACTACATGTCTTCTCATTACATGACGGAAGAACATTGTTTTGTATTTGTACGAGGGTAAGTTAATAAGTAAGTCACAAATGGCTGTAGAAAAATAACTAAAGATGATAACAACTTGAAACCAGCTTACTTTTATAGATACTTTTCTTTTTTAATTGTTGCTGCTGTTGATGTACTAGGTAAGTGTTACGCTCAGTAGTTTGCCATAGCTTTCTGAACGACCGGATCCCATACCAGCACGTTATAACACAACGCGACACGGTCTGTTGCACAAATCGGTCGCAGCTGAGATTTGAACGCCTGGTACCCGGCTCATGAACCGCGTTCGCAAGCCTTTAGCCACGGAGCGGGCTTTATAGATACACTGTCCCTTTATTTCTCAACATAATTTCCACCAACATTGATGTACTTATCCCATCGTTTTATCAGTCCTCCCAAACCAGCTGTATAGAACTGTGTGCTCTGTTTTCTAAACCACGTTTTCACTTCACATTCAACTTCGGCGTCATTCGCGAAATGTCTCCCGCTAAGGTGGGTTTCCTGTTTATGATGACAAATGTTTATCCCGTAAAGCGGTGCATAGCTGGGCAGAAAACGTTACGAGGGTGAGTCAATACGTAAGTCACACAGTTCTGTGGGATGGTCTAATTAATTAAGTTGCATGTCCTTCACAGAACGTAGCAGTCAACCCCAGCATTTTCGCTGTTAGTGATTCCTGGGCAAATTTTGCGTTCAGTAGTTTGCCATTGCTTTCTGAACGACCGGCTCCTATACCTTTTTCGAAAAAAAACCAGCACCGCTGTGTTTCGAACCCGGGTATGCGGGCTCACAAACCGCGTTCGCAAGCCCTTAGCCACAATAGGTCAATGAAAACAAAGCACGCAGTTCTATGCAGCTGGTTTGGGAGGACTGATAAAACGATGGGATAAGTGCATCAATGTTGGTGGAAATTATGTTGAGAAATAAAAGGACAGTGTATGTATAAAAATAAACTGGTTTCAAGTTGTTATCATCTTATTAACTTACCCTCGTATATAGATGTTGATATTGTTCTACTTTCATTACCCGGTTCCAGGCAATTGTTCTTAGTTACTCTGGGCGTGCAAGGTATTCGCAACATTGTGAATGTATAGTCTGTTTGTGTGTATGAGAGAGAGAGAGAGAGAGAGAGAGAGAGAGAGAGAGAGAGAGAGAGAGAGAGAGAGAGAGAGAGAGAGAGAGAGAGAGAGAGAGATTTGCTGAACTTTTGATCTGGGCGACATGCGGTGTTGACAGTGAAGCACGTGAAAGTGAACATATGCTGAACTGTGTCAGACAGTTGTACGCTGTGTGTTATGAATGTACGTGCGTAAACTGCGAGAATCATCTATTCAACTGTCTGTGTACGGCTTTGAGATCAGCGCCATCTCTGGCTGCTCTCCAACCGCATTCGTCAAGCTGTCACATCTCGTTCTACTCGTCATGGTGCGACAGGTGGGATTCTGTTGACAATCATTCTACATTTTGTGCAGTACTTAAGCGGGTTCACTCTGGTATGAGTTATCAAATGCTGTTAGATGTGGTACTTAAATGGATAGAGTACTCACCTGCTGGTCCAGTGGTTCTGGGTTGAAATCCTCCTCAAGGGGTGGTATTTATCATGACCACAGGGCGAGGAAATGGGGTGGGGGGGGGCTGAACCTGCCCCTTAAACAATAAATTGTGTGGGAAGTTAAAGTCGGTCGAAACGTGATGTAGACTGCATTATGTGAACTTAACACCGTATCCTCCGGGGGTCTTTTACCTAACACCCCTCGATTTGGGGTGGGGAGGGGGGGGAATTTCACGGCCCTTTTTTATGTGATATGCGCAGACACACACATGCCTTCCTGCTATTTAAAAAACAATTACTTTCCTATCTTCAGTACCATCATTCTCTTAAGCTAGATCTCCGCTGCATCCAGTTTCTACACTACTTCGCTACTCATTATCCAACGTCGACATCCCTGCAGAAGGCACCGCACAACCTATCAATGACCAGATGTTTGAACTTACGAGGTACTTCTAATATTTCATGACGCTTCACTCTCCAGTGAAAGCGTGATTAGATATGGCGGTTTTTGTCTTTATCTCTGCGTCTCACTTCCTATTGGATCTGACTCGAGAGAACATTTATTTTGATACTCCCAAACACAATGGACAGTGACAGAAAAAAAAAGAAAAGAAAAAATCACAACAACAGAAATGAGGTTCCTGAGAAGAATACTCAACGTATCAAGAAGAGATAAGATCAGAAATGAAGAAATCAGGACTAAAGTTGGGGTTAAAGCAGCACTAGATTTTATCAGAAAACAGCAAGTCAAATGGTTTGGCCATGCAAGTAGGTTACCAGTCAACAGCATGCCACAACAAGCAATGATGTACAGACCAGATGGAAACAGAGGAAGAGGCCGACCACGTAAACGTTGGACGGAGGGAATAGCAGAATCCATGGGAATGTCGATATATGAAGCCCATAATCGGGCACTCTCACGAAGTTTATACTTCACCTCGACACCGCAAGGTACAAAAGGAACATGATGAGATGAGATGAGACCCCCCAAACATTGAGTCCATATCCCCGCCCCCCTTTTTTTTCAAGTAAGGAAGTCACTGATCCTAATTTGATCACATTGATTAAGTTGGTGACTGAAACGTTAGAACAGTTCACTCAAATCTGAAGAAACGGGTCTTAAATCTGTAGGAACGAACAGGAAAATGGAACAACTCTAGCCTACACAATGCTCTGCAAAGACAAGCTTCCCCCAACACGATTGGACAACTTGAGTTAGAACGTCTAACTGGTCTGTTCTGACACTGGCTTCTCTATTGTACCTGTCCGCCTTAGGCTGTTTGCCACAAATCTATGTACGATTTTTTAAAGTTGCATATCCCTTACAGGACGTTGCAGTCAACACCAGCATTTTTCAGCTGTTGTTGATGTTCTTGGCAAGATTACGCTCTGTAGTTTGTCGTTGCTGTCTGAGCGACCGACTCACATACCCCGTAAGTAACCAATGCGACGCGATCCGCTGCCGAATCTCGCTCATCTGTGTTCGTCACGTGGATATACGGAATTACCGAGAAAGTCGTTAACGCCTTCACCAGGGAGCCCGGTTATGTACGACTAACACTGGCTTTTCTCTTGCACCCTTTTCTCTTAGCATCGTTGGTTGCAAATTCATGTACATCCATTAAAACTGGCTTCACGTACCAGTCCCGCCTTAGCCTCGTTAGTTGCACACCTGTGTGCAACCAAGAATAGTGACTTCTCTCTTTTCATCTGTTTAGTTTTTTAGTTAAGTTTAGTCGATGAATCTACATCACAGCACACGGGTGTACCCATTAGTGCTTCGTTCTACTCCTAATTCAAGCCTGAGTCGGAGAATTTCAGCTCAGTGCACGAACTCCGTAGCACCGTCGAAACTCTCTTTTATCTTTCCCGTTTTAGCATAATTAGTCACACACCTATGTACAACGATTAACATTGGCATCTCTCTTGTACATGCCAGGGGCGTCACTAGGGGGGGGGGGTGTGGGGGTGCGGGCCGCACCGGGTGACACCATCAAGGGGTGACACCAAAATAAAAAAATTGCAAATTTGACAACGCAGACATAGCTCTGTCTAGTCGGGTTTCATAACCGTTCATTGTTAAATACATGAGCAGGCACAGGGTGCCACCATGCAGAGCGTCTGGTGCTTAAATGAATAAGACTCAGAGCTCAGAGCTGCTCGGAGCCTCGGAGTCGGAGTAGAATCGTGGGTCATTTGCAAACGCGCCAATTAATGACGTGTGGAGTCACGTGGTTGCAGAAAATGACAGACGTTGTTTACAGGTTCGTTTTTTATGTAAATAATTATTTTTTAGAAATTTTATAATTTTATCAATATCACTAAAATATAAATATTTTAAAGTAAATTAATTAGGACAGGGCATAAATTTTAAAGGAGAAAAACAGCGGCAGGCTTCCACTTAAAAAAGTTAGTATTACTATACTATAGTATACTAGTAGTTTACTACTACAATAAATTAATAATTACGGCATACACACGTTTTTCTATCTGTCTGAAAAATATATATTTTAATTTTTTAATTTAATTTTTTAATTAAAAAGATGGAAATAGAAAAATAAATAACGGTTGTGTAATTTTTCGAACCAACGAGTCACTGTTGAGACTGCCACACGCAGATCCCCCCAATAATTGATGCGGTTACTGACATTCGCCAGCAATTCGCAATATAAAATAATAAAATATATGTCATGAAATGACAGTCGTGCATTGGCGACAAAACTTCCTGATAAAAGTTAAGAAGAAGTGTTGCAACGAATATTGTTGACCGCTGGTTACATTTGTATATGAATCCATTAATTGTGCCTTGCAGCATTTGCCATCCGCATCGTATGCAGGTTGGTATGTTCAATACTCCATTAGCCAGTAAAAAAGTTACAATCCACTCAAACTTGTTACAATGAAATAAAAAAGTTGTAACTTCCATGGACAATATTTAAAAAAATTTAATATGTTGTATGACAAGTTTTCTTTTTTAGACGGTTCTTTTTAGTGTACATAATCATTTTTTAATTACATTTTAATTCTACGGTAAACAACGCAATTTAACCTAAATAACTATATTTATTAAATTATGAATAAATCATAAATGTTTGGATTATAATTATTTATACAGATTTTATATATTTATATTATATCTTTTTGTTTAGTTGTATATTTTTTAATACAAAATCTGGCATTTCGTGGCCATAAGGAAGATGCATCTTCGTTGAATAAAGGAAACTTTCTTGAGATGGTTGAGATGCTTTCTAAATATGACCCTGTGTTGAAAGAGCACCTAATGAGATTAAAGCGAACTACATCTGTAACAGTAAAAGCATCCGCATCTTATCTTTCACCAGAAACTCAGAATGAATTTATAACTGTTCTGGCAAATCATGTGAAGGAAATTCTTGTAAATGATATAAAGGCTGCAAGGTATTTTGGAATTATGTTCGACAGCACACCTGACATATCACACACTGACCAGATGTCTGAGGTGATCAGATATGTGAAAATCCACAATGGGGAAGTTGAAGTGAGAGAAGTGTTTCTAGGATTTTTCCCTTTAAAGGGGAAAAATGCTGATGACCTGAGTTCAGACATTTTAAAAAATCTAGAAAGTGATGGACTTGACATAATGATGTGCAGAGCTCAAGGTTATGATAATGCTGCCACAATGTCTGGAATTCATGGAGGTGTTCAAGCCATTCTGAAAAGAAAGAATAAGAAAGCTATTTTTAACGGATGCGTGGACCATTCGCTTAACTTGTGTGGTCAACACTATTTTGCTGAAAATGCTTTATGTGTAACATTTTTTGGAACTCTTGAGAGAATGTATTCCTTCTTTGCTGCTTCCACCCATCGATGGGATGTTTTAATTGAACACACTGCAATGTCGATTAAAAGGCTATCAACAACACGCTGGAGTGCACATAATGCTGCTGTTAAACCGGTGAAAGAGAAGTTTGATGAATGTGTGGCGGCGATTGAAGCTCTATGTGATCCTCGTGAAAATGTAGAAACAAGAGGTGCAGCACAAGGTCTTTTACCTGCTGAATGTGATTTCACGTTTCTGTGCTACCTTTACTTTTGGGCTGCTGTACTTGAGGAAGTTAATTTGACACAGCAGTATCTGCAGACTAAAGGCTTAACTCTTGACAAAGTAGTGACCAAGTTAGAGGCATTAAGACTTTTTCTGCAGGAGAAGCGCAGTCACTTAGTGGAGCATGCAATTGAACAGGCACTTTTAAAAGCAGACCAATTTGGAATAACAGTAGAGAGAAGATTAAGGTTCAAGAAGAGAATGGCAGGGGAACAACTCAAAGATGCTTCAGATGCTGGACTCACTATGCAAGAAGAAAACAATAGGGCGATGCTGGAGTGTATTGATCGTTTTCATTCTGAACTCCAGACCAGATCAACAGCGATCAAGGAAGTAGCAAATATGTTTGAGGCTGTTCAAGCCAAGAGTCTTCTATCAGCAACTGAAGAAGAGTTGCTGGTGTCAGTTCCAAAATTGACCACTTTCTATGATGAGCTATCCGAAGTAGAGCTTTTAAAAGAAATACCAAGGCTGAGAAGACACCTGAAGGCAGCAGATATTGATATCCACAAAGCCAAAGACTGGTCAATATTTGATATTTTAAAATTCATAGTTGACTGGGATTTCCTTGAATCTCTCCTAATACTCTCACTAAGCCTACAACTATTTCTTACGATCTGTGTGTCTGTGGCTTCATGTGAGAGGAGCTTTTCAAAACTGAAACTTATAAAGAACTATTTGCGATCAACCATGGGACAGTCAAGACTTTCTGATCTGGCTATAATATCAATTGAAAGTGATATGGTGAAAGATATTGATTTTGATGATGTGATTGACAGGTTTGCAGCTTTGAAGACCAGGATGGGAAACTTTTAATTTTAAATAACAGAAATTTTAATGTTAAATAACAAAAATTTTACTGTGTCCGAGTTTGTCGAAGTTCTTTATTTATGTTTTACCTGAAGTATTGAAGTTATATTGTTCAATTTGTTTTCTTTCTTATGTCCTTATTAACTTTTTGACTTATTTTACAAACATTACTATATGCGATTATATATGGTACAGGAACACTCGGAAGAAGACCATGGTGAAAGTCTAGAGGGGTGACACCAAGAGTTTACCGCACTGGGTGACACCAACCCCAGTGACGCCACTGGTACATGCCCCGCTTTAACCTCGTTAGTTGCAAACCCATGTACACCCTTTAGCCCTGGATTCTCTCTTCTACACCCCCACCAAACCCTCGTCAGTCAGAAATCCGCGTGCAACCTTAATTAACACTGGCTTCCCTCTTGTACCTGCCCCCGCTAGCTTCGCTAGTCAGGGTTGCCAGATTGGCCTTTTTAACGCCACATCCGACAAATCCAGCTTTTTTTTTAAACAGAGGTTTGGCGTTTAAAAAAAAAAAAATCAGTTGGGCGTTTTGGCTTTTTTCTTGGCTTAAAAAAAAATTTGTAATGGCATATGCCTCTTTTCTGAATTTGTCAAGTTAATTTTTATCTTGTTTTAATACTTTTCAGCTACCGAAGGTAGCAACTAACAAGTATTAAACACGTTTGGTTTTCGTACTGTTTATACTGTTCTGTGCGCACTCACGCATTGCGCAGCCACCTTACTGTTCAGTTCAGTTTTCAAATTCTTTATACCTTCGTCGCAAGTATTTCTTATTATTGAGCCTATTATCATGCCAAAGTGGAAACGTCTCATGATACTAATCGGAAATATAATGGCCAATGGGAAAAGACATTTGTGTGGCTCAAGAAATCCACTGATGGTACTGAATCGGCGTATTGCAAATTGTGCCGGTGTAATATTGTTCCAAGACTTTCAAATCTCGCAAGTCATGAAACAACAGAAAAACACAAGCGGAACGCGCCATCTTTTTCACAAAAAAACACTTGCAGTGATGACAAAAAGCAAGAAAATTGATGATAAAGTCAAATTAGCAGAGTTACAAATTGCTGTTAGCATGGCCTGCCATAGTGTCATACACACCATGGATCACTTAGATGAAATAATGGTAGCCCATCGATGTGGCAACACTCTTGGTCAGATAAAATTGCACCGAAGGAAGTGCATATCACTAATAAGAAATGTTATTTAACCATCTTTAAAATTTGATCTGATTCTAGATCTGCAAAACAAGAAGTATACACTCATCATTCATGAGTCCACTGATGTCTCGACCCAAAAGTAGTTGTGCATTTTAGTTAGATACCTCAGCGATAAAAGAAATGAAATTATTACTAGTTTTCTGGGTTTGATTACAGTTCAGGAGGCTACAGGAGAGAATATATTTAATTTGATTAACAATGAAATTGAAAAATGTAATCAGACTTTAAAAAATTGCATTGGTTTTGCATCAGATGGTGCTTCCAACATGGTTGGATGCAACAACTCAGTTTGATCCAGAATGACAGATGTATCTCCTTCATGTGTTCAGTATAAGTATGTTTGCCATTCATTAGCATTGTGCATCAAATAAGCTGTATCAAAACTACCTTCAAACATTGGATGTTTGCTGACAGAAATACCAAATTGGTTTAGACATAGCAATCTATGACGAGAAGCATTTAAAGATTTATTAAAAATTATGAACTCATCAACAGAATTTCAGCAAACTAGAACTGCACCACTTCCTTTTGAGAAAATTTCTTCTACTCGCTGGCTTGTCCGGGGAAAAGTAATGTTCAACATTCTAATGAACTGGTTAGAACTCAAGAATTATTTTATTTCTGCTGAATTAGCAGAAAAAAAAGAGTGTTGAGGGGATACATAGAGCCTGTTCTTTTGTATGGATGTGAAACTTGGACAATGTGCAGTCAAGCTGAAAAACATCTGATGGCTGCAGAAATGTGGTTTCTGAGGAAAATGCAAAGAATACCATGGACAGATAGAAAAACCAATGACCAAGTACTACAAGAGACAAATGAAAATCGTAGATTGATTAGAGAAATTAGACGTAGACAGTCAAATTTTTTGGACATGTTATGAGAAGAAATGGACTGGAGAACTTGGTGACAGCTGGCAAGATCGAGGGGAACAGACCAAGAGGAAGACCGAGAGGAAAATACCTGGATGGCTTGGCCACATGGCATGGACGAGACAGGAACACTGAGCTGATCCACGACTCTGGTGATCGAGTGAAATGGCGAATCATGACCGCCCACGCTTTCCGGCATGGCACATGATTGATTGATTGATTGATTGAATTAGCAGATTATGACACTAAATTTAAGTCACGACTTATAAAGGAAATGCGTCTAGATCAAAGAAACTACCTTTTTTTTTCATATTGCAACCCCTATTGCGCAGGAATTCGAAAGGTTAAATAGCTTTTTTTCAGAAAAGTAAGGCAGATCCTCACGAATTACATGGAGAACTATTTTTGCATTATAAGAGTCTTAATAGTAGGATTAATGATACCAATAATAAGAAAAAAGATATTTATAATGTTGATTTTGGCATAAAATTCCTGTCAGAGTGTGATAACTACATTCAGAAAAGTTATGATATGAAAATTTATTGTCAACAAGAGGTCTTAGATCTCAAAGAAAGATGCTTATCCATGCTAGAAGAAGCACTTGATCAAGTTAGAAAGCGGCTTCCTTCAGCAAAAAAATATATTTAAAGATCTAACCAATTTTAGCCTTGGAATAATCTTAAACCAGGCTTCTAGACCACTATTTTCGAAATTGCCCTTTTTGCATTTGGCTGAAGAAAATCACACTATTATTGAAGAGCAATACAGAAAATTGCCTTTTATAGATTGGAAGGAAGAAGGACAATTTAAAGAAAATCGACTGCCCAAAGATACAGAGCAGTTCTGGCAAGGAGTCATGAAACATCCCCAATTTAAAGAGCTTGCTTCTTTTGCTCTTACTTGCTTAATAACACCAATTAGCAATGCTGTAGTTGAGAGGATGTTCTCTCTTTGAACATACATAAAAACCAAAGCAAGGAATAGACTTCAGCTGTCTCTCATAGACGCAATTATTAGAATTAGAGCAGAACTATTATCTTCAAACAAGTTCTGTAAGAAATTTGTTCCTTCATCCAAAATGTTGAATGATTTCAAAGCTGAAATTGTATATTCTAAGGAATCCTGTACTGAATTTCTCAACAATGAAAAGGAATACTTATTTGAAGAAGATGTTTTCATGTGATGTAAATATATTTTAAATGAATATTTCCACCGGGCAAAATCTGGCTTTTTTTTATTTTTTATTTTCATTATTTGGCTTTTTTATTATCACAGTGATCTGGCAACCCTGTCGCTAGTCACAAACAAATGTGCAACCATTGTCATCCTGCCCATGTCGCTACTTGTATTCCAAGGGGAGAAATGTCAGTACAAATGGTGCACTGTAACTTGACGTACTTTAAGACAAGTTGTTCACTGGACAATGATATCTAACTTCCTAATCTGTCTCTACCTGTCGAACGAGGGAAGTACAGTTTACGAAAACACCTACACCTGACAGTACCGGATATGTCTCCATACATTTGTTATAAACACGGCACTTGTGTGCCTGTGACCCGCACAGAAACTGTCGGATATGTTTGCTCACCGTTGTCTGTACGTACAGGGAATATATAGGCCAGTGATAAGCTTTCCCAGTGTTACAGCTTGATCATTGCTGAATTACTTTCAGCTCTTTAGGGGCGTCAGGTATTTCTATGTTTGGTGCTGAGCTCTCTCTAGCTCCACACTCACTCACTCTCTCTCTCTCTCTCTCTCTCTCTCTCTCTCTCTCTCTCTCTCTCTCTCTCTCTCTCTCTCTCTTTCTGGTTTTCGTCACTCACTCACTCTCTAGCTCGTTCGCTCTCTCTCCCCCACCTCTCTCTCTCTTTCTGGTTTTCCTCTCTCTCTCTCTCTCTCTCTCTCACACACACACACACACACTCTCTCTCTCTCTCTCTCTCTCTCTCTCTCGGTTTTCATGCCGATAAAGTTTAATTTATGACGTTTAAAAACTGTTTATTTTTATTGTTCTTGTTGTTGTTGTTGTTGTTGTTGTTGTTGTTGTTGTTGTTCTTCTTCTTCTTCTTCTTCTTCTTCTTCTTCTTCTTCTTCTTCTTCTTCTTCTTCTTCTTCTTCTTCTTCTTCTTCTTCTTCTTCTTCTTCTTCTTCTTCTTCTAATCTTGTATCTTTAAGACTTCTAGTGGAATAAAGGTTCACAATAACGTAAGCAAATCGCTGTATAGGCCAATTCATACTTGATTGATGTTTGCTGATATTGTTCTCTACGGCATGAAATTTTTCGACCTGCGCAGGGGGTTACATTGTTACTGTTCTGTACTCCCTCCCTGTGAGCCCAGGTAACAAATAGGCGATATTGACCTTATAAACAGTTATAGCGGGAAACGTACAGAATCCATAATTGGAACAAAACAATACATAATGCGTGACATAAGCTAGTGGTCTCCTCTTGCGCTTGGATGTACCGGCTAGACCAGTATTTCCCAACCTTTTTTTGTGCTATGCCCCACCTAAGCCTTTCTAAAATTCTTATGCCCCCCCCCCCCTTTCCTGCCCCACGGCCCCCCTCCCCCAACATATACATTATGTTTAATATTCAAAAATTGAAATGTTCACTAAAGAAACTTTTTTTAAAATTTTGGTTTGGCGGTTACCCCAGACCAGCTGGTTCCCCCGCCTCCCCCTTTTTTTTTTGGCGTGGACCCTTAGTCCCACTGTGAGCTATTGCCCACAGTGGTCCACCGGGCCACATTTAAAGTGATGCTACGTGAGGTGGTTTGATCACCTCGGTCCCCGACCAGACCAGGCGCACTACTGGTGACGGACAGCAAATCGCTTCTCGGCCTTTTGGCTAAGAGATCGCATCCCGGCCCTTTGGCTAAGATCCGAGTGTATTCACTAAAGAAACTTGATTGATAGGTTTTAGGAAGAAATCACTAGGAAATTATTGAGCCACCACAGTAAGTAAATTTTCAAAACATATGGAGTACTGAAATTGAAGTACAAAATAATTTTACTGAAAGATTTTTCTAAATTATTTTAATTATTAGTAATTATTTATTATTTAAATTTAGTGAGATCCTTGCGCTTGATGCTTGCTGCAAAGAGATCTTATGTCAGGTTCCAATTTAGTTAACAGTCTCCCCGTTTTGTTATATCCAGCCGAAAAAATGTTGACTGTCGACGTCTAATTTCTCACTTTACGGTTTTCATTTGCTTCTTGAAGGACTTGCTCATTAGTTTTTCAGTACGGTATTCTGTGCAGTTTTCTCAGAAATATCTCCACTGCCATTAGATGTTTTGCAGCTTGTTAGGCAGGCTAAAAGTCCTATTATTTTTTAGGGGGGGGGGAGTGGGGGACTGTAGGCTTAGGACCGACGTCCTGGCAAAATTGTTAGGGGGGAAAAAAGGCTGGTGGTTTAGATACATCTCATACCTCGGGTGGAATGTGTCTAGAGAAAGGACGAGTAGACCACAGGCCGCTCAGAGTTACATCGGTGCTATAACCAAGCGTGTTGCACGCTCCTCTCCTTCCTCTTCTTTTGGCGATCGTTCTTTTTTATTTAAACCGGTGGACGTGTGTGTGTGTGTGTGTGTGTGTGTGTGTGAGAGAGAGAGAGAGAGAGAGAGAGAGAGAGAGAGAGAGAGATTACTTTTTGTTAAAAAGCCTAAAGTATCCACAACATTGCCCCTGTACTCTCTTAACATTCGCTCTGCTTGTGTTTGTGATCTCTCTATCTCCTGCATAATCTAATCCACATCAACGTTATTGATTTTCACTGTTGACAGTTCTTTTTCTTTTTCATGCATTGCATTTGCTTATTTGTTTTGTCTGTCGCTGACCACTCGCATAGCATCTTAAATAACCTGAGCAGCTATTTCTTTCTCCTCAGCATAATCAGTGACTTTCTCGAGATCTGCAGCGCCAGCATCGTGTCTTGCTACTTTTTGCCCACAGATTCTGATTCTGCTTCATTTTCTTAAACTTTGGTTCTCTCTAAATTTACGCGTGAAGGTTTGTTCGTCGCCATTTTTCTGTGTGCTCCGACAGACGTAGTTGTGATGTAGTCTGCTATTGTATTTGAAGCTCCTCGTTTGTTCCATGCAGTTTTGAATGGATCCGTCGGATAAATCTATTGTTGGTGTTAGCTCCGTGGAGCTCCACACGGCAGGCACAGCTTCGGGCTCGGAGTGTGGACAGTCCGCCCTCAGTGACCTGAAAACCCTCGAGGCAGTCTTGTGAGGTCAGCAGGCGGAGGAGGAGAGCGACTGACCAAGCCAAAACAGAGAGAGAGAGAGAGAGAGAGAGAGAGAGAGAGAGAGAGAGAGAGAGAGAGATTTAAAGTGTCCTTTACTGCCATGCACTCGTCTCGAAAGAGGATTGAAGAAGAATGAAAGGCATAACAATTGGGCTTTGATGAAAATTGGGTGAATAAAGTAGTCTTGTTTATCGATGAAATCAAGTGAGCGGATCTTTGTAAGAACGTCGTTAAGACGTCAGCATAGAGATACCGCCTAGCGACACTTGAACAACAGAAGGCATGACGAACAATGCTCATGTGTTGATAACGATATCAGATTGTGACAACGTTTGCCATTGTCTTGGGGATCTCTGATGTCACTGACCTCTCTTTGTTGCTGAAACCGAGCCAGATAGGGTAACACCGGGTGCAATGAAGACGACCGTCTCGACTTTAGTATTTTGACTATGTATTTTAGAGAAGTTAATGTTGCCCAATTCGTTAGCTCACGAGAACTAACTCTACGTGATGACCTAAGAAAATATTGGGAAACTACCGGATCATTTGACTGAAATATGCTGACCAGTTGAGTTGAGTTGAGTTGAGTCAAGAACCGACATCACTGCACCCAGGACATTCCCATACGTGCTCAGTCCCCTCATTCAACAGCCAGCGAAGAGTCATACTACTGACTGACCAAGTGATAAAAGTAGTTTGTAACAAAATTTTTGAAAACTTGGTCAAAATGGAAACATTTAAAAACACGGATATAACAGATCTTACTTGTTGATTTTGTGGGATCTGTTATATACTTGCTCTTATTGACTCCCCATTAAGTGGGTTGAACAGTAGTGTCATTGTGTGTGTGTGTGTGTGTGTGTTCGCTCGCATGTGCCCCCCCTCTCTCTCTCTCTCTCTCTCTCTCTCTCTCTCTCTCTCTCTCTCTCTCTCCTTGTCTTCCGCTATGTTCCCGTTCTCTTCCTTCTCCCTGTGTGTGGGTGGGGAAATGTGTGTGGGTGGGGGATCAGTGGGTGGGTGGTGGCATGTATGTTTTCCTGAGTCTGTGTGAGTGCGTGGAGGTATGTGTGGGTGGGGGTGTGGTGTGTGAGGGATATGTGGGTGGCTGCGGGGTGTGAGGGTGGATGGGGGATGTGTCTCACAACATTGCAATATGCACTGTTTATGTTTACAACTTTCATTTGACAATGTTTTTTTCCCATGTGAATGTACCATGCGTAATATGCATTGTTTATGCTTACAAAATCCATTTGACAATGTTTTTTCCCCCTATGTAAATGTAACATGCACATTTGATGAATGAAAGATGAGTGATCGAAAGGGCCGAATGTAAGACGGGTCTGCGTGCCCAATTTGTTACCCTTTTAAAATAAAGTTCGTTCGTTCGTTCGTTTTGTCTCTCTCCCGTCTGTTTCGTTTTGCCTCTCATGAAAATTGTTCTTTATATGCAGCACTGGGTACTTCAATTTTAATTCACCGCAAACAAAGGGAATTCCAGGGCACACGTCATATCCTGGAGTCCTCTTATTCGCGCTGTATCTCGGTGTGCATGACCTTGACCGGAATAACGTTGTCGGTGTGCAGCAAATGGTTTAGTTATGTGTGTGAGTTGACCTGAATATTTCAGTGGTTGTATACTCTTGTGCACACTTAGGGGCTGTTATTGTGTGCTAATTTGTGACCCTGAAAAGGACCCGTTCCGTTATGGTATTCTTCCCGTTCCGTTATGGCATTCTTCCCGTTCCGTTATGGCATTCTTCTAGTGGCCCTGAAAAGGGCCCATTGCTGGATGATACTGATGTATGCATGAGTTGACAATCATATTCTGCAGAGTAGTGTTGCGGCGGTGGCCAGACTGCAGACTATTGTTGGGGTGGCCAGAATCGAACAATGTCAGCTAGAATGGTGTTGAACACATCTAGGCCTGCACATTTAGTGCGACGACGCCACATGAATTCGCACATGTAGGAATCGAGTAGATGCCTGTGTGTTCCATTCTGCCTCTCGTTTCTCTCCTTGGCCGTTCTCCACATGCGCTCGATGCATTGAGTATGTGCACCTGTGGTGGGGTCCACACAGTTTTCAGAGTGGTTGACGGTGAGATGCGTCAAACCGGGAATATTTCTAATTTCCCCGTATGCACGCCAGAGGTCGGAGACTACTGTTGTGCCAGGCCGAATGTGTGTGCTGATAAGTGGCAAGAGCGTTGCTGCTGTTCTGTCTGGAACACAGAACATGAAGCAGTCGCCTGTTTCACGACAGATGCCACCAAAAACCCATTGTTGTGGAAAAACTCGTCCCACGTGATTTTTGCGCCTTGTAAATAGGCTCTCATCAATCTCAACAGTGGTATTTGGCCCTCCTATTACTGCAGGATTTACTAAAAGTGTGTTGGCACAAACCTCCCGTAGGTAATTACTCCAATCAATACTAGCTGTCTGCGACATCCCCAACTCCAGCTGGCAAAATGAAATGCTAGTAAACTCATGAGACCAGTAGTACACAAACAGAATGATTTGTCTGTACGGCAGACGCGAGCCTTGCAGCCATGTGCCTTGTCTCAGCGGAATGTCCTGTCGACATCCCGATTGATGGCATCTCCATCTGTCCTGACGTTCACTCAGCGATAGCACCATGACATGATGACCAGAACAACGTCTTTCAGAATGTAATATGCCATGTTGCTGCAGAAAGGCAACACTACTCTGCTTGTCGTGGACAGCTGCTGTCAGTTCAATAAAATTCATGACTGCAGAAGCCAACGTAAAAATGTACTATACACACTGTGTTACCGTTCGTCGCTCCTTTTTCGCGCCATGACACGCACTGAAAAAAAACTTTAATTGAACGGAGATCCCCCGCCAGTGCTATATATAGCTGCTAACTACGCTATATATAGCTGCTAAAGCTAAATATAGCCTCGTGACGTCTGTTGCGGTGAATTAAAATTGAAGTACCCAGCACTGCAAACATGGAGCTGTTTATCTACACCCGTCCCCGTAGAAACATTTGTTTGGCAATTTGGAAGTGTGTTTTTGTCACTGGGTTTGTTAGTTTTGTGAGAGATTTGCAAGCTGTGCACGTACACATCGACACGGGCCATGTTTTACATTGTAACCTAAAGTACAGCATAGCGATAAAAGTCAAGACTCTGAAATCTGTACCTTTCGTGTGTTAGTAGGGCACTCTATATGTGACTGGTTTTATATTTGACAGTTTGTTTGTAAGAATAGTTCATTTGTAATCGCGCGTTTGGTTCGCGAGGGGAAAAGTGGGAATAAGATGGGGGAGGAGGGCGAAGAAGAAGCAGAAAGAAGGAGAAAATATGGGAATGAAGAGATGGGGACAGTGGTGTCAGGTAGTAGCAGCAGCGTTTGTAATAGTAACATTAGCAGTATTTGTAATTGTAGTAGTAATAGTTTTTTTTTTGTTTTTTTTGTGTGTGCATATCCTTTACAGGAAGGACATCGCTGTCAACACCAGCATCTTTCAGCTGTATGTTGATTTCTTGGCAAGATTACGCTCAGTAGTTTGCCATTGCTTTCTGAGCGGCCGGCTCACATACCCCGTAAGTTACCGATGCGATTCGAACCACTGCTGATTCTCACCGTCATCACGTTACCCACGAGAGTATACGAGATTACGGAGAAAAGTCGCTAACCTCTAAGCCACGAAGCCGGTAGTAATAGTATGGGCAACGCTTATAGTAGAGGCAGCAGTATGTGTAAATTTAGATGCAGCAGTGTGTGTAATTGTAGATGCAGCATTTGTAGTAGTAGCAACAATATTTGTAGTAGTAACAGTATTTGTAATAGTAAAGGCAGCAGTATTTGTAAAGATAAAGACTGCAGTATTGGTAATAGCAGCTACTATTTGTAATGGTAGGGGCAGCGGCATTTGTAATAGTAGCAGTATTTGTAATATAGTGCGTTCATAAATGTTTCCCCCTTATAAAAATCCATAACTCGGTAACCAACTGAGGGAAAATGATGAGATTTAGCGCATAACCTTATAATTATGTACACCCAACAACAACAAACTTGGAGATTGTACAGAAGATCTCAGTGTTTGTTTATATGGGGTATATAATTTACGGATCAGAGATTACGTGCATATTATGAAATGTATCTTCAGTGAAAACATCAGTGTTCAATCATGAATATTATCCATGGTTCACGGCAGTTTCCTTATGAGAAGCAAGTCACATAGTGGAACAGAAGTGTTCGGAGGTGACATCAGAAAATCTACCTTTAGTGGGTGCTTTCATGAAATATTATTATTGTATAATATTTCGAAGCACATTAAAAACGCACCACCTGTATAATCCAGGAACAGAGTATCAAATGTAAATATAAGTGTAAACCCTATATAACTTGTGTGGGGTAAAATTAAAGGACAGGTGGCAGCTGGCAATACTGCATTCGAATTGTCAAATGTCAAGATACTAGCCCAGTCCGCTTTTAAATATTGATAACAGTTACTGGAAACATTGTGAGAACCATGTGTTGAAAGAGGAAGATGATTATTTTGGAAGATGACTATATGAGGAAGGATTTATTTAATTTTATGCAACCGAGAGCAGTCATCAACTTACTGGAATCGTCTGACGCAGATTAAGGTCCGAGCAGATCGCAGACATTAATCCACATGCACATTTATTTGAATATTTTGCTTCAACTATTCTGAAGAATTGCAGGCCCTACACATTACAGCATCGGCACACAAAATACAACTTGTCAATGGCGACAATAATACCGATGAATTTTCAGTTCCGCAAGCCCTCAACGGTGACAAACAACCAACCATTGAAAGAAAAAGAAAAACACTAAACGCTCTAAATTCCAAAAGAAGACTAGTACTGGGGTGGAAACTGACATATTGTGGCATAACAAACAACGTGAGAACAAACACGTTGTCAAATGAGAGAACAACACACAAACATGCAAATTAATCTATAAACGTCATTGAAAAGAGGACCAACAACTTGGCCGTTAAGAAGGAATCCCACTGCAGAAACATCCACAACTATACTCGTCCTGCAAAACGGGTAATCATGTTCCCGCTCTGAACAGGACACAGAAAAGTAGCCAATCTTTTGCGAAGACTCAAAATGGTTCTATGACTCATGTGTACGTGTCAACAAACTACACGGACAGCTGAACAGATCCTTAAAAATTGACACATGATGATTGAATTGCGGTATCATCTCTGGTCGCTCCATAAGCACATTAATGCACAGCTATTTGGAAGCTTTCACGAACGCCATAAAAACCTAATTACATCCTAGTAACAGGACTCCTTGTGTACACATTATTAACCAGCAGCTTAAATAAAAAGAGAAGGAAATGAAAAATAAGATAAGAAATACGAGGGCGAGTCAATAAGTAAGTCACACAGTTCTGTGGGATGGCAGATAAATATAGTTGGTGTTTTCTACATGTATCATTAGGTGACAGCAACATCGAACTTTATATTTCCGCTGGTCAGGTGGCGCTAGATGTCTCATGCGCATGTGCAGCGCATAAACAAAATGGCGACTGTACTTACGGAGTGTACAGCCAAAAAGCAACGTGCTGTTGTGCGTTAAAGAATATTCATAAGGAAATGCTTCCTGTTTATGCTGACAAATGTTTGTCCCGTAAAGCGATGCATAGCTGGGTAGAAAATTTTTCTCAAGGACGCTCTAAAATTGTTGATGAAATCCGATCTGATCGTCCTGTTGAGATTGCAACAGAATCATCCGTGCAGCGGCTGGAGGAGATGATTAGAGGTGACAGGCGAGTAACGATAGACTCTGTAGCATCTGCAATAGGGTGCTCACATGGTTCAGCATACAGCATAATGCATGATCGATTGAAATTTAAGAAAGTGTGCTCAAGGTGGGTACCCAGACAATTGAAGGATGAACACAAAATGAACCGATTTGGCCTGTCCTTGTATCATCTCTGTCGATTCGAAGATGAAGGAGAAGACATGCTGAACAGGACTGTTACTGGGGACGAATCACGGGTGCATTACTACCAGCCCGAATCAAAGCGTGTTTTAATGCAATGGAAACATCCTTCTTCGCCTTGTGTCCAAAAATTCAAGGTTACGCCATCAGCAGGGAAGGTTATGCTGACAGTGTTCTGGGATTGTCAATAAGTGCTTTTAACCAATTTCAAGAAGAAAGGTGACAATGTGAATTCTGAATCGTACTGTGAAGTTCTTTCGATGCTTCATGATGTAATTCGAAAAAAAAAAAAAACCTCCGGGACCGCTGACTAGAGGAGTGTTGCTTCTTCATGACAATGCCAGACCACATACGGCTCGATTAACTCAGTAGAAAATTAACAAAATAAGGTGGGAAGTTCTGGAACATCCATCTTACAGCCCCGACTTAGTCCCTAGCGATTTCCACCTTTTTGGTCCACTGAAAATCCACCTTGGCTGGAGACATTTCGCGAATGACGCCGAAGTTGAATGTGACGTGAAAACGTTGTTTAGAAAACAGCACACAGTTCTATGCAGCCGGTTTGGGAGGACTGATAAAACGATGGGATAAATGCATCAATGTTGGTGGAAATTCTGTTGAGAAATAAAGGGACAATGTATGTATAAAAATAAACTGGTTTCAAGTTGTTACCATATTTAGTTATTTTTCTACAGCCATTTGTGACTTACTTATTCACTTCCCCTCGTATGTGCCTTCTACTTTCCTGTCCATTTCTATTTCAATTCTACATTATTTACCCCCATGCCTCTGTAAATTCTGTTTTTCCTAATGTTACACATTGCACCCACCTCCATACGAATATGGATATGCCTTGTGTCGTTACCTGAATTGACGTGCATTACCGTAAAACAAGTTTGTTAGTGTTAAGTCAATATATTTTCGCCAGAACATCAAAGAAATATTGCCGGTTTCAATGATTTCAGTTGCCTTTGGACTTGTCAAAGAGATACTCATTGGGTTGGAGTAGATATAAGACGGCAGGACAAATTTCATAACGATGCAACAGATACTTTAATCAAAAAATTAAACGTGAATGAAGGCCTCTCTCCTTTTTTTTCACATCCACAGTCGACTCGCGCTATCGAGAGCAAGTCGCCTAATTGGAAGCCGGACACGTGCTAGAAAATGGCACGTGGCAAGAAAAGCTCCACAAGACACCCGACGTTCAAAATGAGCAGCGTGGAAGCCGCCAAGACTATCAAGATGATGCAAGAAGACAACGTGTCTGCTAGCCTCAGCACAACGCTAGAACCTGAAGCAACATTAAAGGAGGCTACCACTCCTACACCATATGAAGCCGCTACTGTCGCTGTTCCGACGCCGGAGAATAAAACTTCAACTGAAGCCTACCAAAGACCTCCACATCGGAGGAAACTACAACAACTGTGGACTTCACCGGCAAATTACTGCTAAAACAGACAAGCGTGGGAAAAGCCAAACTGTCGGCACTACCAACAGACATGATAATCAGTCTGTTGGAAAACGAGCTGGGAAGAAACAGCATCTATCAGCTGCGCAAGACACCTGATAGAGTAGTGGTCTCCATCACAAAAACCCAAAGACCACAGCACTTAGGCAGAAGCTTCACCACGGCATCTTATTGGAAGCCACCCGGCACCGCACAAGTAAACGATGGGTCATTAAACGAGTCAAGACCCATCTCACCAACGACCAGATCAGGGGGATGCTGACGAGGGAGAACAAGAAACTCAAGATCACTAGTGCTGAGAGGATCATCGGCAAGAATAACATCCCCTCCACAGTCGTCATCGTAACATCGGAGGACCGAGTGATCCCTCAGTTCATCAGATGGGACAAGAGAGACCAAGTTCCAGAGTACTACATACCGAGAGTGCTGCAGTGCTCTAAGTGCCATAAGTTTTGGCACACCCTTGCCACCTCCAAGAGTGAGAGGGGGAGGAGGGGTATGCAGATACTGCTCTGGATCTCATTCATACAGTCAGTGCCAGCATACAAAGATCGACAAGGACTTCCGTAGACCTAACACTAACAGAAAATTGCTAACTGCCTCGGCAACCACGGTGCCAGGTACTTCGGCTGCCCCTGCCACCAAGGCAGCAAGGAAGCTATGAAGATCGCCATCAAAACTAACCTGCCCTATAAAGAGGCTAGGAGGCAGTACGAGGCCACCAATCGACTCACAAAAAGCGACAAAGCGCAACTGGAAGGCTAACTGAAGGACCTGAGATCAAAGTTCAAAAGCATGGAGGAAGAAAAAGACAAGACGCGAGAGACACAGATAACAGCCGCTCAGCGCATCCTGGACGAAACGAAGCAAGTTCAGCAGAAGATTGAGCAGGATGTCGCTCGATTGGCTGCTGTAAAGGCTGATACTGAAGAAAAGCTATCAAAAATACATCAAGCGAGAAGCAAGACAGAAGGAACTCTACAAACGATAATAGTCCTGCTCAAGACCTAGACAGAAGCACCCGAACCAGAAGATGCAAGGGCACAGACAGAAGAAGAAGCAACAGATTAAGAAGGCCACCCAGACCAAGAAAGAGTGGATGGGGAGGCCATGAAACGATATCGCTCCCCACCAAGATCGAACTGGCGAACTCCGAGAAGATTCGAAGGCAACCCAAGATGGGGAAATACGATGAGGAATACCAGGAGAGACGCCAACAGGTAAAGCTCCCTGAAGGAAACAGCATCATATGACGGGATGGGATCACAATTACTCCAGGCCTTAACAAGTGCGCAACTCTGTCCAGACATGAAGAACCTCAACAATAAAGTAACGAATACAATCAACTCATCAGAAGCCAGGAAGCTGACAATAAGCAGTCCAACATACGAAAGACACACTACAAGCTACCAATTCCAATTCCAATTTTGAAAAACAAAAATTCCAAATTCGGCCTCGTCTAACCTGCTTTATCAGCTGTGGTTATTGTTGAGGTCCGTGGTTTTTGTGGGTCTATTCACCCTAATTCTTGTCTTGTGGGTCCTATCTCGGACTGGTTATGTATCGTTTGTGTCTGTGACGTCAGCTGGGGGATCGGTCGGCGGCTATCCTTTGTGCTCGTCTGTTCTTGTGGTTTTCTTTGTTGGTGTAGGCTCCTGGCTCGTCTGGCTGCAGTCCTTATAAGGACTTTTTGTTAGGTCTTTTAGTCTCCTTTGTTGTGTATTTTCTGTAGGAGCTTTTCGACGTTTCTATTTTCCTTCTTGTACTTTTTTTCATCTTCGAGTTTTAGCTTCGGCCATTGGCTTTTTTCCTCCGCGGTCAGCCATGGTTTTCTCTCTCCGTCTTCTATGTAGTACGAGTAGTCGGTATCCTGTTCCAATATTACAGTAGGGTAATCTACCAGTCTCCTGAGTTTTTTTGGTTTCTTCTTTTCTCTTTCAATCCAGCGCCTTTTGAATTCCTGGTATCTGAGTTTCTCCATCCTTGCCGACTCTCGTAGATCCTCCAAGGTAAGCTCAGTGGGCCTATCCGTGTCGTCCTCAGAGTGCTCGTCTTGGTTTACTTCGGATGTCTGGCGGACTAGTGTCGTGGCTGGACCGCTTTGTCTAGCGGTTCCGGCTCGTCCTCTTGTTGGATGTCATCTTGCGGTTCCTCTGTGTGCTTTTCTGTTTCTTGTGCTGGTTTGTTTTGGGTTGGCTCCCTTTCGATTGTTAGAATTTCTCTTACCGCTTTAATGTCTCGCAGAATCTCTTCATTTATCTACACAAGCTGCACCATAAATACCCCAATTATAGCCAAATCGAAAACTCGAAGGCTGAAAGGGGGTATTCGTACCAAAAATTGGATTGGATTGGAATTAAGGCAGACATTTGTGAACGCACTTTAATAAAATCGTTGTTATGTGACTTACCATTTTGATCATTTTATGTTGATCACATTCTAAAGTCCCTGATTTCTTTAGGATTGCAGTATTGTTATTGTCTCAATAATGACCCCAAAGTGTTGTTATTGTGTCTGTAATGATTTCAAAGTGTTTTTGTTTTTAATGTTGCATATCCCTTATAGGAATTTGCTGTCAACACCAGCATCTTTCAGCTGCTGTTGATGTACTAGGCAAGATTACGCTCAGTAGTTTGCCATTGCTTTCTGAGCGACCGGCTCACATACCCCCGTAAGTTACCATCGCGGCGCGAACCGCTGCCGATTCTCGCGCAGCTGCGTTATTCACGAGAATATACGGGATAACGGAGAAAGAAGTTAACTTCTAAGCCAGGGAGACCGGCTATAAAGTGTTGTTAATGGCCATAAAAGCCCTCACAATGTTGTTATTGTCTCTATAATGTCACAGTATTGAAATTGTCTCCATAATGACCTCACAGTGTTAGTATTATCTCTATATTGACATCACAGCGTTGTTATCGTCTCTATAATGACCTCACAATGTTGTTATTGTCTCTATAATGACCTCATCGTGTTGTTATCGTCTCTATAATGACCTCACAATGTTGTTATTGTCTCTATAATGACCTCATCGTGTTGTTATTGTCTCTATAATGATCTCAAAATGTTGTTAATGTCTCTATAATGACCTTATCGTGTTGTTGTTATTGTCTCTATAATAACCTCACAGTGTTGTTATTGCCTCTATAATAACATCACAATATTGTTATTGCCTCTATAATAACATCACAGTATTGTTATTGTGTCTATGATGACCTCACAGTGTTGTTATTGTCTCTTTAATGACCTCACCGTGTTGTTATTGTCTCTTATAATGTCCTCACAGTGATGGATTGGGTTTGAGAGCAGCCGACAGATAGTTGTTGGTTATAGTCTCAAGTTCTTGACGGTAGGCAGACGATCTCTTTTAAAAGGTAATGGCTAGGGTCACCCATCGGTAAGAAGACTGCCAGGAAGGAAAGCAATAGGTATATTCTGTACAGATGTCTAGACAGTCATGATGTGAAAATATGCGGTTGGTTTAGCCACATGCCATATTCGGAACTAGAACACAAAATTGATCCGAGATTGGTGACCGTTTAAAATGGTGAACTATTACCGCCTATGTTTATCGGTTCGATACAAGATAATAGTGATTTGTCAAGTGAGCGGTGTGTATTTCAATTGTATAAGGACATACTATATAACAAAGGGTGACAATCTGAAAAGGTGAGGGATCTTTGCTTTAGAACCCGGTGCCGTATGGTATAGGCTATTCATCAAAGATCATTCAAAGCATTGACAGAAAACGAAATCTGGCACATTTTAGACGTCCAAATTAAAGTAATAAACGTGTCTGCTCTTATCAGTAATTGCAAACAAGCACATACGTTCCGTTTCCATGTGTTGTGCTTGCAGTTATTGTAGCATGCTAGAAGAGCTGATTTTTCCAACATAAGAACGCTGAGGCTGCACATTCCTGTCAATGTTTATACAAGTGACGTATGTGAGGTGAGGTGTGTTCCGTTGGATAAGTGCACTGAAATGAGTGTGCAATAAGTCCCCTCAGCGAACACACAGTGAAGAGGTGTGGAAACATTGTGAGGGTATTATTGACTCCAGACGGTGTTGTGAGGCTATCCTAGAGATAGTAACAACATTTCAAGGTCCTTATGGACAATAGCAACATTGTTAGGATATTATAGAGGCAATAATAACATTGTGAGGATATTATAGAGGCAATAATAACATTGCGAGGTTATTATAGAGACAGTCATGACAATGACGTTATTTTTTTTCATTGGCACCTTTTCGTCTTGACAGAGGATAGTTTGTTATATTGTGCTTCAAAAAGGCATAATAATTACAACCCACGGCGGTGGTGAATGTGACTGATCAGGCCAATTCGCGCTATAAATGTTAGTCCACAATGGATGCATGTGAACACATGGGCATTTTCACCAATTCGCAACACCTTAAGTGTCACGCACTTATTGTGTAGCCTATCTGCAATCATTTTCTCTTGTCTTTATTCCATTTCTGATGTTTGGCCTCCATGCAACACGTTCGGCGGCGACTTGCTCCCAATGTGCATTATCGATGCCTGTATAAGTCATGTCACGCTTACACACATGCCATAGAGCAGGTGCCCAATAATTACGTCATAACAATTAAGTGGAGAATCCTAGAAGCCAAATGCTCAGAGAAACTAGGACAAGTGTCAACAGAGAGAAAAACGTCACGCTGACGTCGTTTGACAACAGACTTTGTGGGGTTCTCTACAGAGAAGGTCGTGTATTTTTATTCTTGAAGAAATTGGCGTGGATAACAGTTGTTTGGCAAAGGATCAATGGATGGATGACACGGACAGATGAAGTGATAAAGCACCAATGATGTCACGGAATGTCGCCGTCGACTGAAAACCCTGTGGGCAGAGATAACCTAGACAGATTGATCGAACTGCGTCACAAATGATGGACAGACGAACAGAAGAATGAAGGTGACAAATGCCTTAGAGCAGTGGTTCTCAACCGGTGGGGAATTCCCCCCCCCCCACCCGGGGGGAATTTTAGGGTTTCCAGCGGGGGGGGGGGGGGGATGAAGATCATTTCAAGATCGCGTTAATACAAGAACCGATTACTTGATATTGCTTTTCCCTTCATACTTTACAGTTATGCACGTTTCATCCTTCTAAAATTCATTTTATAAAGTAAGTAGACCCACGAATCACGTTTTATGTGGATGTCTCGACCTGTTTTAACATATTTACCTTCCATTTTTACGTATACTGTGTAGGGGTGGGGGATTTTTAGGTAGGAAATATGAAAGGGGAGATGACGTTCTAAAAATATGGTGAAGGGGGGCACGGGCCAAATATTTTATAGGAAAGGGGGGGGGGGATGACGTTCTGAAAATATGATGAAGGGGAGAACGGGCCAAAAAAAAGGTTGAGAACCACTGTCTTAGAGGGAAACATGGTTCGTATAATAATATGTTAGATGTTTATTAATTAACTCTATCGCCGGTTTGGCAGCACAGGGCCTTTGGAGGAATATCAATATTAATACCATAACCTTATGTTAGCTGTGAGAATAAAGCAGCGACTGTTTCTGATGCTCAGCAAGAGTTTCCCTTATTATTACTTTCTAGTTCCGGCTCCAGTTCATTTACTGTTGGATCGTTTGAGCCGTAGGATTACAAATTGACTTACCGTTGATTCCTTGACGTTACCTTTACGTATAAGTAGCAGAGTCGCGGTTTGGCAACACATAGTTATGGAAGTTATTGTAGAGACAATAATAATATTGTGAGGTTATTATAGAGACAATAACAGCATTGTGAGATTATTATAGAGACAATAATAACATTGTGGGGTTATTATTATACAGACAGTTGTGACATTAAAGTTATAATAGAGACAATAACAACATGATGAGGTTATTATAGGGACAATAATAACATGGTTATTATAGAGACAGTGATGACACTGTGAGATTATTATAGAGACAGTGATGACATTAAAGTTATTATCGAGACAATAACAACATTGTGGAGTTATTTTAGAGACAATATTTATATTTCACAATACTTATAATTATATTTCGCATATTATATTTCACTTGAGTCTCCGTGGCGAAGTGGTCAAGCCGTTTGACTTGGGCTCTGAAGGTTGTAGGTTCGATTCCGGGCCGCGTCCTTCGGTTCACGAGTGAAATTTTTCGGAGGCTCCTGTGGGTCGCCGCTAGAGCTACGGAGTTTGTGCTTTGTGCGACACTTTCCGCACTGCGCGGAAAGAGACCGAGTCATATGGGATAAAACCCCTGTGCAATGAATTCGACCCTGTCGATTTTTAAGCGACTTTTTATAGAGACAATAGCAACATTTTGAGATAATTATAGAGACAGATAGAGATAGCCACAACGTTGAAGTTATTATAGAGACAATAACAACATCGGGAGGTTATTATAGAAGCAATAACAATATTGTGAGGTTATTATAGAGACCATAACAATATTGTGCGGTTATTATAGAGACAATAATAACATTGGGAGGTGTCACGAGATCGCCATGAGTTAACCAGATAATGATAATACCGACGTTTGCTTGGCGTATATTTTCTAGGCCACAACAGTCGTACTAACAGAGTAAACACAGCTGCACGGGTTACATCGGGTCAGCACATATACACATTTGGTGGTGAGTGAGAGGAATGGATACACCGCGTTGGCAGTTCATAAGCATTTAGAATCACATAGCCTTGCCCGCTCAGGATATGGAATAGTTCCGTCTGTCATCTATAGTTCCGGACATCAGACGGAATGGCGGTTTTGACTGTCACCACATGACAGAAAGTTGAGGGCTTGTTATTGGAAACAGTGGAACACCGGCCGGACATCAACAACTGCACGTGCACAATGTAAGGTTGTTTGGGAAACCATGATTGGCAGCTTGGTATCGAAGCCCTTTGTTGGAGCTCTACAGTAACTCTCTAGATTGTTTTGGATGTCAAAACCAGTGATGACAAATCTAACATTGATGGAGCCAGGGGGGATGGATCCCTGACAGGGGATGATCTGCCCAATGTGCCACCGGTGTGGGCATAAAGGATAACGTCACGTGGCCAACTTTGGGAGTTTGCCATATAAACCCGAGTTGGGGCCAACTGGGAAACTTGAAAATGTGGCTCTAGGCGGGAGTGCAATGGCACTGCAGTGCTTAGTGGAAATAATGTCTACCGTGTGTTAATTAGGGGCTTAATTTTACACGTGCCTATCATGGCAGATGTAGATATGATTGATAGGACTGCAGTAGTGCCATTTAAGGTATAACCTATTATAATATTAGTTCTAATTAATTTAGGCAGTAGCCGTGTTAGACTAGAGTAGTGTAGTGGTGATAAGCTATGCTAGTTAAGAATAGAGTAATGATGGATAATTGGGAGACGGGGAAATTGCCCGCTGGGGTTTTGCACTCTGTATTGGTCTTTCCTTGTCATAGCCTGATTCGGCCCTAGGTGGGTAGCTAATCTGCTCTATGATAGAGTTTAGTTAGCTAAAGATCACTGAGCAAGGCAATAGGCTTACACTCAGCCGGTAGGATCAGTGACTAGTACTATCACCAGATGTGTTGTTTCTATCCTAGGTTCCCTACCAGATCCGAGGCAACTCAACAAGGTTTTAGGAAAGGTTCAAATCCCATTCGGAAGAACACCAGTTGAGTTGAACAGTCAATAAAGTTTCGTACAGAACATAACTAAAGCTAGAAGGAAGATGATTCACCTAAGAGGGGTGATGATTGTTGATGCACCACACAGCATCAGACAGTAGTAACTAACCGAGAACATTAATTATAATAGTTACATAGTGTGATATAATCTCGTGTAATAGAACACAAGACATGACACTTGAGGCTAGATAGACACGAGTTAGGATCAAGTACATTAACAATTAACAGTTATAACTTTGTACACACTACAAAGGACTTGTGCATTCTTTAGGAACGATAGGAACGTACATTGTGTAGGGTGCAACCGGTCCATGGTTAACTGTTATTACCACCGGTGTCTATTTCGGATGATCATGAAATGGGATTACCAGAGGTCTACAGAGGCAAGTCAGTATCCGGCAAGATGGTTTCGGCACTGGGTGAGATGTGCCTTTTCTGATGTAACGTGCTGTGGTCTAGCCTTGCTAGGATGAGCTGACTGGATTGTTGTCTGAGAGTCCGATTCTACACACTTTATAGAACACGTCACACATTTTCTTCGCATACACGTCTCATATACGTTACACTTTTCTTTTAATAAATTAATCTTTATTAATTTTTAGAAGCAAGCGTTGTTGAGTATGTGCGTTGGGGAAGTATGAGAGGGGGCATAGTACGACAGTGAGAGAGTGATAGGAAAAGGTGTCCATTGGCTGATGGAGTGTGTTGGACGGAAGCTGGTGGATTCTCCAGGATATTGATAGGAAAAAAATATTATAATGTGGGTGTTAACTCTCTTCACTCCAGGGACGACACTTTAAAGGAGGACACGACATTATTGGGGGCTCGATAACGTGATCTTTGGACAGCGGGATCTCTCGTAAACGGGATCTTTGGACAGCGGGATCTCTTGTAAACGGGATCTTTGGACAGCGGGATCTCCCGTAAATGGAATCCTTGGACAGCGAGATCTCCTGCAAGCAGGAACCTTTGACAGTGGGATCTTCTGACAACGGGGTCTTTTGACACGGGATCCTTAGTTATAAGAGGGAGATATCATTTTGGAGAATCCAGCTAGAGTGAATGTGGATAGGGGTTAGGACTAATATCTTACCTGTTCATACTTCACACGTCTGCATAGGTCTGTGGTCCTGATTCTACTCTTGTCACTGAGTGAATGTGCTGTGTGTGGTAATATCTAGATTTATAGTACTTGTTCATATATCTGTATAGTAATTTGCAGTTATATTGTACTAGACCTGTTAGCTTACCTCTCTGTATTATGGCCACCCCTAAACTAAGGACGTTAGAATTAAGGGCAAAGGGGGGAAGACATGGGATTGTCGGGGTCTGCTCTAACGGATTACATACAGGAAGTGGAGAGAGAGAGTATCGTCAAGCAGAAAGGGAAGATCGAAAGGCCGAGTTGGAATTGAGAAGGATGGAATTGGAAGCTGAGCAAGCAGCTAAGAAATTGGAAGCTGAGCAAGCAGCTAAGAAATTGGAAGCTGAGCAAGCAGCTAAGAAATTGGAAGCTGCGCAAGCAGCTAAGAAATTTGAAGCTGAGCAAGCAGCTAGGAAATTTGAAGCTGAGCAAGCAGCTAGGAAATTAGAAGCTGAACAGGAAGCACAGAAGAGGGAGCACGAGTACCGTATGCGGGAACTCGAGCTCAAGAGTCAATCTAATGGAGAAACTGAGGGAGCAGTTGGAGGTGCCTCCATCCCAGGCTCAACACCAGTAGGTGGACTGGGTACCATGCTATGAAGTTTCCTTTGGCGGTCTACGAGGAGGACAAAGAGAAGATTGACCAGTACCTTCAACGCTTCGGGGCTATGTCAGTTGCTATGGGTCTGGAGCGTAACAAATGGAATCTCAAGCTATCCCAGGGTTTACGTGGGACCGGATACGAGGTTTATTCTCGCCTGCCACCAGGACATGAGAACAATTATGACGAGTTAAAGACGGCTCTGCTGAAACGATTCGAGGTTACGTCACATACCTACCGGAAAAAATTTCGAGCAGCGAAACGAGAACCGGGAGAGTTGTTTGCCGCCTACAGTTTGCGTCTAAAATCTTATCTCCATAAGTGGATGGATTTGGCTGGGTTCGCACATGACTATGAGAGTCTGGAAGAGCTCATGGTGGTCGACCAGCTGAAGAAGCAAATGTCTAAACCTCTCAGGACGTTCCTGGGAGAACAGGGAGCGGAACGTATTGACCTCGTGACTAAATTAGCAGAACGGTTCGTCGAGGTACATGGGGAGGCAGGGGAAAACCTTTCCACCAATACCAAAAGTCAAGAGAAACATGATAAGAAGAAAGCCAAAAACTCAGGAACCAAAAAGTGGGAACCTTATGTGCAAAAATCAGAGGATAGTTCAGAGAAGAAGAAGGAGGGAAGCAAGAGCACTTCAAGCTCTACACCAAAACGACCGTGGTCGGAGAAGTGGTGTTCAATTTGTAAGTCACCCTCTCACAATACGAGGGACTGCAAATCGAAGGCTAAGAACCCTCACTTCGCAGCATGTCAAGTGACTTCCAAGGAGGTTGTTACGGAAAATGCCAAGGTCAACAAGGAAGCTCGCCACCAGGAGAGCTCACTCAAGTCCGGCAATAGAAAATCTAGGACAGGAAAATGGTGCAACCAATGCAAGTCAAATGCTATTGACTGCAGGGAAAAGTCAGGAGACACTCAATTCGTCGTGTGCTCAGGGAAACCTAAGGTGGAGCCCACCGAACAGGTCGAGGCCGAGGAAGAGACTCCAGACCAGGAAAAACCACCTGTAGTGGAATTGGTGGAGGTTAACGGTCGTCAAGTGGAGTGTTTATACGACACAGGACTGGACGGGGAGGCCGTGATTTCTGCGGATCTGGTACATCCAGAACAATTCACAGGTGAAACCATGGAGATACAGCCTGCACAGAAGAGTGCTGTAGTCATGAAGTTGCCCATTGCTAATGTGGAGATTCGGTCAAGGTACGTCACCGGCACCATCAAGGCCGCTGTATTGACCGATCCAATTTTTCCAGTCATCCTAGGTTGCCGGTATGTCTTTCTGGGAATGCCCAGGGAGCCAATCCATATGGGAGCAATGCAGACTCGCTCTCAGACGAAAATGGAAGAGGCAGACGCAATTGTGACTAACCCAATGCCGGGGGAGCTACGAACTGCCCAGAGTGAGGATGATACTTTACGTTCTTGCTACAGAAAGCTGCAGAAAAGTGCTGATCCACCAGGACAGGGGCAGTACTACATGAAGAATATGATACTCTACAGGAGAGCAGGAAGAGGAGACAACCTATACGGTCAGTTGGTCGTCCCGAAAGCTCACCGGTCCCAGATTCTTCATATGGGGCATACCATCTCCTTTAGTGGACACATGGGTATTGCCGCCACCATGCAGCGAATTTCCTGCCATTACTATTGGCCGGGAATGACAGATGATGTGCGTCGGTATGTGAAGTCATGCCCTGAGTGCCAAAGGGTGGCACCGAAACACTGGACAGCACCGGTGGTGTTGGGTGAGATGCCCATCATGAACTCTCCTTTCGAGAGGGTAGCCATCGATATCGTGGGTCCACTTCCCAGGACTAGGAAGAGGAACATGTATATACTCACAATGGTGGATTGCTGTACAATGTGGGGTGAAGCCATACCGTTGACCACGATTGACTCGAAAAAAGTGGCGAACGCACTGATGGAGGCCTTTACCAGATTAGGCTTTCCGGATCAAATTCTGACGGACAATGGATCTCAGTTTTGTGGAAAACTCATGGAGGAGGTATTTAGGGTGTTTCACTCTAACCACATACATACCAGCCCTTACCACCCTCAAGCCAATGGACAAGTAGAGCGTTTCAACGGCACGTTGATGACAATGCTCAGGAAACTAGCGCAGGAAAAACCTGATAGGTGGGATGAATATATCCCAGCAGCACTCTTTGTCTATCGGGCAGTTCCTTATGGCTCAACAGGACTACCACCCGCTACGTTGCTGTTTGGTCGTCCAATCAAAGGACCGTTGGAAGCCATGTTGAGGAGTTGGACTGAAGAGGGGACGTCAGAAGAAGTGATCTCATCCTATAAATACGTGGAGGAACTGAAAGAAAAACTCCACAAGGGATGGACTCTGGCAAATCAAAACTTGAAAAAGGCCAGGAAAAGACATGCGGCTTATTACAACCGTAGGTCTAAAGAAAGATCTCTAGAGGTGGGAGACAAAGTCTTGTTGCTACTCCCAACGGGAAACAACAAACTGGAGATAGGTTGGCAAGGACCATTTCCCGTGGAAAGTTTGATATCCAGAACCAACTATCAAATCCGGATCCGGGGAAAGTCGAAGATTTTCCATATCAATCTCTTGCGGAAATACGAAGAGAGACCCGGAGACAAGGCAGCTCACCTCATGGCAATGGCAGTTGCAGTGGAGACTGAAGTGGGAACCAGCGAGGGCAGGGAATATCCCTTGGTACATCAGGAAAACTATAGGGATGTGTAAGTGAACCCTGATCTGACCTCCCAGGAGAGGGAAAGGATAACCCAGGTTCTCAAGTCTCATAAGGAGATACTGACTGATAAACCAGGACGAACGAGGTTGGTTGAGTTCGAGATGACTTTGACCACACAGGAGCCTGTTCGCCAAAAGGTTTACCCAGTGCCATTCTCTAAAGAAAAGGCCCTGGAGGAGGAAACACAGAAACTGCTGGAGGATGACGTGATTGCACCATCCACATCCCCATACAATGCAGGGGTAGTTTTGTTACGGAAACCAAGTGGAGAACACCGGTTGTGTATAGATTACCGACTTCTGAACAGTCACACACAATTTCAGGTGGAACCTTTGCCGAATCCAACTCAGTTATTCGCTAGGCTCCATAAGGCTCGGTACTTTTCAAAGGTGGATCTGAGTCGGGGGTACTATCAGATACCAGTAAAACCGGAGATTCGACCACTGTTGGCTTTCAGTACACCCAGGGGACACTACGAATTCAAGGTCATGCCTTTTGGACTCAGCAATGCACCTAGTGTGTTTACACGCATGATGAGGACTTTACTAGATCCGTTACAGGATCCATCCATCATCTCATTCATGGATGATATTCTGATTTCCAGTGACAGCTTGAATGACCCCTTACAATCCTTGGAGAGAGTGTTTAATAGGCTCAAGGAAGCAGGGCTTACGGCTCGTCCAACCAAGTGCATGATTGGTTACCAGACTCCGGAATTTCTAGGTCACACCATCACTCCAGGACACATTGTCCCGGAAGAAAAGAACCTGGAGAAAATCAGAAATGCACCAAGGCCAAAAACGAAGAAGGATGTGCGATCTTTTCTCTCGTTGTGTGGGTTCTACCACAAATTTATCCCACATTTCACTTAATTGGGAGCTCCATTGACGGAAACCTTTAAAAAGGGATTCCAGGATCAAATCATTTGGACACCAGAATGTGAGAATGCCTATAGTCAGTTAAAGGAGGCCTTGGTCAGCAAACCTGTATTACAGCTCCCTGACCTTTCAAAACCATTTGTGTTGAGAACGAATGCGAGTGCGATTGGAATTGGAGCCGCTTTATTACAGGAAGGAAAAGACGATGCTTCGGTTTTGAAACCTGTAGCATACGCAAGTAAGAAACTTCTACAGGCGGAGAGGAATTATTCAACTGTCGAGAGAGAGTGCTTGTCTCTCGTATGGGCAGTGCAAAAATTCCAGCCATATTTGTATGGAGTTAAGTTTCGAGTCCAGTCGGATCATCAGCCCCTGATGTTCCTAGCTACTTCTCAGAAGCTCACCGCCCGTTTGATGCGGTGGTCGTTGTTACTTCAACCTTATAATTTCACAGTGGAGTACATTCCTGGGAAGGAAAATGTTGGAGCGGACTTCTTGTCAAGACACCCAGCTCCGGAAGAAGAAGAATGAATCATCTGGATTAAACTCACGGTGGAGAAGAGTGAGATGGACTACTCTCTTAAGAGGGGGCCTATGTCACGAGATCGCCATGAGTTAACCAGATAATGATAATACCGACGTTTGCTTGGCGTATATTTTCTAGGCCACAACAGTCGTACTAACAGAGTAAACACAGCTGCACGGGTTACATCGGGTCAGCACATATACACATTTGGTGGTGAGTGAGAGGAATGGATACACCGCGTTGGCAGTTCATAAACAGTTAGAATCACATAGCCTTGCCCGCTCAGGATATGGAATAGTTCCGTCTATCATCTATAGTTCCTGACATCAGACGGAATGGCGGTTTTGACTGTCACCACATGACAGAAAGTTGAGGGCTTGTTATTGGAAACAGTGGAACACCGGCCGGACATCAACAACGTCACGTGCACAATGTAAGGTTGTTTGGGAAACCATGATTGGCAGCTTGGTATCGAAGCCCTTTGTTGGAACTCTACAGTAACTCTCTAGATTGTTTTGGATGTCAAAACCAGTGATGACAAATCTAACATTGATGGAGCCAGGGGGGATGGATCCCTGACAGGGGATGATCTGCCCAATGTGCCACCAGTGTGGGCATAAAGGATAACGTCACGTGGCCAACTTTGGGAGTTTGCCATATAAACCCGAGTTGGGGCCAACTGGGGGACTTGAAAATGTGGCTCTAGGCGGGAGTGCAATGGTACTGCAGTGCTTAGTGGAAATAATGTCTACCGTGTGTTAATTAGGGACTTAATTTTACACGTGCCTATCATGGCAGATGTAGATATGATTGATAGGACTGCAGTAGTGCCATTTAAGGTATAACCTATTATAATATTAGTTCTAATTAATTTAGGCAGTAGCCGTGTTAGACTAGAGTAGTGTAGTGGTGATAAGCTATGCTAGTTAAGAATAGAGTAATGATGGATAATTGGGAGACGGGGAAATTGCCCGCTGGGGTTTTGCACTCTGTATTGGTCTTTCCTTGTCATAGCCTGATTCGGCCCTAGGTGGGTAGCTAATCTGCTCTATGACAGAGTTTAGTTAGCTAAAGATCACTGAGCAAGGCAGTAGGCTTACACTCAGCCGGTAGGATCAGTGACTAGTACTATCACCAGATGTGTTGTTTCTATCCTAGGTTCCCTACCAGATCCGAGGCAACTCAACAAGGTTTTAGGAAAGGTTCAAATCCCATTCGGAAGAACACCAGTTGAACAGTCAATAAAGTTTCGTACAGAACATAACTAAAGCTAGAAGGAAGATGATTCACCTAAGAGGGGTGATGATTGTTGATGCACCACACAGCATCAGACAGTAGTAACTAACCGAGAACATTAATTATAATAGTTACATAGTGTGATATAATCTCGTGTAATAGAACACAAGACATGATACTTGAGGCTAGATAGACACGAGTTAGGATCAAGTACATTAACAATTAACATTAATAACTGTGTACACACTACAAAGGACTTGTGCATTCTTTAGGAACGATAGGAACGTACATTGTGTAGGGTGCAACCGGTCCATGATTAACTGTTATTACCACCGGTGTCTATTTCGGATGATCATGAAATGGGATTACCAGAGGTCTACAGAGGCAAGTCAGTATCCGGCAAGATGGTTTCGGCACTGGGTGAGATGTACCTGTTCTGATGTAACGTGCTGTGGTCTAGCCTTGCTAGGATGAGCTGACTGGGTTGTTGTCTGAGAGTCCGATTCTACACACTTTATAGAACACGTCACACATTTTCTTCGCATACACGTCTCATATACGTTACACTTTTCTTTTAATAAATTAATCTTTATTAATTTTTAGAAGCAAGCGTTGTTGAGTATGTGCGTTGGGGAAGTATGAGAGGGGGCATAGTACGACAGTGAGAGAGTGATAGGAAAAGGTGTCCATTGGCTGATGGAGTGTGTTGGACGGAAGCTGGTGGATTCTCCAGGATATTGATAGGAAAAAAAATATTATAATGTGGGTGTTGACTCTCTTCACTCCAGGGACGACACTTTAAAGGAGGACACGACAGGAGGTTATAGAGACAGTCATGTCATTGAAGTTATTATCGAGACAATAACAACTTTGGGAGGCTATTATAAAGACAATAACAATACCGTGCGGTTATTATAGAGACAGTAACAATACTGTGACATTATAGATTCAGTCATGTCATTGAAGTTATTATAGAGACAATAACAACATCGGGAGGTTATTATAGAGACAATAACAATATTGTGAGGTTATTCTAGAGACTATAATAACATTGTGAGGTTATAGATTCAGTCATGACATTGATGTTATTATAGAGACAATAAAAACATTGAGAGGTTATTATAGAGACAATAACAATATTGTGAGGTTATTATAGAGACAATAATAACATTGTGAGGTTATAGAGACAGTCACAAGATTGAGGTTACTATAGAGAAAGTCACAACGTTGAAGTTACTATAGAGACGGGACGCAGAGGTGTTTTCAAGGCACCAAGCCTGGGTTATATACTGGCCAAGACCTATTGAAGCGTCTTCGCTGAGCGTCCTGGGCAACAGGTCCCTTTAGGGTCCTGGGTAAAGTCATTAGGATCGTTGATTCCTCCGAAGTCGGAGAGTGTCTGCCTGCACGGCGAGGAACCAACAGTCTGCACACCAATAAGCCAGACATGGGACAACGGATACTCACGCTACCTCTGAAGTCGGAGTGGGTTCGCCTGATGGCAAGGGACACTGTTAATGGGGAAGGCCAAACCACGCAAAATTCAGTATATCACTACTATAAATAGTGTGTATTGTCTACGCTTGAGTTCAAAGCGAGCGAGCAATAACAACAACAACAAATCACTATTGAATATTGATATAATAAATGTGTGATCATTTGTGTTTCTCGCTCACTCCCTTTGAACTCAAGCGTAGTCCACATACATTATTTATAGTAGTGCTGAACTGAATTTTGCGTGTGGATTAGCTTTCCCTATTAACAGTATCCCTCGCCATCAGGCGAACCCACTCCGACTTCAGAGGTACTTGTAATTAACGTCCCCAAATCAAGAACGACAGGTCAACATTTTAGCCCAGCTTTCCGGTGTAAAGGTTGAACTGCTTACCTCGGCATCAGCACAACGGATGTTTAAGACCACGCGTTTTTACCCATTGGGCCATGCCGACCTGCGTGTGCGGTGATGAGTTGTTCCGTGCCTGTAAACAAATTCCAAGCTTCTTCATGTGGTGTGTTTTCCTCACCTAGCACCAGTTTCGGAAATTGTCTGTATATAATCTCAAGTATAGTATCAATGTTGGTGGAAATATAACCCCAGGTACTATGATGCGAATACATGAATGATTTCATTGCAAATGCGTTTAACCTGCTGCCAGCATTCTTCCTTATTTGCTTGATGTTTTCAGATATCTAACATTGTATTGACTTCCGTGTTCATATGATATTAAGTATCTCTTGAGTTTCAACTCAATTTTATTTATCAGCAGATGGTGATCTGAATTTACATCGTAAACACTTTTACGTCATGTGGAGATGATTTAAATTTCTTGTCAGTTCAGATATGATCGTTTTAATTTTCTATATTGTGGTCTCGTGATACCACGGGGATTTATGTTGAAAAACACATTCTACTATGGTATATTGGTCCACTTAGAGGAATTTGGTGGATAATTTATCATGTTCAATAATTACCTCAAATCCATATTTTATTATGATCTCTTCACAACCCTTACTATCCTATCTTAGTTTAACATTAAGGTTACCTGTCAATATTTTGATATTGCCATTTCTTTGATTACCTTTAAATTTCTCCTTAATTGATTTATTCTTATCATTTGTTAGCGCGTAACACTGGATCACATTCATGCTTCTTACTCTCTTTCTTTGTGGTTCTAATTGTTCATGTTATTATTCTAAATAAAATATTCTTTATTACCGGAGAGCGACCGGTTCACATACCCCCGTAAGTAACCAACGCGACGCGATCCGCTACCGAATCTTGCGCAGCTATGTTATCCCACGTGGATATACGGGATTACGTAGAAAGTCAATAACACTTCGCCAGGGAGAGCGGCTAACCTCAAGTACTTAGGTAACAAGCACCTCAAATGACTAGATTTGACAATAACCGCAAGTTTAACCAGTCTCCCTGGCGTAGGCGGTTAACGTCTTTCACCGTAATCACGTATATTCTCATTAGTAACGCAGCTGCGCGAGATTCGGTAGCGGCTCGCGCCGCGTTGGTTACTTACGTAGGTATGTGAGCCGGTGACTCAGAAAACAATGGCAAACTACTGAGCATAATCTTGCCAAGTACATCAACAGCAGCTGAAAAATGCTGGTGTTGACTGCAACGTCCTGTAAGGGATATGCAACAACAACAAAAAACTTAGATATATAGACCTATAACTCTAAGTACTTAGGTGAACATATAACTATGAGTACTAATATAAACATAAAAGAACATATAATCTCAAGTTGAAGCAACTTGTAACCTCGTTGGATTGGTTCTGTCTGTTTAACGTTGTCTTCTTCAGATAAAGGCCATCACGAAGCCACACTGGCTAAAGTATTTAATCCAAAGTATTTTTAGGCAGTGAGTTTATTATCTGTGTGCACGGCGAACATGTTCAGTGGTTGATCGACATGTAAAGTGTTTACAACTATATCAAGCGTCACTTTGAGAGCATGTGTGCCCGTTTAGCATCTGTCAGCACGGCAAATTGTGTTTAGTAGACATGTTCCTTAGAGCAGGGACGGGGAACGTCCGGTTCCCGGGCTGTTTAAGGCCCGCGAAATCATTTGGTCTAGCTCTGCCAAGGCACAATGGGCGGGGCTTGAACTTCATTAAATCTTCTGTTAACGTTACACAAACATTGATGAAGTTTGCACTTCGCCTTCAAATATGCATCGTTTTCGGAACAACTTACTGATGTGAGCAGTTATTTTCAAAACTTGCCATCGTAAAGAGTCGACCGCGCTTCTGGCTGACTGACAGACGCAAACCTGGAACAGAAGATGCGAGTTGCAACATCAGCAGTACCAGCTAACATCACACGCTTCACCAAATAAAATCCGCTGCAGTGAGTACACATCTAACAAACCTATGTAGAAGTTTATACAACAGTGAATGCATAGTGCGAGCAACTGGAGGACACTCAGAACTCTTCACCGTAAGATCTGGAGTACGACAAGGTTGTGTCCTGTCCCCTCTCTTGTTCATAACATATATAGACAACATATGTAAAGAAACCAGCCAAGCAGAGACAGCAAGAATACCGCATGACGAGAATACAGAAGAAGAACCATCTGCAAATCTAACCATTAGAGAACTCCTGTTTGCGGATGACCAAGCACTAATAGCAAAATCAGAAGTTGAATTACAAGACCACATGAATAGTCTAAACGAAATGTGTAGGGAACATAACATGAAAATTAGCACAAGCAAAACAGAGGTATAACTAAAGAAGAACAAACAACAACAAATCACCTAAACGAACATCCCTTGAAACAAGTAAAGAGTTTCAAGTACCTAGGAAGTATAATATCATCAGATGGCAGATCAGAAGACGAGATCGAAAATAGGTGCAATAAGGCAAATCAACTCATTGGACAAATGGCACCAATACTAAAGAAGAAACATGTATCAATAACTACTAAGAAAGCACTTTACAACACAATCTTCCTACCAACTCTATGCTACCAATGCCAAACCGGGACAATGAACGAACGAACGAACGAACGAACTTTATTTTCAAAGCGTTAAGAATTGGGCACGCAGGCCCGTCTAACATTCTGCCCTTCTATCACTCTCTTTCAATGACAGAAAAAGAGAAAAGAAAAATCACAACAACAGAAATGAGGCTCCTGAGAAGAATACTCAACGTATCAAGAAGAGATAAGATCAGAAATGAAGAAATCAGGACTAAAGTGGGGGTTAAAGCAGCACTAGATTTTACTAGAAAGCAGCAAGTCAAATGGTTTGGCCATGCAAGTAGGTTACCAGTCAACAGCATACCACAACAAGCAATGGTGGACAGACCAGATGGAAACAGAGGAAGAGGCCGACCACGTAAACGTTGGACGGAGGGAGTAGCAGAGCCCATGGGAATATCGATATGTGAAGCCCATAATCGGGCACTCTCACGATGTTTATACTTCACCTCGACACCGCAAGGTACAAGAGAAACATGATGAGATGAGATGAGCAGCCGTCACATTGAGTTAAGTTGAGCTGAGAACCGACGCCATTGCACTCTGCAGAATCTCACATGCGCTCCGTCCCTTCGTTCAACAGCCAGCGAAGAGTCATACTATTGGTAGTGAGTTTATTAAATGCTTGACCAAACATAGCAGACTAGTTTTCAAGCTAAGTGTGTATGGTCCGCTAATGATATTATAAATATCCAAATGACCCTTGGCAGGATAAAAAGGTTCCCACCCCTGCCTTAGAGGGAGCCACGGTGGCGCCGTGGCCAGCACACTTGTCTGCCGGCCTGGTAATTTTGGGTTTGAATTTCTGTCGAGCCGGGGATGTTTTGTTTAAATTGACCTCTCTCCTCCTCCTTCCCCCCCCCCCCCCCCCCCGGGTCGATCCAATCTTAAATGGGTACCAGAAAATGTTCTGAGAAGTAAAGGCGGGCGGCGTGATATTGACCATACCACCCACCGAGTGTCAGTTGATCTATACCAGAGGTTCCCAAACCACGGCCCGCGGGCCACAAGTGGCCCGCCAGCTGCCAAAAAGTGGCACGCGAGGCCTCGTTATATATTTTAATAATTTCAAAAATGCACTCGGTTCGCCCCGTCAGCGTTTCGCAACGAAACGTTATGAAGTTCCCAAATCTCAGCCTTGTCGACCAACCAGATGCGCAATGCGCCATGTTGTCGTCTGTTACAACTGTTTAGCAGAGTCGGTAGTATTGTGTTGAAATTAGATTCTTTCACATAAACATTTTCCGTTGAAGCCTATAAATATGAGTGTGTAAAATTTAAAATCAAATAATGGTAAAGCGAAAATGTGAAGACGTTGCTTGTCGTGAATTCTTTGGAAGACTTTGGATACGAAAGATTTATGCCAAGACATTGATAAACTGGCATCTGGACTTTACGTAACTGATTATGAAGAACTGTTACAGCTGTAAATTAATTATATTAATAGCGATTTTCGAAACTGATTTAAAATTTATTGTTAAATGAACTTTTGAGTTTAAACCAAAAAATACCACAGTGTAGTACTGACACTGACTGCCTTTGAAGTTTTAGAATGTTGTTGATGAAAGTTAATAAAGGTAGAAATAATATTGTACGACTTTTATAATTTTATAACCTTGTGGCCCGCTTAACTACCGAAAATGGTAGATATGGCCCTCTGCTTAAAAAGCTTGGGAACCACTGAGCTATACAATTACGGGACTAACATCATACACCTAATATGGCCCAGGGTGCGGACAAAGGTCCTGTACATTTTATATTCTTCACAACTAACCGGTTAATTTGGCAATCCAGCCCATCATATTTGACGACAGGTGGACAAATAAGCGCGGGGTAGAGATTGATAGGTATAAAGATAGGTCAGTTGATGGATGGGTGAGTGGATAGATTGACTGACAGATAAGCAAACAGACAAACGTATAGATAGAGGTAAATAAACATACACGTCAGTACCTTGCTAAAACAGCCTTTTTGCCAGCTCATGTTGGGAGATTATTTCCTGTCATGAATTACCTCGGAACTTTACCATCATCATCATCATCGTAGTCACCACCATCAGCATGTTCGGTGTTGAGCAGCACAGGTGACCATGTTCCTCCACAAACATCAGCCCTCAGTATTATTGGTACGTTCGACTGCTGATCGTCTTACGCGCCACTTTGTCAACCCATCCAGCATCTTCTTGTCAACCCATCTAGCAGCTTCTTCTTTTCATTCGACCTCAGTTTCTAACGAGTAGCTTATTAAGAGTTAATTATATGTACGCGTTGTTACTGCACTGAACGCAGTATTATTGTGGGACAAGTGGGTCAGGTATACTAGACAGCTCAGTATGTACACAAGTCTAGAGTTATGTAGGGGTAATAGGGAACACGGATCTCAACCTGTGGTTCTTGGATACCAGACTGTGGCGTGGTAGTTACTTGTTGACCTGCGATTGGAGTACACTTTGTGTATATACTTTTGTACCAGTTCAGTATTGGAAGTGTGGTTTTAGTCTGCGGTGCAACATCAGTGCCCATTTGTAAGCCAGGCGCTGATTATACAGAAGGTGAGAACCCCCGGGATAAAACATCAAGCTGGAACTGGCAGTGTGACTAATTTTTAAATTAACCCGAAACCAGAATCTGGGTTTTATTGGTTGCCGTATCTGATCTGGTATAATGAACCGTGCGTTATACAGTCGACGGTGTATGATCAGTCGGGGCAGCCGACAGCCGCTTTCTGCCAGCGACACGTCAGTTAAACAAGTGCTAGCATTCGCTCTAAGCTTTCTGTCTTAAATTAACCACATATCTACCCATAAGGTACAGAGATAGATAGACAGGGGTCAGCGTGGCTGAAATGTTTATTGCACTCGAGCGTAAATTTCTTGTGCGCTGACGATGGGGTAGTGGGTTCGTTCCACACACCGGTCAGTTGGACTTCAACGTTGACTTCTCGCTCAGACGCAATGGCAAGCTACTGAACATAAAATGCCAAGGAAATCAGCCTGGGTTGACTTCTCTTGTAAAGGACATGCATTTGTTAAAATGCTCATGACAGATAGTACTGTAGAGGTGTCAGTGACCTCACCTACCCCAGTGTCGTATTCTGTTAGTACTCGTCTATACCGGTTCAAGCTGGCGGGCGAGGTAACGAGCGGGCGGGTTGGTTGGCTTCAATATCGCTAGCGGTTGGAACACTCATCGTGGACAAGACAGACATTCTGAAGACTATCCCAGGACTACTGGTTAAAGGCAGAATAGCAGATACAATATTCAAGTAGGCTCGAATTATGAGTAAGCGTGAGTCTGTGAGGGAGTTCGTTGTGTCTACAACCAACATGTCGGCGGAACTGTTAGCAGCTACCTTGTAACTTTTGCCTCGGTAGACGGAGCATCCAAGTGTTTGGCTGGAATGTTATGGTATCGATTCTTAAAATAATCAATTAATCAGTTAATAATGTTTATTTATTTTCCCCCTTTATTGTTGATGTTTCTGGCAGCACCGTCACTGTAACCAAGCACGCCTTCGGGTGATGCTTGAACTCGCTATTTCCATTTTGTTTTTATATGTCCTCTGTTTTTCTATTAGTGTATTTTTGGTAGCTCACTGCATATTCCTTTCTCGGCATTTATACGCTACATCTAGGCTTCTGTCCGTCTACGATGTTGGATCAAGCTTGAGAGCAGCCAATAGATAGCAGTTGGTTATGGTCTTGTGATCACAACAGTAGGCATATGATCTCTTTTTAGAGACAGCGGTTACGACCGCTTACCAGTATGTTGACTGCCACGAAAGAAAGCATTGGCTGACTACTTTCTTTACAAATACCTAGACAATCCTGATCCAAGACGGGATAGTTTTAGATGGCGACCCATGACCGCCCACGCTTATGGGCATGGCACATGCGGATGGTGTTCCGTTTACAATTCGCAGTCTATCAGCGGTGTCACGCCCTTTTCATTTTTCGTTGCTCCGCATTCATCAGCATCTGCTCTATGGTGTGTTTTGTGTGTGTATATATTGTATAAGTTTTCACGGCATAATCAGCCTGCTTGTGAAGAGAGCACGCGTGTGATTTCATTAGGTTAGCTGTCTTCTATGTCTGTCTTCTTTTTTTTCCCTCACAACCTCACCGCGTGGGTCGTCCAACTGCCAAAATGCCACGGTCTCGCCAAATACACTATCATAGTTAATGGAACTAGTCTGAAGACGTACTTTAAAAACAAAGTTAATTTTAGAATAGCTGAAGCAACAGTAGCATTTCACAAGCTGAAGAATATCCTATGCAATATATCTTTGTAAGTCAAGGTGAGAAAGAGTTTTTAAAAGTAGTAATGAGTTAGTACTAATGTACAGAAGTGAATCATGGAAAGTCAGCAGATTAGTGAGGAATTGTGTGTAAGCTGCAGAGATGTGGTTTTATAGACGAATGATGAGAACACTATGGGTAGCTAACAAAGGGCAATGAAGATATCTTGACAGAAGTAAACTCACAAAGATTGATGATTATTCGCGTCAGAAAGAAACAATCCTCATTCTTTTGACACATGAGATGGGGAAAGTTTGAGTGAATCGTTACAGCGGGAAAGTTAGAGGGGAAGAAAGGATGAGGGCGACCAAGAGAGAAGATGCTGAACAGTTTAACACCATGGCATGGAGGAGCGTACGTATTAAAATGATTGGCGGTTCACTAGCCTGAAGGCGGTGGGCAGGCATGATGATCAACGCCACACGGCATGGGCTAGAAAGAAGTTTAATCAAGGTTTATCTCTACACGGTATCTTCAACACTACTAGTTAGTGTGGCCAGACCGTAGCCCGGTGTTATTTACACAGGTTCCACTGCCAGGTCGTGCATCTCTTCACTTCACACATTCTAACCCAAATTGTTTCACACAAAGTTACAAGTCTTGGGACAGAGGGAGTTACAGAAAATTTGGGGGCCAAATAGGTGTCAACATTTCAGAGATTGCATTCAGTCGATATGTGGTATTTATATTTCTTCTGTTACATTTTGTCCTTGGAATTTGTGGTTTTGACTATGCTTGCATTCATAAACGCTGGCGTTTTCTAGATTCCCAAGACCGTCGTGATAGATTACTCGATCCCAAGACTCGTATGCACTTTATGAACATGTCACTTCTCCATTCCTGATGAGTGACCTTCTCGTAGACTTATTATTGGGAAGATGATGTTGTAATCTCTGATTAACTTCCAATTCCACGTCCACATAAGTGGTTTGTGACCTCCGCCTTTGTCGACAGTCTCCGGCTATTCGGACAGATGAATGACCATCTGTGCTTGGTGCAATGTTGTCCACATATCCCGATTGATACCAAGTCCCGACACACGCTCTAATATTGTCCGTCCTCTACAACCAGGAGGTGCGGTTGTGAGAGTCCCTTCATGGACAGGATACCATGATGCTGTTTCCCGGACTCTAGTAATTTAGACGGCTTGCAAGGCTACGACCAGCGAAATAAGCCAGGAGTCGCTCAAACCAGACAGACAAGAAACAGAAATTAGATCAGCTGACTATTCAGCAAAGTACGCGAGCACCTTAACTAGGGCAGCAGTCTTCCGTTTACTCTTTGCGATTGAATACCCTCTTTCTCGTCTCTTCTTCCCCCCCCCCCCCCCCCCCCATCCCCCGACATCCCATTATTGTTTATACTGCAGGCAGGCACCAGTAGAAATTGTGTGTGTAAAACTTATTTCTAGAAGCCTGCATATTTGCTTACAAAGGTTCATGGTTTAACCTTTAACGGTCTCGCGCTTCAAATTTCCCTGGTGATCGCTGTAGTGGGTTCGTTCCATACACCAGTCAGGAGGACTTAAACGTTGACTTCTCTTTCAGAAAGCATTGGCAAACTACTGATCGTAAAATTGCCTAATAAATCACAAACAGCTAAATAGGGGATTGTGGTGATTACGCCCTGCAGAGGACCTGCATCCTTTTTAATGATAGCGAAATTAGGAAGTCTTTGGGTAATTACGGAAATGTAAGTGCGCATCTTCGCGGAACGCCTCTGCCATTTTCCCACCTCTACAAAGACAATGAAGGTACCTTTGTGTCTTAGTAGGCGACACGAAGCGTCATATTGCCACTGCACTGTGTTTTCGGACAGAGCGACACAGACAAAAAGACAGTTGACGCATCTACGTGCTGAAGTTTGCAAGCTGGTGATGTTTTTCGTGGCGGACAATTTTGAAATGTGAATGTTATTGACCTGTTCTACGAGAGATGGTTAGTTGTGGCCTAATTTCTGAAGCTGGCTGCGAGAGCTGCTGAAATCTTGCTCTGTGTCCTGTCAGTTCTGGTATCTTTTATTTTTATTGTTTGTTTTGTTTTTTAAGACACAGTTTTGGAACCCGGTTAGGTCAAGGTGATGTGGTGACTAACTTTGAAAGTAGGTTTTCAAACAGTGACCCAGTTGATGTATGAAGCTAAATATTTCACTATACTGTCAGGTTCGGGGCTGGGGAAACTGCAATGATTTTTTTTTAAAGACTAAAACAGCCGATGCCATAAATGCATGTCGGTTATTAAGGTAATCAGAAGGGGTTGAGAGTGCATGAAGCCGGAATAGAGCTCTTACCTTTGATACTTCTTCATTCCATCGGTTTCTTAGCACAGTTAGGTTGCATATTTAAGATTACTAAAACCCTTAACAGTGTGATAGAAATTACAATAAGCATGCCATTGTCTTGTAACTTGTCAATATTGTTGTTAAGGATGTCAAGGGGGTTAATCATGTGACATCATGAAGACGAACTTGGTGACGTCATAAGGACAGTTTAAAGATGGCCGCCCCACTTTTGACATGTACCAAAGAGGAGCAGCATTCTGTTATCCGTTTTTGATCAGTGAAGGGGTGAAACCCATATATATGCATTGGGTAATGAAGGTCCAGTATGGTGATGCTTGTCTGTCAGTCCAACAAGTGTATGAGTGGAATAGGAAGTTTCAAAACAGTGTGACTTCTGTGACAGACTGTTCACAACCGGCTCAGGCACACCTAGCAGTGACCCCAGAGAATTTTTGTCTACAGGAACCCAAGCACTTTATCGGTGCTGGAGGACTTGCATTAAACGCTGTGGTGTCTACATCGAAAAATGAGACATTTGTTCTTTACTATTTTTTTTTCTTTTCAGAATATACTCACACCAACAACAAAAATTAAGATTTTCATTTGAAGCCCCCCTCATATATTAGACTTAGTACCGTAGATAGACGAAGTAGCGCAGTTGATAGCACACTTGCCTGTCAGTACGGCAGTCGTGTGCTGGAATTCCCTTTGAGGCGCGGATGTTGTCTTCAGTGACTGGACTTCTCAGGTCAATCTATGCCAAATGGGTACAAGGACATTTCATGCAAGTATAGGCAGCAGCCTGTTGTCAAATTCTGGTATCTAAAAGATGGGGCTAGCACAATATACCCAATTCGTTTCAAGGGCTCCTTTACTGTGGCATTTGGAATGTCTTATTTACCTAACTGAAATAGCAAAGGAAGACAAAAACAGCATTACAGCATTCTGGCGGTCTGTCATTGAGACCTTGTCGTTACAGCGCTTTGCATAACAGGAGAATACAATACTCTAGCACTCTTTCATTCATAACCCGCCACTAGACGGGTTAATTTAGCCAGAGAAGACAATACTGTAGCACTCTCTCATTCATAAACTTCCTCTATATGGATTACTAAAGCCAGAGAAGACAATACTCTAGCACTCTATCATTCATAACCTGCCAATAGACGGGTTACCATAGCCAGAGAAGACAATACTCTATCATTCATAACCTGCCACTATATGGGTTACTATAGCCAGAGAAGACAATACTCTAGCACTCTTATCATTCATAACCTGCCACTAGACGGGTTACCATAGAGAGAGAAGACAATACTCTAACACTCTATCATTCATAACCTGCCACTATACATATAAACTTTATTTTCAACGGGACACAAATTGGGCACGCAAGCCAGTCTTACATTCGGCCCTTCCCGCCATTTATCTTCAATCAATCAATCATGTGCCATGCCGGAAAGCGTGGGCGGTCATGACTCGCCATTTCACTCGATCACCAGTGTCGTGGATCAGCTCAGTGTTCCTGTCTCGTCCATGTGGCCAAGCCATCCAGGTATTTTCCTCTCGGTCTTCCTCTTGGTCTGTTCCCTTCGATCTTGCCAGTTGTCACTAAGTTCTCCAATCCATTTCTTCTCATAACATGTCCAAAATATTTTGACTGTCTACGTCTAATTTCTCTAATCAGTTTACAATGTTCATTTGTCTCCTGTAGTACTTGGTCATTGGTTTTTCTGTCTGTCCATGGTATTCTTTGCATTTCCCTCAGAAACCACATTTCTGCAGCCATCAGATGCTTTTCAGCTTGTCTGCTCATTGTCCAAGTTTCACATCATCAATTATCTATTGTGCATGTTACATTCACGTAGGGAAAAAGAATTGTCAAATGAAAGTTGTGAACATAAGTAATGCATATTGCCATGTTATGAGACAGGCAGACAGCCAGACACACATACACATGCACATGCATAAACACATACATACATTATATAATACCTGCATAGATACAAACATTTACACAAACTCTCACAGTTATGCACCCACACAATGACACACAAATACACACACCCTTGCATACACATATAGTATACTCACAATCACAAAGTCACTAACAAAAATTTACTTATACATACATAATACTCTCTCTTTCTTCATCTCTCTCTTCCTCTCTCTTTCTCTCTCTCTCCCTCCTTCTCTCTCCCTCCTTCTCTCTCTCTCTCTCTCTCTCTCTCTCTCTCTCTCTCTCTCTCTCTCTCTCTCTCTCTCTCTCTCTCTCTTTCTCTCTCTCTCAGATTACTATAGTCAGAGAAGACTATACTCTAGCACTCTATCATTCATGACCTGCCACTATATGGATTACTATAGTCAGAGAAGACAATACTCTAGCACTCTGTCATTCATAAACTGCCTCTATATGGTTACTATAGTCAGAGAAGACAATACTCTAACACTCTATCATTCATAACCTGCCACTGTATGGGTTACTATAGCCAGAGAAACCAATGCAATGGCTCTGAAAAATTCACTGGTAGCACCATGTTATTGCACCAATGATAGCTTTTCCGAAAGCTAGTTTTAATATGAGGCAGCTCAAGCAAGGTGTCCGGAAATGGGATCTACATTCTTTCATTTGTGTTTGTATTAGAAGGATACACATGTGTATCTGTTTGCTCATGTACAGTATGTATTTTGAAGTTGCTTTCTCTATTCTTATCATTTACCCTAGATAGTTGAAAGTCTGTACTATTATTTTATTGGTTTAATTATTTCAGCATTGACAATTGTACATATTTTTCCTTTCCTCATTATTTCAGGATGTTCTGGAGCTTAGTCAGCTCAGCAAACAGACAAACTTCACGCCAATATTCTTTGTAAGAGTCCCACCACCAGGTTCACGAACAGTGGACACTGACCCACCAGACGGAGCTCCTGCAGATCTTCATCTCAGTTCACTTTCTGCTTCTAGTCACCATACATCTTCCAAAGACAACATCAGCCCATTGGCACCTGGCATCAAGAATTCCCCTTCACATGGGGCAGTTCTGGCAGACAAGAGTTATACAGAACCTCTGAGTCATGTGTACGAGCAGCTGAGGAGACTTGGTTATCTAGACAGCAGTCCTGATCTGAAACAGTATAAAAACTACTTTAGTGTTGACAGTTACTTTTTGGAAAAATTCACTGCTTTTGGCTTCAGTTTTGCTCTGTTTTCTCGGAAAGTGCTGCAGAGTTATTTAATCAACGCAGCAACTGTTTTGAATAACTCTCACACTCGCTGTTTGAATATGTTTATCCTGTCGGCTTTTGACATGGCCAGGGACATGTTGATAACTCCAAAGAAGCTGGAGTTTGCCAGGGAGAAGGAGGAGGAGCTGTACAAGTCCTTGTTGAAGATCTCTGTTTCAAAGCTGGATGAGATCAAGGAATTAATTGCAGGTACCATATCAATGATTCGCAGCTGCCTAATAGCAGAGGCGGCAGAGTTTGATTTTATAGGTGAGTACTTATTATATGATGGTGTGATGTTGACCGGTCCATGCATTGAGTGCTGATTGGTCTGTCTAATAATTAGCACACATACCCAGTGGGTGCTTATTGGTCTGTATAATATCTAGCACAGATGTGTCAGCCTAACGGCGCAAGAGCACAGCTCTGCTGTAAACGGGCACAACACAATCACGTCCGAAAAAACTCCGGATGAACGCAGAAGAAGAAGAAGAAATATCTAGCACATATACCAAATGGGTGCTGATTGGTCTCTGTAATATTTAGCACATATACCCAATAGGTGCTGATTGGTTTGTATAATATCTAGCACATATACCTAATAGGTGCTGATTGGTTTGTATAATATCTAGCACAAATACCCAATGGGAGCTGATTGGTCTTTATAATATCTAGCACAAATACCCAATGGGAGCTGATTGGTCTTTATAATATCTAGCACATATACCTAATGGGTGCTGATTGGTTTGTATAATATCTAGAACAAATACCCAATGGGAGATGATTGGTCTGTATAATATCTAGCACAAATACCCAATGGGAGCTGATTGGTCTGTATAATATCTAGCACAAATACCCAATGGGAGCTGATTGGTTTGTATAATATCTAGCACAAATACCCAATGGGAGCTGATTAGTCTGTATAATATCTAGCACATATACCCAATGGGAGCTGATTGGTTTGTATAATATCTAGCACATATACCCAATGGGAGCTGATTGGTCTTTATAATATCTAACACATATACCCAATGGGAGCTGATTGGTCTGTATAATATCTAGCACAAATACCCAATGGGAGCTGATTGGTCTGTATAATATCTAGCACATATACCCAATAGGTGCCGATTGGTCTGTATAATATCTAGCACAAATACCCAATGAGAGTTGATTGGTTTGTATAATATCTAGCACATATACCCAATGGGAGCTGATTGGTCTGTATAATTTCTAGCACAAATACCCAAAGAGTGCTGATTTGTTTGTATAATACAGTCGAGTCCACTTAAGTCGAACTCGGATAACTAGAATTTCGCTTAAGTCGACATTATTGGCTTGGTCCTGGCCAAGATCCTTCTTTATCTTTGTATAAAAATTCCTGATAAGTCGAATTCGGTTAACTCGAATTTTAGGATTAGTCGAACATAAAAATGAATACCGACTATATAAATGTCTACGTTTAAGTCAAACTCTTCATTTCACACCCCCCCCCCCCCCCCCCCCCCCAAAAAAAAAAATTTGTTTCGCGAAAGAATGTGCATTTTTAGTCAGCCCGGAGAGCAATCTAGCACATACGATATGTTGCTACATGTCAACAATGGCTGCTAGTGGACGAAAGCTTAAAACTCTGACTTTAAAAAGAAAGATTGAGCTGTTGGAAGAGGTTGAACATAGTGAGAAGAAGAAAGTGGATATAGCTAGAGAATTTGGTATTCCAACATCGACACTTTCCGGCATTTTAAAGCATAAAGACCACTACAAACAATTGTTTTTCGAATGTCAAATCGACAGTGATAGGCAGAGAGCTATAAAAACTGCTGCGTGCGATTTTATTGATGCTGCCCTTTTAAAATAGTTCACTGTGATTAGATTGGCAAGTGTACCAGTAAATGGGCCTTTACTTATTGCGAAAGCAGAAGAATTTGCACGTCTTGGAGGTCAGACAGACTGGAATTGTAGTGCTGGCTGGTTCGATCGTTTCCAAAAACGACATTGCATCACTTACAAGAATGTGTGTGGAGAGAAACAGTCAGTCAACAAGCAACGACTCGCTCATGAATAGAAGACGTGCTCAGACCTGCTTTAGCTAAATATAATTCTGCAAGCAATGAGAGCAATGTTACAGACATTTCAGTGGGGCCATTTCTTGCTAGATTGTATAAAGAGCTGAAGATTGATCCAGAGGAGTTTGTGAACATTGACAATGATGTTTCTACTAGTGCCACTCTTTCAAGCACTGATATTATAGGGCTATGTCTGCCAGTCATTCAACCAACAGACCCTTCCAGCCCTGACTCTGATGATGAGGATGAATGTGGGCTGCAAGCACAACTTGTAACGTAGATATTTTGGCATCAATTGACAAAATTGACATTTACATGATGCAGAATGGATGTTCAGATGATGCAGTCTCACCATTTTGTGCTTTTAAACTGGCAATGGAAAGATAAATCACAGACTTTTTCTTTAATTAATTTGGAAATTTTCAAACTTAAACATTTCAACATTTCTGATATTGTATTGCTATTTATTTGTTCACTGCTTGTGTTTCCTAAGTGGTACAATCATTTTACTCAATGCTACTGCATGATATTAATATAAATTAGTGTAAATATGTGTGTAGTCTGGATAAGTAGAATTTCGGATAAGTAGAACAAATTCCTTCGGCCCCTGCAACTTCTACTTATCCAGACTCCACTGTATCTAGCACATATACTCAATGGAAGCTGATTGGTCTGTATAATATCTAGCACATATACCCAAAGAGTGTTGATTGGTCTGTATATCTAGCACAGATACCTAATGGAGGCTGATTGGTCTGTATAATATCTAGCACATATATCCAGTGGGTGGTCATTGATCTGTATAATATCTAGCACATACCCAATGGGAGCTGATTGATCTGTATAATATCTAGCACATATATCCAGTGGGTACTGCTAGGTCTGTATAATATCTAGCACATATACCCAATGGGAGCTGATTGGTCTTTATAATATCTAGCACGTATACCCAATGGAAGCTGATTGGTCTGTATAATACCTAGCACATATACCCAATGGGAGCCATGGTGGCATAATGGCAAGATGCTTGCCTGCTGGTACAGTGATCATGGGTCCAAATTTGCATCGAGGCAGATTTTGAACATTTACCTGGGCTCCTAGGTCGACCCAGCTTAAAATGTGTACCAGGAAATATCTTCTGAAGTAAAGGTGGCTGGCATGACACCGTCCACATATCCCACTTAGTGCTGAGTGGTCTATAAAGATATGTGTCCTCAGGGCACGCAGTAGGGTCCTTTACTTACTTTTCTACTGTCCAGGATTACGGCTCTGTATACACATGGCTAGGTTGTTTTCATATCGATTGCACTAGGACAATGGCCTCAATCTTACTGTTTGCCATTTCCAGTTGTAGCAGTAATTTTAATACACTGAGGCTGTTTGGTGAACTATACGACTGAATAATTGGATATTGGTAAAATGAAAGCTACACATTTGCTGCAGTGATGTCTAACATATGCAGAACAGGGATAATTATTTTGGCCCACACTCACTCCTTTCGAGGACAAACTCTTTGGAGATAACAACTTCAAGTTGACTTTTTCTGTCTTTAAATATATTCAGGTTGATGTTTCAGATTTTATGAAGAAGAAAAATAGGGAGGAGGAGGAGGAAGAAGCAGAATTGGTTATTTATTTTGCACAGGTCAAATATAATAAACTGGTGCTTGAAAGAAGACAACTTAATCAGATATTCATCTCTTGTCTTGCATTCATAACATGTATTCAGACTAGCTGAGGCCATGAACATCACTTTATACACATCCCATACAATTGTCAGAAAGTCTTCAGAAACTTGTGCTGAAAGGAATAACAGGGAAGATGTGAAGAAGAAGAAAGAAGAGTGAAAAGGGGAACAAGTACAAAACATTAGTATACTGTGTTCTCGCTGACTGTAATATTGTGGACAGACAGTTTGTACTGGAAAATCTGAAAATCATATTAGTTGTTAAAGTCATTGTAAAATCATCTTTTAGCATCAACATATTATCTATTTTCTTGCCACAGGATGAAGACCATCCAAGCTGTTTATTTTAATCCACTTTTGTCATTCAGAGAAGAGATGTTGAACTTGTTTAGAACACTGGAAACTAAATACTCTTCATGTTAACCTTTAGAAAATGTCCAACCAGGCAAGACATGCCAGTATAGTTTCAAGTCTTCCTATACACTGTATTGTTTGCACGATTCCCTCAGAATACAGAACAGATTACATATTAGGTTATCAGAGCATGTGAAATAAATGACTACTGTTGTCACCATCAGAGAACACACACAAATGTTTATCATGCAAGGATACTTCTTGCAGTAGTGTCTTAGCTTTCCTCAATCCTTGGAACCCTAGCCATCAAACCCTACAAACCCACTCCTCTGGGCTGCGTGTAAAATAATACACAAAATACATATGAGACAAGGAGTTAATGTGACACAGCTGTGTAAGAAAGTCAAGGACACTTTTACACGACTTAAGACACATTTGGCACATGGTGCTAGACTCATATTTTTATAGACCAATCGGTGCTCGCCATTTTACTTCCGAAGACATTTTCTGGGATCTTTTTATGCTGGGTCAACTTGGGAGCCCAGGTCAATGTTACCTACCTACAAATCTACCTCAATGCCAGTTTCAACATATGACAACCGGACCGGCAAGGCAAACTACGCTACTGCGGATTCCGACACATCTAAGTGTTCTGTGTTAATTAATATCGTAATATGGCTTAAATTATTGTGTCCCATATTTCTGCCCATTATACCATTCCTCTCTTATGCAAAATGTATCCTTAGTTGTTATTGATAGACCATTGATTTCTGGCCAGTGGGAAGGGGGGGGGGGGGGGGGGGGTCAGTTGCATACATGTATGACATCTTTGTTTTGCCAAGTTGACCAGCAATTTGTATGTTGAATTGTGATCACTGGGTCACAAACAAAAGGTAACGGTAGTTCCATAGCAGATCTGTCATTGGGTTTTAAAGTGTTAAGCCTTCACATATTCTAGACCATGGCAGATGAGGTGAAATGACTAGTTGCCCTCCTCGTCACTACTCTTTCCCTGATGATTTCCAGAAAATTCTGAATATTGCAACAATTAGTAGATGCGGTTGTTGTACACAGTGAGCAACTGGGGTTAGAATTAAATTGTAAAAAGACTCAGGTTATGGTCGTCACTAGGAAGGAAGAAGTGCCACATTGTAATATACAAGTAAATGGAAATATTCTTCAACAAGTGAATCGGTACAATTAGCTTGGAACAGTCATAACATCTGATGGGAGATGCCTTGAAGAGATTAGAACAAGAATCGCCATGGCAAAAGTAGCCTTTAGCAAGATGAAAAACATTCTGACCAATAAAAAGATGTCAATTGAAACGAGAAAAAGAGTGTTGAGGGGATACATAGCGCCTGTTCTTTTGTATGGATGTGAAACTTGGACAATGAGCAGTCAGGCTGAAAAGCATCTGATGGCTGCAGAAATGTGGTTTCTGAGGAAAATGCAAAGAATACCATGGACAGACAGAAAAACCAATGACCAAGTACTACAGGAGACAAATGAACATCGTAAACTGATTAGAGAAATTAGACGTCAAAATTCAAAATTTAGAAGTCAAAATTTGTTGGACATGTTATGAGAAGAAATGGATTGGAGAACTTAGTGACAACTGGCAAGATCGAAGGGAACAGACCAAGAGGAAGACCAAGAGGAATATACCTGGATGGCTTGGCCACATGGCATGGACGAGACAGGAACACTGAGCTGATCCACGACACTGGTGATCGAGTGAAATGGCGAGTCATGACCGCCCACGCTTTCCGGCATGGCACATGATTGATTGATTGATTGATTATTTTTATGTGGCTGGGTTGACCCCAGAGCCAGACTGGTCAGAAAAAATGGTCCTGCTTCTGCTGAGGATTCTACCCAGGCCACTGTCTTGACAGGCAAGTGAATCACTATGCCACCACAGCTTCAGGTGCCATTCTAATTTATATTGTTGCAGTAAAGTGGTTTTAATTTATTTTGCTGGAATCAGATGCAGAGTGTTTTAAATAGTTAATTGATGCACCATTTGATTTGTAATATTACATTAATGTGCCATTTGTTTTATATTGTTATGTTAAAATGCTGTCTTATTATGTTGATACAATGGAGTATTTGATTTATGGCACAATTAGGTACCATTTTATAAATGTTGTTGTAGTTATTGCAAATAGTCTTCTAATGTACATTGTTAAATAATGATGCTCTTTAATTTATCTGATTCTAGGCATAGAAATAAATAAGAATGGAGGTGTTCAGAGCACAAAAGAACTTCAGGCATGTACAGAACAAATCAGAGACTTGGTTCTGACCCGCCTCAACCATGCCATTGCTGGAAAGCTGGTTAGCTCCGTGGATATTCTCAGGGACTCCTACACTGGTAAGAAACTGTCTGAAACGTTAGATGAATGGTGGTTCTCATTTATCATATAAGCCTGTTATCTGTTTATTGTGACATTACTATTTTTTTTTACTGTCTTATTCAAATTTTTACCCATTGCATTATTTCTCTTCAAATTTATCATATAAGTCTGCTATCTGTGATGTTACTGTTCCTTAAAGTTTACTATTTTAATTAAATGTGCACTGCTGTGTTGTTCTTATTTAAATGTATCATTCCTTTATTACCCCTGCCCAGGTGCGTCAACACTCTGTTATTTCTTCAGGTACTCTGTTATTCCTTCAGGTGCTCTGTTATTTCTTCAGATACTCTGTTATCTCTTCAGGTACTTTGACCAGATGTCTGGAGAGCCTGGAAACCATGGATAAGGAGAACCCAGAAGAGTCAAAAACTACTGATGCCCTAAAACAGGTGAATCATAAATGTTTGATTTACTTCAGTATTCTGCCTCTGCCATTAGGATTTTGTGCTATTAAGCATAAATATTGTAACAACTGCCGGGTATTTGACGTACTCATTGACCACTTTCCACTTTATCTGCTTCTGTGTCAATAATTGTGATAAGGCTTGTGGAATAATTGTTGTTCCCATAGTTCATGCTGTCTTGCATTGGTCATGTTTGCCCACAGCATCCGTCTCACATATGCCAGTTATTGCCACTACAAATGTTTCTCCATTTCATGACCCAAGCTGCCTAGCATCTGCTCTCTAGGTTTTCTTGTCTCTTTTCCTCTACAGACTTCTTGTTATTATGCCATCTCTAGATTTTCCCATCTTTATTTTCTCCTCCAAATTTCCTGTTGTAATGATTATCTTCTTTCTGGGTTTTCCCAATTCTTTTCTCCTCCAAAATTTCTGTTATCATGACTTTTCTAGATGTTCCCATCTCTTTTCTCCTCCAAACATTTTGTTGTCATGACATCTTCTCTCTGGGTCTTTTCATCTCTTTTCTCCTCCAAATTGTCTGTTATCATGACTTTTCTAGGTTTTCCCATCTCTTTTATCCTTCAAATTTCCTGCTGTCATGACATCTTCTGTCTTGGTTTTCCCATTTCTTTTCTCCTCCAAACATTCTATTATCATGCCTTCTCTAGGTTTTCCCATCTCTTTTCTCCTCCAGACTTCCCATTATTATGCCTTCTCTAGGTTTTCCCATCTCTTTTCTCCTCCAAACATTCTGTTATCATGACTTCTTTAAGTTTTCCCACCTCTTTTTGCCTCTAAACTTTCTGTTATCGTGACTTCTATAGATTTTCCAATCTCTTTTCTCCTCCAAATGTCATGACATCTTCTCTCTGGGTTTTCCCATCTCTTTTGCCCAATAGAGAATAAGTGTGTCAACAAAACAGTGCAGAAAGGAGAAATCCCAGGGATTCCCAGATGTGTTGAGCATGCCACCAGGATTTGGGAAGCTATCAAAAGAGTAAAGACAGAGAAGACAAACCTACATGTGATATGGCTAGACATGGGTAACACATAAGGGCCAGTACCCCGGTAGATGCTATGGCAGGCCCATAGGATGTATCATGTACCCGAGGAGATCACATCAATGCTGAGCAATATTCTCAGGCTTCTAGCTTCATTTATCGTTCCTGATGTTCATGACCAGATGGATTGACCCTCCAAGTAAGCATAATGATTGGGGTACAATTCTGTCGATACTGTTCATCAAGGCTAAGCAGGTTGTTTGGATGCGGTAGTCAGTTGTATGCAAGGCCTGAAACTCGGTGGAGAGTGCAGGATGTTGCCATTGAAGGCTTTCATGAGCAACACTGCAATCCTGGCACCAGAGGAGAGCCAAGCCCACAACTTGTTCCTATGGCTAGATTAACTGTGATTGGCTGGTGCAGGATTAGCTTGAAGCCTAACAAGTCCAGAAACCTGTTAATTGTGAAAGGTTAGGTGGCGGCAATTGCATTCATGATGGGAAACAAGGCAATCCCCACAGTAATGGAGGAACATGTAAAAAAAAATCTCAAAGTTTACAATGCCTAGATTGATGGACAAGCATATGTGGGAGATAATGGTCTGTAGGCTATTGACAAAAGCAAACTCATAGAAAAAATCAAGACCTGGTACCTCCATTTTTATATTTATTTCAATGTTCCTATTTCCTCTGCTTATCTATGATGTAAGCATGAGTGCAGTAGAGGCAGTAGCAAGGAAGATCAAAAAAGCCATGCAGACATGGCTAGGTGCTCTAGCAGGTCTGTCATACATCACGGTGCACTGTAGGGAGGCAAAGCTCATGCCACTGTTCAAATCCCCCGCCAAGGAATTCAGAGCTGGACTTGCAGTGATATTGTACAAGTCCCTAGATCAGACTCCATGACTTCCAGCCTACGATGAGAACAATGATAAAATGAAAGGTTAGTAATGCTATCAATTCTACCCAGGAATCCACTGAAATTGAAGGAAGTAATGGGAAATTCCCAGTACATGTAGAGTTTCAGACAGTGGAATCTCCGCTGAGGAGACACAGAGACGTGATGGTTACGGAAATTTGTGATTCAGAAGATGACAAGAGAGTACAAACAACCATGCAACAGTTCTAACAAGGTCAGTGGGTATCATGGAATGGGCTTTGCAAAGGTCCCTGACCTAGACTGAGATATGGCATCTGGCACCATCTGAGAGGTAAATGGTGGCTACTGTCCCAATGACGTGTGGAATAATATGGTCAGCGTTTATTTTCAAATCATATGATGTTTAATATAATGTGAATTTTAGCATCTCGTTAATCTTGCTATATTTTATAGTTGAAGATATAGTAATCACAAGTTAACGGTATGTTTTCTGACAGGCATTGATTCTGTAGTTAATTGGTTTTTGGTTCAGCTGGTTTTTGCCAGGCAAGCTTATCTTTTCATAGTGCCTATGTTTCAGGTAGAAATGTAGTACAAAGTAATACAGCGATGTTCATTATCTAGTGAAGGTCATGACTTTCTGAATAACATACATATTTTCTCCAACAAGCAGTCTTTGTTCCATTAACTTCTTTGTCATTCCAATTTGATTACTATAAGTTTTTTTATGATTGCCCATGTGTTACCGCAGCCCATAAAGGAACCAGATAATAGTAACATTGTAACCTGTCATGCATGTCATAAGAGGTGACTATGGAGGGTTGGGCAAGTCGTCAAGGTGCTTGGCATGAGTTAGTTGAGGGTTTGTGCTCCATTGGGAGATGACAGGCAGATGATGTTTTACATACTGACCAATAAAAATATGTCATTTACTACGAGAAAAAGAGTGTTGAGGTGCTACCTAGAACCTGTACTTTTGTACGGATGTGAAGAGTGGACAATGAGCGAACAAGCTGAAAAACATACTGACCAATAAAAATAAGATGTCATTTGCAATGAGAAAAAGAGTGTTGAGGCGCTACATAGAACCTGTGCTTTTGTAAGGATGTGAAGCCTGGACAATGAGCGGTCAAGCTGAAAAACATCAGATGGCTGTGGAAATGTGGTTTCTGAGGAGAATGCAAAGAATACTAAGGACAGATAGAAAAACTAATGACCAAGTCCTACAAGAACCATATGAAAATCATAAACTGATTAGAGAAATTAAACATAGTCAAAGTTTTGTGGACATGTTATGAGAAGAAATAAATTAGAGAACTTGGTGACAACTGGCAAGATCGAGGGGAAGAGAACAACGGGAAGACAGAGAAGTAAATACTTGGATAGCTTGACCACATGGCATGATCGAGACAAGAACACTGAGCTGATCCACGACTCTGATGATCAAGTGAAATGGTGAATCATGACCGCCCATGTTTACTGGCATGGCACAAGATGGATGGATGGATATTTGTTTACATTATGTTTGCTTTTTATGCTGTGATCTTGAGTGTGTGAGCATTTTATGTGTAGGTCTGGGTGCATGTCTGTGTGTCTGTGTTTGGTGTGTGGTTATCTCTTATTTATATGGCATATAAAAATGAACGTGTTCACTTTTTTCAGATTCTGAATGCAGCATACACTGTGGAGATAACTGTACGATCCAGCTCATCATTTATTCAGAACATTCTGGAAAAGATGAAACAGGTAAGTCTGTTACCGTCTTGACAGTTCTGTCACAACATTTGTCATTTTGAACCCTAAATATGACTTCAGGAAAATGTAACTCTGTGGCATAAAACCTCTTAGTAGTAAAACATGCTGAATCGAATAGCATTCAGATCTGTGTGTTACTGGACTCCATAAAGGAGGCAAAGAATAGTAACACTGTCACCCCCATGCATGTCATACTGGGTGACTGAGGAAGATGGTTGGTGTGAGACTGGCTACCTCTCTAGCTGTGAATTTTGTGTGGAATGCTTTTATATCTGTCCGTGATTGTTTGTAGTGCGAACTGCATGTTCAGAAAAATGGTTGCTGTTAGCCGGTCGCTGAACTAACTGGGTTGCCTTATGCAGTAATGTGTGGCTGCTGGTTTTCTAGTGACTGCTGCTTCCATTGATGATGAACTGTAGTTTTCGTGGCGGGTTTTTGTGTTGGCATTCTGGTAGTGGCTTTATGCATAGTAGACCTGTGCAGGCTGTTGGTTTGTCGAGACTCCTGTCTGTTTTACTTTTCACATGGGGCAGTGAGGAGCATTTTGTGTGATATTCACTGGCACAGGAACGGAGCATAATGGGGTGCCCTTTGCCGTGAAGTTGGAACCGTGACTAACTAACTAACTGGCTACCTCATTCCATAGAAAATTCAGCAGCAGAAGAAAATCTGCATCTGGACAGCAAGTCAACATTCTTCCATTCAGTTGTGGTGAACAAACAAAGAGACATTGCAGGTCTTATTAGAAACAGATGAATCATAGGTCACCAGTTCAGTCTTCTAGACCTCGAAGACACATTATTGAAGTGTGTAGTTGATAGAAGGCAAAAAAGCATCAGTGTTTTCATGCATTGAAATCTGACTTAAAGCTCTGGAACTTAACAAATCCTCTACAGGCACAACAGCATTTAAAGTGTCATATGGATGGACTGTTCATTTTATGAAGTGACATGGTCTCTCAGTTCGTCAAAGAACTATCACGCAGCATTTTCCAGATGATAATGAACAAATCTTTTGGAGTTCCAAAAGTGTAATCAAATTACACGAAAAGGCTGAAAACTGTGTCTATATATACAACTGGACATGAGAAGCCTCACTTCACTGTTATGTTAGTGTTTTCTCAAGATGGAGGGAGGAAAGTTGATGCCTTTAATAATTTGCAAGAAACAGACTACCAAATGGAGTACAATTTCCAAAAGGTGTACATATTTGTATTCAATGTAAAGGATGGATAGATGCTGCACTAGCCAATTATGTATTGGGCAACTCATCCACACAGTCTCTGAAAAACAATCCAGCATGTTGGAGCTCGACTCATGTTGGTGTCATTAGATGCCTTCTGTCCAGAAGTAAATGAAGACAATCAAATCTGATCTGGTTATAATTCCAGGCAGCATGACCCATCTCTTGCATGCAGCCTTTAGACATTGCTGTTAATAAGAAGCTGCAAATGCTACCATCATAATGGATTTCATGGTTTAGCAGTGGTAACCGCTGATATACTACTACTGGTGGCTGTATGCATCAACTGACTCTAACAGATGTCACAGTGTGGGCAGCTGCTTGGCAGCAGTTGACTAACACTACAGGACTCAACAAGGGAGTCATAGCGGCTGGTCGTAGGGACCTGTTGGGCCAGTGGTCACGTGTTAGAATTTGCATCGAGGCAGATGTTTAAAGTTAACTTGCATTCCAAGCTTGACCCCTGCCAAACATTAGTACAAGGAAATGTCTTGGGAAGTCCAGGTGGCCAGTGTAATATTGACCACACCAGCCCTGGAGTACCAATGCAAATATGGTTTTAGTACCATATGCACAATGTATCTTAAGGCATGTAAAATGGTCCTTTACTGTTTTTTACAATATTTCAACAAGACGCCCTTAAATGTTGCATTTCAAATAAATTTGACACTGGCGAGTATGAAGAAGTTTTGTGTGGGAAAAGAAGGGTGTCATTGGATGAAGATAATGGCGATATTTGTTATAATGGCACCAATGAGAGAGAGAGAATGGTGCCTAACTTGACTCTTGTCATGTCTCCCAACAGCTTGTCCAGTCTATGCCATGGAAAAGCTCCCCTGTCGTTGACAGCGAGTGGAAGAAAAAGGTGGCCTCAGAAATGCTCAGTAGTCTCAGTGAGTCCAGGTAAGTTATTGTGTGTGACACCTCTGCTCATTCTGCAATTTGTTTCTTTATGAATATGATATATGTAATGTATTGTGTACTACATAAAGGTTGAGGTGGTATAGTGATTAGTACACTCACCTTCCAGTGCAGTTGTCTTGAGTTTGATCCCCAGTAGTGACTATCCTGAATAATTTCCCTGGTAAACCCTGACTCATATAGTGTGTACTAGAGATGTCTCTGTCAAAGTCAAGGGCACTGGCACTCCCCTGTGTATCTGTGTGTGCCATTCAGTCAATGAAAGTGTGGTCCTAACACTTACCTTCAGTATGCCTGTTTGACAAATCGTTAATGATATATAGGTTTTGGTGCAGGATCACTTTCATTGGGCATAGATATCTCTTAAGTGCTTCAGTCTCCTCCCATTGATTACACAGTGAGAATCTCAGCTCGGTGCGCAAACTCTATATTACCAGCGAGAATCCAAATGTGTGCATGTAACAGAATTACTCATGCTGTAAATATTCCTTTTGTGATTAGCTTTTCCAATTGTGAAATGTAGCCAGGACATGAGCCTATTTGGCCCACTCTATTTGATTTCCTACAGCTGAGGGGTATTTAACATGCACAACGTGCTCACAGGCCCTGAGTTTTCCAGCCGTGTCCAAGAAGGCAAGACATCCAATCCACTACTCTAGGCTCTGAAGGGGAGTATAGCATCCGTTTTCTTATTTTGTAACAATAGTTGAATCCATGACACAAATCAGGTCTCTCTCTAACCCCCATTTGTTCGTGATGTATTTTTGGCAGCTTTGGATTTCCTGATAAAATAATATATATATATATATATATATATATATATATAAAATGTCTTCCCATGACTCACATTGGGGCCCTTTCAGCAGCAATTTACAACTTGAGGAATTGCCAACAATCACAAGGAGCTATGTCCAGAGGATGTTCAGGTAACTAGGGGATCATTTTAGAAGCCCAAATATGTGACGTTGAAGGTCTTGAGACATTTATGTGGCTTGTTGCTCATTCAATCAACTGAAGATTGCTGTTAAATGGCACACATTTATTATTGCATTAATTGATGTTCACACTATTTGATCCTGATCAGGGTCATGTGAAGCTATATGAGCAGGTAGTGGATGGAGCAGGGGAGCAGCCAACAGACAGTTGTTGATTATGGTCTCAAGTTTTGCAACAGTAGACAGAGAATCTCTTTATAGAGTCAATGGCCACGGTCCTGTATGGTAACTGTCAAAAAGGAATGCATTAGCAAATCACCTTCTTTACAGATGCCTCGCATATCACATCTATGCACAATATATTCAATGTGAATGACATTAAGGGAGGTTCAAGAACTTCCTGATACGATAGCATGTGCTACAGGTGCTATCCAACCGTCATCTAGCTACTGTGTGCAAATCAAGAAGTATTCTGGACAGTTTGACATCATGGCATATAGAAAATCAGTATCAGAAATTATTGGAGGCACAAGAGACAGAAGGCTATCAATAGACATGATCACCAATGCCACACGGCGTGGTCGAGAAGAAGAAGACTATTTTATTACTATTTCATGATGTCTCTTCTATCTTCTTTTGTAGCCATCCTCTCTATCACCATCATTCACATATCTCTGATTACGTATATCTACACATCTCTGATTGTATAGGTATATTTTTATGTCTTCAGGCTGGCAAAAAGCATCGCATATCAGATCAAAGAGAGGTTAAATAAATCTCATGAAGCCTTCAGCAATGCACTGAAGCAATTAGAACTGAGGCACTCAAACAGACTAGACAAAATAGAGGAACATCGTCTCAAGCTGCGCAAAGTGCATGCACCTAGACTTGCCAAACTGGCACTAGAAAGCACTTCTCTCAAGGATGTGATTTTACATGGTGAGTTCACTTGTTAGCTTGGTGTCAAGTCCAAACTAAGGGGTAGGGAATACAGTTTTATAGTCCTGTTATTTTACATGGTGAGTTCACTTGTTGTCTTGGTGTCAAGTTGGAGCTAAGGGGTAGAGAATACAGATTCATAGTCCTGTTATTTTATATGGTGAGTTCACTTGTTGTCTTGGTGTCAAGTTGGAGCTAAGGGGTAGAGAATACAGTTTCATAGTCCTGTTATTTTATATGGTGAGTTCACTTGTTGGATTGGTGTCAAGTCGGAGCTAAGGGGTAGAGAATACAGTTTCATAGTCCTGTTATTTTACATGGTGAGTTCACTTGTTGGCTTGGTGTAAAGTCGGAGCTATGGGGTAGGGAATACAGTTTTATAGTAATTTTACATGGTGAGTTCACTTGTTAGCTTGGTGTCAAGTTGGAGCTAAGGGGTAGAGAATACAGTTTCATAGTCCTGTTATTTTATATGGTGAGTTCACTTGTTGGATTGGTGTCAAGTCAGAGCTAAGGGGTAGAGAATACAGTTTCATAGTCCTGTTATTTTACATGGTGAGTTCACTTGTTGGCTTGGTGTAAAGTCGGAGCTATGGGGTAGGGAATACAGTTTTATAGTAATTTTACATGGTGAGATCACTTGTTGGCTTGGTGTCAAGTCCGAGCTATGGGGTAGGGAATACAGTTTTATAGTCGTTATTTTACATGGTGAGTTCACTTGTTGGCTTGGTGTAAAGTCAGAGCTATGGGGTAGGGAATACAGTTTTATAGTAATTTTACATGGTGAGATCACTTGTTGGCTTGGTGTCAAGTCCGAGCTATGGGGTAGAGAATACAGTTTTATAGTCGTTATTTTACATGGTGAGTTCACTTGTTGGCTTGGTGTAAAGTCGGAGCTATGGGGTAGGGAATACAGTTTTATAGTCGTTATTTTACATGGTGAGTTCACTTGTTAGCTTGGTGTCAAGTCCAAACTAAGGGGTAGGGAATACAGTTTTATAGTCGTTATTTTACATGGTGAGTTCACTTGTTGGCTTGGTGTCAAATCCGAGCTATGGGGTAGGGAATTAAGTTTTATAGTCGTTATTTTATATGGTGAGTTCACTTGTTGGATTGGTGTCAAGTCGGAGCTAAGGGGTAGAGAATACAGTTTCATAGTCCTGTTATTTTACATGGTGAGTTCACTTGTTGGCTTGGTGTAAAGTCGGAGCTATGGGGTAGGGAATACAGTTTTATAGTAATTTTACATGGTGAGATCACTTGTTGGCTTGGTGTCAAGTCCGAGCTATGGGGTAGGGAATACAGTTTTATAGTCGTTATTTTACATGGTGAGTTCACTTGTTGGCTTGGTGTAAAGTCGGAGCTATGGGGTAGGGAATACAGTTTTATAGTAATTTTACATGGTGAGATCACTTGTTGGCTTGGTGTAAAGTCGGAGCTATGGGGTAGGGAATACAGTTTTATAGTCGTTATTTTACATGGTGAGTTCACTTGTTAGCTTGGTGTCAAGTCCAAACTAAGGGGTAGGGAATACAGTTTTATAGTCGTTATTTTACATGGTGAGTTCACTTGTTGGCTTGGTGTCAAGTCCGAGCTATGGGGTAGGGAATACAGTTTCATAGTCCTGTTATTTTACCTGGTGAGTTCACTTGTTGGCTTGGTGTCAAGTCCGAGCTATGGGGTAGGGAATACAGTTTTATAGTAATTTTACATGGTGAGTTCACTTGTTGGCTTGGTGTCAAGTCCGAGCTATGGGGTAGGGAATACAGTTTTATAGTAGTTATTTTACATGGTGAGTTCACTTGTTAGCTTGGTGTCAAGTCCGAGCTATGGGGTGGGGAATACAGTTTCATTGTCCTGTTATTTTACATGGTGAGTTCACTTGTTGGCTTGGTGTAAAGTCGGAGCTATGGGGTAGGGAATACAGTTTTATAGTCGTTATTTTACATGGTGAGTTCACTTGTTGGCTTGGTGTAAAGTCGGAGCTATGGGGTAGGGAATACAGTTTTATAGTCGTTATTTTACATGGTGAGTTCACTTGTTGGCTTGGTGTAAAGTCGGAGCTATGGGGTAGGGAATACAGTTTTATAGTCGTTATTTTACATGGTGAGTTCACTTGTTGGCTTGGTGTCAAGTCCGAGCTATGGGGTAGGGAATACAGTTTCATAGTCCTGATATACTGGGTTTGAGGTCAGCTATCGGTGATTTATGAGCAGACCACTGCATTGAAAAAGAATGCAGGCAGTGCACAGTAACAAATGTGTGTCGAAGACAACAGTGAAAGACAGCATGAATGTTTCGGAAAGGACATCAGTTCACGACACATCTTCGGCGGCGGGGTCGAATGCATATTATTGCAACAGAAAAAACCATCCCAAAATTGATGCTGCAGTACAGATGAACCGTTGTCGAAGCATACATTCGCTAGCAAAAGAATTTAATGTGTCGACTGGGACAATTCTAAAGGTCATTAGTAAGAAACTGCAATATCGGAAGGTGTGTTCACAGTGGGTACCACAGATGTTGATCGACCACCAAAAAGAGGAACGCATGGTATGGTGTTTGAACCACTTGCTGCGTTACAGAGTGGAGGGTGATACATGTATCTTCTGCATAGTGGCAGGCGATGAATCATGGTGTCACCACTTTGATCCAAGCAGCAAAAGAGAGAGCATGCAATGGAAGCATTTTGTATCACCAAAAGCCAAAAAATTCAAGTTATAGGTTTCCGCTGGTAAGGTTATGCTGAGCTCATTTTTTGACCATAAAGGGCTATTGTTGGCCGACTTTAAAGAACCTGGTGTCAACATCAACTCTACCACTAATTGCAAACACTAGACAAGCTGCAAAAAAAAGCCGTCAAGAATAAACGACCTGACATGCTTTCTCACGGTGTGATTTTGTTGCATGATAATGCTCGTCCGCATGTCGCAAAGATTGTGCAGGAAACATTAGTAAGAAAGAAGTGGGAAATTCTGCAACATCCAGCCTATAGTCCTGATTTGTCACCATGTGATTTTAATTTGTTCGGACCTCTAAAAAAAGCTCTCAAGGGACAACGATTTCACACACATGCAGACGTAATGAACGCTGTAAACACTTGGTATGAGAAACTCAATCATTTTTTGTGGATGGCATTCGCCGCCTACCTAAGCAATGGGATGCTTGCCATAATGCCTACAGCAACTTCTTCTGACCAAACCCATGGTGCATCATTCATTCAAAATGAATGCTTTGTTTAAGTCTACCACACCTGTTAATGTTTCTTTCATGCTTTTGTAATAAAGCCATTGGAACGGGTTTAAAATGAATGTCCCTAATATTTAACTTTATGCATGTTAAATCCATTTGGCAGTAAACACCATTACATGCACATAGGCAGTACAAATTACGTGTGGTATATAGCTGAATGTGTGAAGAAAATATTTACATGAGCTAGATACACATCTGTATATCTACAGACAGATTGATAGATTAGTATTAGAGAAAGTCAGTAAATTGCAAAGTAATTTGAGGAAACTGAAAATGATAGTGAGTAATTATCAGTTTCATTCGGTGGCAGCATCATCTCATCCAGTTTATGAATGAATAGTTTATATGTTGCATATGCTGTAAAAAAAATTTAAAGGGCTATTTTTCAACACCATGAGACATATTTGGTATATTATGCTAACCCCATATTTTTAATATTCTAATTGGCACTTGATGGGTTGTTTCATTGGCCAAAATGTATTAAAAATCTACATGTGGTTTTCTTCTAGTATAACCCGACTAATTTGCTGTCTTTTTCAGGGATGCCTCAGCTGGGCAGGGAGATTGGTAGAGGTCAGTATGGAGTTGTCTACTCCTGTGATCAATGGGGAAGTCACTCGCCATGTGCTATAAAATCAGTTGTGCCTCCTGATGACAAACACTGGAATGACTTAGCCCTTGAGTTCTTCTACACAAAGTGAGTAAACCTGTGTATGACTGCAGCATTCTTGTACAAGGGAAATTCATTATATAACAGGAATGTTATTATAAAGTATCTGGAAGAGTATGCACAATGGAAAATCTTATTTCAGGACACAAGCTGGCTCTTATGCAGTACCCCATGTAGGGGTCATGAGGATCTAACAGTTTGCGTAATAGAGATTACAAAATGTCTGCTATGTCTGATATACTAGTGAACAAATTGAACGATTGAAACTCCAGGGACTTCTCTCAAAAGTATTATTGTTGCTGTACGACAACGCCTGCCCCCCAACTGGCTGCGCATATACTAAGTGTTCTGATGGGAGAACCATGTAACCTCCCTAAACAACCATATTGTGAACACAGACCTACCGGCAGTAAGAATGGATGGGAGTATTTTGAGTAGAACCCAGTCAATGACATATCTTGGCATGAGGCTTGATCGTAGCATGTCCTTCAGAGATCATGTCGGTTATGTCATAACGAAGGCGCGAAAAGGTTTGTCAGCAATGAGAGTCATGGCGACTGCCAATATCGAGCAAAGACTGCTAATACTTCTGTTCCAAGGACTGGTGCTTTCACGCATCGAGTATGCCCTGGCCATCCTCACTGTCAGCCCTACACAGATTGGAAGACTTGAAAAGGTACAAAACGAAGCCTTGCGCATCATATTGGGCTGCACTAGAGACACCATCTGTGTAGCAATTAGATATCTCCTTGACTTCCCAACAATGGAACACAGGATCAAGATCTGGAGAGCTCGTGCATACCTAAAAATAAGTGCAGATGAGCAGCATCCTCTGCATGACGCTATATTCAGAGAAAAGGGTGACAGGCTAAAGAGGGGCAAATCATGGATGGGTCGTGCTGAAGATGTCATCAGACAGGTCTGCAGTCTTACCAATATCAACCCCCCGACTATTTTTGCTGTGATTAATAACCATAGCTCAGTCTATAATTTGAAGATGTTGACATACATATATTCATTGCTACTGTAAAGTGCTAATTTTAAATGTATGTGCGACCATTTTTTCAGATGCTTTTGCTCCAGTCTCTGTGACTAATTCCAGCAGTCTTAAGATAGGGAGGCTGGGAATGAAGATATTGTATTAAAGAGAGATCTGACAGATATTTGGGCCAAACTAAAAGACATGACACTTTTATTTTTGTTTAAAATCTAGATGGAAAAGTGAAGGCAGTTGAGCAAGAGGTAGGCAGCAATACAAGAGGGAAAATGCCATGAAGAGATGGACAAGCAGCAGTACTCCCAGAATTAGATCCATTACAGCTAACCTTTATTGTAGAAAAGGCACTTGATTGGTCAGTGATTTCTGTGTTACAGCAGAAAGTAATTACTTAGTGATTTAAATAGCTGTCCCTCATCAATTTGTCTCTACTGTGGGTGCTTTGGAAGCTAGCATATGAGGGTAAGTTAATAAGTAAGTCACAAATGGCTGTAGAAAAATAACTAAATATAACAACTTGAAACCAGTTTGTTTTTATACATACATTGTCCCTTTATTTCTCAACATTATTTCCACCAACATTGATGCACTTATCCCAGTGTCATTCCTCCCAAACCGGCAACATAGAACTCCATGCTCTGTTTTCTAAACCACGTTTTCACTTCACATTTAACTTCGGCGTCATTCGCGAAATGTCTCCCGCCAAGGTGAGTTTTCAGTTTTTATGCTGACAAATGTTTATCCTGTAAAGCGGTGCATAGCTGGGTAGAAATGTCTCGAGGGCGAGTCAATAAATATGTCACACAGTTCTGTGGGATGGCAGGTAAATGAAAACAAAGCACGGAGTTCTATGCAGCCGGTTTAGGAGAACTGATAAAACGATGGCATAAGTGCATCAATGTTGGTGGAAATTATGTTTGTTAAATAAAGGGACAATGTATGTATAAAAATAAACTGGTTTCAAGTTGTTATCATATTAAGTTATTTTTCTACAGCCATTTGTGACTTACTTATTAACTTACCCTCATATTAGCTTTCTTATTGCCTGGAACACCAAAGGCTCAGTACAGTAGATTCTGTTAGATTCCAGTAGAATTGAGGCTTGTAAATCAGTCGTTCATACAACACCCTGAAACAGTATCAGTGTTTAGTTATACAGTTCCTCACATTAGTTTTAGACAAATAAGAAAGCAGCTAAAAATATAAGCATGTATGTTATGAATAGAAGGCCTAAGGTAGTATCTATAAAATATGAACATATGTGTCAGTCTGTATGTTGATTCCATAACAGATATAACTGTTAGGATGATGTAAAGTGATAGGGATTCATATATACTAGGTCAAGCTATAATTAGATGTGAGTAATTGTTATATCCTGCTGCAGCTGCTGCTTCTTTTCGTTTGTTCCATATAATTAGATGGTTTGACCAATGCTTGCCTCACAAATACCTGCTACTCTTTTTTTTATGAGGCTGATTTAAACCTTCAACAATCCATAGCCAGTTTTAAAAAAAAACCTAATACACAGAGATGAAACCAGGATTACTGAACTGATAACCTAGTGCACTATTTCCTGTATGAGTATCAGGAAATCTCCTGGGAAGTACTTTCCGGGGTGGTCAGTGTGATATTGACCACATCAACCATCGAGTGCCGATTGGTCTATTAAAATATGGTACTTGCACCATGTGCTCAGTAAGCTTCCAGGTGTGTAAAAGGGTCCTATACCATCTAGTGTACATACAAGGCTCCCAGGTGTATAAAAAGGTCCTATACCATCTAGTGTACATACAAGGCTCCCAGGTGTGTAAAAAGGTCCTATACCATCTAGTGTACATACAAGGCTTCTAGGTGTGTAAAAAGGTCCTATACCACCTAGTATACATACAAGGCTCCCAGGTAAACGTGATCAAGCTAATAATTGTGCGTGTTTGTCTTACCTAGAAATATTCCTCCCCACGAGAGGATAGTGATGCTACGAGGCTCAGTCATAGACTACATGTATGGTGGCGGGACATCCCCAGCTGTGTTGTTGGTCATGGATCGGCTGCAGCGAGACTTGTACACAGCCATCAAACAGGGTTTGGACTGGTTAAATAGGTCAGTTGTCGTGGTATCTTCAGCTTTCATGATATTTTAAGTATTACATTTACATATCTAGGGATAGTCATAAAATAAATGGACAGACATCTGGTATAGAATAAGAGCAGAATAGGTCCCAAAAAAGCTGCATTTCAGAAGATGAAAAGTACTTTATATAATAATTTACTCTCATTAAATTTCAGAAAGAGTGTTGAAATGTTATATAGAACCTGTTCTGCTGCAAGACAGTGGATCTTGGAATGAGAATGAACAAATTAGGAAGAATTGGCAGGAATGAGAATGAACAAATTAGGAAGAGTTGGCAGGAATGAGAATGAACAAATTAGGAATAGTTGGCAGGAATGAGAATGAACAAATTAGGAAGAGTTAGCGAGAATGAGAATGAACAAATTAGGAAGAGTTGGCAGGAATTAGAATGAACAAATTAGGAAGAGTTGGCAGGAATGAGAATGAACAAATTAGGAAGAGTTTGCGAGAATGAGAATGAACAAATTAGGAAGAGTTTGCGAGAATGAGAATGAACAAATTAGGAAGAGTTTGGCGGGAATGAGAATGAACAAATTAGGAAGAGTTTGGCGGGAATGAGAATGAACAAATTAGGAAGAGTTGGCAGGAATGAGAATGAACAAATTAGGAAGAGTTTGCGAGAATGAGAATGAACAAATTAGGAAGAGTTTGCGAGAATGAGAATGAACAAATTAGGAAGAGTTTGGCGGGAATGAGAATGAACAAATTAGGAAGAGTTTGGCGGGAATGAGAATGAACAAATTAGGAAGAGTTGGCAGGAATGAGAATGAACAAATTAGGAAGAGTTGGCGAGAATGAGAACGAACAAATTAGGAAGAGTTGGCAGGAATGAGAATGAACAAATTAGGAAGAGTTTTCGAGAATGAGAATAAACAAATTAGGAAGAGTTGGCAGGAATGAGAATGAACAAAGTAGGAAGAGTTGGCAGGAATGAGAATGAACAAATTAGGAAGAGTTGGCAGGAATGAGAATGAACAAAGTAGGAAGAGTTTGGCGGGTATGAGAATGAACACCTTGAAAAGTTTGGCAGGAATGATAGGAATGAGAATGAACATGCTAGCAAGAGTTTGATGGTATCCCATGTGTGATTTCTAAGGCAAATGTTGCAAATGCTTTGGACTGCCAGACTCACTATCATTGATTGCCTGGAAAAGGCTATTGAAAGTAGAAATAATGAAAATAGAACATTACTATCTTTTAAATGTTATATGTCCTTTGCAGCCGGCTTTATAGAGAAGGGGTTACACATGCAATTTGTAATCCTGCATACCACGTTTTAAACACAGCAGCGGGCGATTTGGAAGCAGACCACCTTGTGTTGGTTTCCATACAATGTTACGAGTACCGGTCATTCAGAAAGCAATGGAAAACTACTGAACGTAAACTTGCCCAGGAATTACAAACAGCAAAACAATGCTGGGGTTGACTGCTACATCCTGTATAGGATACGCAACTAATTTTTATTTCGAGCCCTGTGAAGGACGTTACCATCAGCCCGGTTCCAGGTTGAATTTTTAGGCAGTTTTACGTTCAGTAGTTTGCCATTACTTTCTGAATGAGAAGTCAATCTTAAAGTCCAACTGATTGATGTAGGGATTGAGGGAACTAAACCCACCTAGATTTAGGAGTCATTTCTGAAGATTGAGGGAACTAAACCTACCTAGACTTAGGAGTCATTTCTGAAGTACGAGATAATTGCTCGTCATAACTTTAATCATAACTTCCATCATCATCATCATGTGTCATGCTGATAAGAGTGGACAGTCCTGGTTCGTATCTTACATGATCGCCAGAGTCTAGGGTAAGGCCTATGGTCTTGTCTTGGTTATGTCATGCGGCCAAATCATCCAAGTATTAATCTCTTTGCCTTCCCTGGCTCATATTCCATCAGTTTTGCCACTTGTCAAGTTAATTTCCACAGCCACTATGTGCTTCTTAGCCAGTTGTATATATCTCTCAGCCATAGGATATGTTTCTCAGCCTGTTGTATATGTTTCTCAGCCAGTTTTATATGTTTAGTTTTAGTTAAGTTTTAGTTTAGTTGTATGTATCTCTCAGCCAAAGGATATGTTTCTCAGCCTGTTGTATATGTTTCTCAGCCAGTTTTATATGTTTAGTTTTAGTTTAGTTGTATGTATCTCTCAGCCATAGAATATGTTTCTCGGCCAGTTGTATATGTTTCTCGGCCAGTTGTATATGTATCTCAGCCAGTTTTATATGTTTAGTTTTAGTTAAGTTTTAGTTTAGTTGTATTATCTCTCAGCCATAGAATATGTTTCTCGGCCAGTTGTATATGTTTCTCGGCCAGTTGTATATGTATCTCAGCCAGTTTTATATGTTTAGTTTTAGTTAAGTTTTAGTTTAGTTGTATGTATCTCTCAGCCATAGGATATGTTTCTCAGCCCGTTGTATATGTGTCTCAGCCAGTTGTATATGTCTCTCAGCCATTGTATATGTTTCTCAACAAGTTTTTATATGTTTCTCAGCCACTGTCAAGTTCATTTCCAAAGCCAGTACATCTTTCTCAGCATCTGCTTATTGTCTATGTTTCACATGCACACCGCAGCATTTCAACACTCTTTTTCTCACTGCAGTTGACAGCATTTTATTGGTGAGTAGCTTTTCCATCTTGCAGAGACCACCTTTGCCATGGCAATTCTTGTTCTAGTTTCTAAAAGTCAACTTCGACCAGATGTCATGACTGTTCCAAGACAGTTTTACAGATTCACCTGTTTAAGAATATGTCCATTTGCATGGATGTTACATTGTGCTATGACAATTTCTGTTTTCTTAAAATTTAATTATAACCCTAGTTGCTCACTTTTTACAATAACCACGTTCACTAAATGCTGCTGATCAGTTTGATTTTGGGCACCCTTATTTTTATAGATTTATTTTATAGATATTTTATATTTAGTTATGTGAAGCATAGCAATCATATTGTAGCATTATTCTCATAACTTCTTTTCTTACTCTTAAAGTTTGACACTATTATTGCTATTGTCACAGAAATATTGAAAACGGTCATCTAATGTATTTATTTTGCCATTTGAGGAAATAGGTCTTCTGTTTTTAATTAATTTTACATTGCCCTGAAATGTCAAAATATCCCTCTTTCAATCAAGCTATTCAAGTACAGATATTATATGCATTTATTCTGCAGCTGTTTTCATACATATTGCCTACAAAACAGCTTCAATAGCACCAGTGGTTATCTGACCATGTTATCCTGTGTAAGATTCTGATTTTAGTCAGTGTTTCACCAGATTGTCATCAAATTGTTCAATAAGAAAGAGACAAACATTATTTGTTTAGTCACGTATGTGATGAGAAGAGAGGCATTGGAGAACATCATGATGACTAGAAAGATCAGTGGGAAGAGAGGCAGAGGCCGACCAAGAGAAACGATGCTGAATGGATTGAGACAGTACCATGGAGGAATATCAGCAGCAGTGTTGATCCAGAACAACAAAGACCGAGATCTGTGGAGAGACATGAACGCATACACCAGCTGACATGGTACTTGATGATGATGAAACATGGTTAGGTACAGTCTCCACAAGTCATTTGTTATGCTGGTGTTCTTTTTCAATCATTCATTTTATTTTTCTGTCATTTGTCTATCCCTTTTAAGATTGTCAGTTTGGTAGGTTGGTTGGTTGGTTTGTTGGTTGGTTATGAATCCTTTGGATGGCTGTGAGTTGTAAGTCTGATATATTGGCGTTCAGTTCATCTGTGAGTTCTAAGTCTGATATATTGGCATTCAGTTCATCTGTGAGTTCTAAGTCTGATACATTGGCATTCAGTTCATCTGTGAGTTCTAAGTCTGATACATTGGCATTCAGTTCATCTGAGCCATGAAAAGGGGCTTGTGTCTGTTGGAGTGAGGTTGGTGTATAAACTGTGCTCCTAACCTGATATTAAAATACCATCTTTATGGGGACTGTTTACCGTGGTCTCTTTCCCCTTTTAAGCTCAGAGACCACCATTCAATTGGTTAAAATTTGTGTTTTATAAATCCTGCAAAATGTATATATGTTTTGTTACATTTATGTAATTTTAAATACTAAATCCAGTCGTTAACTGAACACTCTGGTTGTAATATCATGACAGACTTCAAGTATCCATTGATGTGGTGGAAGGACTGCGCTATCTGCACAGTCAAGGCCTGGTACACAGAGATGTCAAGTTAAAGAATGTACTGGTAGGTTCTTGTTCTAACAGTACACTGTTGCAGATGTCCTTATTTGTGGTAGAAGTGATGTGGAAGATAACAGCTGGATGAGTACATCTGTCTTGACAGTCTGGTAGCCTGATCTGTTCTATATCTGTCTGTAACTGGTTTACAGGGCAGTGTGAGTTTTGAATGGAGTGAAAAGTCAAGTAAAGGACCCTTTTACATGCTTTGAGGCATATAGGGCCCATTGGTACTGGTCCCAGTTTTGTGTAGACTAATCAGCACTCGATTGGTGATGTCTTCATTATCACACCGGCTGCCTTTACCTCCCAGAACTTTTATGACTACCATTTTTAGGCTGCCTTTACCTCCCAGAACTTTTATGACTACCATTTTTAGGCTGGATAGGTTTGGGAGTCAAGGTCAGCTTTAAAAATCTGTCTTAATGGGGATTCTATCACATGAGTACCAAGCGTGCTCGCCACTGGACAACCATGTCTGCCAGGGTTTGATTTACTACATTACAGTGCATGGGTAGGGAGTCACTTAGAGGTATGCCCATCTAACACTTAGATCTTAAAATGAAGAAGAGGTTTACAATATGATTATTATGTCGCTTTGTTTGGTTCACAACTGTTGTAATCACTGTAATCCAAACTATAATAAGCAGATTATCTGAGAAGCATTTGATAGCAGCAGAAATGTGGTTTCTAAGGAAAATTCAAAGAATACCATGGATGGACAGAAAAATGAATGAGGCAGTTCTTCAAGAAATTGATGAAAACTGTAAACTGGTTAGAGAAATTAAACATAAACAGTCAAGGTTATTTGGGCATACAATGAGGAGAAGTAAACTTAGTTACAGTTGGCAAACTTGATGGGAAAAGAGCAAAAGGAAGATAGAGATACATGCCTTCATGACTTAACCACAAGTCATAACTGGGACAAGAATATAGACCTAATCTGAGACTGGTAATCATGTCAGATGACAAACCATGACTGCCCACACTTATCAATATGGCACAAGATGATGATAATACTCCCTCTAAGATTATAAGATGAAGAAGAAGATTATAATATAATTATTACAATGCTCAGCAGGTTTATGACCATTGTAATCACTATACTGTTCCATATAGAACAAATGAACGTGAAATGTCAATGAGAGGCTTGACAAATGATAGGCCCAAGCAGATATAAAAATGAATGTTCAACCAAAGCTATAGCCAGCAAACAAAAAACTCAGAGCCTGAATAGTTAAATTGTAACAGAAGTACCCAAAGTCATTGACAGACATTGTGGAAACCTTCTACTTTCACTGGTTCCAAGTAGTCTGTTTATTTGTATTTGTTAGATTTCATTGTCAGTGCATGCAGTTTCACAATTCCCCGACATACAGGGTGAGATATCGAAATCAGCCTCAGGTGATTTGGAGGCAGATCACTTTGAGTTGATTCGGATTGTATGAGGCATCAGCCATTCAGAAGGTCACTTTGAGTTGATTCTGATTGTATGAGGCATCAGCCATTCAGAACACAATGGCAAACAACTAAACATAAAATTGCCTAGTAAATTACAAACAGCCGATAAATGCTGGGGTTGACTGCAACATCCAATTTTTAAAGACTTCATTGCTTTATTAGTTTTGTATGTGGAGTTGAGTGGTGTAGAGTTATGTTTGTGGAGTTGAGTGATGTAGAGTTATGTGTGTGGAGTTGAGTGGTGTAGAGTTATGTGTGTGGAGTTGAGTGGTGTAGAATTATGTTTGTGGAGTTGAGTGGTGTAGAGGTATGTATGTGGAGTTGAGTGGTGTAGAGTTATGTTTGTGGAGTTGAGTGGTGTAGAGGTATGTATGTGGAGTTTAGTTGTAGAGGTATGTATGTGGAATTGAGTTGTGTAGAGGTATGTATGTGGAATTGAGTTGTGTAGAGGTATGTATGTGGAATTGAGTGGTGTAAAGTTAAGTATGTGGGGTTGAGTTGTGTAGAGGTATATGTGTGGATTTGATTGGTGTAGAGGTATTTATGTGGATTTGATTGGTGTAGAGGTATTTATGTGGAGTTGAGTTGTGTGGAGGTATGTGTGTGGAGTTGAGTGGTGTAGAGTTAAGTATGTGGAGTTGAGCGGGGTAGAAGTATGAGCCCCTGCTAATTTGACAGCACCAGATATATGAATCTAGCTGTGTACAATTATTTTTACAAATTAAGGAACCAAACCTTACGACAGTCTGTGTCCACTCTCTGCTTGGCTTGAAACCACCCACTGTATCCATGGCTAGAATAAATGTAACTTTTTATTACAGATATCTTTCATTTCATACAGTGATCTTAACATTCCTATCCAGACATCCGTGATTGCATCCATGGTCTAATTTGTTTTCCAGCTGTTGTAATGTGCGTCCATCTTATTCAAGTTTCTGAACCTGTGAAGTTGTTTATTGCATAGAAATGTCTTCAATTTTGTTTTTATCCTTAATATTCTCACTGGTATCCATGGTGAAATGGTTACGGATGTGATTTGTAATCCCGTTTACCCAGGTTTGAAACACAGCGGTGCTGGTTTTTTCAAAAAAGTTGTAGGTGCCGATCGTTCAGAAAGCAATTGCATACTACTGAACGTAAAACTTGCCCAGGAATTACGAACAGCCAAAATGCTAGGGTTACTGCTACATCCTGTGAAGGACATGCAACTGAATAAAAAAAAAAAAAAAAAACACTTAATAATCTGTTTTATTAAAACAGAAAATTGGACCTTTTGAGCTTAATGCTTAAAACAATCCTTAGAATATTGTGGATGAAGAAGAAGAAAAATACTGAAATCCTACCAGATCTGAACATGGAAGAGAACGGGCTCATAAACTGTGTCATGTCTTTGAAACTAAAATACTTTGACTAAATTAAACATCACATTAGCTTGGAGAGAACAGTGATGGAAGGCTTGGTTCATATAGGAAGAAGGGGGTCAGCCAGCACAAATATGGACACAGAACATTGCAGACATCTTGGGCATGAGGTGGGAGATATGGCCAGAGATGGACACAGAACATTGCAGACACCTTGGGCATGAGGTGGGAGATATGGCCAGAGATGGACACAGAACATTGCAGACATTTTGGGCATGAGGTGGGAGATATGGCCAGAGATGGACACAGAACATTGCAGACACCTTGGGCATGAGGTGGGAGATATGGACACAGAACATTGTAGAAACCTTTGGCACGAGGTGGGAGAAATGGCCAGAGATCATGTGGCTTTTCAGCGCTCGGTGATGAGAGTGATGTTCTGCAAAAGACATACATGATGATGAATCTCAGTACCATTGTAGTCCTACTCTAGGTGAAATGTTCGTTTTAATTATTTCCTAATCTATGGTAACAAGGAACTGCTTTTGTGCTGTGGTTAGTTACTGAACTACCTATCTAGTGGTTTTGCTGTTGTGCTGTGGTTAGTTACTGAACTACCTATCTAGTGGTTTTGCTGTTGTGCTGTGGTTAGTTACTGAACTACCTATCTAGTGGTTTTGCTGTTGTGCTGTGGTTAGTTACTGAACTACCTATCTAGTGGTTTTGCTGTTGTGCTGTAGTTAGTTACTGAACTACCTATCTAGTGGTTTTGCTTTTGTGCTGTAGTTAGTTCACTAAATTACCTATTACATCCTCATAATATAATGTCATAACATTTCCACTATGGAGTTCTTTACCCTATGTTATTTTGACAACAACAACAAAACCAATAAAAAGGAAACTAGGCAGTCCATCTTTCAGAGTCTTTCATTGTAGGACTATCGAATGTTTTCTAAAGATATGTAACAGGTAGCGTTCCTTGACTGAAAACATCTCAAGACTGACATGCAGACTTATCTGAGAAGATTTTCCAATGTCCTCCCCAGCTGGATCGGGACAACAGAGGGAAAATCACAGACTTGGGATTCTGCAAACCTGAAGCCATGATGAGTGGTAGCATTGTGGGCACACCTATTCACATGGCTCCGGAGCTGTTTACTGGCCACTATGACAACAGTGTTGACGTCTATGCATTTGGTATCCTGTTCTGGTATGTTTGTGCTGGACATGTTCGTCTGCCTAGTGCCTTTGAGCAGTGTGCCAATAAGGATCAGTTGTGGCAGTCAGTGAAGAAAGGTAATTATTATGTTGGTATAAAACAACTGTTACTTGTAATCTGCTCCTTCTTGTTTTATTTTTCTGTTTGCCTCAGGGTATCAGCTGAGTTGTTGAGTGGGCTCTGGTACATGCTTTAAACACTGCTGTTTGATGCCTCGGTGAAATCGTTTACTCATCCTTTTGTTAGAAAAGTCTGCTACCCCACTGTTAAAAGTTAGTTGCATATCTTTTTACAGGATGTCGCAGTCAACCCAAGCCTTTTTGTAGCTGTTTGTGATCTCTTGGCCAAATCACCCGCAGCTGTGTTTTGAACGTGTTTTACAGTATTACGAACTGCATCCGTAACCCCTTTGCCACAGAGCCGGCTACCCCATTGTACCAGAGTCGTATTGCTTTCTGTGGGGCACTGAGATTACAGCTGCAAACAGCAGTGTGTTTCATGTGTGGAAAACTTTAATGCAGGCGATCAGCAGAACAGCACTATACACTGTTATGTATTAGAGATCATTACTTAAGCAGCATAGAACTTCACAAGTAGACATGTCTAAAGAAACCTTGTAGTTAATGTTAAAATATTTGTGTGGAACTCTTCTAAGACAGTGTTTAAACAAATAAGGTAAAGGTTGTCCCACAGCAGATGTGAAATGTTAGGCCTTTACATTTTCTAGGCCACCACATATGAGATGGGGTGCTCAGTTCTCTTCTACCTGCTTTTCCTTCACAGACAATTCCCAGAACATTCTGAAATCTTTATGAAGCTGAGTCAACCCCCGAGGCTTACTGGTCAGAAATAGTCAGCCTGTTTTTGCTGAAGTCAGTGTATGTCTCCAGTAATTTATATACAAATAAGATTCAGTAATTTATATACAAATAACATTCAGTAATTTATATACAAATAACAAACTCTCGGTAATTTATATAGAAATAACAAACTACTGTCATAGGGAAATAACAGAGAAATTGTCAGTGGAGCAGATGTGTCTTGGGGATTGTCTCAAATAAAAGCATTAATTGTATCACACATCTCGCAGGATCAAATCTAGACAGTAGTAAACAGTACAACATAAGTAGGCAGTATTTAGAACAGATGTAAAAACACTTTTTTTAAATATAACTGCTTATAATGTGCTGAGAACAGACAGTCTTCATAAATGGTACAGCAAGGTCGTTTAGCATGTAAGGGTGTAATCCCTGTTTATAAGATTGGATGCCTCTTCTCTTCCAGTTCTCTCTCTCTCTCTCTCTCTCTCTCTCTCTCTCTCTCTCTCTCTCTCTCTCTCTCTCTCTCTCTCTCTCTCTCTCTCTCTCTCTCTCTCTCTCTCTCCGGTAGCTTTAGAGAAAACATTAGACAATTTTGAGAACAAATGTCTTAGAATAATTCTAAACCTGCACTGGACAGTTTTTAAAACCAATACGCAAATAAGACAAGAGACCCAGGAAGGTTAACCTGGTCAACAAATGCCCGCAGAAGTCAAATGTGTCGGCCTAACGGCGCAAGAACGCAGCTCTGCTGTAAACAGGCACAATGCAATCACGTCTGGAAAAAAAACAACTCTGGATGAACGCAGAAGAAGAAGAAGAAGAAGAAGAAGAAGAAGAAGAAGAAGAAGAAGAAAAGAGACTAAGCAAGATATTGTATCCAATTTTATAATAAACGTTATAATAAATGTTATACAGGCATAATTAAATATATGGCTGTGTACTGTTCATTACTTAATGTCATCTTATTTTGTTTTCTGACAGGTCTCAGGCCAGAACAGCCTGCCAACACCTCAGAAGATTGTTGGTTATTGATGCAAGGATGCTGGGAAGGAGAGCCTAATCGGCGGCCATTTTTTGGAGATGTTGAATGCTCTCTCAAGGCCATTTATGAAAAACACAAACGAAAAGTTTCCGTGGTATCATCTGCAGAGAAAAGGTCTTCCTCTGGTGACAGAGTTCGTCGCACTACTTCATTACGTCAGTCATCTCCTCGTCACACATCTCCTCGTCTATCAAATCAAATTCAACCAAACAGATAAAGATAATTTTTATGTTTACTGTATAAAATTAGAAAAGTATATTAGTACTCATTTCAATTACTGGGTATACAGAGTGAATCATGGCAGCTTTACTACAAGTGAAGAATCTATTGCTGCCTCATTCAGTTTCTTGCTGGTGACATTATCTTATTGATTATAGTTTAATACGAGCCATAATCCCTTTGAATATTCAATAATAGTCACAATCCCTTTGGATATGTTCTTTTACCTGTTGAGTTGAGTTAAGAACCAACATCACTGCACTCAGGACATTCCCATACGTGCTCCGTCCCCTCGTTCAACAGCCAGTGAAGAGTCGTACTGCTAATCTTTCCCACCGCTATCTGACTAAAAGGTCCCCCTGTCTTCCCTTTCAGTTTTGAGATTCATCCAGAACCCTGCCGATCCCCCGCAATCTCATTCTTTCCACATATGGGTTCTCAATCTGTTCCTCCGCCTTCTCCACCTGGTCCCACAAGGGCACGACCACCTCCCCCTTGTCCATAGGCAAAATACCACCAAAAGGTGCCCTCCCTGCTAGCCTATCAGCCTGTTCATTCCCTCGTACGCCCGCATGGCCAGGGCAAAATATCCATACAATTCTCACGATCTGTGACCTCTGAAGCGACGAGAGCCATTCCACACGAAACATTCCTTTCTCGACCTTGCTAAGCATACTCTTTGAATCCTGTAACTGTTAGCAGGTATTCCTTTGATATTATGAGTATTGATATATGTGGAAAGCATATTTCAGAAGCAGGCCTGGTATCTTGTCCTTATCATGATGCAGTTGGACTACCTAATAAACAGAAAGAGAGAAAGAGAGTATCATATAGCAGCGGTTGTTTCCATACTCTAAACAACATAAGCAGCTCCCGGCTAAACCTAGATTTGTGATCTAGACCTAGCAAGCAAGTAAACAGGAGTTGTGAAACAGTGATAGCGAGAGTTATTTAGTTCATTATAAAACTATGTTGTTTGTTGTTACTGGGTGTTGCAACATGCTTGTACATTTCTTTCAATAAAACATTTTTAGATGGTACATACAAGATAGTTTTCCAAAAGTGTTCTTCTGTGCTGATCAGATGTCAAAGGAAATAACATTCACCATGAAATATTCAGACTAACATTAATATGCATGACTACTGTAATAACCTGAAGCTGAAAGGCGTAATAAAGAAAACAAGTTAGTGTCACTGGAAAATATACTCAATAATAAGAAAAACAGGATAGTGTCACAGGAAAATATACTCAATAACAAGGAAAACAAGTTAGCATCACTGGAAAATATACTCACTAACAAGGGAAACAAGTTAGCATCACTGGAAAATATACTCACTAACAAGGGAAACATGTTAGTGTCACTGGAAAATATACTCAATAACAAGGAAAACAGGATAGTGTCACTGAAAAATATACTCAATAACAAGGAAAACAAGTTAGCATCACAGGAAAATATACTCAATAACAAGGGAAACAAGTTAGTGTCACTGGAAAATATACTCAATAACAAGGAAAACAGGATAGTGTCACTGAAAAATATACTCAATAACAAGGAAAACAAGTTAGCATCACAGGAAAATATACTCAATAACAAGGGAAACAAGTTAGTGTCACTGGAAAATATACTTAGTAAACTTTGTTGTTATCACAGACAGCACTTAGCAGATGTGGACCACAGTCACACAATTGATGTTTAGTGCCAACTGTTGATGACATTTCTGTGACAAGTTTAGTGTCAACTGTTGATGACATTTCTGTGACAAGTTTAGTGTCAACTGTTGATGACATTTCTGTGACAAGTTTAGTGTCAACTGTTGGGGACATTTCTGTGACAAATTTAGAATCAACTGTTAGTGACATTTCTGTGACAAGTTTAGTCTGATGAACTGCTGCTACTGCTTCTTCTTCTTTCAATCTCTGTTTCTCTCTTACATTTTGTATACATTTGGCTGTGTAATCGATTGTGCCCTGTTATTAAGTTCAGAATAGTGATTTTTTTCTGGTCTGTCAATAATATGGTAATCGTTTTCTGATAGTGTTTGTGGCTTTCAGATTGATTTGATAATTCTTTTTTTTCTGTTGGTGATATGTGACTTCCATATGTGATATGGAAGATGTACAATAGAGATTAGGAGCAGAATAGGGCAGGCAAAACCCACATTTCAGAAAATGAAGAGTATCTTATGCAATAAGTCACTATCACTGAATGTAAGAAAGAGAGTGCTGAAATGCTATGTAGAACCAGTTTTGCTGTATGGCAGTGAATCTTGGAATGTAAATGAACAAATTAAGAAGAAATTAGAAGCAACAGAGATGTGGTTCCTGAGACGAATGTTGCGAATTCCTTGGACTGCCAGAGTAACTAACGACGACTGCCTGAAACAGGCTAATGAAACTAGAACATTATATACAACAATAAGACAGAGACAAACAGCTTTCCTCGGTCATGTGATGAGAAGAGAGGCATTGGAGAACATCGTAACAACTGGAAAGATCGAGGGGAAGAGAGGCAGAGGTAGACCAAGAGAAGTGATGCTGGACTGATTGAGACGGTGGCATGGAGGAATATCAGCAGCAGAGTTGATCCAGAAAACCAAAGACCGAGATCTATGGAGAGCCATGAACGCCTACGCCAGCCGGCACGGCACCTGATGATGATGATGATATGTGACTTGCATATCTGGTTGCTCATTTGCACCTTCCTTATCTAATTAGCCTGTTGTCATTTCCATGCACTCCACGGTGAGATGGTGTCCACTGAATGATGATTTTTCTATGGTTGTCTAGTTCAGTCACTAACATCCATAGTACTGGCAGTTTTCCAGGCAGGAGTGCCTAAGACTTTGCATCCTCTTCTTCTGCGATCAGTTTCCTATACACAGAAATCTAAACACAGAGATGAGTTGTCTCCATGGATCTAGTTTCCGTAGAAGGTCATCACAAGTGTCCCACACTTCCTCTTTAACTTAACGTCTCCTGGGGCCAGGTTTTAGCTCTCTAGTCATCAGAAAGAGACCACATTTGCAGTCTGTGATCTTGAGTCTCAGAGGTCATTTTAGCAAGTGTACCAGTCAGTTTGTATGGCTTTCATTCTGCAGAGAGGTGCTTTCAGTCAACAGTGTTTCATACGAAGTATACAAATGGGGATGTGTGTGTTTTGTCTAGTGTTAGAATGGGATCTTGTAGGTCCACCAGTTACAGTTATATAGAAAATCAGGAATGGCTTATTATTGACAACTATTGTTTCTTATGCTTAATTAATAAATGTTTTTTACTGTATTGTTTGGACATGGTTGTTAATTTTCAACAGGGTAAAAGTTACATATTATATTTGTTTTTTTAATTTGTAAAAACAGTTGATAGAGAAAATTATATTCATAGATCAGTGTACCTGTGAGAAAGCTACTATTAAAATCATTCTTTAAAATTCTGAATAATTGTCCAAGCTAAGACAGCTTAAACAGTTTTAAGTTTGCAATTTTCAAAACATCTTTATAAAGCCAATATTCTTTTTGAAATACTTGGCATGTTTTGGTCTGCAATATTTTTAGCATTTCAAATCATCCTACATGCCAGAAATGATTTGATGTTTTAACAAAAACAAGGCCTAAAGAAGAGCAGTCGTGATCTAAAATGATGGGAACTATATCCTGTTTTGAGAAAACCATATAACTTTCAGCCAACATTGCTGCACAAACATGTTATATTGCAAAAAGGATTTAATTGTTTGATTTTGATTACCATACAACACATTATTTTCCTACAAATGAATAAAATGTCATAGTTCATAGTGTTTAAGGTCTGGCTAAATGAAATAGATGATTCACATCCTAAATAGAGTTTATACTTCCATGTTCATTTAATCCCAGCTGAAAAGGCAGTCACAATTACCCCAGTGCTTAAACATGTCATTAGTGTTTATGGTAATTGTGTGACTGCATGTTGGAGATGGTTTTTTTCAAGCCCCCAGAAAACAGCACAGTGGCTTAGAGATGTCTTGTTTAAGCCCCCAGAAAACAGCACAGTGGCTTAGAGATGTCTTGTTCAAGCCCCCAGAAAACAGCACAGTGGCTTAGAGATGTCTTGTTAAAGCCCTCAGAAAACAGCACAGTGGCTTAGAGATGTCTTGTTCAAGCCCTCAGAAAACAGCACAGTGGCTTAGAGATGCAGTGTCCACCAAGTACCTAGTCTTCTCAGATGACAGTGCTCAATGCACGTGTTAAAGAACTCTTCAGAGTTGAAAATTGTACAGTCTAGGCTGTAATTGTTTGCTAATCACATCAATTTCCAGCATTGGAAAAGTGACCCACAATATCACATTTGAAGTATTTAAATCTTTGATGGTGAGGCGGGAGGGAAGAGGAAACCACCACATTAATTTCCCAAGTCTAAGTTGATGGACAGTGACAAAGCTGAATTTATGGTGGAATGAGATGTTCGAAAGCAATAACTCATACAGTGTTCAAGCTGAAGATTCTGACATGACAGAAAACAAACATAGATAAGTGTTGTTTTGATAATATGTGAAGGACGGCAAAGTTTCTCCATAAAGTACGGAGTGCTGCATAAATACTGAACACAAAATACAGAATGTTGCATGAATATTGCACACAATGTAGAGAAATCTGTTTGAATATTGCACACAATGTAGTATATTCTAAAGTGAATACTGCACACAAGGTAGCAAATTTTATGTGAATACTGCACACAAGGTAGAGAATGCTAAACAACTACTGTATACAAGGTAACAAATTTTACAAAAAATAATGCACACAAGGTATAGAATTCTATATGAATACTGCATATAAGGTAGGGATTGCTGAACAAATACTGCCCACAAGATAGGGAATTCTACATAAAAGCTGCACAGATGTTAGAGAATTCTACATGAATGCTGGACAGATGGTAGAGAATTCTATGTAAGTACTGCACAGGTGATAGAGAAATCTATGTGAGTATTACACACAAGTTAGGGAATACTGAATGAATACTGCACAGGAAGTGGTACATCATTTTATGTTAACTTTGAATGTTATTAAATCATTTACCTTAAAGTCACAATTATGGTTTTTGTATCCATTTCAATACTTTTATGTTATTGTTAATTATTCCAATTGTGATGTTGAAAACAAGAGTTGTATGCTTCTTGGGAATATTTCATTTGTGTGATATAGTGTATGATATTGTCTATATTGTCGCATGTAATCCCCTTTAGTTGTCTATATACAAGACAGCAGCTTTAGTCTCATGCTGCTTCAAGCTGAGAGTGTCACAAAACTACTTGTTTTGCAACATATGGCAAAGTTATGAGATGTTTATCGTATGCTAGCTCGTGTGTGGGATTCATGAACTGACCTCGTACCATCATTATCAGCAAATGGTCGATGTTGTCATTCATTTCTGTTTCCTTTTAATTATAGGACTATTATAGTTTACTGCAAATGTTATTTCTACTATATTTATTTTGGGTTGTCGCCTAAATTGTAAAACCACTTAAAAGAGGTTTTCTAATGTACAGGTATTCTTTCAGCTACAAAAAGTGAATTATTACTTTATAGCTGCTGCTGTTTTCATTTTAGTCTTTTTTTTACAATTTGTTGTATAATATTTGTATACCAACACATTGAATGTATACCACAGTAATTAACATAATCTGTAACATTTTGTATCAACTCAGAATTGATATGGCCAGTCAGCTTGTTTTTGATACTGTACTTTGGCAATGTATTGAATGACAGCACTGCCATTGGGCTTTGGTTTTGTATATCCTTTTGTGTTTTGTTAGCTGTATTGATAACTTGAGGATGATGGTAATCACATGGTTAGCATACTTGTCTGTTGGCCTGGTGGTCATGGGTTTGAATCCCCAACAAGGAGAATGTTCATTAATTAACCTGGACTTGCTAGTTCCATCCATCATGTGCCATGCCGATAAGTGAGGACGGTCATGATTGGCCATTTCACTCGATCACCAGAGTCATGGATCTACTCAGTGTTCTTGTCTCGTCCATGCCATGTGGCAAAGCCATCCAGGTATTTACTTCTCTGTCTTCCCCTTGTTCTCTTCCTCTCGATCTTGCCAGTTGTCACCAAGTTCTCCAATTTATTTCTTTTCTCATGACATGCCCAAAAGTTTTTTACTGTCTACGTCTAATGTCTCTAATCAGTTCACAATTTCCATCTGTTTCTTGTACAACTTAGTCATTGGTTTTTCTGTCTGTCCATAGTATTCTTTACATTTTCCTCAGAAACCGCATTTCAACAGCCATCATATGTTTTTCAGCTTTTCTGCTCATTGTCCACGCTTCACGTCCATACAAAATTACAGGTTTTATGTAGCACCTCAACACTCTTTTTCTCGTTTCAACTGACATCTTGCAAAAGGCTACCTTTGCCATGGCGATGCTTGTTCTAATCTCTTCAAGGCACCCCCCATCAAATGTTATGACTGTTCCGAGATAACTGTACCGATTCACATGTTTAAGAATATGCCCATTTACTCGTATATCATATTGTGGTATTTCCTTCTTCCCAGTGACAACCATAATCTGTGTCTTCTTACAGTTCAGTTCTAACCCTAGTTGTTCACTGTGTGCAACTAAATGTTGCAGATCCTGCTCATTATCTGCAATAAATTCTGTATCATCCCCATATTTAATGTTATTGATGTTTTGTCCCCCAACGATGATTCCTTTCATCATATCTTCTACGTTTCTGAAAATATTTTCACTGTACAGGGATCTGGAGACATTATACATCCCTGTCTCACATCTCTCTTAATAGGCTGATATTGACCTACTTCAATGTCAATTCTTATGGCAGCTTGGTGTTTCCATTATATGTTTTTTACTAGTCTCAGGTCTTTCCCATTAATTTGTAGATCTTTAAGCATCTTTATCATGTCGACATGTCTTACTTTATCAAAAGCCTTTTTGTAGTCAATATAGCAAGGATGTAGATCTTTGTTTATTTCTGTATAATGTTCAATTACTGTTATCAGCATATACACAGCATTTACTGTACCCTTGCCTTCTACAAACCCACATTGTTCATCTCCTATTTCAGGTTGTATTTTCTCCCTAACACTTTGCATGATAATTCTTAGCAAAATCTATGTGATGTGACTCATTATACTAATTGTTCTATGTTGATCACATTCCAAGGCTCATGATTTCTTTGGAATTGCAATAAATACAGAATTTCATAATTCAGGGAGTATATCTCCAGTATCATATATTGTACTCAGTAGTCTGGTGACTTGATCTATTCCATATTCTTCTAAAGCATTAATCATTTCTGTTGTGATGTTGTCTGAATCAGGGGTCTTGCCAGTTTTCATATGGTTAAGAATATTCTGAACCTCCAGTTTCAAAATTGATGGTCTTTCAATATTATTTTGAATATCATACTGTTCTTCTCTGTTATCATCATAAAGGTTTTTCACAAAATATGACCATACATGTAAAATCTGATCTTTTTCTATTATAATTTTTCCATCTTTTGTTTTTAGGCAGCCTGTTTATGTATGTGTTATTTTTTATTAGTAAGCTCCTGAATTCTTTTGTTCATTAATTTGGTATTTTTGCTGTTGTGTTGCTAGTTGCCCCAGCATAAAAAAGGAAATGTCTTGGGGTGTCAGTCAAGCTGGCATGATATTGACCCCATGCAGGTACCAGTTGGTCTATACAAATATGGGACTTGCACAATCTACCTGGTTTGCTTCAAGACATATAAATGGGTCCTAATGTTCAAAGTTAGGGGGAAAAAATACCAGACAATCTGTTTTTAGTCATGGTGTAAATAAAAAGGATAGAAAGTTGGAATGAAATGGTTGAAGTTCTGTCCCCAAGGTAAATGAACAGTAGAGGGTGTGGATGATACTCAAAGCATAGAGGAAAAGCCATGCAGACTTTTAATAAAATTGTTGCTGGAATAATCATCTTGGGCACATGTCACTGGCTTTGGAAGAGAGAAATGGAGCATACATAAGAATGTCCTGAGTGTTGCTATATCATTTCTTAAATTCATTATATATGGATAAATAATACCTTGAGTTTAGGGACTGAAGTTTCGTCGGGTTTTGGTTTCGGCTTGGGCAATATATGTTAGCATGAAAGGAAAGAAAATCCTTGAAAACTCAAGTTTTGAGCAAGCATATTCATGATCATATAATGTCTGAACTCATCATCTTCATCTGTATTTCAACATGTGTGTGCAAAGAAGACAAGTTATTTCAGCTATGTTTAAACAGTCAGAGTTTACACAGTGGGAAGTGTTGCAATACAGCCTTGCTGTGGCACAGACATGTGGGAGAAGTTCAGTTTTAAAAGTTCTAAATTGGCCTTTTTGCTTAATATTTTGTTTCTGGTGTTGGATGTGCAATTAATTCACACACATTAATACCTCCACGTATAATTAATGTAGAGACTTGAATGAGGGACTCATGGAATTAATTTTTGTCAATGTCATCCATCATACATTCTGTTCATGATTGTTTTTATTAGAGACATTTTATTTAAAAAAATAGCTACATAATACATAAAAGACCCATGGTATATTAAGAACACCGTCTTGATTATGGCAAATTATCAGGGTATAAAACATGTCTTGTATGACTAAAACATATCAGTGGTTATCTCGTTACTATCCCTCCTCCATTCTAGCTTACCATTTTGTGGCTAACTCTTGATCTTAACTGGCAGTTGGAGTCAATGATTCAGAAGCATTATGGAGAGCTAAACTCATTGGCTACATAATATTTGTGGTTTTGCACAGAATTATTGTCTCCTTCTCCCACCTCCACCACTTCCATATTGGCCCTCGTGTATCTATATTTCTGATGTCACATTTTCTAATCCTACCTCATCAGGCAAGTCCAGCAGTGAATCTCCTCTCTTGTGATTTAGACAACATCCATGTTGGACACTGATTGAAGACTGTCAGTGCAAATCTGCTATTTAACAGTTGTCCTTTGGTAAAGTCACTGGGCTTACAATTTGACATCTTGTTTCTATTTCTCTGTTAGGTCTTACATTTTCTGTGACAATGATTTGACATCTTGTTTCTATTTCTCTGTCAGGTCTTACATTTTCTGTGACAATGATTTGACATCTTGTTTCTATTTCTCTGTCAGGTCTTACATTTTCTGTGACAGTGATTTGATATCTTGTTTCTATTTCTCTGTCAGGCCTTACATTTTCTGTGACAGTGATTTGACATCTTGTTTCTATTTCTCTGTCAGATCTTACATTTTCTGTGACAATGGTTTGACATCTTGTTTCTATTTCTCTTTCAGGCCTTACATTTTCTGTGACAGTGATTTGACATCTTGTTTCTATTTCTCTGTCAGATCTTACATTTTCTGTGACAATGATTTGACATCTTGTTTCTATTTCTCTGTCAGATCTTACATTTTCTGTGACAATGGTTTGACATCTTGTTTCTATTTCTCTGTCAGGCCTTACATTTTCTGTGACAGTGATTTGATATCTTGTTTCTATTTCTCTGTCAGATCTTACATTTTCTGTGACAATGGTTTGACATCTTGTTTCTATTTCTCTGTCAGGCCTTACATTTTCTGTGACAATGGTTTGACATCTTGTTTCTATTTCTCTGTCAGGCCTTACATTTTCTGTGACAGTGATTTGATATCTTGTTTCTATTTCTCTGTCAGATCTTACATTTTCTGTGACAGTGATTTGACATCTTGTTTCTATTTCTCTGTCAGATCTTACATTTTCTGTGACAATGGTTTGACATCTTGTTTCTATTTCTCTTTCAGGCCTTACATTTTCTGTGACAGTGATTTGACATCTTGTTTCTATTTCTCTGTCAGATCTTACATTTTCTGTGACAATGATTTGACATCTTGTTTCTATTTCTCTGTCAGATCTTACATTTTCTGTGACAATGGTTTGACATCTTGTTTCTATTTCTCTGTCAGGCCTTACATTTTCTGTGACAGTGATTTGATATCTTGTTTCTATTTCTCTGTCAGATCTTACATTTTCTGTGACAATGGTTTGACATCTTGTTTCTATTTCTCTGTCAGGCCTTACATTTTTTTTTTTGACAGTGATTTGACATCTTGTTTCTATTTCTCTGTCAGGTCTTACATTTTCTGTGACAATGATTTGACATCTTGTTTCTATTTCTCTGTCAGGTCTTACATTTTCTGTGACAATGGTACCTAGATACTAGAACCCTCAGAAGGGGGGGGGGGGGGAGAAGCAGTGGCTGAGAGGGTACAGTGTCCATCTCTGGTTCAGAAGGTACTAGGTTCAATCTCAGCATAGGGTTGGGATTTTTTGATACTCCATATCATCACACATCCCTCTGATCTCTTGGGTAGTGAGATCATATGACCAGCCTTCTCGAATAAGGGCAAAAAACAAGAGCTCCCCTGTGAAAGTTGTGCATGTTAAAAATCTCACCGCAGTTGAAAATCACAGAGAGTAGGCGATAAGGCTGCTATTTTGTCCAAATTGTTAGCCAAGAAAGCCTACCCACAGGTCGATGGAGCTCTTTACCTTGGGTGGAATCTGTCCAGAGGAAGCAATTCTTACACAAATGCAGGCCGAAGTCCGATTCACTCTTCTTCTGATAACTGAATGTGACGCATTCCCCTCAGTATAAGAACAAAGAAGAAGAACCTTGTATAGAAGACAATAGTGTATTTGAGATATCCTAGATCCTTGAACTCTGGGGAGAAGACAACAGTGTATCATTGAACTCTGGGATTGACTGATTTAGGAATCGACATCACAGCATTCGGGGCATTCCCATAAGTGCTCCATCCCCATCCTCAGCAGCCAGCGAAGAGTTCCAACACTAATAGTACCAGTAGCAATCTCGCCTTTCCTCTGTTAGTTGAGCGTCGGCCAGATCCCTTCATCACTCCTCGTTGTCTCATTCTTGCCAGACCATGGTGATCCATTTGCTCCTCCGGGGTGTGCACGTGCTCCCACAAGGTCGCAACCACGTCTGCCTTGTCATGCATCAATACTCCACCAAGTTCTGCAGAGCCCGCCAATCTGTCCGGCTGTTCATTTCCCAGCACACCGGCATGCCTCGGAGAAAAGATCCAGGCGATGCTTGTCACCCGTGACCTCCGAAGCGAAGCAAGCCACTCCGCATGAAGTCTGCCCGTCCTCACCCTCGTCAGCATGCTTTCTGAGTCAGTTACAATCACGATGTGTGTGTGTGTCGTATTCTCCATCCAGCGGAGAGCCGCAGTGACTGCCTCCACTTCCATTCTTAAGCTGGATGTTGTGGTATCATATGCCAGGCTCTCCTGCCCCAAACATTGACCATTAGCTTTGGCTATGAACCCCTAGCCACTTCTCTCACCTCTTGACACCGAACCATCTGTGTAGATAATCACATCACTCAAGTGAGAATTGTCCTGAATTAGTTGCTGGATTTCCACTTCTGTGGCCCCTGCTGGCCACTCCCTGCATTCCCTGCTTAATGTGATTATAACTCTGCACAAGTCTGACTGCTCCGCTGGCACTCTGACCCACTCCTCTCCACGCCTAATGTTCTCCAAGGGGCACACCTGTCTGATCGTATCCTCCGCCTGAGCCATCCATGATTTCCCTCTTATCAGTCGCTGACCCTTAACTGCGTCCAGCGCCTCATACAGTGGGTGGTCTGTGTCTGCAGCTACTCTGAGGTATGCCTTCGCCTGCATCACCTTGAGCCTACCAGCAACAGTCAGCAGACCAAGGATGTAATGCATATACACTACTGGGGTGTCTCTAGTGCATCCCAGAATGACCCGCATAGCTTCGTTCTGTATGCGCTCTAACTTCACCAGCTGACTCTCTGAGACAGTGAGCAGACCTAATCCATAATCAATTACTGAGAGGATCAAGTGCTGGTATAGTGTGAAAAGCATTCTCTGCTCTATGTCCATTGCAGCCATAGTTTTAAGTGCATTGAGTCCCTTTTGAGATCTTGTCACGACCGTCTCCACATGGTCTTTGAAGGATAGGCTCCTGTCAAATGTGATCCCCAGATACTTCAGTTTGTTCTCTCTCCTGACATTTCTACCATCTATCGCGAGGCTTGAACTCTGGGAAGAAGACAACAGTGGATCCTTGAACTCTGGGAAGAAGACAATAGTGTATCTTTGAACTCTGGGAAGAAGACAATAGTGTATCTTTGAACTCTGGGAAGAAGACAATAGAGTATCCTAGATTCTTGAATTCTGGGAAGAAGATAATAGTGTATCATTGAACTCTGGGAAGAAGATAATATTATATCCTTGAACTCTGGGAAGAAGAAACTAGTGTATCCTTGAACTCTGGGAAGAGGACAGTAGTGTATCCTTGAACTATGGAAAGAAGACAACAGTGTATCTTAGATCCTTGAACTCTTGGAAGAAGACAATAGTGTGTCTCCTGTGTTGCATTCAGCATGATTTTTGGGGTTATTTATCATGGTGCCACACCCAAGACTAGAGATGTTGATGTCAGTGTTTTCTCTTTTCTCTATACACTTGTCATTTCTGTATCAGGTGATAAGCTATTGCTGTATCAAAGACTTTCAGCGGTGGTGGTATTAATAGTCAGCAGAATAAGTTATCACTTGAGAAGGTCATCTTCATTTTCATGGAGTATTCAAAGACATTTCTATAACCATATCTTTGGCATATTTCTTTGTTTGCATTAAAATGTGTGCTATGAAATGTCTTGAGAAATAAAGATGGCTGGCTTGATACTGAGCTCATCATTCATTGACTGCCAGTTTTGTCTATGAACATGTAGACCCAGTACCACATGCCCAAGGCACATTCAAGCGTGTACAAGGGTCATTGACACTATGTTTGCCTGCATGTGAATATGTTTGTCTGTATGTATTGAAGTATGTTATGTGGGGGACGGGAAAATTTGTCTATTCATAAAGCAATTTATGGCAATTTCAGTCACTAAACCAGCTTTCTGTTGCTTGCTTGTATGTTTCAGTTTAAAATTATTTTCACTCACACAAAGAATTTATCTTTTTTTTTTTAGGTGCACATCACAAGATTATTACCCTGTATTCACAGTACATTATGAGACAGAAATATTGTGTGAGAAATGTGTTCTTTCAGAGATGAGAATTGTATTTATTGCTGAATAATATCTAATGTGCATTTTCTTTATTTCTGTAATTTGTGAAAAAAACATGTATAATATATTTGGTGGTAATTTATATGCACGTGCTGAAATTTGGACTTGAATCATGGTCTCCATTTGACATCATTTTGTTGTTTATTTCACTTGTAACAATCAACATTTTGCCAGTTAGTTCTGCCTTTATATAATGTCCGATTTGTCAATACAACTACATATAAATGGTCATATTTAAGTTTTTTTGGCATTATGCTTTTTATAGCAGCTTGGTTTGTGTGTGTGTGGGGCCGCATGCATGTGTGGGTGCATGCATGTGTGTTTGGGTGCATGCGTGTTTGTGTGGATGTGTGTGTAATTGAGGAAAGGCGTTCTGGGAACTACAAAAAAAAATGGCAGATCAAAAACCAAATGAAAAGTAAACAAGAGAGAGTAAGTAAGTGAAGGACCTCTGTACTCGCCTCGGCGGCTAATGTCATCAGTATCACGCTGGCCACCTTTATCTCCCAAGACATTTCCTGGTACCCTTGTAGGGTAGGTCAACCTGGGGGGTCGGGCCCAATCTTAAAATCTGCCTGGATGCGGGTTTGAAGCCCTGACATTCGAGCTATCAGGCGAGTAAACAAGCCACCACACTAACACAGCCTCTAGAACAAGAGATCAAGATTCTAACAAGCCAGCAGTTGCTTCTCTTCATCCCCTCATGATTCACTGGAATGTGTTTAGTATTTTTCCTTGAGCTCATCTGGTGATTCTGTTATACCATTGTGATTTTTTTGTATCATGATGATTTTTCATGCTGTGCTGATTATATCATACCATGGTGATTCACCCATACCATGGTGGCTGTCATCTGATGGTGATTCTGCCATATCATGGTGATTGTCATACAATGGTGATTCTGTTCATTGGCACCTTGCTGTCTTGTCAGATGATAGTTTGTTATATTGTGCTTCAGAAAGGCATAATAACTACAACCCCATGGTGGTAGTGAATGTGACTGATAAGACCAGTTTGCGATGTAAATGTTCGTCCACAGTGGATGCATGTGAACACATGGCCATTTCCACCATCATGCACCTTTTTACGTCTCACACACTCAGTGTGTGACTTATCTGCAATAATTTTCTCCTTTATACCATCATGATTTTATCATGCTATGCTGATTCTGTCATACCATGGTGATTCAGCCATACCATGGTGATTGTCATATGATGGTGATTCTGCCATATCATGGTGATTGTCATACAATGGTGATTCTTTTATATCATCATGATTTTGTCATGCTGTGCTGATTCTGTCATACGATGGTGGTTTTGCCATCCCATGGTGATTCTGCCATACTATGGTCATTCTGCCATACAATGGTGATTCTGTCATACCATGATGATTTTTTTCATACCATGGTTATCATATTACACCATGGTGATTCTTTATTTTGGTTGTGTGTGAAAACTTGGTTATATACTGTTGTGGGTGTGTATGAATGAAGACATGATTATATACTGTTGTGGGTGTGTGTGTGTGTGTAGACTATGTTATGTACTGTTTTATATGTGTAGGTGCGTGTGTGTGTATGGAGGGGAGAGACTTGGTTATATACTATTGTGTGTGTGTAGACTATGTTATGTACTGTTTTATATGTGTAGGTGTGTGTGTGTGTGGAGGGGGAGAGACTTGGTTTATAAACTGTGTTTGTGAAAGTGACTCTAACATCTTGTGCCCATTATCCTTAGAGCAAGGAACTGGGTGTCCTTGCTTTTGTTTATCCTGTGTCAATAGTTTTCTGTACTCATTGCAAACAGCTGTTTACCCCAGCCCCTCAGCATCTGTGGCTTAATCACAAACAGCCAATAAATATTGGGGTTAACTGTGATGTTCTGCAATTGACACCTTGTATTCGCTTAAATTATCTGTTAATACACCACTGTGATCCTATTTCCCATTTTACAAATAAAACATTCATCTTTCCTATTTGCCCTGGATTTTATTTTATTTCATATAAATGTTTCCTTCTCTTCTAATTGTCTTTTGTTATGTGCAGCATGACCACCATCAAATGTAAGTATCTTAAGTGGTCTGATTGTAACACTGATATCAAGTTATCTTGCAATCTGTTACATTGTCATATATGATAAGCACACTAAACATGTAATCCCTGATGCAATGACATTTTCAGAGTATGGACATCTTTGTCTCAGTTTCAGCCAAAGGACATCTTTGTCACAGTTTCAGCTCATAAACATCTTTGTCACAGTTTCAGCTCAAGGATATCTTTGTTAATGTTTCAGCCCATGGATATCTTTGTCAAAGTTTCAGCTCATGGACATCTTTGTCACAGTTTCAGCTCAAGGATATCTTTGTTAATGTTTCAGCTCATAGACATCTTTGTCACAGTTTCAGCTCATAGACGTCTTTGTCACAGTTTCAGCTCATAGACGTCTTTGTCACAGTTTGAGCTCATGGACATTTGTCACAGTTTGAGCTCATGGACATCTTTGTCAGTTTCAGCTCATAGACATCTTTGTCACAGTTTCAGCTCATAAGACGTCTTTGTCACAGTTTCAGCTCATAGACGTCTTTGTCACAGTTTCAGCTCATAGACGTCTTTGTCACAGTTTCAGCTCATGGATATCTTTGTCACAGTTTCAGCTCATAGACATCTTTGTCACAGTTTCAGCTCAAGGATATCTTTGTTAATGTTTCAGCCCATGGATATCTTTGTCAAAGTTTCAGCTCATGGACATCTTTGTCACAGTTTCAGCTCAAGGATATCTTTGTTAATGTTTCAGCCCATGGATATCTTTGTCAAAGTTTCAGCCCATGGACATCTTTGTCAAAGTTTCAGCTCATAGACATCTTTGTCACAGTTTCAGCTCATAGACATCTTTGTCAAAGTTTCAGCTCATGGACATCTTTGTCACAGTTTCAGCTCATGGACATCTGTGTCACATTTTCAGCTCATAGACATCTGTGTCACAGTTTCAGCCCATCGACATCTTTTTGTCACAGTTTCAGCTCTTGGGTATCTTTATCAAAGTTTTACCTCATGGACATCTTTATTACAGTTTTACCTCATGGATATCTTAATCTTTGTCAAAGTTTCAGCTCAAGGATATCTCTGTCAAAGTATCAGTTAATGGATATCTTAATCTCTGTCAAAGTTTCAGCTCAAGGATTTATTTGTCATACAATCAGCTAATGGGTATCTTTTTTCAAAGAGACACTCAGAGAAATGGCAAGAATAACATGAAAAGAGTGTCAGTTTATTTTTTTTTTTTTTAAAGAAACATTTGTTGGGAAGAAGCAAGCCTTTTTTATTTCTTCCTTTACGTTATCCTTGTATTTTCTTTGACAGTTTGTTATGCCTCTCTCCTTGCTATTCTTACAGCTTCTTTGACATTTATATGTTCTTTATAATTGTTTCTGACAAAGTCTTTGTGGGTCAAAAGTTTAGTTGTGTCCATGCTGTGTTGATTCATTAAGGTCAATAATACAGCTGATACTTTAAGCTCCATATTGCAGTGTTCAAAATGTAGCTGCCACCATCTTTACCATATTTATATATATAACTGTCAACTGTCATTTACTGCCAATATAGTACCTTGCGGTGTATGGCAGGGGGTCATAAGACTGAGGAATTAAGGCCGCCTGGCTAGTGCAGTTACTGAGAACTCTGCAGGTTAGGATTTTTTTTATAATTGTATAGGATTTTCCACATATTATTTCTGCACTTGCTCGCTTTGAACTCCAGCGTAGTCCATACACACTACTTCTAGTGGTGCTGGACTGAATTTTTTCGTGTGGATTAGCTTTCCCTGTTAACAGTGTCCCTCGCCATCAGCCGAACCCACTCCGACTTCAGAGGTACTTGTAATTAACGTCCTCAAGTCAAGGACGATAGGTCAACATTTTAGTCTAACTGTCCGGTGTAGGGGTTGAATCCCTTACCTCGGCATCAGCACACCGGATGTTTAAGAACACATGTTAAATCCATTTGGCGATGCTGACCTATACATATATTTGACCATGCAATAATGAGGTTGAGTTTCATCTTGGTCAAGTCAGTGAAATCAGATTATGATTTCTTGAGTTCAAGGAAATATTTGACCTGGGTTCCAACCATTCACTTAGCTGTGTAAGTCAAATCCCTCTTTCAGATCACTTCTGCCAAGAGTAGATAACTCAACAGCTTTGAGACAGCAATGACAGAAACTAAGAATCACATGCTGAGCTAGTCAGTAAAACACTACATCTCAGCTTCTCAATGTGTAACATTGTTTTGGTAAATCGTTTATCATTGGCTCCATGGCGAAGGTGTTATGAATGCAATTTGTAATCCCGCATACCACATTCAAAACACAGCTGCATGCAATTTGGAAGCAGATCGCCTTGTGTTGGTTTCCATACAATGATATTAGTGCCTGTTGTTCAGAAAGCAATGGCGAACTATTGAACATAAACTTGCCCAGAAATCACAAACAGCCAAAAAAAAATGCTGGAATTGACTGCTGTGTCCTGTAAAGGATATGCACCTAACTTTTTTACAGTAAATACTACAACATTATAGAGTTAGTGAACACCTCATCAACTGATGAAAAAGCCTCTTTCTTAACAGTCAGTGCTGTTAACTTCTTCTTTTTCTCCTCCTCCTTCTTTTCTTTTTCTTCATCATCATCATCAAGTGCCGTGCCAGCTGGCGTAGGCGTTCATGGCTCCCCACAGATCTCGGTCTTTGGTTATCTGGATCAACTCTGCTGCTGATATTCCTCCATGCCACCGTCTCAATCCATCCAGCATCACTTCTCTTGGTCTACCTCTGCCTCTCTTCCCCCTCGATCTTTCCAGTTGTTACGATGTTCTCCAATGCCTCTCTTCTCATCACGTGACCGAAGAAAGCTGTTTGTCTCTGTCTTATTGTTGTATATAATGTTCTAGTTTCATTAGCCTGTTTCAGGCAGTCGTCGTTAGTTACTCTGGCAGTCCAAGGAATTCGCAACATTCGTCTCAGGAACAACATCTCTGTTGCTCTCTTTTTCTTACTCTTATTCTTTGTTCACCTTCACGCATCAAACTGAAAATATCAAGGAAGGCAACAGTTAACCAGAGCCCATTCATCATCTCCATAGAGTTTGTCCCAGAATGCAGTGGGTGTAGATCACAATAACTTTCTTTGTTCTGTATTATATGTTCAACACTCCTGCGACAAATGTTTCACTGTCATGTTGCCAGTCCCACGTCTACATTCATCAGTCTTCTAGCTTTAATTTATTAAACATATAATGTCTCAGCCGATTGTGTCCTGAACAAAGTCTGAATATTGTAGTTGATTCTTTTCGATTGACTCAGTAGTGTGCATCTTCTTTCTGGTGGCCTGGATGTTCCGATTCTTACTTGTTTCCATAATTACTTCTTATAAACCTCTTGGTCTCATTATAGCTATTGCCTATATCAGGCTGAGGTAGTTTTCCACCAGTCTGACAGCCTCTTCATTTCTAGATAAGTTGCAGTGTTAGAGCATACATTGTTTTACAACGCTTTTGGACTTCTGACATCACCCGTGGAGTGCTGCTCTTAGGACTACAAACACTGCACCGTTTCTGCTCTTTAGAATTGAGACAACTGACTTGGCATCTGTGAGAAAAGCTATGTGTTTTTCTGTATTTTCTCTGTCAGCAGCATTTTTGCTGCAGTTTTCTATGTCACTATCTCCTCTCTGAAGTTACTTGAGAACTTTCCAGTTTCCCTGACTGTTGTCTTAGCTCAGTTGTTATTTGCTGTTGGTTTTTTTCCCCGGAAAAATACCTGCACATGACATTTTCTAGTTTAGTTTAGTTTAGTCGACGGATCATCATGGCACACGGGTGTAACTCGTAAGTGCTCCGTTCTTCTCACTCAAGCCTGAGTCCAGAGAAACTCAGCTCAGTGCACGAACTCCGTAACACCGGCGGAGATTACATTTTCTATTAAGTTATATTGCTGATCCATCTGTATATGCATGATTCAATTTGCTGCCTATGCTATGTTCTTCTGTGTAGTTTATAGCTGTGTTTCTTCATTCTGTTTCTTTCTTAGTGTTCTTTATCTCAATACTAGGAACGTTTTTAATCAGCTCAGGCTGACATGATTGTTTCAAAGCTGGGATTATGAGTGCATTACTTTTGGGTTTGGCACAAATGTACAACTCTCCACCAAATTTTGTATCTGTTGTAGGACAAAACTGTATACTATCTTTCCTAATATTTATAATATACACAGTCCACATACGCAATGAATATAGCCTGACTATACAAATCTATGTCCAATCCCACCTCCAGATATGCAAACATCTTTTGTGACATATTATCATATTATTTGTTCCTTGTCTACCTTAGTGTCCACACATTTGATACCCTTAATACTGTGATGTGTGAATCCTTCATGCCAGAACCATGGACAAGCTGTCCAGGCCAATCGGATGATCCTAGAAGTTCCAGAAATTACCTAAAAATGAACTGGCTGAGTTAGAACAAAGGCATATTCGGTATATGGTGCTAGTTCCATATTTGTAGAGACCAATCAGAAATCGATGAGCAGCGAAGCAAAATACAGCAACAATATAGACATATGTTCACAGATGGCTCCACTACAGAGAATGAGAGGAAGGGGGAGGGGGAATCTACATTACACACTTCAATGGCAATAGAAATGCATTCCCTTGCAGCAGCAGAATCTTGGACCAACTTCAAAGCAGAGGCAACAGTTCTTCTTGCAGCTGTGCAGACAGACCGTCAATAGTCAAGATAATATACATCAAGTAAAAGTACAGAACTCTCTTACACGCCTTGCGTTGTATTCGGTATATTGTGCCAGCTCAGTATTTGTAGAGACCAATCAGCAACTGATGAGTGATGACTTGATCAATATCATGCTGGTCGCCTTTATTTCCCAGGACAATTCCTGGTGCTCTTTTTAGGTTGGGTGACCTGAGATCCCAGGTCATGTTGTACACATCTGCTTTGATGGGTACTCTAACACATGGCCACCGAGCTGGCAGGATATCATGCTAACTACTGCGCCACTGCAGCTCCCAATGGTCAAGATGCGCTAACTTTTTTTTAACGCTTTTCAGAGACCCAAAGTGTGTCCTCTACGGTATTATAGACAGTCTTAACATGCTGTCCGGAAGAATAGAACTAGACATGTCGTGGATGCCAGCAATCTGGAAGATTTCCTGTCAATAAAATGGTGGATGTGATGGCAAAGGTCAGAGAAAACGTCAAACATTACGCAGGAAGCCAAAGAAGATTGATAAACCAACGCAGAACTGGTGTCATTAGCCGCTACACGCTGCGGGATTTGCTGAGGAGGGGATCCGAGCACTTACGGACTGAATGGTTCGATGTGCAATGAGGATGATCTGTCGACTAACTAACTAGAGAAAACGTCAAGAAGTCCCATCCATCCCAATGTTTCAGAGAGACAAATACACTCCTAAAGGAAACCATGAGCACAAACTGGAGAAAACAACGTTAAGATGAGACCAGAGCTTAACAACTTCAACAAGTAGAAACCATCAGAGCAGGGCAATGTGGACTAAGTTGTTGCTAAGTGTCCCAGTTTTCCGGGACAGTCCCGGATTTTTATGAAATAATTCACTGTTCCGAAATATTTAATTGCATCGAACTGTTTCTCGATTTTCAGTTAGTAGAATTCTTTGACTTGTGGCTGTGATGAATGGCAGAAAGCGTGAAGCAATTGCTGCATTTCATTAATTTAACATTATATTTTGCAATAAGTCACTATGGCTGGTTGTCATAGTACAGACTATAAGGAATCTATTTTTTGGTGTATGGCCGTGAATTACAGAACGTGAATGGACACATTAGGAAGAGCTTGGAAGCCACGGAGACTGGCTCCTGTGGCGAATGTTACCTTGGACTGCCAGATAAACTAATAGTGTTTACTCAAAAGAGGCTAATGAAAGTAGAACATTATAAACATCTATAAGAAAGAGACAAACAACCTTATTTCGTCATATGAAGCGAGAGGCATTAGAAAAGATGGCACGAACTGGAAATATCAGTGGAGAAGAGGATGAGGTAGGCAGAGAGAAATTATGCTGGATCGACTGAGTCGGCGGCTTGCAGGAATGAATATCACCAACAGGGTTGATCAGGATCACCAAAGACAGAGATATGAGGAGAGACATGAACGCCTGCGAGAATGTTACGATGATTGAAAATATTAATTTATGAAACATATATGGTCCTTAGAGAAACGTCCGGGTTTTTAAGTTACAAGATCTGGCAACCTTAATCAGAGCACACCTTCACCAAGTGGGCCTGAGATTGCCATTTGCAGCTGTGGAACTTCAAAACAAACCCCAGAGCATCCAACAAGACTTCTAGAATTTGCCAAATATAGAAACAAAACACCCGACCCAGAGAAGCAACTATGTAATTATAAGGTATAGACTGCGGTATAAAGTGTTCGGGGCCAGTGAAGACTCCAAACGCATAAATTCATGACCTATGTCAGAAAACGCGCATAGGAAACATTCGCTGAAGAAATAATAGGAATAGGTGCCCTCGAGGACAGTACCCCGGGTCATTGGCTCGAATCTCCATACGGTCTGGGCAGCCGATCATGTACAAATCATTAGATTTGCTCCTGATCAGTAAGTTTGTCTCCTTCATGATAGAATTGTTCTCCAATAGTGGAAGAGAGAGTCGTTGAGGCAATGGTGACTACTGACTGGAGTATCCAAACTTGAAACTCTGGTTTGATTACAACTTCCATTGTTTTCTTTTGTGTAGGTGTACTCACGCCGGTCTCTCTGGTCTAGAGGTTACACGACTTTCTCGGTAATTTCGTAAACTCTCGTAAGTAACGTGACGTTGCGCGAGAATCGGTAGCGGTTCTCTCCGCGTTGGTAACTTACGAGGTATTGAGCCGGTCGCTCAGAAAGCAATAGCAAACTACTGAGCGTAATCTTGCCAAGAAATCAACAATCAGCTGAAAGATGCTGATGTTGACAGCGATGTCCTGTAAAGGATATGCGGAAAAAAAAGTGTACTCACTCTTCCCACCGAATAAATCCTTGTTCGACCAGGGCCCAAATGAGAAGCAAAGAACAGTAACTCTGCATCCTACTATGCGTGTCTTAGGGGGCGACTAAGAAGAGTTGACGTGATACTGGCCAACTCATACCTTAGAGATGTTTACCAGCAAAATCCAACCAATCATGAACAAGTCAATCCAGAAAACAATAGAAAAACTGGGCCAACCAAGAGGAAAGGAGACCCTTTTCCTAGAATAAGTATGACGCTATGTGGACACAGCCGAAAAGTGTTGCATCTCCCACCTACCACCGTTCACATATGAAAATCTTCGTAATTGGAGCCTGAAATGTTAAAACTACGTATGAATTGAGGACGACAGCGTAAGCAGTTGGGGAAATGAAATTTAAGATTAACATTTTGGAATTATGAGAAACAAGATGCCTCGAAGCAGCAAAAAGCTTTGAAACACGGGTGAAAAATTGCTGTTCTCATGCCATACAGGAGGATATGCTCTTCACAATAAAGGTGTGGCCCCAATGCTGTCTAAAGAAAACACTAATAAAGTTCGAAGCCCAAGCTGGTTCAGTAGATAAGTATAATAATGGTGTCAATATACGAGCACCTAATATCAGGGCTTAGCTTTCGGTGATCTGTCTCTTTGTGTCAGTCTCAGGTGAGTTTGGGTGAACGCGCCTTCTTCATGCACATGTAATGGCTACACACACCATATACCCCTCACATAGTTTCGATAATGTGCATATCAAAACACTTATGCTTCGAACTCAAATACAATAGTATTGTATAACATTCACTATGGGGTTACATATTACAACTGAAGCATACTACAACAGTAGGAAATATGCATACAGAACGCTCCTCATAATAATAGCAAAATAGAATATTCAGCATGTCGTCCTGTTATGCAAGCAACATTTTAAGTTATGTACTTGTGTCCTATTTATATGCTGATGTCATATTAATAGTCATATTATTGTTTTAGATCATTTCATGCGAGGATCATTTCACAGCAGTGTCTAGTATATGTGAAGGTCATTGTTCTCTCAAACCAGTTGGCATTATGAATATCTAGAAAGGAAAGAAACATAGTGGTAGTTTGTTTAACTCATAGTTCTATATTAGTGTTTTCCAAGTGATGTAATCGTGTATGTTTACATGTATACATACAGTAGGCCTACTTGTGTGGATGTTATTATATTACCAGGGATGGGAGATTGTTAGGGAGGTAACCTGCCCTGTCTAGTACTTCTTTAATATACGTATATCTAGGCATCTAAAGTCCTCCTCCCCACTCCTTGGGGATACCAAGCCCATCTACTTTTACTTCGTTCGTGCCTTTACAGCTGGGAAATTGTTTATCCAGAGACTTTAGGCAGCCTAAAGGAGACATTTGCCCGAGTTTGCTTGCGTGGATTGGGAGCGCCCACGACATCGCCAGTGTGAGCACTAACTTAATTTATGACAAAGTTGGGATTGCTCGCCTGGTATGGAATCTATGCCATACTTAATTTATGACAGCTTCACATTGATAATTCTGGCATACTTTATCTGACCTATTCTGCTCAGTCACCAAATAATGAATGTTTGTAGTTTATTAGTAATCGTGTTAGTGGTTCTCCATGTTTCTGATCCGTACAGTAGTATTTATTCAATAGTAGAGTTAAGTATTCCAAGTTTCATGCAAGGTTTCATTTCTTTTGACTTCCACAAATGTCCTAGTGCTATACTATACGCTATACATGTTCCTCTTTTCTTTCGTATTCTTATTTGTTATATCTTTATCTGTTCCCCTATCATTGTCTATCTATAAAGGTGATTGGTACCGCATCTTGAAGTGAGGTTTCAACCAAGGCATTTCGGGTCATAATGTCTTTGTTTTATTATCAGTATCTTTGTCTTTCTCCCGTGAATTTATAGACATAATTGTTGTGACCTCTCATCCAATGTGTTTAGTTTATCTTGCATCTGATTTCGTGTGTGGAGCAAGAGGGCAATATCATCAGCCAAGTCTAGATCATCCAGATACTTTGCCACTGGAGTCCATTGGATTATGTTTATGGCGGTAGTTATTGTTCTCTGCATAATCCAACCATCCAGATACTTTGTCACTGGAGTCCATTGGATTATGTTTATGGCGGTAGTTATTGTTCTCTTCACAATCCAACCATCCAGATACTTTGTCACTGGAGTCCATTGGATTATGTTTATGGTGGTAGTTATTTTTCTCTTCACAATCCAACCATCCAGATACTTTGTCAATGGAGTCCATTGGATTATGTTTATGGCGGTACTTATTGTTCTCTTCATAATCCAACCATCCAGATACTTTGTCAATGGAGTCCATTGGATTATGTTTATGGCGGTAGTTATTTTTCTCTTCATAATCCAACCATCCAGATACTTTGTCAATGGAGTCCATTGGATTATGTTTATGGCGGTAGTTATTGTTCTCTTCATAATCCAACCATCCAGATACTTTGTCAATGGAGTCCATTGGATTATGTTTATGGCGGTACTTATTGTTCTCTTCATAATCCAACCATCCAGATACTTTGTCAATAGAGTCCATTGGATTATGTTTATGGCGGTAGTTATTGTTCTCTGGATAATCCAACCATCCAGATACTTTGTCAATGGAGTCCATTGAATTATGTTTATGGCGGTAGTTATTGTTCTCTCCATAATCCAACCATCCAGATACTTTGTCAATGGAATCCATTGAATTATGTTTATGGCGGTAGTTATTGAAACTTATTGTTCTCTTCATAATCCAACCCATAGTCAGTAAGAATAATAAGGATGACAAAATGCACACCTGTTTCACTCCTGCTCTTATTTCAACTGCCTCTATTAGTTTTCCTTTACGGAAATTTCTGCAGCTCGTGTCTCTGAATGTTGCCTGTATTAAGTTAATAATTTTCTATGGCATCCCATTGTGGCTCATCAATTTCCATACAGATTTTCTATCAATGCAGTCAAAGGTCTTTTCATAGTCCATTTATGCAATATAAAGTATTCGGTGCTTTGCTCTATTATTATGCAAATTGTGACTATTTGGTCACTGCAGGATCTATTTGGTCGGAATAATGCTTGTTCATCCTTTAGTTGTTTATCAATGACTTCTTTTAATCTCTCCATAATGACTCTGCTTAATATTTTTCCTTAAACTGACAGTAACATCATTCGTCTGTCATACTCCCGTAGGAAAATTTTCCTTAGCAGAGTCACCAGATATCCTTCTCTCCAGTATGCTTGTATTTCTCCAGTCTCCCAGAATTTGCTAAATAATTTGTACAATAATTCAGTTTAGATATTTAAATTAGTTTTAACGATCTCTACTAGGATTTCACATAAATCAACAGCTTTCCATTCATCATCATCATCAACATCATCATCATCATCAACATCATCGTACTCATCATCATCGTGTGTCCTGCCAAATGACGCAGGTACTCACATCTCTCGATAGATCTCAGTCCTTGGTGCTCTGGATCACTTTTACTGCTGACATTCACACATATTACCGTCTTAGAAAATCAAACATTATCTCTCTCGGCCTGCCTGTTCCACCCCTGAGCTTTCATCGGTCACCATGTTTCTCGATGACTCAACGCCTCTCTTCTCGTGATGTTTTGATCTCTAATACCTCTCTTCTCGTGTGTTCTAACACTGTTTGTTCTGTTTCTTACACGTAAACTCGTGGATGGCAGACATACAACGATTGTAGTAGTGTAAAACATAAGTGAAAATACAGACTTAAATGCACATAAATAAACAGATGCTAACTGTTCTAAAGTCTGTCTGTAGGTTTCGGTCAATTTATAGACGGTGGCTCATGAAATGCAGTAAACATAATTGATATTAAATCTGGTCTTCCTAATCCTATTACCTGGCCATACGAGGGGAGGTTATTCTAACTAGGTCGATAGCTGACAGAGACGAACACCACGTACTTACGACTAGTTTAAGTTAGTAGCTAACATTTATCTCAGCACATCGGACCTGTTGCTCGTTGTTGTTCAACGCCAGTGTTTTTAATTCTCACGCTCGTACACCAAATATAATGGCAGCAGAACCAAGAAACGTCGTGATTGCCATGGATGAGAGCCACCATTCTGACGACGCATTTCAGTGTAAGTAGAGAAGTCTGTTGTTAGTAAAGTTCTGTCTGTGGATGTGTTTACTTACTTTGAAATACTTGTTCATGTTTTGTTGTTGTATATACTTAAACTTTGAACTCCCCGTTGAGAGCTTGGGTAAAGGAAAGGTAGCAGTCAATATGTTTACTTAACTTGACTTAACAGTTTGCTTCATTATAGTAGTAATAATCATTAATAATGTAGCCAAGTAAAACGGTGTTCATTTAAATTTAAATTAATTTATTTTAATTACATTTAAGGACAGTTAGATTATTTTTTTTTTTTTGCATTATTATTTAATTATTATTTACCTATTGTTCTGTCCATAATCGTTTGACAAAATACAATTAGTTATATTATTACACACACGCATATCACCAAGTGCATTGCGAACTGGCATGGACAATCATCAATCTCCACACCTCCTGTTCTCTAACAATGTATCATTTCAGATGATGATGAATTTCCTAGCCATAACTCTAGGCTGTCTGAATCCTCTGACACTATCTTTCTGTGCCTCATTCTAAAGTTTGCAGTATGTTACCCTTGTGTCTTCATATCTATAAAAACATCCATATTGGCTGTCCATAATGTGTGTGTGTGTGTGTGTGTGTGTGCGCGCGCACGCTTTATTGTGGTCATGTGTGTGCGTGCGTGCGTATTAAGTCACACTTTCGTACATAAGAATACTAGTTTGGACTCGGTTTTCTGTAGTTTGCACCAATATGATTTGAAACATGTGGAAAATAATAAATGAGATATTAATGACTGGTGGCAATGATTGTCTTGGAGAAGAAATGTTTTGCTGAATGATGGGACTGGGGATGTTTTGAATTCCTCCTTTCCCATCACAAACAACAAGCAGCTGTGATAGTTGCTGGTGAAACATCAGATTGGTTTGAGGTGCCAAGGGCAGTAAAACAGGGTTATCTTCTCTTCTCACCCCTGTTCAAATTCTATGCAGAAAATATGATTAGAAACATTTAAAAATTCTGAAACCTGAGACAGTTTGGTCCCTTCATAATTGGTGGAAATCTTACTCCTGAACACAAAAAATGCAAATGGTTTTCTTAATAAACAGTGAGAAGGGATTAGAATAGTTAATTCTGTCTATCAAAAGACAGCGAGAATCATCTTTTTCTGGACATTTAAAGAAAAATAATGTCCACAGACAAAACTACTTCCTCTTCTGCCCTATACCTCTACATGAAGCAAAGGCCCTCAACCAAATCTGGTTGTGTTTTGCATCTAGTTTTTTATAGGATGGGATAACCAGTTTTATGCCAATTCTCCATAGTTGTGTGACATGCATGGTAGGTCACAGTGTCGCTACTCTTTGCTTTCCTTTAGGACCTTGGTAACACATGGGCAACAAAAGTGCATGTCAACCAAACATGGCAGTAAAAAATGAAGAAATTGAAAATGTCACACACTTTGAATAATTAGCTCCATAATTAAGAACAATAAGGACTCCTCGAAGCTTTTGAACTTAAATGTTACCTAAAAAATGCTCAAGATGCAGTGGATAAAAAAGGAATATGCTATCAATATACAAGATCTGAACATCGAATAAAACTAGTTATTAAACACTATCATCTATCGAAAGCTGAATGGCTTTGGCCATATTAAACATCCCAGTGGGTTAGGAAAACTTGTAATGGAGGGCATGGTTCCTGAAAGACAAAACAGTTGTTGATCAACACGAAGGAAGACACAGAGCATGAAACTAGGCATTACAATTCATGAATCAGAGGAGCTGGTGAAAGATGGAGAGTCTTTCCGCTGGGGATGAGAGCAGAGTTCTCCACAGGACCTGCCACGTAATAATGATGGAAAGAAGAGAGATGTAGTAATGAATGATGGAGAGAAGAGAGCTGTAGTAATGAATGATGGCAAGAAGAGAGCTGTAGTAATGAATGATGGAGAGAAGAGAGCTGTAGTAATGAATGATGGCGAGAAGAGAGCTGTAGTAATGAATGATGGTGAGAAGAGAGCTGTAGTAATGAATGATGGAGAGAAGAGAGCTGTAGTAATGAATGATGGAGAGAAGAGAGCTGTAGTAATCAATGATGGCGAGAAGAGAGCTGTAGTAATGAATGATGGAGAGAAGAGAGCTGTAGTAATGAATGATGGAGAGAAGAGAGCTGTAGTAATGAATGATGGAGAGAAGAGAGCTGTAGTAATCAATGATGGCGAGAAGAGAGCTGTAGTAATGAATGATGGCGAGAAGAGAGCTGTAGTAATGAATGATGGCGAGAAGAGAGCTGTAGTAATGAATGATGGAGAGAAGAGAGCTGTAGTAATCAATGATGGCGAGAAGAGAGATGTAGTAATGAATGATGGAGAGAAGGGAGCTGTAGTAATAAATGATTGAGAGAAGAGAGCTGTAGTAATGAATGATGGAGAGAAGAGAGCTGTAGTAATGAATGATGGAGAGAAGAGAGCTGTAGTAATCAATGATGGAGAGAAGAGAGCTGTAGTAATGAATGATGGAGAGAAGAGAGCTGTAGTAATGAATGATGGAGAGAAGAGAGCTGTAGTAATGAATGATGGAGAGAAGAGAGCTGTAGTAATGAATGATGGAGAGAAGAGAGCTGTAGTAATTAATGATGGCGAGAAGAGAGCTGTAGTAATGAATGATGGAGAGAAGAGAGCTGTAGTAATGAATGATGGCGAGAAGAGAGCTGTAATAATGAATGATGGCGAGAAGAGAGCTGTAGTAATGAATGATGGAGAGAAGAGAGCTGTAGTAATCAATGATGGCGAGAAGAGAGCTTTAGTAATGAATGATGGAGAGAAGAGAGCTGTAGTAATGAATGATGGAGAGAAGGGAGTTGTAGTAATAAATGATTGAGAGAAGAGAGATGTAGTAATGAATGATGGAGAGAAGAGAGCTGTAGTAATCAATGATGGCGAGAAGAGAGCTGTAGTAATCAATGATGGCGAGAAGAGAGCTGTAGTAATGAATGATGGAGAGAAGAGAGCTGTAGTAATGAATGATGGAGAGAAGAGAGCTGTAGTAATGAATGATGGAGAGAAGAGAGCTGTAGTAATGAATGATGGAGAGAAGAGAGCTGTAGTAATCAATGATGGCGAGAAGAGAGCTGTAGTAATAAATGATTGAGAGAAGAGAGCTGTAGTAATAAATTATTGAGAGAAGAGAGCTGTAGTAATCAATGATGGCGAGAAGAGAGCTGTAGTAATAAATGATTGAGAGAAGAGAGCTGTAGTAATGAATGATGGAGAGAAGAGAGCTGTAGTAATGAATGATGGAGAGAAGAGAGCTGTAGTAATCAGTGATGGCGAGAAGAGAGCTGTAGTAATAAATGATTGAGAGAAGAGAGCTGTAGTAATGAATGATGGAGAGAAGAGAGCTGTAGTAATCAATGATGGCGAGAAGAGAGCTGTAGTAATGAATGATGGAGAGAAGAGAGCTGTAGTAATGAATGATGGAGAGAAGGGAGCTGTAGTAATAAATGATGGAGAGAAGAGAGCTGTAGTAATCAATGATGGCGAGAAGAGAGCTGTAGTAATAAATGATGGAGAGAAGAGAGCTGTAGTAATAAATGATGGAGGGAAGAGAGCTGTAGTAATAAATGATGGAGAGAAGAGAGCTGTAGTAATGAATGATGGAGAGAAGGGAGCTGTAGTAATAAATGATGGAGAGAAGAGAGCTGTAGTAATAAATGATGGAGAGACGAGAGCTGTAGTAATCAATGATGGCGAGAAGAGAGCTGTAGTAATGAATGATGGAGAGAAGAGAGCTGTAGTAATCAATGATGGAGAGAAGAGAGCTGTAGTAATGAATGATGGAGAGAAGAGAGCTGTAGTAATCAATGATGGCGAGATGAGAGCTGTAGTAATGAATGATGGAGAGAAGAGAGCTGTAGTAATAAATGATGGAGAGAAGAGAGCTGTAGTAATAAATGATGGAGAGAAGAGAGCTGTAGTAATGAATGATGGAGAGAAGAGAGCTGTAGTAATGAATGATGGAGAGAAGGGAGCTGTAGTAATGAATGATGGAGAGAAGGGAGCTGTAGTAATGAATGATGGAGAGAAGAGAGCTGTAGTAATGAATGATGGAGAGAAGCGAGCTGTAGTAATGAATGATGGATGGTAACAGTGAGTGGTTTCATTTCATGTAAAGCATTTCCTTGGCCCTTGTTTGTTTAACTACTGGGGTGATTGTTGCTGTTGCTGAGTAGATAAGCCTCTATCTTGTCATTAAAATCTGATACAACAAGACACGTTGAGAGCGTTTTCTGTACTTGGCAGCAGGAAACACAGGAAAACATCTTTCTAATGGTTAGAAAAATTCTGCATTAATTGAAGCGTTAAAAGTATTACAACACTTGACATCAGACAGGCCATAGCGTGCCTATCCTAGTTGGTGTATATGTGTGCATTTGAATGAATATTTTATTCATGGAGGTTTGTTTTTATCTGAATAAAAATGTACAATCCTTGTTTAAACAGCTTTTGACTTGTTTCTGACATTTTTATTTGTCAACTTTACCCCCCAAACCTCATGATCTATACTGCAGCTGAAGGTGGGCATTATATATATTCAACTCCAGTACAACCTAGAAGTGAAACTGAATGTTGACAGTATTAATATATATTTCTGTTCTGACCTATCACTTTCCAGCAGTTTCTTCTGTCTTCTCTTTGTAAATTTTTGGGTGCATTTTACAATTTAATTACTACCATAGATTCACCATATATGATGCATTACATGAAGCTGATTTTTTGTTGTATTTGGAACACAGTATACGTGAAATCCTTGGCACATATGCCTTTTAATGTATAAGATGCTGATGATGGTTAGATCTCATTGCTTTCTTGTTTGATCCTGTTTGTTATTGTGTGCCTTCTTGGGCCTACAGTGGTCACAGAATTCTGTATATTCTGTAGTATGTGTACCTCATGTAATCAGTGACACACATATGTTCAGTGTCCTCCCAACTCTCCCAATCTTTCTCAGCTATTCTTGTCTCTTTTAATGGCATTTGTTGGTACAGGCTTTCCTCATATTGGTATTGCCTTATGTGCCAGTTTGTGAATTGAGATGGCCATGAGCAACAGACTGCTAGAAACTATGCAGTTTAACAGCCGCACAACTGGTCAACGTGTGACAAGTACACAGCAGTTAGATACAGCAGAACAATACAAGTGTTAGGCTATTGACTAAAAATAAGCATGATGTTGAATAGTAACCTGTCAGCCTGAATGGGGGGGGGGGAATGAGTCATGTGTAAAGTTTGAGTATTTCTAGTGAGAAACTGCTGTTTGTGAAGCCTTCGACATAAGCATCATTAAAATAATGTTAACATGGTCATAAACATCATTGTAAACCATTAGCATTTATCAGTTCATATTGTAATCTTGTTTTCTGTTTCAGGGATAGGTTTGATCTCTGCTGCTGGTTTAATCTGTTCTGTTTCAGGAATTGGTTTCATCTCTGCTGCTGGTTTAATCTGTTCTGTTTCAGGGATAGGTTTCATCTCTGCTGCTGATTTAATCTGTTCTGTTTCAGGGATAGGTTTCATCTCTGCTGCTGGTTTAATCTGTTCTGTTTCAGGGATAGGTTTCATCTCTGCTGCTGGTTTAATCTGTTCTGTTTCAGGGATAGGTTTGATCTCTGCTGCTGGTTTAATCTGTTCTGTTTCAGGGATAGGTTTCATCTCTGCTGCTGGTTTAATCTGTTCTGTTTCAGGGATAGGTTTCATCTCTGCTGCTGGTTTAATCTGTTCTGTTTCAGGGATAGGTTTGATCTCTGCTGCTGGTTTAATCTGTTCTGTTTCAGGAATTGGTTTCATCTCTTCTGCTAGTTTAATCTGTTCTGTTTCAGGGATAGGTTTGATCTCTGCTGCTGGTTTAATCTGTTCTGTTTCAGGAATTGATTTCATCTCTGTTGCTAGTTTAGTCTGTTCTGTTTGAGGAATTGGTTTCATCTCTGCTGCTGGTTTAGTCTGTTCTGTTTCTCTCTGTCTTGAAAAATGTTGCGTGTCTTTTGTGGGATATTGAGGTCAACCCCAGATTGATTTCCTGGGCAATTTTACGTTCAGTAGCTTGTCATTGCATTCTGAATGAGAAGTCAGCATTTAAGCCCAACTTATTGCAGGTGTAGGGACTGAACACCCTAATTCGTCATCAGTGCACTGGAGGTTTAAGAGCTAGAGCTCTTTATCCTTTCAGGCCACATCAACAGCTTGTCTTTATCTTTGATGGTCTAAATCAACAAATTTGATTCAGATCTAGTCGCTTATTGTATTTCCTTCTTCATCATCAGTTCCATTGGCCTTAATTCACTATATGTTCTCAGATTCCATACGGTGACCTCACACAGTAGTCATGTGGGTCTGATGGGTTTTGTGATGTGGTTGTATATTTAGTTGTATTAGGTCTCTACACGCTGTATGATCCATTCTGTAACATCTTAGTCTATGTATTCTGTTTTTCAAGTATTGCAAGTGAAAAAATCATAGCTTGTTTTGAAGCCATACTAGGTTTATAATTACCAGTATATTTCACTGCCGACTTGATAGGCCAGTCACAGTTTCAGTGGGAGTCTAACCAGGTGGAACAGCCAATGATATTAGAACACAAATTGATGGTTTGTAAATATTAAATTTCATCCCAGTGGAGCAATTATGGTGGTTTGACCGCTACATCATGACTACCAACAAAGACAGCAAGTAAAACAATTTGACCACTGTATCATGACTGCCAACAAAGACAGCAAGTAAAACAATTTGACCATTGTATCATGACTGCCAACAAAGACAGCTGGTAAAACAATTTGACCACTGTATCATGACTGCCAACAAAGACAGCAAGTAAAACAATTTGACCACAGTGTCATGACTGCCAACAAAGACAGCTGGTAAAACAATTTGACCACAGTATCATGACTGCCAACAAAGACAGCAAGTAAAACAATTTGACCACAGTGTCATGACTGCCAACAAAGACAGCTGGTAAAACAATTTGACCACTGTATCATGACTGCCAACAAAGACAGCAAGTAAAACAATTTGACCACAGTGTCATGACTGCCAACAAAGACAGCTGGTAAAACAATTTGACCACAGTATCATGACTGCCAACAAAGACAGCTGGTAAAACAATTTGACCACTGTATCATGACTGCCAACAAAGACAGCAAGTAAAACAATTTGACCACAGTGTCATGACTGCCAACAAAGACAGCTGGTAAAACAATTTGACCACTGTATCATGACTGCCAACAAAGACAGCTGGTAAAACAATTTGACCACAGTATCATGACTGCCAACAAAGACAGCAAGTAAAGCTATTTGACCACTGTATCATGACTGCCAACAAAGACAGCAAGTAAAACAATTTGACCACAGTATCATGACTGCCAACAAAGACAGCTGGTAAAACAATTTGACCACAGTATCATGACTGCCAACAAAGACAGCAAGTAAAACAATTTGACCACAGTATCATGACTGCCAACAAAGACAGCTGGTAAAACAATTTGACCACTGTATCATGACTGCCAACAAAGACAGCTGGTAAAACAATTTGACCACAGTATCATGACTGCCAACAAAGACAGCTGGTAAAACAATTTGACCACAGTATCATGACTGCCAACAATCAACAATTAAAACAATTTGACCACTGTATCATGACTACCAACAATCAACAATTAAAACAATTTGACCACAGTATCATGCCTGCCAACAATCAACAATTAAAACAATTTGACCACAATATCAACATAACTGCCAACAAAGACAGCAAGTAAAACAGTTTGACCACAGTATCATAACTGCCAACAGACGGTGCTCCACAATGAGCAATATGATTGAGATACAGTGGTGAAGAATGTGAGGGGACGGTTTGAGGACAAAATAGGAACAAACAGTTTAACTTGGGGACAAAAGAGGAACAAACAGTTTAACTAGGGCTAAGCACTTTGGTGTATGAGGAGCATTCAAGAGCTAGATTGCAGAACTATTTATGTGCAACGCTGAGAGGCAAATAGACATAAAGAATATCGATTCTTGTCTACATATATTCTTTCACTGTTTTAAAAATTAGATTTTTGAATGAGTCATCCACTTTGAGCATTATGTCATCAAGTGGATTTCTGCTTGCAATGTCAATTCCTGTTTTATTCGCTTTTGCAAAATTCATAACCATGGCTTGTTTATGAGGCTTTGTCTCACTGATATGATAATTAAATGTGTTTGTGAGGGTGTCATTAACTTGAATTTTACTGTGTATAGTGGCCACGTTGGTGTAATAGCTTGGACATTACACTGGCATGCGTATAGTAGGATGAGGGTTCGATGCTTGCACTCGCCGTTCCCCACACGAGGGAAAGACTGGTCACATATTCTTCCGTGGACACTGGCCTACAAAAGAATGTGATAGTCCCAGCACTTACGTACGCACAGCACGTTTCTGCTGCAGGACGTATATTTGTGTATATATGTTCAAACTTAGACGTGTCAATATTACATGCGGGTGCCCTGTGTTATTCTAGTTGTTAAAGAATGCCCGTAAGATCATAAGATGCTAATTCACCTTAAGTTAGGCGGTGGGTTTTTTTTTTTTGGTTTTATTTGTTCAGTCACCTGACTGGTGGCATCTTGCTCAGGCGGTGATATCAGCGGGTTACTGATAACAATTTGTCTATGCCTGCACACGTTTCCCAGTTGATTAAGGTCAGGCCACATACTTGCCAAGAGGTCAGTTGTCGTATATGCAAATTAACCTAGGGGTTAAAGTACTGTACTGTCTTCTATCATAAAAGGTATAACCAAGTAAACGACCCATTTTCACGCCAAATGTATTGTTAGGCCAATCGGCGCAGCGCTACCGCGGCTTCTAACCGGCAAGAATGTGCAACAATGTACGTCTTCTGCCGTTGAACTCCCAACGGAGCATAGCTGTTCAACCAAATCGTGCCAAGCCTGTTGTAGACTTGTTCATAATTGGTTACATGTTGCAGCCGACGTGTTCTACGTGGTGGTGTAGCCAGTCTCGCTCCAGTCCTCGCTAGTCGCCCCTTGCCACAAGCATGGACAGTTTAATAGTCAAGGAGCCGTGTACACTCCAGTCCTCGCTAGTCGCTCCTTGCCACAAGCATGGGCAGTTTAATAGTCAAGGAGCCGTGTACACTCCAGTCCTCGCTAGTCGTCCCTTACCACAAGCATGGACAGTTTAACAGTCAAGGACCCTGGTACACTCCAGTCCTCGCTAGTCGCTCCTTGCCACAAGCATGGACAGTTTAATAGTCAAGGAGCCGTGTACACTCCAGTCCTCGCTAGTCGTCCCTTACCACAAGCATGGACAGTTTAACAGTCAAGGACCCTGGTACACTCCAGTCCTCGCTAGTCGCCCCTTACCACAAGCATGGACGATTTGTGTGTGTTGCCGGGGCCCATAAGGGAAGCAAAGAATAGCAACACTGTAGCCTACCACGCATGTCGTAAGAGGCTACTTAGGAGGCTTGATGGTTCCGTCGCCCTGTTACTGGGTGAGTGCGTGGCGCGACACTGTGAGCTGTGAGTTTCGTGTGAAATGCTTTTGAATCTGCCCGAGGTGTTTTGGAACGTGACTGCTTAATCGGAGCGATGGCAGATGGCTATGTCCCAGAGTTGACCGGTTTTTGCTTATGCAGAAATGCGTGGCTTCTGGTTGACTGCCACTACCATCGACGATGAACTGTATTTCGTGGACTGTGTGAGTGAACATCTAGGAAACATCCAGATGGGAAAATGACTGCCGATTCCATCAGTATTTTGTGGGGACTATTGTGTTGACATTCTGGCGGCGGCATTATGCACAGTGTATCTGTGCGGGCTGTTGTTTGTCGAGACTCCTGTCTTTTCCACTTTTCACATTGGGCAGTGGGGAGCATTTTGTGTGATATTCACTGGCACAGGAACGGAGCATAATGGGGACGACCCGTTGCTGTGAAGTTGGGACTGCGACTAACTAACTAACTAATGGACGATTTAACAGTCAAGGACCCCCTGTACACTCCAGTCCTCGCTAGTCGCCCCTTACCACAAGCATGGACGATTTAACAGTCAAGGACTCGTGTACACTCCAGTCCTCGTTAATCGCCCCTTACCACATGCACGGACAGTTTAACAGTCAAGGACCCGTGTACACTCCAGTCCTCGCTAGTCACCCCTTACCACATGCACGGAGAGTTTAACAGTCAAAGAGCCTGGTACACGCCTTAGTGCGCACTGGACATGTGGTTCTGGTCCCGTATTTGTATGCGCCATGCGGCACACGGCGGCTGATGGGGTCAGCGTCTCGCCGACCGCCTGTACCTCCCCACACATTTACTAGTACCAGGTTTAGGTTGGGTCGACCATGGAGCAGGTGAAAGGATTCAATGCCATGCATAATATAGGTGTGGACCAAACAAAGATGGATGTCGGAAAATAGGAAGTAGTGGTGTGTCACGGTGATGGCTTCAGAGTTGATAATATGGTAGCAAAGTGTGTGGCACCTTGCAGTCTTGACAGACCAAAGTATGTGGATTGGAATTTGGCCAAAATTCCATCTCACAATGCCTGGGCAGAGCTTCAGAGAACATGTAGTGCCCAAACGACATGTCCCCTCTCTCGACCTCGCCTTGTTTGATCCAGAGGAATGGGTAACCAATACGTCTGGAACAAGGTAGGCTGCAGACGCTGGCGGCTCAGCGTCAAACCTCCGAGACCTCGCCTCCACGAGCAGGAGGCGAGCGGTGGTCAGACCCTAAACCTTTGGGACTTGACTTAGAGGCGTTCAGCCAAATCCCGCAGGTAAGGGTCGTATACGCGCCCGGACCACTGGGCACGTACACCTGTCAATCGCAAGTGTCTGGACCTGTGTAAGCGTGTACTACCGTCAGACTCCCCGCCTGACTCGTGCGGCTCCCGCGACCAACGAGAATAGGCCCGCCGGAGATATTGCTCGTCTATTGCGAACAAATCTCCAGTGACCGAAGACTTTATAAGTAAAGAAACAGACAAGTAGCAGACATGTTGTATTATAACTCAATGACATTTCGGCGATATATAAGCATAAGGCAGATATGGAAAGTTGCTTAAGATAGTTAATCACCCCATGGCACTTAATCAGTTAAGTTTTTAAAAAAGCCTCCCTCTCAATGCGGATTCGAACCGATGACCACCGGCCGGCAGACTGACGTCTAGCCACTAAGCTACCGTGGCTGCCACCTGGATTTATCCCACACAGGCGGCAGTAATGTGTGCTGGTGTGATGTTGCATGAGGAGACACTGTCACATGTTATCGGTCCTGTATTATTGACAAACATGGACATATACATCTTCAGTTTAAAAGCAATCTCCGTGAGACTGATGAAACAGTGAAAATAAGGAGGGAGATGATCAACAATCGGCAGTCTAATGTTAAGCAGCAGAATTAAAATAATGGAGACATATTAACGATAGACGCATGTGTTTCTCATCTGCACGTCGGTATTTGCTGTGTTCTGGCTGGCTACACCCAGGCACAGTTTACACTTCATGTTTACACGTAGATTTCTTTTCTCCATTTCTATGAAAGAAATTGCTGATCTGTTGATCCGAGCAACTGTATTGCTACACTCAACATCTCTGCTTCTGATAGATCCGCCTTGTTGACATGCATTTATTGTATTATATTATATATCCACGCACTTATGACTTTATTACACCCACGGAATAGCTAACAATATTCTCACTGTTCATGTATATTAGAGGGGCGTGCGTGTTGTATCACATCTTCCAGTTCACGTTTGTTATCACAACTGTTTACACCTGGTGTTGAACGTGTTTTTTTTTAAAATCTGTCTACTGAAATGAAATCTTGCTATAGGAAGGCCTCGCGGTTTATTTGCACATACCACACACCGTGCGTATGTGTAAATACCTGTCTGTCGATCTACCAACATGTGTTAAATTGTGTTAATCTTATGAAGCCGCGGTAACACAGTGGTTAGCACGCTCATCTACTGGCGTGGTTATCATGTGATCGAATCGTCATCGAGCGGGGATTTTATTTAATCGTTTCAACCGAGCCTAAACTAGACACACAACACATATGGTGTGCCGATTGATCCATCCCATAATGGGGTTAGTGTCAGATGCTCCATACACCTGAAAGCCTAGAAAAAGGTCCATTACTTACTAATCTCCCTAAACTTGCGTTAAAGTACCGAATGACAGTGTCCGAAAACGAACCCAAGGCTTTCTGAGGACGAGGCAGACTACTTAACCACTTCGCCATTGAGACAAGCACCTCTTCCCTCCCCTCCCTCACCACCCTCACTAATCATATGAGTGTCTCAAGATTATGTCTGCCTTCAGCTCGAGAAGTCCGGTCACGAATCACTTTCGTTTTTGTTTAAATAGAAAACCCGAGATCGTAGCAAAGTTGATCGGACATCTAGCCTTCTAGGATAAGGACGAAAAACTAGGAGGGCCGGTGTTCACCTTGCGCGCGTTACCCCCCCCCCCCCCCCCCCCTTAAAAAAAAATCCCTCAACAGTTTAAAATTGAAAGCGGGTAGGTGGAATAGTTGGCTGCTCGGCGAGTAAAGCAGGTGTGTTTGAGATATACACACAGTTCATTCCTCGTCGGAACTGTAGCAGAGTTCGTGTACCGTGTCACGATTCTCCTTGTGTGATCTATATGAGACTGGTGCCCATGTGGAGTTACCAGAATGGGCAATGGGCGTAATTCCAACCGAAAATAAATGTATGAGAACACTGATAATATGAAAAGGATAGATCTTGGACATACAAATGTAATGCCCAACAGAGTGAGGCTGTAAGCATGCATATGACAAATCGCTTGCTGTTTATCCACTGTTGGTTTGACATAACGGGAGCGGAAGTGTCAACAGCACTGACATGCGCGTGAGCTTAATGTTTACCTGCTATTCCTGGTCTCCCCCTTCCTCAACCCCACCCACCCCAGTAATCTCAGTTCTGTGTTGTCAACATGTTAGTTGAACAAGGTCATTGTGTGGTTGTGATCGATACGTTCTCTTCGCGCTATCAGTGTTACATGCATGCTATGTCTGTTGTGTGTGGTATCTTTGGGCTGATGAACATGTCTTGTACATTTAGATCGTCTTTGTCGTCAATATTCGGTATTATTTCAGTGGTTTTATATATCTTGCATACGCTTTTTAATAAAGACTTCTTCTTCTTCTTCTTCTTCTTCTTCTTCTTCTTCTTCTTCTTCTTCTTCTTCTTCTTCTTCTTCTTCTTCTTCTTCTTCTTCTTCTTCTTCTTCTTCTTCTTCTTCAATCTGGTCTGTGGCGATCATGACTCTCCCATCCTCCGTCTTCTGAAATTTTAATAAAAACTGTTGCTTATATTACTTATTGATAACAATGCAACCTTGTCTTATTGTTCTATAACAAACTAATAATAATAACCATCATTTTTAGTTTGTGATGATACCCAGGAGGCACGCAACAAGTTTTAGTTTTTAGCAATACAGTGTGTGCACAAGAGAGAGAGAGAGAGAGAGAGAGAGAGAGAGAGAGAGAGAGAGAGAGAGAGAGAGAGAGAGAGAGAGAGAGAGAGAGATTCCGTCGAGACATCTCTATAATGTGTATGGTTTTGCATTGTAGTATACTAGTCCATAATACGCACACACTCGGGGATGCCCCAGCTTTGATAATCAGCGGTAAATTGTATTGTCACAAGCACAGGCTTACTGGCGTGTCTGTGTGCACTGTGTCCCGAACACACCCGTCAATCTTCCATTGTGCTTATTAATTATAATTAACACGGCCCCCTCAAGGCTCCGTTTGGTGGCCCTTTATTTTTTAAACTTCATGCTCTTCTTTCAATGTCACCATCACAGATTTGTGGAGCCCAGTTACCATTGCTATTATCGTGCACACGGATCGGGTGTGTGTGGGTAAATAGTTATCTGCGTCGTTCTGGTTGGGCTCACCGCCCCTCCCCCCACACGGGACGTCATCAACGTCAAACAAACGTGGCACAAGCGTGCGAGATCACAGGAAGTCGTGCACGTGTGCTGTGTCCAGTATCCTACTAGACCAGAACACAACGGGCTGTGTGGCAGCCACATCTATAGACATATTATTGACTATAAAAAACTACTATACGACGTCCTATGCGTCCACATTAAGCATGAAGTCATTGTGTACGAAGCATTCTGTCATACGCTAATTGGTTACTCCTTATGTAGGAACCTCAGCTGCGCGCCGGGCTGTGGGCCCGGTGTTCCCGTATTCCATATATTCTGGGTTATACGGTCGACCCAGACTCACATGCATACGGGGAAATGTCCATGTAAGTAAATGAGTCATATTGGCCACATGACCCACCAAGTGCCGATTGCTTAGTGCAAATATGGGGCTTGCACCATATGCCCAAGACACCTCAAAGCGTATTTTAGGTTTTGCATTCATAACTCTTGAATAACTGTTGAAGATTGAGCTCAACCCACTACTGGCAACGCTGATGGTATTCCGGTATGATCATTGGGCCTTTTCCACGTCAGATTGCAAGCACTAGACTCGAGTTTCGCTCTCGTTTGAGCTCGTCAGTAGTGTATATCCCTGACTGGACCCGATCGAACTCCGGATCGCCGGCGTGTGAGGTGGGTGTCTAACCACTTGACCACCTGCTCACGCTAGACGCGACCAAATTATCACACTAGAATATCACACCGTCACCCATTGTAGGCTATAATGTAAATATAATGTAGGCTATAAATTGCCCGATCGTTTGTTCCATGGCACAGACCAAGATGAGTTAGGTTTTACATCAACTCACTCATCTTTTTTGTCTTCTGGGAACGTGTGTTTCTTTGCAAAGAGCCTTATGCCTTATGCCATTTTTGTAGACATTAAGGCACATAAATATAGGTCTGTTTGGTTCAGTCATTCCTTTCTGCACAAAATCTCGGTGATTTCCAATTGCCGACGTATAGAACCTGCAGACTGAACCTCCATTTATATCGTCATGGTCCATGGTGGGCATCTTATACAGATATTCTCTACCCCCTAAATAGAGATCAGGGGAAATATAATTAATATCCCTGGGGTTATCTTTTTCCTCTCCCTAATAGTCTTCAACTGGATTCGACCCAGCTGTTTCTTTATTCTAGTTAGAGACAGGTGCCATGCCTGTCAACTACTCAGACACCCGCATCCGCCCCCGTATAATTTATTATTACTAACTGATGCATTTTGTGTGCTCCACCGTGTCCTCCTTCCTTGACTACTATTTGCGGCTTTTATTAGCCAGCTTTCATGTAATCCCTCTGGTAATTGATTACCCGTAAAATGCCATATGCCACAGTGGCAGCACATGTTGGGTATGAGAGCACGTCGTGGATAGACGTCAGTGTGTCTCTCCAGTGCTGACTGGTCACGCTGTTGAACTATACAAGTATTGTAAACTGTGGGAACAGGAACACTGTGGGATAGAAGGAGTTCCTGTAATCATTAGATTCAGTTATGAATTGCGGCAACTGGATGGGGCCGATAGCTAATACCCAAAAGTATCACTGTTATTGATAGAAAGTTATAAATGTGAATCTTCACATGAATGGGATTAGTTGCCGTGGGCTTCTCATCATGTTGATCTTAAGTAACTATGGCATCTGGTGTGTGGGGGAGGGGGGGGGGTCCCTCCGTGGCGAAGTGGTCAAGCCGTCTGCTTCTGTCTGCGAAGGTACTGGGTTCTTTTCCGGGTTGTTTTGTGCAGTTGTCCCGGAGACCTGTGGGTGCATCGCTGGAGCTAGGGAACTCTTGCCTTGTGCCATGGTCTGTGCAGACGGCTTGCATACATACATACATATATATATATATATATATATATATATATATATATATATATATATATATATATATATATATATATATATATAAATGTCCCGAGTGCTGTAAATCGGTTCTGGACTCAACACAACACAACTCAACTCATGATACTCGTAACTGACGTGCCCAGGTCCAGGACAAGAAGTCAACATTGAAGTTCAGCTGCCGACGTGTGGGTGGCACGAGCTCACTACGCCACGGTCAGAACAGGAAGTGTAACCGTTTGTGTCAGATTCTGTGCCAAACAAAAAGTTGGTTTGGACCAATCAAAAATGAAAGCCGGACAGTGGGAAGTATGGGGTGTGCCACAGTTATGGTTTAAAAGTTGTTAATACGGTAGCAGATATGTTGTATTATATTGCAATGACAACATTTAGGCGATATAAATGCGCATGGCAGAAACGGGAAGTCGCTTAAATCGATTAATCATCCCATGGCACTTAATCAGTTAAACTACTCAGCCATGCGGACCCGCCACTGTCTCTCGTTGTGATGAGACCACATTCGTAAATATATTTATTCAATACCTAACCTCTTACCCCTATGGCGTTAAGAACTGTAGCACATGAAACGAAACTACAGTATTCTTTAACCGCAGTTCACTATCAGTCGCTTGTGTTTGTGCTTGTTGTGCTGCATGCTATGTGACAAGCGTGTCTTGTCACTTTGGTGTTACATGAATGATGGTGTCGCCACATGCAGATTGACGTTGTGGTATCCTGACCTGTGTCCTAGTGTACGCATCACCTCTACTTTGGCCGTTATTGTGTCATACTTTTGCTTGCATCGGGCCGATTTGGTGAGAAACCTTCAACAGACTAATTAGGGGAGGGGATGTAACCGTTAAGGCCGAAAGTCCGGTATATCTTTTTTATTGTCTTGTCCATTCTTTCTATGCCGCTTTGATTTAATTAAAGTTTGGATCTAAAGAATTTAAAACAGGAGCACTGTGGGATAGAAGGAGTTCCTGTAATCATTAGATTCAGTTATGAATTGCGGCATCTGGATGGGGCCGACAGCTATACTTAAAAGTATCACTGTATATGATAGAAAGTTATAAACATGTCTTTATTGTGAATGTAATGGTTTAACATTATGGTTGGACATTATGATTCGATAACGCATACAATTGTGAAGTGGACTCCGTATAACTACTTGAAATTCTTTGTCATAAATACTACATGCCTTATTCAGTGCTTTATGGTGGGGTCCAGCTTTATCGAAAAAGTCTGCGAAACGTAAAGCTAATCCTGCGATTGTGATAAAATTATGATAAGGATTTGTCAGAATGTGGGATATACGTGTGTGAATGTATTCATCTTCCTAGCATTGCCAGCACTCTTGTTGGTTTTAGATTTTTGGTTAGAGGTTGTAGGTGTTGACGTGTGTCAGCGCGTGGAAGTGAATTAGAGGTGGTAGATGTCGATGTGTGGATGTGAATTAGATGTGGTAGATGTCGATGTGTGGATGTGAATTAGATGTGGTAGATGTCGGTGTGTGGATGTGAATTAGAGATGGTAAATGTCGGTATGTGAATTAGAGATGGTAAATGTCGGTGTGTGAATGTGAATTAGAGATGGTAAATGTCGGTGTGTGGATGTGAATTAGAGATGGTAAATGTCGGTGTGTGAATGTGAATTAGAGGTGGTAGATGTCGGCGTGTGGATGTGAATTAGAGATGGTAAATGTCGGTGTGTGAATGTGAATTAGAGGTGGTAGATGTCGATGTGTGGATGTGAATTAGAGGTGGTAGATGTCGGTGTGTGAAAGTGAATTAGATGTGGTAGATGTCGATGTGTGGATGTGAATTAGAGGTGGTTGATGTCGATGTGTGGATGTGAATTAGAGGTGGTAGATGTCGATGTGTGGATGTGAATTTGAGATGGTAAATGTCGATGTGTGGATGTGAATTAGAGGTGATATATGTCGATGTGTGGATGTGAATTAGAGGTGGTAGATGTGGATGTGAATTAGAGGTGGTAAATGTTGATGTGTGGATGTGAATTAGAGGTGGTAAATGTCGATGTGTGGATGTAAATTAGAGGTGGTAGATGTCGATGTGTGGATGTGAATTAGAGATGGTAGATGTCGGTGTGTGGATGTGAATTAGAGGTGGTAGATGTCGATGTGTGGATGTGAATTAGAGGGGGTAGATGTCGGTGTGTGGATGTGAATTAGAGGTGATAGATGTCGGTGTGTGGATGTGAATTAGAGGTGGTAGATGTCGATGTGTGGATGTGAATAGGTCAGTACAGCACTCTAAAGTGGAACTGCACCACATGCACGGATCTAGTCAGCTAGGAGAAGACAGTTAAATAGGAGCCGACAATCTCTTGATTTCAGCCGCATGTTTTCTCACAGATAGGTTCAAGGACAGAGAGACGTGTAGCGTCATGGTCGCCACTGTCTGCTGCAAACCGTCACCTGAAGAAGACCAATCTTCCATGAAATGTTACATTCTTCTTATAGACCAATCGGCACTCGTTTGTAAATGGTGCCAGTATCATGCTGACATCTTTTACTTCCCAAGACGTGTCCGGGTAGCCATTTTAGACCGGGTCGTCCTGGGAACCTAGGTCAGTTTTAAACATCCGCCCCGATGCGGATTCGAGCCAGTGACCACCCAGGGCCGGCAAGCAAGCGTCTAGCCACTAGGCTACCCCGGCTCCTAAAGTGTTACATTACTCAAGATCAAGTAGTTTGAGAAGCCCAGTCCTAGTTTCTGCTGAATCCACATCTCTATTATTTTGTGGGAACTGCAGTTCTTAACGTAAACATCAATCCGTGATGGTATTTGCTTGGCATCTAACTGCTGACTGTACATTTTCTATAGTTTCTGCTGAATCTGCACCTCTATTCTTTTGTGGAAACTGCAGTTTTTAACGTTAACTTCAATCCGTGATGGTATTTGCTTGGTATCTAACTGATGATTGTACATTTTTCATAAACCAGCTGGCGTACACGAGCACGCGACATTGGTCGTTAATTGTATTTATAATCTGATAACATAGACGCGGCACTACTTGAGGCCTGTCCTCGTTTGCTAACACAAGGTGTATGCTGTGCCCCAAACCCTGTATACTAGAAGTCACGTGATCACCTATTGAGGGCGATGGCAGAATGTAGATATCAGATGTGCTAATTTTAGTCTTTTTTATCACGTTCTTGTATCTGCAGTGATCACAGAATAACAATTAATGCGTTAATGTTACCAGAAGTGGGTGTCATAGACCCAGAAGCGCTTACCATAAAGCTAGAGGAAACCCACAATGAGATCGATAAATCTATCAAGGCTCTATACTACGACACAAACACAAACTCTTCATAGTCAGGACGGCGCATGTATCTCAAGGTTGACAATTTTAAATCCTCGTGTACTTAAGGTCGAATGTGTGAACCCCAGGTCAAGGGCCTTGTGGGGATAGATACTAGTAAAGATAGCTAGTCACCCACATAAATAAGTTGATAACAGATTCCGTTGTCTTCTTACCCACAGCATTCACCATGTACAGATTGTCATACTGGTTTGATGACCTGATGCGTTCCCCATTTTCTTGAATAAAATATTGTTTATTCAGACTGAATATAATTACGAGAGTTCCCTTCTTATCAGTTCTCCATTTCAGATTAGTTATATGCTCAAAAACTTATTATTTGGAAGATAATGTGGTAATTTTGCCTTGCCTTTCATAGTCTCATGGGAGTTTTGTGACCCTTGGCAGCATATACCAGCAGTCAAACAAATAAATGAGCAAAGGCCCGCGGAGTTCAAACATCAATTGTAAGAATGTGAAATAGAACATATGCACAATTCAGTTCAGTTCAGTTCAGTCGCGGTTCCAACATCACAGCAACGGGTCGTCCCCAGTATGCCCCGTTCCTGTGCCAGTGAATGTCATATAAAATGTTCCTCACTGCCCCATGTGAAAAGTGGAAAAGACAGGAGTCTCGACAAACAACAGCTTGTTCAGGCACACTGTGCATAATGCCGTCACCAGAATGTCACCACATAAGTTCTCCACGAAACATACCGTTCATCCTTGATGCACAATTATTTAGCCCAAGTAGATCAGGGAGATTAGTTCCGTTCCTCGCTGCCTATTTTACTCAGAAAGTGAAGAAAACAACTGGTACCCATTTGTATAGGCTAGATGGACCCAGAAACTGAAGTATGCGGGTGTGTGTGTGTGTGTGTGTGTGTGAGAGAGAGAGAGAGAGAGAGAGAGAGAGAGAGAGAGAGAGAGAGAGAGAGCATGCGCATGCATGAGTGCATTCGTTTTTTTGTGGTCCAACCACTGTCGGAGAATGGAAGGCCAACCACCGTGTCGGTGAGAGAAGTGCACAAACAACTAGACTATGATGATGGTCTTCTGCGAGACTTGAATCATTTACTTTAGGTTCCACACAAAAATTCCTTTATATATATATATATATATATATATATATATATATATATATATATATATATATATATATATATATATATATATATAATAGTCACAATCTCTTTTGCAACAGAATGAGATTGGTCGTTGTCTAGATCCTGATGCTCCTTCTATATCACTGCAGAGTGTAAGCTGGGTTATCCCCATGTCCCACAACACAAGTCATTACTGTTGTACACATCTATTAGTCACTGAGCAAGATTGTGTTTGTGCACAGAATATCCATTTAATGATGAATGACCACGGAAACAGGCAACATATATAAATCCAGTAACAGTAATTCCAGAATATATCCTCATCACAACCTAACACTCCAGTAACACTACCTTCTCCAGGCCTTCTTAATCTCATCCACCACGACCGTTAACCAGCCACTCTCCCCGGCCCGACCTCACTCGATCCAACCCACTCTGGGTCTAGGCCTCAGCTCCCTATCCAGTCCCCTGACTCCACACAACACTACTCCCCAGCCCAAGCTGTCTGCCTCACAACCCCACTAGCGGGCTGACGCCTCCTCGACTCTCCCCCCCCCCTCTTAAACTCACTACCTCCAACCTTCCCCGTCTGTCTTCTTATTTGCCCTTTCCGGGGACCTACCACCCAGCCTCATTTTACCTCCGTCTATTATTTCTCAGGGCCGGTTAGCTTGTTTATATAGTACCACTTTCGGTTAAGTCCACGCCCAATGTTAATGAACCCAGGCATGTTACACTACCCCCTCAAAAGAAAACATCGTTTTGAAATTATGTGAGAGTAATGCTTCTCAAACAAAACAAAGATAATGATCCAGTAACATTGCCTGAGTAGCCGTAAGTATGACTCCATCTTACTCCAGTTACCACACTAAATAATACATCAAGTAGTCATAGTAACCTCCCATATTCCCCACACATCAACATATCCAACTTTCCATCTTGTGTACCAATGCGTGAGCTAATACATCGCATAATAATAAACATATCATAGAAAACATTATATTTGTGTACCCGCAGGTCTATTAATATCTTCAAGAACACATAAACTATGTAACTTTGCTAATAATTGTCCAGTAAACTAATAATCGTCCATGAATACATGTCGAGGCGCTGCATTGCCTTTGTCTTCCATCACCCAATATATTGTATTAATAACAAACCATAATAACACACGCCAGATAAGATATAGAACCACATGTTAATTGTTTATGTGGCCTCATGCCCTTGGTAATTCCTTGGCAGCAGGTCTGCCATGGTGTTGTCTTCGCCCCGTATGGGCATCGGCAGAAATGCGTATTCCTGCAACAATATGCTCCAGCTATGAACCCGTGCGTTCTTCATCGCTGCCGTATGGATGATTGTAAGCGGTCTGTGGTCAGTTTGTAGAATGAATTGTTTGCCCAACAAATACCTGGAGAGTTTGTGTACCGACCATACAATCGCCAGGGCCTCACGTTCTAGCGTTGAGTAATATTCCTCTCGTGGCGTGGGTTTTCTGCTGACGTATAGTACTGGATGCATGAGGTGGTTCTTTTCTTGCATCAAACATCCTCCGATTCCTGTCGATGATGCGTCTACCCGGAGGATAAATTGTCGATCCAGATTAGGGAGTATTAAAATGGGATAACTGGAAAATACCTGCTTAATCTTTCTAAGTGCATCATCACACTGCTGCGTCCATACAACTTTGTGAGGTTTTGCCCTTTTTAGTCAACTCGGACAACACTGACGTGATGGCAGAAAGGTTTTTAATAAACTTTTTATAGAAGTTTTCTAACCCTAGTAAGCTCCTAACTTGCCACTCCACACACCAGGTGCCATTTGGCCAAGACCAATATATGAGCCTTTTGTCATATCCCCAATATAGCCGCACTGACGTATTTACCTTTTTTGTACAGCAATATATAACAATGAATTTACAATGGTGATTGTGGAAATGCAAATGCAGTACAATCTTGAAGTAAACAGTAAATATGAAACATGTCTGAAATTTAAAAAAAAAAATAATAATAAAATAATAATGGTAACAAACATCCCTAAAAGGGAGTGCATGCAAGCAGAATTAGGGTAAAGATGAAAGGCTGGATTGGATGTGTTGTGAAAGCGATGCGACAGACTAGGACGAAACGGTCGGGAGCCACATGTTCAGATTGTGAAGATAGACGCACAGACCGAGGATCTTGTTGAACTTAATCTTCTGTAATGCTACAATAATCATCCAGGTATTCATTACCGTCCTGAATATGATCAACGATCAGATTTACTGTAGCATGTTTCTTCTCATTTGCCTTGTATCTGAAACTATGACATGTGCCAACCGGGCTGTTTACCTTGTGACCTATAACACATAGTCATATGAGTTGAGTTGAGCTAAGGACCGACATCACTGCACTCAGGACATTCCCATACGCGCTCCGTCTCCTCGTTCAACAGCCAGCGAAGAGCCATACTACTAATTGTTCCCACCGCTATCTGATTTAAAGTTCTCCTGGTCTTCCCTCTCAGTTTTGAGATTCTTCCAGAACCCCTGCTGATCCCTCATATACAAACACGTTAATCGCGTGTCCTTTACCAGACGTTGCAGCCAACTCTAGCTATTATTGATCTGTTTGTGATCTATTTTTATGGGCAGTTTTACGTTCAGTAGCTTTGCCATTGCTTTTGAATTTCCATCGCTCATACCAATAAAATCAACGCAGAGTGATCTGCCCTCCAAATCTCCTGCGTCTGATTTGTAACCATCGACCTGGTATATCGGGAATTGTGAATCTGCGTGCACTGATCCCTTAGCCAATGATGTCGATTTACAAGTAGAGTAGCATAAATAAGCAATAAATAACCCCCACCTCTCTCTCTCTCTCTCTCTCTCTCTCTCTCTCTCTCTCTCTCTCTCTCTCTGTCCCTGTCCCTCTCTCTGTCCCTGTCTCTCACCCTCTTTCCCTCCCTGTCTCTCTCACCCTTTCTCTCTCTCTCTCTCACCCTCTCTCTCTCACTGTCTCTCTCACCCTCTTTCCCTCCCTCTCTCTCTCACCCTCTCTCTCTCTCTCTCTCTCTCTCTCTCTCTCTCTCTCTCTCTCTCTCTCTCTCTCTCTCTCTCTCTCTCTCTCTCTCTCGGAATAATCTTTGGCAACACAGATCGTCATCAAGTATTTGATCCCGGACGCTGATCGTCAAACTTCCTGATTTCTCTAATCTAGATTTTCTCTTGCGATGCTAATAGTCCGATCAAAGATAAAGCTGGCTTCTGTGAACGTCCTTAATATACCAAAGTTTTGCTGCTTTGCTCGTTTTTTTTTTTTTTTATGGCTTCTGTGTAGAGATTCTGGACAAACCCTCATTCCATATACAGCCACATAATCTGTGGTTTCATTCAACGGTTACAGCGTTAGAGCAGATTTGTAACAGATGCATGTATGGCCACCATACAACGGTGGTATTCAGTTGAAACTGTGCAAGTGTTATTGATCTTATGTTGTATGTAGTTCTTTGGGCATGTCAGGAGAAGGGGAAACCTGGGGTAAGTCGTCACCACGGGCAAGCTGGAGATGAGGAGAGACTCGGGGTGTCCAAGACAGAAGATGCTAGACAATTTGACATCATGCTTAGACACTTAAGAGGAACATCAGTAGAGGGCTGTGTACAGACGTGATCACCAACCCCACACGGCATGGACTAATTTTTTTACACTATTTTGACTTAAGCATCAAGTTGTGAGGATACATTTGAAATGAGTTTCCGAGTGTGTATTAAACATGGTGGCGTTCATCGCCTGATATATTCCAGCAATCCACCATGGCCTCTTGCTCTGTTGTGTCTAAGTTCTAGAGTTATCTTTAGCACAGGTGTCTTGTAATCTTTGTATATGACTGAACCATCAAACTTCCCGGGAAGGTTAACCCGGTCAACAAATGCCCGCAGAAGTCGGATGTGTCGGCCTAACGGCGCAAGAACGCAGCTCTGCTGTAAACAGGCACAACGCAATCACATCCGGAAAAAAAAAACTCCGGATGAACGAAGAAGAAGAAGAAGAACCATCAAACTTGCTGTTTCTGGTGTTGGTCCCCACTTTATTCATATGGTTGGTTCTGATCTTTTACAATTATAATTTGTCATAGGCATTTCTATTCCGCCGTTTCAGTTGTTCTTATCTGCTTTGTTGATAGTGTACACCCACGTTTGATATTCATAAAATAATGTTGGTGGGTTGTGTTGCGCGGTGCTCCTTGTGTCAATATAACGTGCTTGTTTTGTTGTATTGTATGTGTCCGTCCAATAATGTAATAGCTGTGTTGATTGCGTCCGTCCAATATTGTGATGGCTGTGTTGCTTGTGTCCGTCCAATAATGTGATGGCTATGTTGATTGCGTCGTCCAATAATGTGATAGCATAATGTGATAGCTGTGTTCTCAAAGTCCAGTGTGGCTGAAGGGAAGGTAAGACGCCCAGTTTCATCAATCCCCAACATACCGAGTCTAGGGTTCGAAATCAGCTGCGAGCGATTTGGAAACAGACAGCTTTGCGTTGATTTCTATTATATGAGGTGTCGGCAGTTCAAACAGCAATAGCAAAACCACTTAACTAAAATTGCCTAGTAAATCGCTGTGTGGGTTCCAGTAGAAGTACTTTAAAACTCTAGCCTGGAGAAGGGCTTTTCTGCCTTTACCTTCAAGTTCTCTCAAGGCAGCCTTGAAGATTCAGATAATTTTACCATGTTGAACAAATATCCCAACAGAGATCAAATTGCCTAGTAAATCAAAAACAGCAACAACAACAAAATTGCTTGGGTTCATTGCAACACCATGTAAAGAACAATCAACAAACTTGTATTCTCACAGACAAAACAACAGCAGTGGTCACTACCATAACTAACATTCTAGGCTTGAGTTTTGGGGGGCGGGAAGAGAGTGAATGTTTCCACTGTCGCTGCTGGCAGACAGTAAACAAGTTTGTGTGTGTTAACCCCCCCACACGTGCGTGCGAACATTTAGCCCGCCGGGAACGGTGGCCTTCACCTAGTTTAGCCCTGGTTTGAGATCATCATAACAATCTGTAATAACAGTGAGCATACGATTCTGCTTTCCCTTGTTATTTGCGAGCACTCACAGTTCTCAGGACCCTGCACTGCACAATCTGAGATTTCGTGCAGAGGAGGTTCCTTTAGCAATCATCATACCATGGGCGGTGTTGAGCAGCTTAGAGGAACCCATCCCTCCATAACTATCTGTTTTCTGAGTTCGTGATAAATTTGCCCGTGCAAATCTGCTACAAGGTGTTTTTTTTTTTTCTTCCCCCGCATATCCTTTACAGGTCGGCTTCGTGGCTAAAGGCTTGCGAACGCGGTTCGTGGGCCGGGTACCAAGCGTTCGAAGCTCAGCTGAGACCGATTTGTGCAGCAGACCGTGTCGCGTTGTGTTATAACATGCTGGTATGGGAGCCGGTCGTTCAGAAAGCAATGGCAAACTACTTAACGTAACACTTGTCTAGTACATCAACAGCAGCTGAAAAATGCTGGTGTTTACTGCAACGTCCCGTAAGGGATACGCAACATTAAAAAAAAAAATCCTTTACAGGACAACATCAGCATCTTTCAGCTGATTGTTGATTTCTTGGCAAGATTACGCTCAGTAATTTGCCATTGCTTTCTGGGCGGCCGGCTCACATACCCCGTAAGTCACCGACACGGCGAGAACCACTACCATTTCTCGCGCAAGTTACGTTCCTCACGTGGATATACGGGATTACGGAGAAAGTCGCTAACACCTAGGCCAGGGAGGTCGGCGCTACGAGGTTGACATATCAAAATTTCGATTTGAATCCAACCGTTCATCATTAGAAGAGAGCCAGGACAAGGCCAATTTTTACCCTGTAAAATACAAAAAGGAAAAACTCCTGCCTATTTAGAAGTTCATGTTTGGGAGTAAATATTGAGTTATGAGTGTCAACAGTGATTTGAAGCTACTTGGTTCATATCTGAATATATGAAAATGTCGCCACCTGTCAACATACAAATGACCATAATTAACTTGTGGAAATACTGGAATGGATTAACTCTTTCGGTCTCAAAAGCTGACAGCCAACTAAACAAATGTTGCTTGTCAATTTCAGGACGTTGCGGTTGACCCAAACTCCGGGTTGATTTTCTAGTCACGTTTACTTTCAGTAGTTTGCCAGTGGTGTCTGGACGGAATGTATAAGTCCAACTGTTTAATATAGGGATTGAACCCCTACCCTGCCATCAGCACACCGACAGTTCAAGCTTATTAAGACTCCCGCGTCGCTGACTGCCACAGCAAACTAGGGGAGGCAGTAAGCATATCAAATAAACAAAACAGTATTATTTTTGCAAGAGCCACGTACACACTAAGCAAATCGCTCATATGTTACCGGGACTCAAATGAGGAAGTCAAGGATAAGTAATTCTGTAAACCCCCTATACATGTCATAAAAGGAGAAATATGTATGCGGAAAGCTTAAACAACTACACCAGAAATAATATAAGCAGCATCAATAACATTAAAATATCACATGACTGAGGGGACTGGAGAGTCATGACTGCCAGTGTTTGCTCTTTACCAACACCTGATGAAGAAATTGGGGGAGGGGGGGGGGTCTTGGGATGAGGAGGAATAAGAACTATCATCAAACTCTTGAATAGACTGACTGGAACCATTATTTACAAATATGTTTGTGTGAGAACTGTCTTCATTGTGAACTGTAGTGTTTTCATTCTTGTCCTCCCACAGTCTACATGAAGAATGTGCACAGGAAAACTGACCATGTTATTCTCCTGTATGCCCCTGAGTACCACACAATCATCCAGTCACGTAAGTATGCTTACAAGAAAGTGGTTGATACATCCAGTGCTCATCTACCAAACTAAATTGTTGTTAGAATGTTCTTCTTTCTTTGCCTAGTAAGTTTAATCAGTATCTTATAGTATAGTGGTGTACAGTAAATCTCTTTCTTAATAACATTATTATTATTGTATTATTATGTCGATAAGCATGGGTAGTCATGTTTCGCCATCTCACGTGATAACCAGAGTTGTGGATCAACTCTGTGTTCTTGTCTAGTCCATGCCATGTGGTTAAGCCATCCAGATATTTACTTATCTGCCTTCCCCTTGTTCTTTTCTCTTCAATCTTGCCATTTGTAACCAAGTTCTGTAGCTTATTTTTTCTCATAATGTGTCTAAAAAAACTTGACTGTCTGCATCTAATTTCTCCAGTCAGTTTACAGTTTTCATTTGCTTCTTGTTAGACTTGCTCATTGGTTGTTCTCTCTGTCTATGGTATTCTTTTTATTTTCCTCACAAACCACATTTCCACTACCATCAGATGTTTTTCGGCTTGTCTGATCATTGTTTACGTTTTACATCCATACAAAAATACTTCATATTAACAGTTTGATACATATCAGGCTATCTAAAGCTGCTCCTGTCAGCAATGAAACACAGTAAGCTTGCCTGGTTTCACTCTGTAAGCACAGTAACTTCTTGTAGAAAGCTATCCCAGGCAACAGATGTACAAGCTGTCTTCACTGTCCTGTGTCCCTCTTTATATGTGTCTTCACTGTCCTGTGCCTCTCTTTATACAACGTGTCTTTACTGTCCTGTGCCTCTCTTTGTACAAGGTGTCTTCACTGTCCTGTGCCTCTCTTTATATGTGTCTTCACTGTCCTGTGCCCCTCTTTATACAACGTGTCTTTACTGTCCTGTGCCTCTCTTTGTACAAGGTGTCTTCACTGTCATGTGCCTCTCTTTATACGTGTCTTCACTGTGACCCCATTGATGGGATTATGTGGTGGATAAATGTTTGTTGGAAACTGTTAAACGCATTGTTTGTCAGTTCATTGTTGAATCCTTAGTAGTTCTTGTTACTCTTCTAGATGTGTTGTTGTTGTTGTTGTTATTGTTTGTTTGGTTGTTGTTTTTTTTTTTGGGGGGGGGGGGGGGGGCAGTATTTAACAGTATCATGTGATTATATTTTAGGAACGCTTTCCTGCTGGCCCAGGTTATCTGTTCAATTCCCATCAAGGTGGATTAGTTTCATTGACCAGGGCTTCAGGTTGGCCCAGTCCTAATTGGGTATGTGGACATTTCCTGGGAAGTAAAAGCGACCAGCGTGACATTGACCACATCACAAATCAAGTGCAGATTGACCTGTACAAATCAGGGACTAGCACCCTATACCCAGAACGCCTAAAATAAAGTTCATATTTGACATGTCTTATCAAGCAAAAACAGTAATAATACAGTTTATTGGGATCAAACGACTATAAAATATTATATATGGTTGACTGACTCTAAGCTGTATGGAGTTAAAGAGGAATCTGAAAAACAGTTCATCATGAGAACTCGCCTGATGGTATAACCATCAACAACACTGGTCATAGGAAGAGGACTTTGGGCTATATTATGAATACAGAATATCATGTACATACACATAAACCATGGGGTCGACCCAGCCTCGTGAAAATGGATAAGAAGGTGAAAATTGTTTGGTAAAGAAAGGTGATGAGGAAGGGAAGTGCACACCTCACCTCAGTTGCTGTGACTTAGAATATGTGATAGCATAACACTTTACACCCCAACATTTGTATCTGCTAAGAGACTATCTTTTTGTTTGCCTTTAACACACATTCGTGCAAATATATTCCTACAAGTACATGCACTCATGTCTGCACATTCGTAACCCGTAATACATGATCATAAATAAACAGTGAAAATCCATTGATTATTTTGTTTACAACAGATTTCATTGCCATGTTGACATTTAAGTGCTGACAATGTTCTGTTATGTGCTCCATTGTTGTTTTTACTGTTGCTTGCAGCCATGGTCATGACTGACGTCAGTGTGGTTACCGACCTTCTGCAGGAGGAGGAGAAGAGAATCAAGGGCTTCCTGGAGCAGCTGGGACAGAAACTGAAGAGTGCCGGAGTGAGTTCATTTGTATAGTTATGTAGTTATAAACTGTCATTTAAAACTGTCATTTACTGCCAATATAGTACCTTGCGGTGTATGGCAGAGGGGTCTTTGAGCCTGAGGAATTAAGGCCACCTGGCTAGTGCAGTCGCCGCGAACTGTGCAGGTTAGGCTTTTCTTTTTGCCCCCTACAGAAAAAAAATCCCACACCTTACCGGGGGGGGGTCGAACCAGGGTCTCCCGAAGGAGAATCTGGCATTCTAGCCACTCGGCCAGCCGCTCCTCAGTTATGTAGTGAGAGGTGCTTAATTGAATCATTATATCTTGAATAACAAGCCCCCGGAAAGATTAACCCGGTCAACAAATGCCCGCAGAAGTTGGATGTGTCGGCCTAACGGCACAAGAGCGCAGCTCTGCTGTAAACAGGCACAACGCAATCACGTCCGGGGAAAAAAAACTCCCGATGAACGCAGAAGAAGAAGAAGAAGAATAACAAGCAGCCGTCATAGTAGCCATGACACATCAAACTAGTTTGAGGTGCAAAATGGAGTGAGACAGGACTGCATTATTTCCCCAAACCAATTTATCTATGTAGAAAATGTAATGAGAAACATCAAACACGATGAGACCAGGAACAATTTTGATCTATTCATTACTGGTGCATATCCAATTCCACAACTCATATGCAGATGCTTCAGACATCCACTGGAGTATTTCTATGATATTAGAGGAGTTATCCAGTCTGTCAAGAGACACAGCAAAAATCAAACTTTTTTAAAAACTTTTAAAAAGAATAATGTCTGTGAACAAAATTATGAATCAAACAAACAAAAAATCACATTCAACAATGTTGAGTTGAGTCAAGAACTGAAATTACTGCACACGGGGCATTCCCATAAGTGCTCAGTCATCTTCAACAACTAACGGAGAGTTCCAATACTAATGGTGCCCATTGTAATCTGATTATATGTCTGTCTTGCTTTACCTCTGAGTGACAACTCTCTACCAGATCCTCTGATTACCCCCCGCTGCCACATTCTCTCTTGACCAGCTATCAGTTCTGCTGCATTATTCATACACTACCAGAGGGCCTCATCACATCTGCTTACACATCAAATCATCCCTCAATGATGCAGTACCAGCCAAACTGTCTGCTTGTTTATTTCTAATGACACCAGAGTATCCTGGAGAAAAGATCCAGCGAATGCTCACAACCTGCGGCACCTGAATCGATGCATACCATTCAGCATGAAGCACACCAGTCCTAACCTTTGTCAACAAGCTTTGTGAATCAGTCACAATCACAACATGTGTATAGTTTGTTCCCCAACCAATGGAAAGCTGCAGTAACTGCCTCCACCTCCATTCTCAGAGGATGTGGTGCCAAATGCCAAGCTCTCCTTTACTAAACATTTTCAACAATGAAGAAATTTAAAATATAAAGTTTTGAAAATCTTGCCTTCGGATTCAACAGTACTACGAAGTGTTCAGATGAAGTCGAGCATGGACTGGCTATATCAGTGCAGAGGTTAAACCCGAAACAACCAAATAAATCAATTTGATTATTGCTTGCTGGAATTTAGGCAGCCTGGTGTGCCTTGCCAGTGAGAAGACCTGATCGTTCTGGTCCACATCGATTGACGGACGTCAGTCGTGGCAATCGGGCAAATCTTGAGCTACAGCCTACGATGGGTGACGTGGTATTCTGTTATGATAATTTGGCCGTGTCCAGTGTGTGCCGCGTGGTTACACACCCGCTTCACATGCCAGTGATCCGGAGTTTGTTTCCGGATCCGGTCACGGATATGCACTACTGACAAGCTCAAACAAGAGCGAAACTCGAGTCTAGTGCTTCCACATTGATGTGGATAGGCCTTAGGTTCATACCAGAATACAATCAGCGTTGCCAGCAGTGGGTTGTGTTCAATATTTAAATCTCAAATCCCGAAACAACCAAATAAAACAAAAACAATCAACTTACACTGTTACAACTACATACAAATATACCCGTTGGACTGTGCAGTTGAATGAACCCAATGCTGGCAGTGTGTGTTAACCAGAAAACCTCAGGAAAAGAGCTCACTCATTCCAGGGAATGCTGAGTCTCTTAACTTAGAATTACCACACTTCTGTGTGGTGGGGGTTCCCCTTTGATTGAGCGGAGGCCCTAAAGGAATTTCTCATATTCTTCAATTTTTTTTTATGGAGGATGGGCTTAGTTTGGCAATTTTGAATATTTTTCCCCGGGGAAGGTTAACCCGGTCAACAAATGCCCGCAGAAGTCGGATGTGTCGGCCTAACGGCGCAAGAACGCAGCTCTGCTGTAAACAGGCACAACGCAATCACATCCGAAAAAAAAACTCCGGATGAACGAAGAAGAAGAAGAAGAAGAATATTTTTCCATAGTTCTGGAGATTTCACAAGTAAAAACATTTGATGATTTACTAAATGATATGAAAAAGGATCAGTTTATTAACTAGACTATAGTTATGTACTAACATCCACCACACATCTCTTTTCTAAACTATAGTTATGTACTAACGTCCACCACACATCTCTTTTCTAAACTATAGTTATGTACTAACATCCACCACACATCTCTTTTCTAAACTATAGTTATGTACTAACATCCAGCACTCATCTCTTTTCTAAACTATAGTTATGTACTAACAACCACCACTCATCTCTTTTCTAAACTATAGTTATGTACTAACATCTAGCACTCATCTCTTTTCTAAACTATAGTTATGTACTAACATCCAGCACTCATCTCTTTTCTAAACTATAGTTATGTACTAACATCCACCACTCATCTCTGTTCTAAACTATAGTTATGTACTAACATCCACCACTCATCTCTGTTCTAAACTATAGTTATGTACTAACATCCACCACTCATCTCTTTTCTAAACTATAGTTATGTACTAACATCCACCACTCATCTCTTTTCTAAACTATAGTTATGTACTAACATCCACCACTCATCTCTGTTCTAAACTATAGTTATGTACTAACATCCACCACTCATCTCTGTTCTAAACTATAGTTATGTACTAACATCCACCACTCATCTCTGTTCTAAACTATAGTTATGTACTAACATCCACCACTTATCTCTGTTCTAAACTATAGTTATGTACTAACATCCACCACTCATCTCTGTTCTAAACTATAGTTATGTACTAACATCCACCACTCATCTCTGTTCTAAACTATAGTTATGTACTAACATCCAGCACTCATCTCTTTTCTAAACTATAGTTATGTACTAACATCCAGCACTCATCTCTTTTCTAAACTATAGTTATGTACTAACATCCACCACTCATCTCTTTTCTAAACTATAGTTATGTACTAACATCCAGCACTCATCTCTGTTCTAAACTATAGTTATGTACTAACATCCAGCACTCATCTCTGTTCTAAACTATAGTTATGTACTAACATCCAGCACACATCTCTGTTCTAAACTATAGTTATGTACTAACATCCAGCACTCATCTCTGTTCTAAACTATAGTTATGTACTAACATCCACCACTCATCTCTGTTCTAAACTATAGTTATGTACTAACATCCAGCACTCATCTCTGTTTTAAACTATAGTTATGTACTAACATCCAGCACTCATCTCTGTTCTAGACTATAGTTATGTACTAACATCCAGCACTCATCTCTTTTCTAAACTATAGTTATGTACTAACATCCAGCACTCATTTCTGTTCTAAACTATAGTTATGTACTAACATCCAGCACTCATCTCTGTTCTAAACTATAGTTATGTACTAACATCCAGCACTCATCTCTATTCTAAACTATAGTTATGTACTAACATCCAGCACTCATCTCTTTTCTAAACTATAGTTATGTACTAACATCCACCACTCATCTCTTTTCTAAACTATAGTTATGTACTAACATCCACCACACATCTCTATTCTAAACTATAGTTATGTACTAACATCCAGCACTCATCTCTTTTCTAAACTATAGTTATGTACTAACATCCAGCACTCATCTCTTTTCTAAACTATAGTTATGTACTAACATCCAGCACTCATCTCTTTTCTAAACTATAGTTATGTACTAACATCCACCACTCATCTCTTTTCTAAACTATAGTTATGTACTAACATCCACCACACATCTCTTTTCCCACTGATGTCAACAAAACTCTGTAGCAGATGCTGCCCAGGTGTGTGTGTGCAGTGTTGGACCTTCATGTACACCAGGTCACTGCATAATGAGGCGGGGTTGCCGGTTACCTTTCCTCATCATCTTTCTATCCTAGACAGTTACAGAAAGTCATGAACATTTTCTGCTGGGTTGACCCCAGATCCATACTGGTTCAAAAAAAAAGTACGCTAACTACTGCGCCACAATGGGTGACTTAACCCAAAACTTATTTACTTTACAGTATAATTAAAATGCAAATTTGAGTTTATGAATTTGACTGATTCTTCTGACAGATTGGAGGCAAAGTGAAAAGTGTAGGGGGCACACCTGGAGAGGTCATTTGCAAGGTGGCAAATGATGAAACCGCTCATTTGATAGTGCTTGGATCTCGTGGTATGGGCACCATTCGTCGCACTCTTTTGGGCAGTGTCAGCGACTACGTGATGCACCACGCCCATGTTCCAGTGCTGGTGTGTAAGCACCCAGACACCCACAAACACTGAGGCAAAATGTCACTTGTGGCTGGACTTCAACATCTGAAACTGAAGCTTCAAATCGCAATGGATGTTTTGGAACCCAACGCAAGCATATTTTTGTAATTATTCATAAAGAAAGCAATGAAATAGTATTGTCTCTTATATCTTATCTATTCCTGAGTGAAGACAACAATATCTGATTTATTGTGGCCACTGGCTGTTATTTCTTTGGTTCAGAAATCAGTATTATTTAGCAAGAGAAACACGGAATATTGCATCAAATGTTGCCTAAATCAGACACATATTGTACGGTGACCGAAACACAACAATGCTGTTATAATAACCTTGAAAGATATACTGGTTATCTTTGAATGTAACAAAATGCTGGTTTAATCAGTTATATGGCAATCTTATAACAATCTTGAGAAAATGACTGGTGCAAATAATGTTATCTTTGAATATAACAAATTGGAAGCCAAATACAAAACCTGGTTTATATGAAATCATGCAATCTCTCTATATTTATAGAAAAATTGTTAAAGCTGTTAGCCCTGACATCGTGATAACTTATTGTCTATGGTTTTTATGGCCATTGTTTGAATAATACATTGTGTTTAAAATAAGCACTTTCATCTTGCAATATTTAAGTCTGTTTCTTTACTTTGTGCAGTAAATAGTCATATGCAGTTACTGCATCACATCTGTTGTTGTTGAATTCTGATATATGCTGTTCTGAAGTTGTATACTGACTGTTTTGAAAAATATATAAAGTCACAGTGAAATGTTATAAAGTACCATAGACCTAATATGCGTATGACATATGATTGTCATAAATCATTTAGCAAGTATATAATTGGTAGAGGGATGTACTTTTAGTTTTGTTGTAATATCTATTTCTTATAATTGTGGTGCTTTTTGTTGTGAGCTCCTATTTATTTATTTATTTGCACTGGTCATTGAAGTTATTTTTATGTTAATAACACATGCAATTGGGCAACTCTGTGTTTTCCATTACCAGAAAATGCTGTAAAAAAGCTTCCATAGAAGAGCAGGTTTTTCTCCTGTTGCGTAGGTTTGTGAAAGTAAAGTCATGGCCGACTTAGTTCTAAGCTTCATTATTCTACAATATATTCACATATTGAGAGAAAACATAATAAAACTGGTTAAATTAATTATAAAGGAAGTCTAGAAACTGCATTTCCAAGCCTGCATTAGAGATAACTACAAACAAATCTTTAAAAGTGAAGGTGCTTTGGTAGCATAGTTGCAAGAAGGTTGCCCGTTAACCTGATGGTCATGTGTTCAAATCTGCATCAAGGCAAATTTTTTTCATTTTCCTGTTTACTAAATTATTTAATAAAAAATAACATTGTATGTGAGGTTTGTATGCTCGAGAACATTACAGCAATAACTTTAATTGCCATGTTTTCCCCAGCAATTTGTTGCAGTGAGTTAATAAGTTAAAAGAGACATAACCTTAGTGGTTAATAGTTTATTGCTATAGTCATAGAAGATATCTGCCGTATTATTTTCTATTTTTTTTTTGTTACACCATGTTTAAAATGTAGCTAATGTTTGCTTGTGATTATGGAGCTTGGAGTCACTCCAATTGCTGCCTTGTATGCTCTATAAGCTGTTGAATATGTCCACCTTGTCTTTTGGTTGAAAGTATTTGCACAGATAAGAGATAAGTATATTTTTTATATCCTGCACACCTGTCGTGTCCTCCTTTAAAGTGTCGTCCCTGGAGTGAAGAGAGTCGACACCCACATTATAATATTTTTTTCCTCTCAATATTCTGGAGAATCCACCAGCTTCCGTCCAACACACTCCATCAGCCTATGGACACCTTTTCCTATCACTCTCTCACTGTCGTACTATGCCCCCCTTCTCATACTTCCCCAACGCAACATACTCAACAACTATTGCTTCTAAAAATTAATAAAGACTAATTTATTAAAAGAAAAGTGTAACGTATATGAGACGTGTATGCGAAGAAAAAAGTGTGTCGTGTATTATAACATAAATGTGTATGTCAGCCTTCAAAGTTCAGGATCATAGTGTACACATCATGGCAAGGATCACACGACATCATTCGAGTCAGTACGAAAAACCTCACCGAAGTCGTATCCTTCTCTCCAGACATGTCCTCCTCCAGGAACTCTGATGACCATGAGATCTGAATCCCATGTAAATATATAATCCGTGGAAAAAAACTGTTATTGTTCCTAACACAACTGTTCCTAACAGTTTATAGAAACTCCGGCTTCATAATTCCGGCGCGGTGAAAACAAACATGGAACACTGTCCTATGAACAAGACTTTTTGTCTCTTGATAAATGTTCACTAGTTCTCACTATTAAACAGTTATTGTATCTAGAATAAAATGGCTTGCTTTATTCACTAGATATAGTCTGAAAGTTCTGATTTCCTTGATACGTGGCACAACTACACTTCAATGTTTGGTTTCATCTAATGTGAACATCAGTTCCTACTGATCTAGTTCCACGTGGGCTGAACCTCCATCACTTCAGGTGTGTTAACGATTGGTATTCACTCATGTAGGATACATATACCATTAGACTCCACCGAGCAATGTGTCTTAACTTCTTCCGTTGCGAAAGTTGCTGGCCCATCTCTCCACATCATACTTTATCCGGGATCGGATTTTTTAGTTGTTCCGGGTTCTTCATTCCAACCAGAGGAACCTGTAAAATAAATCATACAACTGGTGATAGCCTCCCCTTCACTGATCTCTATTAGATGATCGTGGGCATCGGCCTCGCTCAGAAAATATAATGTACCCATCAGGGACAGATGAACTGACCACATAGGTTATCATCAGGCCAAGACAAAAAAAATCAGCAAACAGAATGCGGAACCCCGCCCACCAGGGACACCTACGGGAAGATCCCAATTATCCTTCATTACTCAATTCTCAACTAGTAAAGCTTATAAACACTTCACTAATCTATTCTTAACTAGCAGAGTTAATATCACTATTCTTACTCTAACTAGTTTCCACTAACAGTGCTAATCATCACACTATAGTTTAACAAGGCCACAGTCTATATTAATTAGAACTAATAGACTATATTGACTACCTTATGTAAAAACCGCCTCATTCCCGGGATGGCTACTACACTTTGCCATAACGGCACATGCTAGTTAAGGTTAAATTAATCTAACACTGTAGAGCTCTCCCACAAACACGTCTATCATAATCCACGGTTCTTGGTCAACTCCCCCCTAGTTGATCCCAACTCGGGTTTATATGGCAAACTCCTAAAATTGGTCACGTGATATGGGTGACGTCCTGCAGGTGTTATTTGCGCATATCATCCATTGTCAGGAAACTATTTTCCTGGCTTAAGTCCTGTCAAAGTTGTCAGTAATAGTTTAGATTCTCAAAACAAGCCAGCGAGTTGCTGTCGAGTTACCACAAAGAGTTGCGAATAACCCCGTTAATCCTCTCGATGTGCCGGAAACCAAGAATTGACAGATGCACTGTTTTCTGTCTCTCGCTGCCAATTCCGGTTTGTCTCTGACTGTTGACAAACTGTCAAGCTTCTGTTCAGTGGTGACAATCCCAGCAGCCATTTCGCCTGATGTCCGGAACTATAACTGACAGACAGGGCTGTTCCATGTACTGAGCCGGGCAAGGCTATGTGATTCTAAATGTTTATAAACTGCCAACGCATTGTATCCCTTCCTTCTCACTCACCACCAAATGTGTTTATGGGCTGACACGATGTAACCTGTGCAGCTGTGTTTACTCTGTTAGTACGACTGTTGTGGCCTAGAAAATATACGCCAAGCAAACGTCGGTATTATTATCTGGTTAACTCATGGCGAGCTCGTGACATAGGCCCCCTCTTAAGAGAGTAGTCCATCTCACTCTTCTCCACCATGAGTTAAATCCAGATGATTCATTCCTCTTCTTCAGGAGCTGGGTGTCTTGACAAGAAATCCGCTCCAACATTCTCCTTCCCCGGAATGTACTCTACTGTGAAATTATATGGTTGAAGTAACAACGACCACCGCATCAAACGGGCGTTGAGCTTCTGAGAAGTAGCCAAGAACATCAGGGGCTGATGATCCGACTGGACCCGAAACTTAACTCCATACAAATATGGCTGAAATTTTTGCACTGCCCATACGAGGGACAAGCACTCTCTCTCGACGGTTGAATAATTCCTCTCCGCCTGTAGAAGTTTCTTACTTGCGTATGCCACAGGTTTCAAAACCGAAGCATCGTCTTTTCCTTCCTGTAACAAAGCGGCTCCAATTCCAATCGCACTCGCATCCGTTCTCAACACAAATTGTTTGGAAAGGTCAGGGAGCTGTAATACAGGTTTGCTGACCAAGGCCTCCTTTAACTGACTATAGGCATTCTCACATTCTGGTGTCCAAATGATTTGATCCGGTAATCCCTTTTTCAAGGTTTCCGTCAACGGAGCTCCCAGTTCCGTGAAATGTGGGATAAATTTGTGGTAGAACCCACACAACGAGAGAAAAGATCGCACATCCTTCTTCGTTTTTGGCCTTGGTGCATTTCTGATTTTCTCCAGGTTCTTCACTTCTGGAACAATGTGTCCTGGAGTGATGGTGTGACCTAGAAATTCCAGAGTCTGGTAACCAATCATGCACTTGGTTGGACGAGCAGTAAGCCCTGCTTCCTTGAGCCTCTTAAACACTCTCTCCAAGGATTGTAAGTGGTCATCCAAGCTGTCACTGGAAATCAGAATATCATCCATGAATGAGATGATGGATGGATCCTGTAACGGATCTAGTAAAGTCCTCATCATGCGTGTAAACACACTAGGTGCATTGCTGAGTCCAAAGGGCATGACCTTGAATTCGTAGTGTCCACTGGGTGTACTGAAAGCTAACAGTGGTCGAATCTCCGGTTTGACTGGTATCTGATAGTAACCCCGACTCAGATCCACCTTTGAAAAGTACCGAGCCTTATGGAGCCTAGCGAATAACTGAGTTGGATTCGGCAAAGGTTCCACCTGAAATTGGGTATGACTGTTCAGAAGTCGGTAATCTATACACAACCTGTGTTCTCCACTTGGTTTGCGTAACAAAACTACCCCCGCATTGTATGGGGATGTGGATGGTGCAATCACATCATCCTCCAGCAATTTGTGTATTTCCTCCTCCAGGGCCTTTTCTTTAGAGAATGGCACTGGGTAAACCTTTTGGCGAACAGGCTCCTGTGTGGTCAAAGTCATCTCGAACTCCACCAACCTCGTTCGTCCTGGTTTATCAGTCAGTATCTCCTTATGAGACTTGAGAACCTGGGTTATCCTTTCCCTCTCCTGGGAGGTCAGATCAGGGTTCACTTGCACATCCCTATAGGTTTCCTGGTGTACCAAGGGATATTCCCTGCCCTCGCTGGTTCCCACTTCCGTCTCCATTGCAACTGCCATTGCCATGAGGTGCGCTGCCTTGTCTCCGGGTCTCTCTTCGTATTTCCGCAAGAGATTGATATGGAAAATCTTCGACTTTCCCCGGATCCGGATTTGATAGTTGGTTCTGGATATCACCCTTTCCACGGGAAATGGTCCTTGCCAACCTATCTCCAGTTTGTTGTTTCCCGTTGGGAGTAGCAACAAGACTTTATCTCCTACCTCTAGAGATCTTTCTTTAGACCTACGGTTGTAGTAAGCCGCATGTCTTTTCCTGGCCTTTTTCAAGTTTTGATTTGCCAGAGTCCATCCCTTGTGGAGTTTTTCTTTCAGTTCCTCCACGTATTTGTAGGATGAGATCACTTCTTCTGACGTCCCCTCTTCAGTCCAACTCCTCAACATGGCTTCCAACGGTCCTTTGATTGGACGACCAAACAGCAACGTAGCGGGTGGTAGTCCTGTTGAGCCATGAGGAACTTCCCGATAGGCAAAGAGTGCTGCTGGGATATATTCATCCCACCTATCCGGTTTTTCCTGCGCTAATTTCCTGAGCATTGTCATCAACGTGCCGTTGAAACGCTCTACTTGTCCATTGGCTTGAGGGTGGTAAGGGCTGGTATGTATGTGGTTAGAGTGAAACACCCTAAATACCTCCTCCATGAGTTTTCCACAAAACTGTGATCCATTGTCCGTCAGAATTTGATCCGGAAAGCCTAATCTGGTAAAGGCCTCCATCAGTGCGTCCGCCACTCTTTTCGAGTCAATCGTGGTCAACGGTATGGCTTCACCCCACATTGTACAGCAATCCACCATTGTGAGTATATACATGTTCCTCTTCCTAGTCCTGAGAAGTGGACCCACGATATCGATGGCTACCCTCTCGAAAGGAGAGTTCATGATGGGCATCTCACCCAACACCACCGGTGCTGTCCAGTGTTTCGGTGCCACCCTCTGGCACTCAGGGCATGACTTCACATACCGACGCACATCATCTGTCATTCCCGGCCAATAGTAGTGGCAGGAAATCCGCTGCATGGTGGCGGCAATACCCATATGTCCACTAAAGGAGATGGTATGCCCCATATGAAGAATCTGGGACCGGTGAGCTTTCGGGACGACCAACTGACCGTATAGGTTGTCTCCCCTTCCTGCTCTCCTGTAGAGTATCCTATTCTTCATGTAGTACTGCCCCCGTCCTGGTGGATCAGCACTTTTCTGCAGCTTTTTGTAGCAAGGACGTAAAGTATCATCCTCACTCTGGGCAGTTCGTAGCTCCCCCGGCATTGGGTTAGTCACAATTGCGTCTGCCTCTTCCGTTTTCGTCTGAGAGCGAGTCTGCATTGCTCCCATATGAATTGGCTCCCTGGGCATTCCCAGAAAGACATACCGGCAACCTAGGATGACTGGAAAAATGGGATCGGTCAATACAGCGGCCTTGATGGTGCCGGTGACGTACCTTGACCGAATCTCCACATTAGCAATGGGCAACTTCATGGTTACAGCACTCTTCTGTGCAGGCTGTATGTCCAATGTTTCACCTGTGAATTGTTCTGGATGTACCAGATCCGCAGAAATCACGGCCTCCCCGTCCAGTCCTGTGTCGTATAAACACTCCACTTGACGACCGTTAACCTCTACCAATTCCACTACAGGTGGTTTTTCCTGGTCTGGAGTCTCTTCCTCGGCCTCGACCTGTTCGGTGGGCTCCACCTTAGGTTTTCCTGAGCACACGACGAATTGAGTGTCTCCTGACATTCCCTTGCAGTCAATAGCATTGTGCGTGTTTGACTTGCATTGGTTGCACCATTTCCCTGTCCTAGATTTTCTATTGTCGGACTTGAGTGAGCTCTCCTGGTGGCGAGCTTCCTTGTTGACCTTGGCATTTTCCGTGACAACCTCCTTGGAAGTCACTTGACATGCTGCGAAGTGAGGGTTCTTAGCCTTCGATTTGCAGTCCCTCGTATTGTGAGAGGGTGACTTACAAATTGAACACCACTTCTCCGACCATGGTCGTTTTGGTGTAGAGCTTGAAGTGCTCTTGCTTCCCTCCTTCTTCTTCTCTGAACTATCCTCTGATTTTTGCACATAAGGTTCCCACTTTTTTGTTCCTGAGTTTTTGGTTTTCTTCTTGTCATGTTTCTCTTGACTTTTGGAGTTGGTGGAAAGGTTTTCCCCTGCTTCCCCATGTACCTCGACGAACCGTTCTGCTAATTTAGTCACGAGGTCAATACGTTCCGCTCCTTGTTCTCCCAGGAACGTCCTGAGAGGTTTAGACATTTGCTTCTTCAGCTGGTCGACCACCATGAGCTCTTCCAGACTCTCATAGTCATGTGCGAACCCAGCCAAATCCATCCACTTATGGAGATAAGATTTAAGACGCAAACTGTAGGCGGCAAACAACTCCCCCGGTTCTCGTTTCGCTGCTCGAAATTTTTTCCGGTAGGTATGTGACGTAACCTCGAATCGTTTAAGCAGAGCCGTCTTTAACTCGTCATAATTGTTCTCATGTCCTGGTGGCAGGCGAGTATAAACCTCGTAACCGGTCCCGCGTAATCCCTGGGATAGCTTAAGATTCCATTTGTTACGCTCCAGACCCATAGCAACTGACATAGCCTCGAAGCGTTGAAGGTATTGGTCAATCTTCTCTTTGTCCTCCTCGTAGACCGCTAAAGGAAACTTCATGGCATGGTACCCATGTCCACCTACTGGTGTTGATCCCGGGATAGAGGAACCTCCAACTGCTCCCTCAGTTTCTCCATTAGATTGACTCTTGAGCTCGAGTTCCCGCATCCGGTACTCGTGCTCCCTCTTCTGTGCTTCCTGTTCAGCTTCTAATTTCCTAGCTGCTTGCTCAGCTTCAAATTTCCTAGCTGCTTGCTCAGCTTCCAATTTCTTAGCTGCTTGCTCAGCTTCCAATTTCTTAGCTGCTTGCTCAGCTTCCAATTTCTTAGCTGCTTGTTCCAACTCCATCCTTCTCAATTCCAGCTCGGCCTTTCGATCATCCCGTTCCGCTTGACGATACTCTCTCTCCACTTCCTGTATGTAATCCGTTAGAGAAGACCCAGCCAATCCCATTTCTTCCCCCCTTGCCTTTAATTCTAACGTGCTAAGTTTAGGGGTGGCCATTATACAGAGAGGTAAGCTAGCAGGTCTAGTACAATATAACTGCAAATTACTATACCGATATATGAACAAGTACTATAAATCTAGATATTACCACACACAGTACATTCACTCAGTGACAAGAGTAGAATCAGGACCACAGACCTATGCAGACGTGTGAAGTGTGAACAGGTAAGATATTAATTAGTCCTAACCCCTATCCACATTCACTCTAGCTGGATTCTCCAAAATGATATCTCCCTCTTATAACTAAGGATCCCGTGTCAAAAGACCCCGTTGTCAGAAGATCCCCCTGTCAAACGTTCCTGCTTGCAGGAGATCTCGCTGTCCAAGGATTCCGTTTACGGGAGATCCCGCTGTCCAAAGATCACGTTTACGATAGATCCCGCTGTCCAAAGATCCCGTTTACGATAGATCCCGCTGTCCAAAGATCCCATTTACGAGAGATCCCACTGTCCAAATATCACGTTTACGAGCCCCCAATAATGTCGTGTCCTCCTTTAAAGTGTCGTCCCTGGAGTGAAGAGAGTCGACACCCACATTATAATATTTTTTTTCCTCTCAATATTCTGGAGAATCCACCAGCTTCCGTCCAACACACTCCATCAGCCTATGGACACCTTTTCCTATCACTCTCTCACTGTCGTACTATGCCCCCCTTCTCATACTTCCCCAACGCAACATACTCAACAACTATTGCTTCTAAAAATTAATAAAGACTAATTTATTAAAAGAAAAGTGTAACGTATATGAGACGTGTATGCGAAGAAAAAAGTGTGTCGTGTATTATAACATAAATGTGTATGTCAGCCTTCAAAGTTCAGGATCATAGTGTACACATCATGGCAAGGATCACACGACATCATTCGAGTCAGTACGAAAAACCTCACCGAAGTCGTATCCTTCTCTCCAGACATGTCCTCCTCCAGGAACTCTGATGACCATGAGATCTGAATCCCATGTAAATATATAATCCGTGGAAAAAAACTGTTATTGTTCCTAACACAACTGTTCCTAACAGTTTATAGAAACTCCGGCTTCATAATTCCGGCGCGGTGAAAACAAACATGGAACACTGTCCTATGAACAAGACTTTTTGTCTCTTGATAAATGTTCACTAGTTCTCACTATTAAACAGTTATTGTATCTAGAATAAAATGGCTTGCTTTATTCACTAGATATAGTCTGAAAGTTCTGATTTCCTTGATACGTGGCACAACTACACTTCAATGTTTGGTTTCATCTAATGTGAACATCAGTTCCTACTGATCTAGTTCCACGTGGGCTGAACCTCCATCACTTCAGGTGTGTTAACGATTGGTATTCACTCATGTAGGATACATATACCATTAGACTCCACCGAGCAATGTGTCTTAACTTCTTCCGTTGCGAAAGTTGCTGGCCCATCTCTCCACATCATACTTTATCCGGGATCAGATTTTTTAGTTGTTCCGGGTTCTTCATTCCAACCAGAGGAACCTGTAAAATAAATCATACAACTGGTGATAGCCTCCCCTTCACTGATCTCTATTAGATGATCGTGGGCATCGGCCTCGCTCAGAAAATATAATGTACCCATCAGGGACAGATGAACTGACCACATAGGTTATCATCAGGCCAAGACAAAAAAAAATCAGCAAACAGAATGCGGAACCCCGCCCACCAGGGACACCTACGGGAAGATCCCAATTATCCTTCATTACTCAATTCTCAACTAGTAAAGCTTATAAACACTTCACTAATCTATTCTTAACTAGCAGAGTTAATATCACTATTCTTACTCTAACTAGTTTCCACTAACAGTGCTAATCATCACACTATAGTTTAACAAGGCCACAGTCTATATTAATTAGAACTAATAGACTATATTGACTACCTTATGTAAAAACCGCCTCATTCCCGGGATGGCTACTACACTTTGCCATAACGGCACATGCTAGTTAATGTTAAATTAATCTAACACTGTAGAGCTCTCCCACAAACACGTCTATCATAATCCACGGTTCTTGGTCAACTCCCCCCTAGTTGATCCCAACTCGGGTTTATATGGCAAACTCCTAAAATTGGTCACGTGATATGGGTGACGTCCTGCAGGTGTTATTTGCGCATATCATCCATTGTCAGGAAACTATTTTCCTGGCTTAAGTCCTGTCAAAGTTGTCAGTAATAGTTTAGATTCTCAAAACAAGCCAGCGAGTTGCTGTCGAGTTACCACAAAGAGTTGCGAATAACCCCGTTAATCCTCTCGATGTGCCGGAAACCAAGAATTGACAGATGCACTGTTTTCTGTCTCTCGCTGCCAATTCCGGTTTGTCTCTGACTGTTGACAAACTGTCAAGCTTCTGTTCAGTGGTGACAATCCCAGCAGCCATTTCGCCTGATGTCCGGAACTATAACTGACAGACAGGGCTGTTCCATGTACTGAGCCGGGCAAGGCTATGTGATTCTAAATGTTTATAAACTGCCAACGCATTGTATCCCTTCCTTCTCACTCACCACCAAATGTGTTTATGGGCTGACACGATGTAACCTGTGCAGCTGTGTTTACTCTGTTAGTACGACTGTTGTGGCCTAGAAAATATACGCCAAGCAAACGTCGGTATTATTATCTGGTTAACTCATGGCGAGCTCGTGACAACACCAAAAGCTTTTACAGTGAATGCAAGTGCCATAATGTGTTCATGAATGATTTGAAAAGGTTGATGAAGTGCCCCTTGCTGGTTCAGATTCTTGGGTATCTCTGCAGAGCAGTAACACATATTTCTCATGGATCATCATGGCTTGGCAAGAACGAGGCAGCGAGGAGTAACGAGGGGATCTGGCCGACGCTCGATGCTTAGAGGAAAGGTGAGACGGACATATAATCAGATTGCTACTGGCACTATTGGTGTTGGAACTCTTCGCTGGCTGCTGAGGATGGGGACGGAGCGCTTATGGGAATGCCCCGAATGCTGTGATGTCGGTTCTTAAATCAATCAATCATGTTCTTTGGGGCATCTGGCTGGTCTCAGCTCTACAAATCAATAAATTTTTTCTGCAAGCATGCAGAAGTAACACTAAGACAACTATAATCCAAGATATTTCTACAGCGCAGGAAAAAGAAGAGAAACTGGACAAAAAGCGATGCAAGTTTTAAACATTTTGTTTCAGCAGTGGTGGAAGCACACTCACATGTGCAGACTTTCAGTTGTTGTTTTTTTTTCTTTATTTTAAAATACACATAATATACTATCAGTTTTTTTTTTTTTTTACAAAAAGTAAAGGCAGGCAGAATAATCGTTATTTTGTTTTCTGCTCAATCTTTTAGTAATATCTACATTTGAATAAAGAATGATATAATCTGTTTGTGTACATTCACCAGCTTTGGGTGTGGCCTTCAAAGTTTTGTAGTAAAAACATGTTTGTTTATAAATGCATATATCGTCTCTAGTAATTTCTAATGCATCCTTATATTCTCATTCTTACAAATGTATCTCATACAGTACTACTTTGGTTGAGTTCTATCCTATGAATGGACATTCCACAAATTTCTTAGTATGGTAACACCTATAATTTTTATATTTGTTTCTAAATGTTATCAAAATGTACTTGTAGTATGCATATTATTATGGTCATTATTTGTTCTGAACCAAATATTTGGATGTTCTCCATTAATCAGACTGCATGTCAGATAACTATATTTTTTAAGTGTTGTCTTCTCAGAGAATTGATCATCATTATTTTTATTAACTATCATTTTTCTTAGATGTTATGAAAAGTTTATTTTCCAGAATCCAATGACATTAACTCTTTATGTGGAAGTGTGTGCTGTAGTCTAATTTCCCAGAATGTATGTATTTAAATTAGACAAGAAAGATACAGCCATACTTAACCACACCCAAGCACAGTGAAAGCAATTTTTCTGTAGCAGTGACAGGCCAAGTAAAAATACAAGTGGATTGACCTGAAGAGCATTATTGATTAAATGAAATGAAACTTCCACTTTTAAAATTTGATGATAGTGGGATGTGATTGCTTCTTTCTCTCCAGCAAATCAGTTTAACATATTAGGACACAACAGTAAAATTTAGGAAAACATTTATAAACAATATTGCTCATAGAAAAACTAGGAAGCATAATTGGACTGCCCCAAAATGGAGGGCACTCTCCCGCTGTTTATGCTTCACCTCGACACCGCAAGGCACAAGAGGAACAAGATGAGATTTATAAACAAATGAAGTGTAGAAACTTCATTTACAAGCTTGCATTATAGAGATAATAGACATTACATGAGGTAACTGCAAATTAACCTGACAAAATGAGGGAGCTGTGAGTGCACTGTTTGCCATCATGGCACAAAGAAGAACAACAAAGTAGTCATTGCAGGATTGGAACTTGGCCAAAATTCCATCTCACAATGCCTGGGCAGAGCTTCGGAGAACATGTGTTGCCCACGCAGTATATTCCTGCTCTCGGCCTTGCCTTGCTAACTCCAGAGAAAAGGATAACCAGTACGTTTGGAACAAGGTAGGCTGCAGACGCTGGCGGCTCAGCATCAGACTTCCAAGAGCAGGAGGTGAGTGGCAGCCAGATCCTCAATCAGTGGGATTTAACTTAGAGGCGTTCAGCCATACCCCATAGCTGAGGGCCTTAAATTGGGTGTCTGGACCTATATGAGCGTGCACACCTGTCACTTGCAAGTGTCTGGACCAATGTAAGCATGGACTACCATCAAACTCCCCGCCTGATTTGTTGCGGATATCACGACCAATGAGAATAGGCCCGCCCGAGATATTGCTCGCCTGTTGCAAACAAATCTCACCACCTGACATTTTGCATATCCCGCGTTCAGCGAGAAGAGGCCCGTCAGAGATACTGCTCATCTGTTGCGAGAATATTTCCCTTGAGACTGAATAAGTAAAGAAATGATAAAAGTAGTGGTATGTCAATTGCGATTGCGCTCCCACCTATGCTAAACCCTTCATGTTTCTTCACAAAGTTGGACTAGAGTCAAGCTCAGAAAAGTGTTCAGACTTCATATCCCTGATAGTCACAGCCACCGTGGGTTTGTCCTTAGATATGCAGCCAGTGTTAATCCCCCACCTTTTTCTGAAGTTGTATGTTCTGTTAAACATTGATTATATTCTTTGTGTTTCACTCCTACTGGAGGATCAGTGAGGAGCATCAGAGTCCCCATATTATGCACTGAATTGATATGGAGTAGCTTGACAAAAGTGAATATTATGCAAAGCATCATGGTCCTGACAATGGTTTGGCCTTAATAAAATGTGACATTGACAGAATGGACAGACAGAAATCCAAATGAGGAAGTTGTACTTACAAAATGTAGGACTTTAAACAGTGGACATGTTCAATACAATATGAGAATGAGGAAGTTGTACTTACAAAATGTAGGACTTTAAACAGTGGAAATGTTCAATACAATATGAGTGTATTAGAATAGGCAGACAACTTGGTGGGCTGCGTGGTCTCAAGGTACGGTGTCCGCCTCAAGTGCTGGAGGTCCCGGGTTCAAGCCCTGGTGAGGACCAGGATTTTTTCATGTGGACTTCTAGTAATAAAATGTCCCATGGTCTCTGGGTAGTGAGATGGATGCCCATGAGTATTGTTGCACACGTAAAAGATCCCTTGGCAGCTGGAAATCGAAAAAGAGTAGCCTAACGGCACTGCCCGGGCAAAATTTCGAGTTTAAAATAGATATTATAAGTATTATATAAGTATTTCAGGATCCTCGTCGGTGCTACGGAGTTCGTGCACTGAGCTGAGTTTCTCCAAACTCAAGTTTGAGTTAGGAGAACGGAGCACTTATGGGTTACACCTGTGTGCCGTGATGTTGATCCATCGACTAAACTAAACTAAACTTGAAAGGTTTTTAAAAAATGTAAAGACATGGTGTGACAGAATGATGGTGGGTGCATTTACAGTGACGGGAATCATGTTAGACATCTGCGAAGATATGGAAGCTTGGTTCATTAGCCTGCCTACCCATGTAAATTGATGTGCATAGTAATAGTGCATTCTGATATAGCTATATCCTGCAGCTTGGCTGTTTGATTGTCACTGCTGTGATTCTGTGTGCAATGTGTAAAATCATCTTTGTGGTATTTTAATCAAGTATATGTATGCAGATAGTAGATGTGAATGTTGCAGTTATGATCAGGTGATAAATATGGTGGTTATTAAATTGTAACATTGAAATACCTTGTGTTTTCTACTTGTGTGTTGGTTTTCATTATTTTGTTTTTGGATCTTAAATCGTACGAAGCCAGTGTATGGGCGACATTGTTTTGTTAATCATTTCTTTTTTTGCCTGATATTTCCCCTTGGGGCATAGGCCTTCAACCAAGTCATTCCAAGCTGTCCTGTTCTGAGCTGTTCCAATGCTCCCCACCCATGTCATTTTACTCAATCGTGCCTCCTTTAGTCCAGGTGATGATACAGATTTTGAGATAAAACAGTGGAAATAACTAAAGAAAAGAGAGAGATTGAGAGAGCAATTCTGCACCAACCATGGGTCGCTATGACTTGTCAGAGTTCAGTTAGCTCCTGCTATTAATTCTATTGCCGGCTCCATGGCGAAGGAGTTATAGACACAGTTCATAATCCCGCATACCCACGTTCGAAACACAGCTGCAGGTGATTTGGCATTAGACCGCCTTGCATTGTTGTTGTTTTTTTTTTTACAAAATGGTATGGGTGCCGGTCGGTCAGAAAGCAGTGGCAAACTTATGAATTCTATTATACAGCTATATGCTGCTTGTATTTCGGTGAGAAATCTGACATCAGATCAGGTAACCTCAGCTTGTCAATTAACTGACATCTGTTGTCTGCTACACAAGATATGTCTGCCAATTTACAGCCTTTTTGTGTGAGAAATTACAATATTTCATACAGTATTTACACCATCTGGGCTCTGTCAAAAGGCACAATGAATATCACAATCTTTTTTTCTGAAATGTGTCCTCAGACAAACCCATGTGTCAAAAATCACAAACAAGAAAGAAGAAACTGAAAATTTCACAGACTTTAAATACTTGGCTCTAAAATCAGTAACAATTGGGACTGTTCACAAGAAATTAGACACAGGCTGAACTATTTCACTTTTACTAAATAAGATAAATGGGGTTTTTGAACTGAAATGCTGCAGAAAAAAATATTTGAATATCATGGACTGAGAAAAAGACAAATACGGACATTCTACAGGATCTCAACATTGAAGAAAACTTTCTCATAAATAGCATTGTGTCTGAGAAGCTGAAATACTTTGACTATATTAAACATCGCCGGTCTCCCTGGCTGAGGGTCGAGCAGCTTTCTCCATAACCCCGAATACTCTTGTGGTTGACGTGAGCACACGAGAATTGGAAGCGGTTCGAGTCGCGCCAGTGACTTATGAGAGTATGGCGCCGGTCGCTCAGAAAGCAATGATAAACTACTGAGCGTAATCTTGCCAAGAAATCATCAATCAGCTGAAAGATACTGATGTTGACAGCGATGTCCTGTAAAGGATATGCAAAACATTTTTTTTATATTAAACATCATGGTAACTTGGAAAGAATAGTGATTGAGGGCATGGTTCATGTTAGAAAAGGCAAGGGTTGAAAAGTATGAAGAGGGGCACAGAACACTGAAGACATCTTGTATGAAGAGGGGCACAGAACACTGAAGACATCTTGTATGAAGAGGGGCACAGAACGCTGAAGACATTTTGTACAAAGAGGGGAACAGGACATTGATGACATCTGAAGAATGAAAATGCATAAAGTAGGGGAACTAGCAAAGGATACAGAGTCTGTTTGCTAGTCCATGATGAGAATTCTGCAATGGACCTGCTACTAGATGATGATGGGCTGTTCCCATGTGTCTTCACCAGAAAATGATCAGTAACATCCCCTTGTAGTTGGTAGAGCGATTGTATGGTTCCGTCGCCCTGCTACTGAGTGAGTGCATGGCGCGACACTGTGAGCTGTGAGTTTCGCGTGGAATGCTTTTACATCAGTCTGCAGTTGTGTGTAGCGTGAACTGCATGTTTGGAACGACGACGGCCGACTGTTGCTGGATTGACTAGTTTGCCTTTTCGGCTCACGAGTGCATTTTTCAGGAGACTGGAGCTACGGAGTTCGTGCTTTGTGCGGCGCTTTCGGTGGGTCGTCCTGTAGAAAGAGACCGAGCCATATGGGATAAGACCCGGGTCAATGAAGTCTTTCTGGTGACTGCCATTTCCATCGACGATGAACTGTATTTTTCATGGAGGACTTTTGTGTTGGCATTCTGATGGCGGCATTATGCACAGTGTACCTGTGCGGGCTGTTGGCTTACCGATACTCCTGTCTGTTCCATTGTTCACTTTTGGCAGTGAGGAGCATTTTGTGTGATATTCACTGGAACAGGAACGGAGCTATATGGGAACAACCCGTTGCCGTGAAGTTGGAACCACGACTAACTAACTAACTAGAGCTATTGTAATCAAATCTCTCATTGATGCCAATAAAAGTATCAGTAACATCCCCTTGACATCGCCATTTAATAATGAGAGAGATCAAAGAGACACCAGGAATACTAGTTGGAGGTTATAACATCAATAATATACGCTATGCAGATGACACAGTATTGGTGGCAGATAAATCAACAGACCTACAACAATTGCCGGACATTGTATTAATAGAGAGTGCAAGGAAAGGACTCTCCTTGAATATTTAAAAATAAAAAGCAGTAACAATGGTGATATCAAAGAAAATGTTGACACCAAAATGTGACATAGAAATAGAAGGGAAAATTCTTAACCAAGTGGATAATTTTAAATACCTAAGGGCATTTATAACATCAGATGGACGGTATGCAACAGAGATTAAGAGCAGAATGGGGCAAGCAAAAGCCGCATTTCAGAAAATGAAGAGTACCTACCTTATGCAATAAGTCACTGTCACTGAATGTAAGACAGAGAGCGCTGAAATACTATGTAGAACCGTTTTGCTGTATGGCAGTGAATCATGGAATGTAAATGAACAAATTAGAAGCAACAGAGATGTGATTCTTGAGGAATGTTGCGAATTCCTTAGACTACCAGAGTAACTAACAACGACTGCCTGAGACCGGCTAATGAAACTAGAACGTTGTACAATAATAAGAAAGAGACAAACAGTTTTCTTCGGTCACGTGATGAGAAGAGAGGCTTTGGAGAACATTGTGACAACTGGAAAGATCGAGTGGAAGAGAGGCAGAGACAGACCAAAAGAAATGAAGCTGGATGGATTGAGACAGTGGCATGGAGAAATAACATCAGCAGAGTTGATCCAGAACACCAAAGACCGAGATCTGTGGAGAGTCATGAACGCCTACGCCAACTGGCAGGGCACTTGATGATGATGATGAACATCCCCTTGTAGTTGGTAGAGCTATTGTAATCAAAACTCTCATAGATGTAAATAAAATGATTAGTAACACCCCCTTGTGGTTGGTAGAGCTATTGTTAGCAAATCTCTCATAGATATCAATAAAATTATCAGTAACATCCCCTTGTGGTTTGTAGAGCTATTGTAATCAAATTTGATGCCAATATAATTATCAGTAACATCCTCTTGTGGTTTGTAGAGCTATTGTAATTAAATCTGATGCCAATAAAATTATCAGCAACACCCCCTTGTAGTCGGTAGAGCTGTTGTAATCAATTCTCTCATTGAAGCCAATAAAATTAAACATCTTGTAACCTAAATAGTGCATTGCTATTTCAATCTTTCTTTTCCCCTACCCAAAGACACATGAAACCTACTCATTCAAGACAAAAAGAAATAGTTTTGGTGTAATTGTACTGGCCATCGTGTGTCATGCGGGTGGTATGTCTTGTAGGCAGGTTAGAAAAAAGTTAGTTGCATATCCTTTACAGGACGTCACAGTCAACCCCAGCATTTTGGGCTGTGATTTCTTGGCAAGGTGTACGTTCAACAGTTTGCTATTGCTTTCTGAACAACCGGGCCTCATACCATTGTATGAGAAACAACGCAAGGCGGTCTGCTTCCAAATCCTCCGCAGATGTGTCTTGAATGTGGGAATTGCGAATTGCAATGGTCACCTCTTCGCTACAGCGTCGGCTGAGGGCAGGTACACCATGTATTCACGGGATAAGCGCGGAAAAGATGAAAACCTCTCCAAAGTGGAAGGCGGGTTGCCAATTGCATATCCTGTACAGGATGTAGCAGTCAACTCAACATGTTATGGCTGTTCATCATTCCTGGGCAAGTTTACGTTCAGTAGTTTGCCATTGCTTTCTGAACGATCGGCAACCATACCGTTTCATAAAACACCAACGCAAGGCGGTCTGCTGCCAAATCGGCCGCAGCAGCTGTGTTTCGAACGCGGAGCAGGCGTTAGTGAGGTAAGGGGGCCAAATCATTCGACAAAGGGGAACCCTGTCTGATGACTAGAAGCCTCCTGTCCCGCTGACTCGGCGTCGGAGTTTATGTCACCATTGATGACTTGAAGCCTCCTGTCGCGCTGACTCGGCGTCGGGGTTTATGTCACCACTGATGGCGGGAAGCCTCCTGTCGCGCTGACTCGGCGTCGGGGTTTATGTCACCACTGATGGCGGGAAGCCTCCTGTCGCGCTGACTCGGCGTCGGAGTTTATGTCAGCATTGATGACTGGAAGCCTCCTTTCGCGCTGACTCGGCGTCGGGGTTTATGTCACCACTGATGGCTGGAAGCCCCATTTAGCGCTTACTAGGCATCGGAGTTTATGTCACCACTGATGGCTGGAAGCCCTCTTTCGCGCTTCCTCGGCGTCGGTGTTTATGTCACCACTTTGTCGACGACATTTGAAGAAGAAGAAGACTCTAGGAAGAAAATTCCTGTCGCCTACAAACAGATCTGAAAGACTGACAAAAGAAGAGATTGTTCATCGACATACCCTTCAAAATACCAATAGCTAGGTTATATACTGGTCTTTGTTCGGTCTTTTTCAAGTAACAAAACACGGGGAACGAGAAAATACACACGTTCGTTATATAGGTAAAAGACTGTTGTAGTCTTTGGAAGAAAGGGTGGTAATAAACAGAAATGTCATACACCGGACAGCTGGACTAAAATGTTGACTTCTCGTCCTTGACTTGGGGACGTAAATTACAAGTACCTCTGAAGTCGGAGTGGGTTCGCCTGACGGCGTGGGGCACTGTTAACAGGGAAAGCTAATCCACACGCAAAATTCAATCCCTCAATACTATAAATAGTGCGTATGGACTACGCTTGAGTCCAAAGCGACTGAGTGCAAAAATAAATAAATAAATAAAAACAGAAATGTCTACTGACTTCTCCATAAATCGGTAAGATAGTATGTGTGATAGTTGCATCATTCCGTTTTACATACAACAGTATCATATAGCGAATTATTTTCATTTTAGTCGCATACAACAGTATCATATAGTCCTAGGCCGTAGCCACCAGTCACACCACTCACCTTCTCGTTGCTACTTTGGCGTTGAAATCCCCGAGGATGACAGTCATTTCCAATTTTTACACTGGTCCTCGGCTATGAAGAATCTATTCTAAGGCTATTCGTTATTTGTCAAAGACTTAGCAGTTAACTCTAAGCTAATAATAGAGAGCTAAAATAGCTCTAAGCTATTAAGAGCTAAAATACTCAAATAGAACATAGTAATATGGCAAGTGACGTAATAAGATAGGAGACCAGACAAGAGAGACACGATCGCTATAAATAGCGATAACGGGACACCCTTGTGTCAACAAGAAGGGCAACCAGTGCATACGAGCGTAGTTTGCCCAAAAGACTGGGAGAACGAGTGCACGAGGCTAGACCGAGTAACGCTGGTCAGCACAGCCAGGGCCCAGCACGTAAACCAAGGAACGCACGCTGAGCTAATTGCTGGTGGCTGAACACACCACGCTCAGCGAGCTCAGACAGACTTCAGACGGCTTAGAGATCGGACGTGTATCCGCTAGGGATACTTTGTGTTTATTAAAGGACAGTATTATAGTTATATAGTCTAGCTTAGCTTCATTAGTTATAATGTATACATCATCTCCTCATTCCATTTTATCGTCACCACATTCTATGTTAAATACCGTGATGGTATTCCACTCATGGAGCTATTGTTGATCAGCTCCAAATAAACATGTATCCTTTTACAGATAATGCGAGTTGTCACTTCGTGTAGTGTAAAAGAAGGGAATGCTTGTACGCCTGTCGCAAGTGGGTTGCTGACAGGCAGGATACCAATTGGTGTCAGAAGTGCTTGAATCACCACGCATTACCAGGTGGACATAATCTGACACCAGAATATCAATTAGTGTCAGAAGCGCTTGAATCAACGCTGATTAACAAGTAGACACCATCTGACACCGAGATACAATTTGTGTCAGAAGTCCCTGAACTACCGCTCAGTACCAATTATCAATAGGATACCATTTTGTGAAATGTTTTTGGAACCACCTCAAAATGTGTGTTATTAATTAAAGTAACCAAATAATGTGCTATTTTCGGTAAATCTACAGCATAATATGAAGATATTACCTGTGTAAATTAATTGTATGAAAATTTATGATACATTAATAGTGATTGTGAACGGATTGAAAAATTAACCATGTTGTGTATCACTATCGGAATGTCAACATCCATCATAATCACATTAATATTTGTGGAAAAACAAAATTTTTTCGCACAACAGTAGGAGATTACAGGCTAGGCTAGAATTATACAGCATAGCGCATTTAGGGGAGTTAGAAAGTGAAGACAAGACGACATTGACATTCATTGACGTTCATTTAGACTATCATACATTCATTTAATCTACATTAATCATTATCATTTATATCACATTTGATGTTTGCCGTACTTTGAAAGTATAATATATCTATTAACACCATGTATTGCACATTACATGCTTGTTGCTAAAATGTTGATGTTCCATTAAACAGAAACATCAGATATAAAAGCAAGTCGAGCAGACGGTTGTACGAAAGATATCGGCGAAACATCCCGAGTGCCGTATTTTGCCCCAAGATTAGATGAGTATATTTTCCTCTAATTTTGATATGCACGTTTAACGACGCATCCTTTTTTTCAGAAACTGTGAAATTGTGTTGGAAAATATATTGTCATCAAATATCAAATAACATAAAGCCTTACAATGTCATCATTACATGATTTCATCCAGGCTGGTAAAGAACTAGAATATACTGGAGAAAAACTGGAGAAATGGGCAAATGAAAGATACAAAGAAGAAACAGACAAACTGAGAGATGAGAGAGCAAGGGAAAGACAACATCAGATAGACATGAAGGGAATAGAAGAGACCACCAGGCAAAAGCAATTGGAGTTAGACCAGGCCACCAAACAAAAACAGTTAGATTTAGACCATGCCACCAAACAAACTGAATTAGAAATAAAACAAAAACAAATACAGTTAGAAGAAACTACTAAACAGAAGGAATTAGAAGTAAGGCAGAAACAAATTGAGATGGACGATGCCACAAAACAGAAGCAGATAGAGATGGAGGATGCCACCAAGCATAAACAGATGGAGATAGAGTCACAAACGAAATTAAAGATGAAAGAAATGGAGATTGACTCACACCCAGATAGCCTCTACTAAATTGAAAAGTCAGGAAGAACAAAATAAATTCTCCAAATATAAAGGGTTAATCAAGCCTTTCAGTCAAGGCGATTCAATATCAGCTTGGACTGAGAATATAGAGTTCCAGCTTAGAACTCAGAAAGTACCATTAAATGATTGGGCGATGATCTATATGAGAAATCTCAGTGGGGAGCCATTAAAGGTCATAGAATCTATACCATCAGAACTTAGAAGCAATTGTTAGGTGTTGTTTGTCCATTAAGAATGATGATGACCATTCATTTCATCCAGTGGGGTTGAAGGTGTGGAGCCGTGGGTTCTAAGATGGCTGATAAGGCCTATTTTGGCTCGAAATGTTCTTTGACAATGTGGGCAAAGAATGCTTGACGTCTCTGGAGGAGGATTTCCTGCAGTGGTTTTTCTGTCCTGCCTTTTCTTCACAGCTCTTGCAGTCCTGGTTGCCTCACATATGACTGCACCTTTGCGCAATGATGCACGCCACGAATTTCGGTCTCTGGCTGCAGCCTCCCAGGTGTCATGATGAATTCCAAAAGCATTCAGTGAAATTTTCAGAGTGTCTTTAAAACGTTTCCTCTGGCCACCTTGGGAGCGTTTACCACAACGCAGTTTGCTGTAAAAAATTCGTTTAGGGAGCCTGTGATCTGGCATGCGAGTCAAGTGACCAGCCCAGCGAATCTGATTCTTCATCAGTAGAGTGTGGATACTGGGCATGGATGCTCTTTCTAGGACTTCAGTGTCTGGAATCTTGTCTTGCCATTTAATCTTCAGTAGCTTCCTTAGGCAGACTGTGTGGAAGTGGTTTAATTTCCTAGCGTGTCGCTGATAAACAGTCCAGGTTTCACAAGCATATAGCAGTGTGGATAATACAACTGCTTTGTAGACTTTTAGCTTTGTTTGCAGGCTTATTCCAGTTCTGTCCCATACATTCTTGTACAGTCTGCCAAAGGCTGCACTGGCCTTGGAGATTCTTGCATTCACTTCGTCATCGATTGTGGCAGCTTGTGACACGGTGCTGCCAAGATAGGTGAATTTGTCCACAACACTTAGTCTATGATCATTCACTTTGATATTCGGCACAGTGTGATTATTCCCTGGAGCTGGCTGGTACATAACTAGTCTTCTCCAAGTTGATATTGAGCCCAAAGTTGGCACAGGCATGTGAGAAAGCTGAAACATTATGTTGCATGTCCGCCTCTGAGTTGGCGTATAGAGCGCAATCATCAGCAAACAGGAGCTCTCTGACGGTGCCGCTGTCAATTTTGGTTTTAGCTTTCAGCCTTCTGAGATTGAATAACTTTCCATCCATACGGTAGTTGATGTCTATTCCAATGTCGTCGTTCTCGAAGGCATTCATCAACATGGCTGAAAACATGAGGCTGAACAGTGTTGGTGCCAGGACACATCCTTGCTTCACTCCATTGGTTACAGGAAAGGGTTCAGACAGTTCACCATTTTCCTGTACTCTTGCCTGCATGCCGTCATGAAATAGCCGCACTATTTGGACAAACTTTCGTGGACAGCCATATTTTGCCATAATCTTCCACAGTCCTTCTCTGCTGACTGTATCAAAAGCCTTGGTAAGGTCAATGAAAGTGGAGAACATTTCGCAGTTCTGTTCCTGACATTTCTCTTGCAGCTGCCTTGCAGGGAAAATCATGTCAACAGTTCCACGTTCTTTTCTGAAGCCACATTGACTCTCAGGAAGAAGACCTTGATCGATATGGGCTGTGAGGCGATTGAGAAGAATTCTGGCGAGTATCTTCCCTGCAATTGAAAGCAAGGAGATGCCTCGGTGGTTGTCACAGGATTGGCGGTTTCCTTTACGTTTGTAAAGGTGGACTATTGACGCGTCCTTAAAATCTTGTGGCATGGTCTCGTTCATCCATATGTTTGTGAAGACTTGGTGAAGCTGCTCTGTTAGGACCGGCCCACCTGCCTTGTATATCTCTGCTGGGATGGAGTCAGGACCAGGTGCCTTGCCGCTGGAGAGTTGCTGGATGGCTTTGTTTATTTCCACTATGGTTGGCAGGTCATCAAGTGTATCATTGGTGGGAACTTGAGGAAGGCAGTTGATGGTTTCATCATCGAAGAAGGAAGTTGCATTTAAAATTTTGCTGAAATGCTCTGCCCAGCGTTGGAGGATTTCTTTCTTATCGGTGACCAATGTTCCCCCGTCTGCGCTGAGGAGGGGAACTATGCCTGGTGATGAAGGACCATAGACCGCTTTCAGTGAGTCGTAGAAGTTTTTCATATCATGTCTGTCAGCAAAGCCCTGAATTTCATCAGCTTTGCTGCTCAGCCAGGAGTCCCGCATGTGCCAAAGTTTCTGCTGCACTACTCTCTGAATGTTCTTGAAAGCAACTTTTTTTGATGTTGACTTTGGGTCATTCAAATGTGCCTTGAGGAGAAGATGTTTCTCGGCCAGCAATTGGTTGATGTCTTCGGAATTTTCATCAAACCAGTCTTTATGCTTTCGGGGGGCTGGACCCAGGATTTCTATAGCAGTGTTGTAAATTGTGTCCTTTAGGGCTCTCCATTCTGTTTCTGTATCCTGTTTAGCTTCAGCATTGGGCTTGAGGCGGTCTTCCAGCATATTTTCAAACGACTGCTGCATTTTCTTGCTATTTAGGCGGGTGACATTTAGCTTTGTTTGCATTTTCGCCCCTTGAGGACGCCGTGGTGGCCTGATGTGGATGTTCATTTTCGAAGCAATTTTAGAAGCAATTATCAGTACATTCACGAAAGGATAATGCAGCACTTTCTTCTCGATGCTGCTGGCTATCAGATCCAGTTCTCACAGATAAAGCCAAAAGCTACTGAAACGTTCCTAGATTACGTATCAAATGTCCAGAGTATATTTAAAAAATGGCTTAGAGCAGCGAAAGTGGAAAAGAATTTTGACAAATTGGAAGACTTAATGGTGATGGATAAAGTGATTTCCACCGTTCCCACTCAGTTTGCTAAGTTCCTCCAGCAAGCAGACATTGAATCCATAGAACAATTCGAAAAACGAGGGTCTGCTTATTTTTCCTCAAACAGGGACGTATTTAAGACATCCATGCATGATACTGAAATTACTGCCTTTGTAAAAAACATACCAAATAGGTCTTATAAACAAAAAGACTATCAACACAAAGATAAACCGTATCAGAAGCCACCACAATGCGGTTACTGTAAATTATTTCATCTGAGTTACGCTATGTGTGACAAAAGTCCCTCCTATCCTGCTCATCTAGAAATGATGATGAAGAAGCAGGAGAACAAACGTAATTCTTACAAACGTGCTGTTAAATGTGTTTTTTTCTTCGAGTTATGGCCATTATAGTTCTAGATGTTTGGGCAGGCAAAGAATGAAGGCAAGTAATGCCGTACTCATCGATACGTCATCTGACGATGAGAGTATAATCGATTATGAACTTGAAAATGTATTACCAACTAGTGAGTGTGAAAGTGTGAGTGCAGCTATTGATATATTAGACTTCAATAAGCGTGACATATGCCACCAGTTTCAGACGGACGGCAAACTTAAATGTGGGCATTGTATACCATGTTCCAACGAAGATGCCAATGCAGCTTTAGCCTCCAGAGGCAATTTAAAGTTCCACGATGCACTGGTAAACGAACAACCATGCCAATGTTTACTGGATAGCGGGAGTACTCTACTTGGCGTTAAAAGAGACCTAGTTAAGCCAGAAGATTACACGGGTGAGTTTGTCAAATGCCGCACTTTCTCTGGAAACATAGAGAAATACCCGCTGGCTTAAGTACGCATAAACACCCCGTTCCTTTCAGGCACATTCACATGCGCAATCCTGCAAAATCCCTGATCGGATTTAATTTTAGGTTGTTTGCCATCATTGAAACAGTGTACTGATCAAGAAATATTAGCCTGGAAACAAGCAAACACGGCTAATGCTGTAACAAGGTCAGATACTCAAACACATTACACTGACCTACAAAACGAAATGTTACAGCTGTTAACACCCACCGGCGCGAGTAACAGTGCTACTCGACAGGAATTTATCGAGGCACAACCAAACTATCACACCTTATTTTAAATTAGGTGAGCGAGCGAAGTTACTAAGAATGCATCATGGTATTTTAGAGTACATAACGGAATTCTCATGCGTTATTATACAACAAATAACCATGAAATTCAGCAAACGGTGTTACCTGTAAAACACCGACAAACTGTGCTAAACATTGCACATGAGTCACCGTTTGCTGGACATTTAGCCTACGACAAAACGAGAGCCAGAGTTTGGGACACTTTTACTGGCCTAAATTTTGTAACGACATTAAAATGTTCTGTAGATCATGTAATATATGTCAACATTTAGTACGAAAGGGAAAGCATGCGACAGCCGAAGTTCAGCGTTCTATTTTGGCTTCTAGACCATTCGAAAGTGTAGCGGTAGATATTGTTGGACCCCTGAATCAGGTGTCGAGCAAAGGAAACCGTTTTATACTAACACTCGTGGATCTCTGTACAAGGTGGATCGAAGCTGTGCCACTAAAATACATTACCTCCAAAGATGTGGCAAATGTGTTTCTACATCTGTTCTGTCGATTTGGTTTTCCTCGAACCATTTTGAGCTACCGAGGAACCCAATTTATTTCGGCTGCTATGCAAGCCCTAACAAAATTGCTAGGAATAGAGCAGCACTTCTGTACCCCGTATCACCCTGCGAGTAACGGGATTATAGAAAAAATAAACGGGGATCTAAAACACATGCTGGCAAAGGTAACAGCAGAGAACCCATCTGATTGGGACACTCTACTACCAGCAGTGCTATTTGCCCATCGAGAAATTCCGCACTCGAGTACGGGTTTCTCACCTTTTGAATTAGTTTATGGGGCGAACCCTCGCGGACCCCTAACAATCTACCATCAGCTAGTCACTGGCTCAGTAGAAAACCCAACAGCAGTAACACCATACGAGATGGTAACAGAGACACGCGATAAGATCATGAAAGCGTGTCTAATAGCAAAATCATCTTTGGAGAGTAAAGGCCAAATGTACCGCGAGTATGCAAACAAGGGTGCCAAAACCCTCCACCTTGAACCCAATAAAAAAGTACTGCTTTTACTACCGGATAAACGTAATTTATTACTAACATCATGGCAAGGGCCATTCAACGTCGAACGAAAGATATCAGATGTCGACTATGAAATATCGATAAAGGGAAAATTAAAGATATTTCATATCAACATGCTGAAGCCGTATTTCTCACGACACGAACTGAGGACAGACGAACAGAGTGCACCGACACAAATTAACCGGACGACAGACGTACATAACACAACTACACTAGGTAGGGCGACAGATCATGACGACATCGCAAACACACTTAGCCAGGAAACAGTATACACAGCTAGTACAACAACAGTGCTTAATCAGACGGATGACGACGGAATAGAATTACCTGTCCCGACAGTCAACACGACAGGGACAATCGATAGCATACGGATAGAAACTAAACTGACAGACGAGCAACGACAACAACTTATAGGATTAGTAACTGAGTACAAGGACATCTTCTCCGACATCCCAGGTAGGACAGACAGAATAGAACACTCTATAAGTCTGACTGATAGCACACCTATCAAATGTAGACCTTATTCCATCCCATTGAGTTACAGGGAAAATCTCGATAAGGAATTGTTAAATCTAGAGTCGAGTGGAATAATTCAGAAATCTCAGTCAGAGTATTCTTTTCCAATAGTCCTAGTCAGAAAGAAGGACTCGACCATCCGCCTCTGCGTCGATTATAGACGCTTAAACAACGTGACCAGGGTCGACGCTGAGCCTATTCCATCTTGTGACGACCTAATCCTTGATATGTCAACATCACGTATCTTCTCAAAACTAGATCTCACAAAAGGTTATTGGCAAGTCCCGATGGAATCTTCTTCAATTCCTTTGACAGCTTTCTCAACACCTTTAGGCCTGTACGAGTGGCGCTTTCTTCCTTTCGGTCTTCGTAATGCACCAGCCACTTTTGTCTGTCTCATTAGGAACCTTCTCCATGGAGTGACTAATACTTCTACCTATATAGATGACATTTGCATCCATACAGCAGACTGGACATCACATCTACTAAAACTGCGACATGTCTTCGACAGATTGCGAGTATTTGGTCTGACTGTGAAACCCACCAAAGTGGAACTGGGAATGGAAGAAATTGATTTTTTGGGCCATACAATCACCAGAGGCCAATTAAGAACTGATGAGAAAATAGTGACCAAGAATCTCAATCTAACTATGCCTACGACCAAGAAACAGGTCCGTAGCTTACATGGTCTTGTCAACTATTACAGCAAATTTATTTCCAATTTGGCTGAAATTACCAGTGTGTTTTTTAATGTTCTAAAAGCATCTGTAAAACTTGATGTACAGGATGCAGAGTTAATCAGTGCGTTATCAAAATTGAAACATTTATTTAGCGTTCCACCTATATTGCGTTTGCCTAATGTCAATCTTACGTATTATCTCCGCACAGACGCAAGCTCCATTTCTATTTCTGGAGTCCTAGGCCAGTTTTACGAAGGCAAGTTTCACCCAATAATGTACGTGAGACGCAAGATCAGCCCAGCTGAAAGAAGGTATTCTACATCTGAATTAGAAGCTTTAAGCGTGATATATTGTGTAAGAAAACTACATCGATTCCTGGCGGGTACAGAGTTTGTTATCGAGACTGATAATTCGCCTCTGACGGTCATGCAAACTGGTGTTCATAGGAACAATAGGATCTACAGATGGTCCTTGATTTTTCAAAATTACTCCTTCACGATTAAACATTTGAAAGGCAGTTTAAACGTTTTAGCTGACACTTTGAGCAGACCTTCTCCCATTGAAATATCTGAAATACGAGAAGAGAGCGACCTTACATCACCAGAAACATTGATACTGTAATTGCTTAGTGCCCTATGTGGTGATTGTGAAACATTGAAGTGCGTTACCATCGCCAGTCGCTTACATGTTTGTAATATTAACTGTGTCGGCATTAGTGGTATGAACAGACGTATTTGTGAATTGTCTACACCACTACCACTTATACCACCCTTTAGTGGATTGAATTTGAGACTTGAACCTACACCAACCAGTAGCATACCCTTAGTATGAACTTTAACCAGGACAAGAGCGTGAATCAGACTTTGTCTACCTCAACGTTGTTTTCGAGGACATTCTACAGAGGACACGGCTCGAACTTCACACCTGGATGTAATTAGTTAGTGTAGTTAGTTATTCTATTATTTGTGATATGTATATAACATGTTTTTATAAACAGTTGCGTATAACTTCATATTTTGCGAAAATATTAGAATTATTTCTATAGATTTAGCATATAACTTTATTTAGGACAGTTCATAGTTATAACTCATCTATAGCTAGTTAAGAACTTAGTTAAGTGAACATCCACATCATATTACTTTAATTTATCACCATTTAAACTTATTTAGTTAGATAAGTTAATTAAAACATCATTTACAAATTAACCCGATCATTTAATAAGTTATATCATTTTAGGCATTAATATATTTTAAGGTAAATAACCCATATTTCTTAAATGAAATTAATTAGTTAGATTATTTCCCTTAGATAAATTTAGAACAGTGCACCACATTATAATAGATTAGTTAGAGCAGTTTTAACTATAGGATTGCTAGCGAACAATCCGTGTCAATCATGTATATTTTTGTATATACTGACAAGTGCGTAAACATAGCACAGTCATGTGGTTTGAATAACCATGTAAATTCAGCCAGCTGTTTAATGTACATAATTTTGGGTTCGACCATGCAATATTTCTCGAACCATATTGTAATGACGGCAATATTTTAAAACCACTTTTTGAATGAAAGGTGAATGAAAGATGTGTGAATGGTAGAGAGAGAGAGAGAAGAACGAATGATAGAGACAGAATGGATGGAAAGTAAGAGAGTGAGAGAGAGAGATATTGCGGTATTTTTTCACCGCGCAAAGTGACTTGTTTTGACTTGTCTGCGTCAACCTGTGTAATCAAATGTGTGTCAATTTTTATAAGTGTGTAGTTGCCATACTTTAGTGGAAAACATAGGGAACGTATTTTGAGTATCATAAAACGGCACTGTAGACATAAATTAGCATAACACACTCATTTGTGACTACAGTAAACCACTTTACGGCGCTCGAAATAATACATACACGTATAATACAAATGCATACACATGTCAGTTAGTTAAATACACTTTAATTTAGTAGAGAACACACAACCAACAGAAAAACAAACAGGTAAACGTGCATACACCATTGTTTTCAAAGAACCATAACTACTCCAACAGGGGAAACAATAATATTTCTAAAGCCTTAGTGTAACACTTAAATATCTCTTCACAAGTGGGAGCTAAAAGGTGAAGAGCGGCACATTAAACATGCATACAAGTTGAGGCTTATTATATGGGAGCATGAACATTTATTGTCCATGTTTTGCACTCATAATGGAGGCAAGTTGTTAGGGATTGTTAATTTTGGACAGTCTGAGGACAGGCCATTTGGGCATTGGGTCCGGTCCTACCAATTCTCATAATAGTATAGCCAACTGTACTAGTGTATTGAGCTACTCAATCAACCGAGTGAAGTGATACAACAGTGTGACAGAGGAGAGGAGAGATCTTGTCATATCCCCATAAAAGAAGTACAATACTCGCAAAGTCTTTGACAAAATTGGACAGCCAATTTTTCTAACATTACTTGTGTTACCCCCACAACTTAAAAGTTTGTAACACAACAGGAGAGGATGGAGAGCCTGTCAAAGCCTTAGCAGTTAACTCTAAGCTAATAATAGAGAGCTAAAATAGCTCTAAGCTAATAAGAGCTGAAATAGAGCATAGTAATAGGGCAAGTGACGTAATAAGATAGGAGACCAGACAAGAGAGACACGATCGCTATAAATAGCGATAACGGGACACCCTTGTGTCAACAAGAAGGGCAACCAGTGCATACGAGCGTAGTTTGCCCAAAAGACTGGGAGAACGAGTGCACGAGGCTAGACCGAGTAACGCTGGTCAGCACAGCCAGGGCCCAGCACGTAAACCAAGGAACGCACGCTGAGCTAATTGCTGGTGGCTGAACACACCACGCTCAGCGAGCTCAGACAGACTTCAGACGGCTTAGAGATCGGACGTGTATCCGCTAGGGATACTTTGTGTTTATTAAAGGACAGTATTATAGTTATATAGTCTAGCTTAGCTTCATTAGTTATAATGTATACATCATCTCCTCATTCCATTTTATCGTCACCACATTCTATGTTAAATACCGTGATGGTATTCCGCTCATGGAGCTATTGTTGATCAGCTCCAAATAAACATGTATCCTTTTACAGATAATGCGAGTTGTCACTTCGTGTAGTGTAAAAGAAGGGAATGCTTGTACGCCTGTCGCAAGTGGGTTGCTGACATTATCATTCAAGAAGCCCTGGGCATGAAAAAAGTGAGCCGAAGAAATTAATTGGCATTGAGAATCTTTCGCATTTACTGAACCCCTCATCATCATCATCATCATCATCATCATCATCATCATCATCATCATCATCATCATCATCATCATCATCATCATCATCATCATCATCATCATCATCATCATCATCATCATCATCATCATCATCATCATCATCAGCATCATCATCATCCATTTCTGCCATCAAGCGCCGTGGGGAGGAATAATTTGCGCTCCAGCGCCCGATGGGCACCACTGGATAGTGTCATTCCGTGTTATTGTACAATGTCTTTGATGTCGTCAATACATTTTCTTTTTGGACGTCCTCTCGGTCTCGTCGCAGATGATCGTTGATGTAAGGCCAGTGGTGGTAGTTGTTGGTGCTGCATTCTAACGACATGGCCAAACCACTTGATCTTCTGTCTTTCAATAAATGTGGCACAAGGTGTTGATCCCACTGTCTGTCTGATAACAGCTTTTCTTACTCGGTCTCGGATTGTTAAGTTGGCAGCTATCCTCAGGCATCTCATCTCGCAGGTGTTGATTTTGCGAAAGTGTGATTTGGATAAAGCCAAGTTTGAGATTGGTAACATAGGGTTGATGTGAATATGCTGTTTATTATCTGTCGTTTTGCGGACATGGGTATATTTGGATGTTTCAGTATGGGTTTTAGTTGATATGTAAGTGCACTAGCTTTTTGACATCTGATTTCGATTTCTCTGTCCAATCTGCCATCTTCTGTGATCACACTTCCAAGATATTTGAATTCTTTAACTTGTTTCAGTTGTGCTATTTATCTATATACTTAGTGGGCCCGGCGATCTGCTAACTTGCATTACTTCGGTTTTGGCTGTGTTTCTACTCATATTGTATCTGCTGCAGGTTGAACTCAGATTAGTAATATGATTTTGTAGTCTGCCCTCATCGCTGTAAAACAGGCATTGATCGTCTGCAAACAGAAGTTCATTTATTTCCTGTGGGTCAGTTGTTTCATCTGGAGTTAAAGAGTTCTAAACTTTCTGAATCTGTTCTGTCAAACCTTGCTTCTTTGGATATTCTGTCCATGTAGATATTGGCACCTTTCAGTCTTGACAGACGATAGTTTGGTACATTGTGCTTCAAAAAGGCTTAATAACTGTCATATGGCAATAACTACGATCTATGGCGGTGGCGAGTGTGGCTGGTAAGGCCAATTCTTGCTGAAAATGTTTGCCCACCGTAGGTGCATGTGAAAATATGGTCATTTCCACCATTTTGCACCATCTTACGTTTCTCACGCTCTGTGTGTGCTTTATCTGCAATCATTTTCTCCTTTGTCTTTATTCCATTTCTGATAGTTGCCCTCCATGCAACACGTTCAGCGGCGACATGCTCCCATTGTGCATTATCAATGCCTGTATCAATCATGTCCCGCTTACACACATCTTTGTATCGTAGTAGAGGCCGACCCTGAGATCTCCTACCCGTCTGTAATTCACCAAAAAAGATGTCCTTTGGTATTCTACCATCATCCATCCTCCTAACGTGTCCTATCCATCTAAGTCTACGAAGACTGAGCATGGAATACACCGTCACACAACCTGATCTTTCCAATACTTCAGTATTTGTGATTTTGTCTTGCCACTTAATACCAAGTATTCTTCGCAGACACCGCATATGAAAGCTGTTTAAACGTTTCTCTTGGCGTGAGTAAGTTGTCCAGGTTTCACTGCCATAAAGAAGAGTACTAAGGACACAGGCTTGGTAGACGGGGACTTTTGTTTTGGCAGTAAGCTTCCTGTTCTCCCAGACTCTTTTTGCTAACATGTTCATTGTTGTTGCTGCCTTGCCAATCCTGATGTTGATTTCCTGATCGAGGGATAATTTGCTATTTACCTCTGATCCAAGATATGTAAAATGGTCTACTATCTCCAGTTCGGCGTCATCAACAAAGATTGATGGTACACCATGTGCACCTTGTGACATAATCTGTGTCTTCTTTTTGTTAATTGTTAAACCAAATTCAGAACAAGCATTGGAGAATGCAGATAGTAGATGTTGTAATTCTTCCTCAGAGTGGGTCGTAATCGCAGCATCATCTGCAAAAAGCAACTCTCTGATTAGTACCCTGCTAATTTTAGTCTTGGCCTTCAATCTCTGAGCATTATAGAGGCCACCATCTGAGCGTGAGTGAATGTATATACCGTCATCCTGATCACGAAAGGCATATTTCAGTAGAAGTGAAAAGTATATCCCAAAGAGGGTGGGGGCTAATACACAACCTTGCTTAACTCCACTCTTGATTTCAAACTCTTCTGAAGTTGAGCCATCAAACTTGATTATACCCTTCATGCCTGTGTGGAACGATTCCACAATGGACAGAAGAGTTGGTGGACAGCCAATCTTCTTTAGTGCTTTGAACAGACCCTCACGACTGACCAAATCGAATGCCTTTGTGAGGTCGATGAAGGCAATAAACAGTGGCTGATTTTGTTCCCGGCATTTTTCTTGCATCTGTCGCAATGAGAATATCATATCAATGGTAGACCGGTTCTGACGGAAGCCGCACTGTGATTCGGGGTAGACTTGATCTCCCAGGACTTGAAGTCTGCGCAGGACAATTCTGGCAAATACTTTCCCAACAATACACAGAAGTGAGATACCCCTATAGTTGTTGCAGTCGCTCCGATCTCCCTTGTTCTTGTACAGCGTTATGATGTTTGAATCTTTGAAATCCCGTGAGACTTGTCCTTCTCGCCAGCATAGCTCTATTAGCTGGTGGATCTGTAAAGCGAGAGTGTCTTGCCCACTCCTGATCACCTCTATTGGAATCCCATCCTTACCTGGAGCCTTGCCAGATGCAAGCTCATTTATAGCACACTTAACTTCTGTTATAGTGGGAAGTGTGTCCAGGTGGTCAAGAGTTGGCAGGGCCTCTATGGCGTTGAGGGCATCATCCGCCAGCTTGGTCTCACTTGAGTAAAGCTCTAAATAGTGCTCGACCCATCTATCCATCTGCTGTTTCTTATCAGTGATGATTTCTCCAGTCAAGGTTTTCAGCGGTGCACTTCTTTTGATCATTGGACCACAGGCTTTCTTTATCCCTTCATACATGCTTCTGGTGTTTCCCTTATCACTTGCGATTTGAATGGACTCACATAACTTGATCCAATAGTCATTCGCACACTGCCTGGCAGCCTTTTGTACATCCTTCCTCGCTTGCTTCAGCTCACTCAGAGTGTTACGCGTTGGTCTGTCCTTGTTTCTTAAGAGAGCTATCTTCTTTTTATCAATCAAGGGCTGCAGTATCTGGCTGTTTGCCGCAAACCAGTCCTGCCTCTTGTGATCCACAGTGCCGTAAACCCCTACCGCTGTTTTATAAATAGTTTCCTTAAGTTTACTCCATTTATCATTTACTATACAATTTTCTGATGTATCATTGAAAGCGTCCTCAAGTTGCTGTTGAAATTCAAAGCACTTTCCAGGATCGTGAGTGTTAATAATATTAATCCTGGGGCTAGACTTGTGTTTAGCTGTGTAGATTCTCTTTGGTCTCAGTCTAACCCTTGCAACAACCAAAGAATGATCTGTATCACAGTCAGCACTGTGGTAACTTCGAGTTAATGATGTATGGTTCAGATGTTGTCTCCGTGTGATAATGAAGTCCAGCTGATGCCAATGGCCGGATCTTGGATGTTTCCATGTGACCTTATGCATCTCTTTTGTTTTAAAAAAGGAGTTTGTAATACATAGGTCATTTCTAGTGCAATGCTCCAGCAGCCTTTGCCCATTATCATTCATGCGACCGATGTTGTATTTTCCAAGGCACACTGGCCATGAACTCGAGTCCTTGCCCACACGAGCATTTAAATCACCGAGCATATAAATGTAGTCGGATTTTGGAACTGCCTTGATCGCAGAGTCTAGCTGCTCATAGAATGTATCTTTCACATCATCAGAGGAAGTGAGTGTCGGTGCATATGCAGTGAGAATGGTGGCAAATCCACAAGAGGTTGCCAAGCGCAGTGATAATAATCTTTCATTACCTCCAGCTGGGATATCAATCATTCCCAGTAGCGAATTCTTCACTGCAAAGCCCACACCGTGTTGCCTTTTTTCTGCCTGTCCTCTTCCCTTCCAAAAAAAGGTGTAATTGTTTTCCCTGAGTGACCCTTCCTCAGCGAGGCGAGTCTCCTGCAGGCCAGCAATATCAATGTTAAGACGATTGAGTTCAGCATCAATCACAGCCGTTTTTCTCACATCGTCAATATTTGTCAAGTCAGTGGAAAATCCTGGACACATGGTTCTCACGTTCCAGGTTGCAAGCCGTAGCTTGAGGTTTCTATTATTCTTTTTATTAGTACCTGGTGCATTGGTTTTACAGCATGCGATTCAGATTTTGTCCTAGCCCCAAGCACCCATTGAAGCAGGCAGGCTGTGGCGGATCAGCACCCAATTGACCGGGGGCTGCCCAGCTTGAGGCGGGCGGTAGCTGATCAGTGACACCTGTAGGTGTCTCCCACCGTCAGAGGCAACGCCAACTGACAAGGACTTATAACCCGTAACAGTTGCCTCTCGCTTTGATTCCGAGACCGGTTAAGACCAGGGATGGAGTTATTGCCTCTCCATAGCACAAAGCCTGGGCTAAAATAAAGAAACCATATGTTGCCCATGCAGCATGATCCCTCTCTCGGCCTGCCTAGTTCACTCCAGAGGAAAGTTAACACCTATACATCTGGAAAAAGACAAGCTGCAGAAGCTGCCAGATCAGCAAAGCAATGCTCTGACTGTCCGCCTGTCGGAGCTTCGATCCTAGACCAGCTGCCAACCAAGGCTTAGGGCCTGGTCTGCCCTGCCATGACTTATTTTGTCTTTGGGTTGCATTTCCTCGCACCAGGATAAGGCTAGTACCCTCCAAATTGCGCTCTTCCGCCCGAAGCCGTTGGCACAATGTGGGGTGTCGGGTTTGGTAAGCGCCGCCCAACATTCGGCGCTGACAGAAAGCAGGTAGTACCGTCTACTGTCATACGGTAGCTCAGTCATATCTGACTAAGACCTGACTCACAGTCCATGTAGATATTAAATAGCAAAGGAGAGAGCACACATCCCTGTCTCACTCCTGTATTGACTGTGAACATATCTGATATACCTTCTTGTGTTCTTACTGCACTTCGGCTCGAGTGATACATGATACTGAACCCTTGCCTTCGACAAATCCACACTGTTTTCTAGTATTTATATACCCATTATAACTGAAACCCCTATATTCTTTTTTCTCTCCACCAGAATGGTTTATGCTACATTCCTCGGAAGATATAATACCCTCTGGTCTCACATATTTTAAAAAAAAAAAATTTGCACATCCGTTACAGGACGTTGCATTCAACACCAACATTTTTTAGCTGCTGTTGATGTTCTTGGCAAGATTACGCTCAATAGTTTGCCATTGCTTTCTGAGCGACCGGCTTACATTCCTCTAAGTAACCAACGCAGTAACAAGTAACAAACATATTTCAAAGTTAGTGAAGGACGTTAATGGCTGTCTTAGGGCATCCTCGTCCAGTAGGGACAGTCATGAGCCACAGGTGACACCAGACCGTCATCCAGCTACTGATGGCAAAAACTTAACTAAAATAAATAAATTTAGAGTAGGAACATGGAATGTTAGGACATTAAATGAGCTAGGAAAGTTGACCAATGTTCTAAGAGAGATGGATAGCATGAAAATGAATATACTAGGCGTTAGTGAGATGAGATGGAAGGGATCGGGCAAAATTATAGCTGACAATCACACAATAATTTATTCTGGAGGGGATACACATGAAAAAGGTGTAGGAATAATATTAGACGAAAAAACAGCCAAGTCAATTAATGGATACTGGTGTATTTCAGATAGAGTTATTATGGTAAAAATCAAAGGCAAACCAATAGACAAATATTATACAAGTATATGCACCAACAGCAAGCAGTAGTGATGAAGAAATACAACACTTTTATGACGAAATAGAAATGGCGATGGCTCAAATTGGATCACAAGAAATAAAGATAATACTTGGTGATTTTAATGCAAAAGTAGGAAAGGGAAAAATGGAGGATGTAGTGGGGAATTATGGTTTAGGTACAAGAAATGAAAGAGGTGAAAAGCTAACAGAATGGGCAAATATCAATGATATGATAATTGGAAACACATGGTTTAAACACCATAAAAGACGACTGTACACATGGATAAGCCCTGATAAGAAAATACGCAACCAAATTGACTACATACTAATTAATAAAAGATTTAGAAATGCTTTAATTAATGTAAAGACAATGCCTGGTGCTGACTGTAATAGTGATCATGTACCACTATGTGGACATATAAAAGTAAGATTAAAGAGAGGGAAAAAATGGTTAAGAACATGAGACTTAATAAAGAGGTTCTGAAAATAGATAAAGAAATGCAAGAACAATACAGAGTGACTGTGAAAAATAGGTACAATGCAATAACTAAAATACAGAGTATAGATGAACAATGGGAAATGTTAAGGGACTCCATTCATCAAACTAGCAAAGAAGTATTACCGGAGAGAGGCAAAATAGCTAAGAAAAAATGGATGAATGAAGATATCTTAAAACTGATGGACAAAAGAAAACAGAGTAAAAATGACAAACAAGAATACGCTAAGATAAATAAAGAAATAAAAGATAAATGTGGGAAGGCTAAAGAAAGTTGGTTAAACGAGCAATGCAAAAAAATTGAATTAAATTCCATTAAAGATACAAAAAATATGCACAGACAAATCAGTGAGCTTACAGGAAGAAAAATAAGAATAAATACAGGGTGTTTGAAATCAAAAACAGGAAAGATAATATTAGAGGAAGATGCTATAATGAAGAGGTGGAATGAGTATATAAGAGAATTATATGAAGGAGAAAGGGAAGAATTAACAGAAGATAGTAACTTAGAAGGTCCACCTATTCTGAAAGAAGAAGTCGCTGACGCTATGAAACGTATAAAGAAAGGAAAAACAGCTGGGCCAGATGAAATCACAATAGAAGTATTAGAAGTATTGGGAGAATTTGGAGTAGATATATTAACCAAAATGTTGAATGATATTTACAGCAGTGGATATTTACCCAGTGATATGCTGAAATCTGTATTTATAGCTATACCAAAAAGACCAGGAGCAATTGATTGTGAAGATTTTCGTACAATTAACCTTATAAACCACATCACTAAGCTTCTACTCAGAATCATAATGAGAAGAACCAAAAAGAAAATAAAAATGGAAATTAGTGAAGAACAGTATGGAAAGGGCACAAACAATGCAATTTATACATTACGGACACTAATAGAAAGGTCAATAGAGAAACAGAGAGACATATATTTGTGCTTCATAGATTATACTAAGGCATTTGATAAAGTAAAACATGATGAACTGATTAAAATGTTGGAAGATATCAACACTGATGGAAAAGATTTAAGAATAATAAAGAATATTTACTGGAACCAAGTAGCAGCAATTAAAATGGGAAATAAAGAGGGTAGTTACTAACAGATAAAGCTAGGAGTACGACAAGGGTGTGTCTTGTCACCAGATCTTTTCTCCCTGTATAGCGAAGTAATAATGAGAGAGATCAAAGAGATGCCAGGAATACTAGTTGGAGGTTATAATATAAATAATATACGCTATGCAGATGACACAGTATTGGTGGCGGATAATTCAACAGACCTACAACAATTATTAGACGTTGTAGTAACAGAGAGTGCAAGGAAAGGACTCTCCTTGAATATCAAGAAAACAGTAACAATGGTAATATCAAAGAAAATGGTGACACCAAAATGTGACATAGAAATAGAAGGGAAAATCCTTAACCAAGTGGATAATTTTAGATACCTAGGGGCATTTATAACATCAGATGGAAGATGTACAACAGAGATTAGGAGCAGAATAGGGCAGGCAAAAGCCGCATTTCAGAAAATGAAGAGTATCTTATGCAATAAGTCACTATCACTGAATGTAAGAAAGAGAGTGATGAAATGCTATGTAGAACCAGTTTTGCTGTATGGCAGTGAATCTTGGAATGTAAATGAACAAATTAAGAAGAAATTAGAAGCAACAGAGATGTGGTTCCTGAGACGAATGTTGCGAATTCCTTGGACTGCCAGAGTAACTAACGACGACTGCCTGAAACAGGCTAACGAAACTAGAACATTATATACAACAATAAGACAGAGACAAACAGCTTTCCTCGGTCATGGATGAGAAGAGAGGCATTGGAGAACATCGTAACAACTGGAAAGATCGAGGGGAAGAGAGGCAGAGGTAGACCAAGAGAAGTGATGCTGGATGGATTGAGACGGTGGCATGGAGGAATATCAGCAGCAGAGTTGATCCAGAAAACCAAAGACCGAGATCTATGGAGAGCCATGAACGCCTACGCCAGCCGGCACGGCACTTGATGATGATGATGAACCAACGCGCCGCGATCCGCTGCCGAATCTCGCGCAGCCGTGTTCCTCAAGTGGATATACGAGATAACTGGAAAAAGTCGTTAACACCTTCGCCAGGGAGTTCGGCGGTCACACATATAACTAACATGTTAATATTCAGTCTTCTCATTTCTTTCCTATTGTTATCAAAGTTGGAGAAAGGCGTGGGTAATTTTCTTTAAATTTTATGTGGCCATAGGAGGCCAGTCAAAAAATGTTTCTAATTATTCTATAAATAACCATGGAATAAAATTTACATCATTAAAAATTATAAATAAATGTAGAACGATAAATATTGATTATAAAATGTAAATATTTATAGATTAAACAAAATTTCTGTAAGAAAATTAATAGTATTTTTCTTGAAGTTATAACAGCTTATTAATGAGGTCACTGTTTTAAATAAAAAGGAAAAGTAGGGAGATTTGTATGTAAATAATGATATTATATCTAGGTATACAATTTTATTTTTATTTAATTCTAATAATTTCCCTTGTAACAATAATATATGTTTATGTCCCCTATTTATTTGGAACTCTTTGCTGGCTTCTGAGGATGGGGACGGAGCACTTGTGGGAATGTCCCGAATGCTGTGATGTCGGTTCCTAAATCAATCAATCAATTTATCTAGTAATTCCGTAGACTGCTTGAATATAAGTATTAATAAGTGTAGTGATCAATCAAGGTATTACTATCATGTTATTATGATATGTTAAATATTCTCTAAGCAAACGTAATTGGACCAGCATTTGGCAGAGAGAGAGAGAGAGAGAGAGAGAGAGAGGGGGGGGGGAGAGAGAGAGAGATAGAGAGAGAGAGAGGGGGAGAGAGAGAGGGGGGGGGGAGGGAGATGGGGGGGGGGACTATTTGTTCAAACTGAACTACTGAGCGTAATCTTGCCCAAAAAAAATCAACAATCAGCGGAAAGATGCTGATGTTGACAGCAATGTCCTGTAAAGGATATGCAAAACATTTTTTTTTAAATATTAAACATCATGGTGACTTGGAAAGAATAATGATTGAGGGCATGGTTCTTGTTAGAAAAGGCAATGGTTGAAAAGTATGAAGAGGAGCCCAACTCATTGTAGACATCTTGTATGAAGAACACTGAAGACATTTTATACAAAGAGGGAACCAGGACATTGATGACATCTTGTATGAAGAGGGGCACAGAACACTGACGACATTTTGTACAAAGAGGAGAACAGGACATTGATGACATCTTGTATGAAGAGCGGCACAGATCACTGACGACATCTTGTATGAAGAGGGGAACAGGACATTGATGACATCTGAAGAATGAAAATGCATGAAGTAGGGGAACTAGCAAAGGATACAGAGTCTGTTTGCTAGTCCATGATGAGAATTCTGCAATGGACCTGCTACCAGATGAAGATGGGCTGTTCCCATGTGTCTTCACCAGAAAATGATCAGTAACATCCCCTTGTAGTTGGTAGAGCTATTGTAATCAAATCTTTCATTGATGCCAATGAAAGTATCAGTAACATCCCCTTGAAATCGCCAAGCAATAATGAGAGGGATCAAAGAGACACCAGGAATACTAGTTGGAGGTTATAACATCAATAATATACGCTATGCATATGACACAGTATTGGTGGCAGATAATTCAACAACCTACAACAATTGCCAGACATTGTAGTAACAGAGAGTGCAAGGAAAGGACTCTCCTTGAATATTTAACAAAAGCATAAACAATGGTGATATCAAAGAAAATGTTGATACCAAAATGTGACATAGAAATAGAAGGGTAAATTCTTAACCAAGTGGATAATTTTAAATACCTAGGGGCATTTATAACATCAGATGGACGATATGCAACAGAGATTAAGAGCAGAATAGGGTCAGCAAAAGCCGCATTTCAGAAAATGAAGAGTACCTTATGCAATAAGTCACTGTCACGGAATGAAAGAAAGAGAGCGCTGAGATGCTATGTAGATTCGTTTTGTTGTATGGCAGTGAATCTTGGAATGTAAATGAACAAATTAAGAAGAAATTAGAAGCAACAGAGATGTGATTCCTTAGGAATGTTGCGAATTCCTTGGACTGCCAGAGTAACTAACAACGACTGCCTGAGACCGGTTAATGAAACTAGAACGTTGTATACACCAATAAGAAAGAGACAAACAGCTTTCTTCGGTCATGTGATGAGGAGAGAGGCTTTGGAGAATATTGTGACAACTGGAAAGATCGAGGGGAAGAGAGGCAGAGACAGACCAAAATAAATGATGTTGGATGGATTGAGACGGTGGCATGGAGGAATACCATCAGCAGAGTTGATCCATCAAAGACCGAGATATTTGGAGAGTCATGAACGCCTACGCCAACTGGCAGGGCACTTGATGATGATGATGATGATGATGATGATGATGATGATCTTCTTGTAGTTGGTAGAGCTATGGTAATCAAATCTCTCATAGATATCAATAAAATTATCAGTAACATCCCCTTGTAGTTGGTAGAGCTATTGTTATCAAATCTCTCATAGATATCGATAAAATTATCAGTAACATCCCCTTGTGGTTGGTAGAGCTATTGTAATCAAATCTCTCATAAATGTCAATAAAATTATCAGTAACATCCCCTTGTGGTTTGTAGAGCTAGTGTAATCAAATTTGATGCCAATAAAATTATCAGCAACACCCCCTTGTAGTCGGTAGAGCTGTTGTAATCAATTCTCTCATTGAAGCCAATAAAATTAAACATCTTGTAATCTAAATAGTGCATTGCTATTTCAATCTTTCTTTTCCCCTACCCAAAGACACATGAAACCTACTCATTCAAGACAACAAGAAATATTGTTGGTGTAATTGTCCTGGCCATCGTGTGTCATGCGGGTGGTATGTCTTGTAGGCAGGTTAGAAAAAAGTTAGTTGCATATCCTTTACATGACGTCACAGTCAACCCAAGCATTTTTGGCTGTGATTTCTCCGCAAGGGTTACGTTCTTCTTCTTCTTCTTCTGCGTTCATCCGGATTTTTTTTTTTTCGGATGTGACTGCGTTGTGCCTGTTTACGGCAGAGCTGTGTTCTTGCGCCGTTAGGCCGACACATCCGACTTCTGTGGGCATTTGTTGACCGGGTTAACCGTCCCGGGGGTTTCTTAGGACGTTTGAATCTCACTGTTGTGGTGTTATCCCCCATCCTAGCTGGCCCATATAGAACAGCCAAATACATCCCGGTCAACCCTCAAGGGAAGGCAGGGGCAGACCATGGGCATTCCCCGCCATCCAAGGAGGCTTCCATACTTGCAGAGCCATCACAAACCGCTCTGGTACTGGGCTCACCCAAGGAATCGTCACGTCCTGCGCATGGCTGCTTAGCCTCACTTCCTATATTGGGCCTTCCGTTCACCATAGGCTGTTCCTCCGGAAACCAGAAGAATGCAGTCTGCATATGACATCCACACAGTGAGCTTTCGATTCAGACTTTCCACATAATGGATTTGCTATCCAAGCAATCTTCCATTTCGTGCCACTAGGACACTTTTTCCACCTTTTATTAAGCCCACACAGTGAGCTTTCGATTCGGACTTTTCACGTAATGGATTTGCTATCCAAGCAATATTCCATTTCGTGTCACTGGGACACTTTTTCCACTTTTTATGAAGCCCACACAGTGAGCTTTTGATTCGGACTTTCCACGTAATGGATTTGCTATCCAAGCAATATTCCATTTCATGCCTCTGGGACGCTTTTGTAATCGACATACCTGTGGTATGAAGTGTGGCAGTCTAAATACATCTTCATACACCTTTAGATGTCAACCTGAATGTAGTTAACGTAAGCTGTAGTCAAATTGAGCTTGTTGATATCTCCATAGAGCTTGTACTCAAATGAAGCAGGCGTGGGCCAAAATATCTTTCTCTGTTCTGCATATATTGGGCACTCCTGCAGCAAATGTTTAGCTGTCATTTTACCAGTTCCACAATAACATTCATCGGTATCTCCTATCTTTAGTTTATTGAACAAGTGGTGTTTCAGCCTGTTATGTCCTGTGCGGAGTCTGAAGATTGCTACTTGTTCTCTTCAGTCGAGTTTGTAATATGCATCATCCTTCTGGTGGCCTGGATGCTCTGATTCCCATTTGGTTCTATAAGTGCTTTTTATAAACCTTTTTGCCTCATTATAGGTTATGTCTATGTCAGGCTGTGGTAGTCGTCCGCCCTCTTTTGCTAGTCTGTGAGCCTCTTCATTTCCAGGTATACTGCAAATGTGATGGGATCCACTGCATTACAACATTTTTGGATTTCTGGCATAGACCATGGAGTGCTGCTCTTAGGTCAGTTAGTTCTGTGCTGTTATTGCTCTTCAGTATTGAGACAGCTGACATTGCATCTGTGAAGATAGCTATTTGCTTCTCTTTATTTTCCTCCATCAAGAGAATTTCTGCTGCAGTTTTCAGAGCCTCTACCTCCGCTTTGAAGTTACTTGAAAATTGTCTAGTTGCCACTGAATGTGTTTTTTTCACTCCATTTTTTAAATTTAGGAGAATTCCTCCTCCTCAATTCTCTATTGAATTTTTGGCTGATCCATCTGTATATGCATGGGTTCAATTGCTGCTTGGGTAATGTTCTTTTATGTAGTTTAGGGTTATTTCTCTTCTTTCAGTTTCATGCTGAGTGTTCTTTTTCTCAATACCAGGAATGTTTTCTATCATCTCAGGCAGTTGCTGCTGTCTTCAAGCTGGGAACTTGTGTGCATTGTAAATGGGTTTGATTGTTGATATGTTAAGTATAGGATCTGCCCTAATCTTTCGTTTTGCAGTTTCTACAAAGTTGCTACGCTTCAGTCTTCCCTTTCCAAAACCATTAATCCTTTTATACATAGGGTGGTCTGTCAATCTTCTAAATTTTTCTGCTTGTTGCTGGGCTCTGCTATCTCTTCTATCCTGCATTGGTTATAAACAAGTGATCTTTTCAAGTTCATTAATAGGCGTTGTCTTCAGGCTTCCAGTTATGATTCGCATTCCTTGATTTTGGACTCTATTTATTTTGTTAAAGTTTGACTTTGCTGCTGTTGCCCAAGCTGCGATGCCATATTCCAGTACTGGCCTCACCCGTCCAGTATATAACTTCTTGAGAACTTTCTCATCTGCTCCCCACGTTGTACCAGCAAGCTTTTTCATGATTGCCATTCTTTGCCTTGCTCTTGTTCGATTTTTCTCAACCTGTGTTTTCCATGTCAAGCGACGATCAAAGGTGACTCTTAGATAGTTTGGATTTTCTTCATGGTGCAATATTGTTCCATTCAATACCAGCTTAGGTTGCTGAGTTTTATTTGAGAGGGAGAACACTGTGCATGTTGTTTTCTCCTCACTTATCTTCACTAGCCATGATTTTGACCAGTCCTCTAGCGCTAATAGGGCTTGCTGTATTCTGCTGTACTAATATATTCTTCAGATGTCCATATGGCTAGGTCATCTGCAAAGTAGGATGTGTGTACTCTGGCTGGAAAATTTTCTGTGATGTCAGTTATATATGCTAAGAATAATGTTGATGAAAGAACTCCTCCTTGGGGGACACCTTGCTCCAACAGCATCATTTTGCTGGTTTGTCCATGTACTTTTATCCTGGCAGTTCTGTTCTCAAGGTAGTGGCTGATCCATTTGTGCATTTTCCCACAAACATGCATTTTTTGCAGCTTTACTTTCAGTTCTTCCTTCCATACTTTATCAAATGCTTTTTCTAAATCTATCCAGACCGCTAGTGTGTGCTTTTTCTCTTGGAAGGCATCCTCTATTTCCTTAGCTATATAGGTTATTTGATCTTCAGTTGATCTGTACTTTCTGAATCCTGCTTGGTGTGGTGTTAAGAGTTGGTTTTCTTCCAGATGCCATGTTAGCCTGCCATTGATAATGCGTTCCATTAATTTTCCTACACGGCGAAGTAGACTGATAGGTCGATAGCCATTTGGTTCTTCCAGGTCTTTTCCTTTCTTTGGGACTGGTATTAGTATAGCTTCCTTCCATGCCTGTGGGACTATTCCTCTCTTCCAGCTGTAATTTAGGACTGCTAGTAGTTTCTTTTTTGCCTTAGTGCCTAGTCCTATTAGCATGTCATTTGTGATTCCATCCTTACCTGGTGATTTCTTCTTTTTTAGGGTATTCATTGCCTGTTCCATTTCTTCCATTGTTAGATTTGCCATCATATATTCAGCTGCTGTCTCTATATTACTATGATGTATCTGTTTATCTTTGATTGCTTTCTTCTGTTCAGTTGTAATATCAATGTGGTTTGCACTGGCATAGTGTTCCATTAGTGCATTTGCAGCCTTCTTTCCTGTAAGCAAGGCATTTCCTTGTTTAATTGTTATTTGTTTGTTTCTAGGTCCTTCATTGTTCATGGCTTTCACTAGTTTCCATAGTTTGTTTCCACCCCTGTCAAAATTCAGGTTTTCTGTTTTTTCCCTCCAACAATCTCTTGTTGTTTGATTTACTGTTCTTTTATATTTTGCTGAGATGGCTTTGAGAGAGATGTTCGCTTCAGTTGTTTGTTCTTTCTCTGCGGTCTTCCTGGCATCTTCAACTTTGTCCTCCAAAATTTGTAGTTCTTCAGTCTAGTATGGTTTGTAATTTTTCCTCGCTCCTCTTGGAATAGACTCAGTGGCCGCCTTTATTATTGCTCTGTTTAGACTTTCCACCATTTGTTTCATGTTGCCATATCGTGTATGTATGTTTTCACAATATTTGTCTGTTAGTATGGCAAATCTGTTCCAATCTGCTCGTTTGTAATTCCAGCGGGGCAAAGGCTTTTGCTCCTGTGGAACATACTCCATATTCATTACAAGCTTGATTGGTCTGTGGTCACTACCTGCTAATTGATCAAGCACATGGCGATCGATTATGTGGAGGATGTCTCCTGTGCAGAAAGCTAAGTCTGGAGTAGAAGTGGTAATCCATCTTCTGGAGTAGAAGCTCGGTGTGTCATCCGTTTTGTTGACTAGATGGAGATTTGAGTCTATTTCCCAGTCCTCCACTTCATCTCCTCTTCTGTCAGTATCTGGGTATCCCCATCTTTCTGAACGGCTATTAAAGTCTCCGACAATAATGCAATTTGTGTCAGTTATTTTCATGTTTGAGAGTGTAAGATCCTTATCTGCCGGGCTATACAGATTGTAAATTCTTATTTTCACGTCCTTTATCATTATGTCAACACCTATAATTTCCGTTTGGTTGTCAGAGATCACAGATACTTCGCTGCAAGGTATTATATTTCGTGTAAGTATTAGAACTCCTCCTTTGTGTCCTTCGCGGTCGAAACGTGTCCCCTGATATCCTCTGACTTAGAATTTGTGATTGGCGTTGAGGTGTCTCTTGAATGCATGCCACATCTATTCTATCTTTATGAAGACGATTTGTTAAGGAGACTTTCTTGTTATAAACTCCTTCGGCATTCCACTGTAGTATGTTGAGTGTCCGGGGTGTTTGGTAAATAGCTCTTAACCTACTCCTCTGTGCCTTGACTTCACAGCACAGGGGAAGGTGAGCACCAGTAGTCATGGGTGGACCCCCTCGAGGCAGGGGGCCCAGCACTATCACCGCCTGATAGGACTTCGCGGGAGTAGCACCATAACGATTAATTTTCATATGTGTCATCATGAAATGATAAAGTTACGTTGCACTGCTTTGTCAAGCCTGTGGCTCAGTACATCCGATTTCGACAATCATTTTCGGGATGCTTTCCCTAGCCTTTGACTGTCCCCAGTCTACCTACAAGGCAGCAGGTTTGTGCGTCGCTTCGTTTGGTCCCTCTCCCTTGACCTGTCCGACATGGGTGACCCTACCAGTAGCTGTGCTACCGTCGGCATAGCTCTTGGGGTCATTGGAACGCGCAAGCCCCTCTATCCCGTCAAGGTGGACGCACGGCAGAGGGGAGGTTTACGTTCAACAGTTTGCTATTGCTTTCTGAACAACCGGGCCTCATACCATTGTATGAGAAACAACGCAAGGCAGTCTGCTTCCAAATCCTCCGCAGATGTGTTTTGAATGTGGGAATTGCGAATTGCAATGGTCACCTCTTCGCTACAGCGTCGGCTGAGGGCAGGTACACCATGTATTCACGGGATAAGCGCGGAAAAGATGAAAACGTCTCGAAAGTGGAAGGCGGGTTGCCAATTGCATATCCTGTACAGGATGTAGCAGTCAACTCAACATTTTATGGCTGTTCATCATTCCAGGGCAAGTTTACGTTCAGTACTTTGTCATTGCTTTCTGAACGATCGGCAACCATACCGTTTCATAAAACACCAACGCAAGGCGGTCTGCTGCCAAATCGGCCGCAGCTGTGTTTCGAACGCGGAGCTGGCGAGGTAAGGGGGCCAAACCATTCGACAAAGGGGAACCCTTTCTGATGACTAGAAGCCTCCTGTCCCGCTGACTCGGCGTCGGGGTTTATGTCACCACTGATGACTTGAAGCCTCCTGTCGCGCTGACTAGGCGTCGGGGCTTATGTCACCACTGATGACTGGAAGCCTCCTGTCGCGCTGACTCGGCGTCGGGATTCATGTCACCACTGATGACTGGAAGCCATCATTTCCACTTCCACAAGCGGAATGTATGTAACACCCTCTCTCTCTCTCTCTCTCTCTCTCTCTCTCTCTCTCTCTCTCTCTCTCTCTCTCTCTCTCTCTCTCTCTCTCTCTCTCTCTCTCTCTCTCTCTCACACACACACACACACACACACATTTTATCTTGATCTATCTCATGCTTTCTGGAGACATCAGTACATTTAATGCCGTGAGCTTGGGCAACAAACTTTAAATTATCATTCCCATTAAAATGTGGCTTCTTTGTAATTTCTGGGTCACTTAGCTACCGAAGTGAAGGTTCACATTTTTTGTGTTGTTGGCCTGATGTCAAATTACAGGATGACGCTCCAGTGTCCTGTAAATGTCCATGACCCCTTTTGTTTGGGGGACAAGAATCAGGGATTTATAACTAGCAATTAGAGTCCAAGGCCTGTCCCCAGGGAGGTAATTGGTTCAACGCTGTGATAGTGACTGGGTTTCAGATACAATGGGAAGGACTTAAAATCCGACCACTACAAGCCACTTTAGCTTAGGGTACTTAAAGGGCTTATTTAATTTGTTTATACGTGGTGGTGCGTATTTTTTTTTCTTTTCAAAAATATCATTACCATATAACATCAAAAAGGTCTGCATTCACACCCAGACGCATACATATGTTACTCCCAACGACACAGACACACATCCACAATATATTTCATGTTGCACATTCAAATATAATAATGGGAAAATTAATAATAATGGTAGCAGTAGTAATAAACTTATTAATAATATTAATAATAATAATAATAATTGTAAGATTATTAATACCGTCAATAAACACATTTACAGTTGTGGTATCCTTTGTTTAAAACAAGTTATTTGCTTCTTCTGTAATATGTGCTGTCTTCAGGCAAAACTCTTACGGGATTTGTGCTTGTGGTGCTACGGTTAGAATGTTTGAGACTTTTTGTTGATAAAGTTGTTGGACAATTTCTTTGTTGATTGTTCTGTAATTGTATAATACTTTCCCCTCTGCCGTGCGTCCACCTTGACGAGGTAGAGGGGCTTGTGCGTCCCAATGACCCCAAGAGCTATGCCGACGGTAGCACAGCTACTGGTAGGGTCACCCATGTCGGACAGGTCAAGGGAGAGGGACCAGACGAAGTGACGCACAAACCTGCTGCCTTGTAGGTAGACTGGGGACAGTCAAAGGCTAGGGAAAGCATTCCGAACAAATGCTTGTCGAAATCGGATGTACTGAGCCACAGGCTTGACAAAGAAGTGCAACGTAACTTTATCATTTCATGATGCCACAGATGAAAATTAATCGTTATGGTGCTAATCCCGTGAAGTCCCATCAGGCGGTGATAGTGCCGGGCCCCCTACCTCGAGGGGGTCCACCCATGACTACTGGTGCTCACCTTCCCCTGTGCTGTGGAGTCAAGGCACAGAGGAGTAGATTAAGAGTTATTGACCAAACACCCCGGACACTCAACATACTACAATGGAATGCAGAAGGAGTTTATAACAAGAAAGCCTCCCTAACACAGCGTCTTCATAAAGATAGAATAGATGTGGCATGCATTCAAGAGACACACCTCAACGCCAATCGCACATTTTCAGTCGAGGGATATCAGGCCACACGTTTCGACCGCGAAGGACACAAAGGAGGAGTTGTAATACTTACATGAAATACAATACCTTGCAGCGAAGTATCTGTGATCTCTGACAACCAAACGGAAATTATAGGTGTTGATATAATGATAAAGGACGTGAAAATAAGAATTTACAATCTATATAGCCCGGCAGATAAGGATCTTACACTCTCAAACATGGAAATAACTGACACAAATTGCATTGTTGTCGGAGACTTTAATAGCCGTTCAGAAAGATGGGGATACCCAGATACTGACAAAAGAGGAGATGAAGTGGAGGACTGGGAAATAGACTCAAATCTCCATCTACTTAACAAAGCGGATGACACACCGAGCTTCTACTCCAGAAGATGGATTACCACTTCTACTCCAGACTTAGCTTTCTGCACAGGAGACATCCTCCACAAAATCGATCGCCATGTGCTGGACCAATTAGCAGGTAGTGACCACAGACCAATCAAGCGTGTAATAAATATGGAGTATGTTTCACAGGAGCAAAAGCCTTTGCCCCGTTGGAATTACAAACGAGCAGATTGGGACAGATTTGCCATATTAACAGACAAATATTGTGAAAACATAAATACACGATATGGCAACATGAAGCAAATGGTGGAAAGTCTAAACAGAGCAATAATACAGGCGGCCACTGAGCCTATTCCAAGAGGAGCAAGGAAAAATTACAAACAATACTGGACTGAAGAACTACAATTTTTGGAGGACAAAATTTAAGATGCTAGGAAGACCGCAGAGAGAGAACAAACAACTGAAGCGAACATCTCTCTCAAAGCCATCTCAGCAAAATATAAAAGAACAGTAAATCAAACAACAAGAGATTGTTGGAGGAAAAAAACAGAAAACCTGAATTTTGACAGGGATGGAAACAAACTATGGAAACTAGTGAAAGCCATGAACAATGAAGGACCTAGAAACAAACAAATAACAATTAAACAAGGAAATGCCTTGCTTACAGGAAAAAAGGCTGCAAATGCACTAATGGAACACTATGCCAGTGCAAACCACATTGATATTACAGCCGAACAGAAGAAAGCAATCAAAGATAAACAGATACATTATACATATACAGAGACAGCAGCAGAATATATGATGGCAAATCTAACAATGGAAGAAATGGAACAGGCAATGAATACCCTAAAAAAGAAGACATCACCAGGAAAGGATGGAATCACAAATGAAATGCTAATAGGACTAGGCACTAAGGCAAAAAAGAAACTACTAGCAGTCCTAAATTACAGCTGGAAGAGGGGAATAGTCCCACAGGCATGGAAGGAAGCTATACTAATACCAGTCCCAAAGAAAGGAAAAGACCTGGAAGAACCAAATGGCTATCGACCTATCAGTCTTCTTAGCTGTGTAGGAAAATTAATGGAGCGCATTATCAATGGCAGGCTAACATGGCATCTGGAAGAAAACCAACTCTTAACACCTCACCAAGCAGGATTCAGAAAGTACAGATCCACTGAAGATCAAATAACCTATATAGCTCAGGAAATAGAGGATGCCTTCCAAGAGAAAAAGCACACACTAGCAGTCTCTATAGATTTAGAAAAAGCATTTGATAAAGTATGGAAGGAAGGGCTGAAAGTAAAACTGCAAAAAATGCATGTTTGCGGGAAAATGTACAAATGGATCAGCCACTACCTTGAGAACAGAACTGCCAGGACAAAAGTACAAGGACAAACCAGCAAAATGATGCTGTTGGAGCAAGGTGTCCCCCAAGGAGGAGTTCTTTCACCAACATTATTCCTAGCATATATAAACGACATCACGGAAAATTTTCCAGCCAGAGTACACACATCATCCTTTGCAGATGACCTAGCCATATGGACATCTGAAGAATATATTAGTACAGCTAACAGCAGAATACAGCAAGCCATATTAGCGCTAGAGGACTGGTCAAAATCATGGCTAGTGAAGATAAGTGAGGAGAAAACAACATGCACAGTGTTCTCCCTCTCAACTAAAACTCAGCAACCTAAGCTGGTATTGAATGGAAAAATATTGCGCCATGAAGAAAATCCAAACTATCTAGGAGTCACCTTTGATCGTCGCCTGACATGGAAGACACAGGTTGAGAAAAATCGAACAAGAGCAAGTCAAAGAATGGCAATCATGAAAAAGCTTGCTGGTACAACATGGGGAGCAGATGAGAAAGTTCTCAAGAAGTTATATACTGGACGGGTGAGGCCAGTACTGGAATATGGCATTGCAGCTTGGGCAACAGCAGCTAAGTCAAACTTTAACAAAATAAGTAGAGTCCAAAATCAAGGAACGCGAATCATAACTGGAAGCCTGAAGACAACGCCTATTAATGAATTAGAAAAGATCACTTGTTTACAACCAATGCAGGATAGAAGAGATAGCAGAGCCCAGCAACAAGCTGAAAAATTTAGAAGATTGACAGACCACCCTATGTATAAAAGGTTTAGTGGTTTTGGAAAGGGAAGACTGAAGCGTAGCAACTTTGTAGAAACTGCAAAACGAAAGATTAGGGCAGATCCCATACTTAACATATCAACAGTCAAACCCATTTACAATGCAGACAAGTTCCCAGCTTGGAGACAGCAGCAACTGCCTGAGATGATAGAAAACATTCCTGGTATTGAGAAAAAGAACACTCAGCATGAAACCGAAAGAAGAGAAATAACCCTAAACTACATAAAAGAACATTACCCAAGCAGCAATTGGACCCATGCATATACAGATGGATCAGCCAAAAATTCAGTAGAGAATGGAGGGGGAGGAATTCTCCTAAATTTAAAAAATGGAGTGAAAAAAACACATTCAGTGGCAACTGGAAAGTTTTCAAGTAACTTCAAAGCGGAGGTAGAGGCTCTGAAAACTGCAGCAGAAATGCTCTTGATGGAGGAAAAAAAAGAGACGCAAATAGCTATCTTTACAGATGCAAAGTCAGCTGTCTCAATACTGAAGAGCAATAACAGCACAGAAATAGCTGACCTAAGATCAGCACTCCATGGTCTATGCCAGAAATCTAAAAAAGTTGTAATACAGTGGATCCCATCACATTGCAGTATACCTGGAAATGAAGAGGCTGACAGACTGGCAAAAGAGTGCGGACGACTACCACAGCCTGACATAGACATAACCTATAATGAGGCAAAGAGGTTGATAAAAAGCACTTATAGAACCAAATGGGAATCAGAGCATCCAGGCCACCAGAAGGATGATGCATATTACAAACTCGACCGAAGAGAACAAGTAGCAATCTTCGGACTCCGCACAGGACATAACAGGTTGAAATACCACTTGTTCAATAAACTAAAGATAGGAGATACCGATGAATGTAATTGTAGAACGGGAAAAATGACAGCAAAACATTTGCTGCAGGATTGCCCAACGTATGCAGAACAGAGAAAGATATTTTGGCCCATACCTGCTTCATTTGAGGACAAGCTCTATGGAGATATCAACAAGCTAAGGTTGACCGCAGCTTACTTTAACTACATACAGGTTGACATTTAAATGTGCATGAAGACCCAGAGGCAAGAAATGGAATATTGCTTGGATAGCAAATCCATTATGTGGAAAGTCCAAATCGAAAGCCCATTGTGTGGGCTTCATAAAAGGTGGAAAAGTGTCCTAGTGGCACGAAATGGAATATTGCTTGGATAGCAAATCCATTACATGGAAAGTCCGAAACGAAAGCTCACTGTGTGGATGTCATCTGCAGACTGCATACTTCTGGTTTCCGGAAGAACAGCCTATGGTGAACGGAAGGCCCAATATACGGAAGTGAGGCTAAGCAGCCATGTGCAGGACGTGACGATTTCTTGGGTGAGCCCAGTATCAGAGCGCTATGTATCGGCTCTGCAAGTATGGAAGCCTCCTTGGATGGCGGGGAATGCCCATGGTCTGCCCCTGCCTTCCCTTGAGGGCTGACCAGGATCTTTGGCTGTTCTATATGGACCAGCTGGGATAGGGGATAACACCACAACAGTGAGAGTCAAACGTCCTAAGAAACCCCCGGGAAGGTTAACCCGGTCAACAAATGCCCGCAGAAGTCGGATGTGTCGGCCTAACGGCGCAAGAACGCAGCTCTGCTGTAAACAGGCACAACGCAATCACATCCGAAAAAAAAAAACTCCGGATGAACGAAGAAGAAGTATAATACTTTGTTTCTTATTGTCCATATAAGATTTCTGTACTCTGCCAGTAGAACAAGTAGCTTTGTGTGGATGTCTTGTGTGGAGTAAGGAATGGAATTTATCATGATTGCTTTGTAAACATCTGTTCTTTGTTTCGTTTGAGTGTTTAGGATGTTTTGTAGGAGATTTCTTGTTGGCATGATTGTGTAGCATTCGTAAAAGATTTGCTCTTCTGATTCTTGGACGTTCCGTCTACAAAGCTGACACTGTAGTATTTGTTTAGTTTTTTTTTTTTTTCTCTGTTGTTGGGGTCATGCTGTAAACAAGCCTATGTGTAATTTCCTTTGCTTTTTGGGGTAATCTGCTTGTTGTGAATATTAGAGAAAGTTTCGGTATAATCTTTTATGAAATATCTATGTCCTCTTTTAATTCTGAGGTGTACTGGAGTTGCTTGTAGTTTAACTAAATGCTTGTAGATTGTGTGTGTTTTCTTGTGTAGTAATTTTTCGTGTCCTTTAATGGCTGAAATACATGTTTTGTAAAATGTTGGGAGAGTGCCAAGGTAATGTGAGGATGTATTCCTAATAGGTTTTTAATAAGATAGCCTAATTCCAATGTAATAGTGTGCTAAAGGGTGTTTTTCTGGGTGTTGTAGGATTTGATCCTAAATGCTTGTATTTTGGTTGTTATGTCTTGGAGGGCGATACCTCCGTCTTTTTTGTCTTGCATGAGTGTAGTATGTTTGATACTGTAGATGGTGCTGCCAAACACGAAGCGTCTAATCTCTTTGTTTATGTTTGTGACGGTCTGACGTGGGGGATCTAGGACTGTGCACAGATATAGTATTTTTGGAATTATATATGAATTAACAATGGTACTTCTACCAAATATGGTAGTTGTTTTGTATTTGTACCTCTGTAACATATCTGTTATTTTCTTCTCTAGATGTTGCCATGTGTCTTTGTGTGTCTGATTTGGTTGACATGGGAAGACTATTCCGTACACTTTTATAAGATTGTTTGATGTTAAGTCAAATGGAAAATCCGCCTTATTTTTCCATTTGCCCAAGCCCATTATAGTAGATGTTTGGACGTTTAATTTTTCCCCACTCCCTTTGTCAAAAAACGAGAACGTTTCCAAAATGATCCCTACAGATTTTTCAGTTGTCGGAAAGAAAATGGTATCGTCCGCATAAGCACGCAGCTTTTGTTCACCCTTCCCTGGTATAAACGTACCCCTGACATTGTCGTCCTGCCGTATCTTTTCCAGAAGTGGCTCTAGAGCGACAACGTACAGTAATGGGGACAAGGGACATCCCTGTCTCACTGACCTAGTCAGCCTGAAAGAATTGGTTAGGGTATGGTCTAATAGGATCTGACTTTCCGGTTTCAAATATAAAATTTTGACCCATGTCCGAAAATAATTTCCCACGTTGCAGTGTGAGAGAGTTTTGTTGAGTTATGAGTGAGATATTCTGTCGAATGCTTTTTCTTGATCTAAAAAGAGAATTGAGGACTGACAGTTTTTCAAATGTGTGTAGTTGATGATGTCCCTTATAAAGTGTGTGTGTGTGTTGCTGGATATTCCGGTGTTGTACACTACATTGCTGGGCTTCATGAATGAGAGATGCCATTACTGGTTTCAATTTATTCGTCAAAGGCTTTATTAAAATCTTGTAGTCTACATTTAAAAGCGAGATCGGTCTGTAACTCTTTAAAAGTGTCTTGTCGGTGTTCTCCTTCGGAATAAGAGTGATGTAAGACGTGTTGAAACTTGATGGGAGTTCATGTTTGTGGAAAGATTCAGAGAATACTGCTAGTAAAAGGGGACCTAGAAGAGGAAAGAAAAACTGATAGAATTCAGCGGTAATACCGTTAGGGCCAGGCGATTTGCCCTTCTGCATTCCGTGAACCGCTTGTGTTATATCTGTTAGTGTTAATTCAGTATCTAGTGTTAGTTTCTGTTCCTCTGTGAGTTGTTTTGTGAATTTCATAAAGTTTTCGGTACTTTTGCTTTCTTTCACCCCAAACAAAAGGGAATCCCAGGGTATGATGTCACATCCAGGGGTTCCCTGTGTTGCGCCGAACATCCAGGGGGTTTCCGTGTGTTGCGCCGTAGCTCGGTGCGCAATTCTATGCGGCGGTGGTGCGCTATTCTTGCGGTGGCCAGAATCCAACAATGTCCGCAAGAATGGTGTTGAACACATCGAGAAGACCAGCGCATTTAGTCTGTCGGCGCCACATGAATTCGCACATGTAGGACTCTAGTAGATGCATGTGTGTTCCATTCTGCCTCTTGTTTCTCTCCTTGGCCGTTCTCCATATGCGCTCGATATATTGAGTATGTGCACCGGTGGTAGGGTCCACAAAGTTGTAGGAGTGGTTGACTGTGAGATGCGTCAATTCGGGAATACTTCCAATTCCGTTGTGCGCGCGCCAGAGGTCGGAGACTACAGTTGTGCCAGGCCGAATGTGTGTCCTGATCAGCGGCAGAAGCGTTGCTGCTGTTCTGTCTGGAACACAGAACATGAAGCAGTCGGCTGTTTCACGACAGATGCCACCAAATACCCACTGTTGTGGCAACACTCGTCCGACATTATGTTTGCGCCTTGTAAATAGGCTCTCATCTATCTTGACAGTGGTATTTGGTCCTCCGATTACTACCGGATTGACTAACAGTTTGTGGGCACAAACCTCTCGTAGGTAATTACTCCAGTCAACAGTTGCTCTCGGCGACATCCCCAACTGTAACTGGCAAAACGAAATGCTTGTCAACTCTTGAGACCAGCAGTATATGAAAAGAATGATCTGTCTGTACGGGAGACACGAGCCTTGCAGCCATGTGCCTTGTCTCAGCGGGATGTCCTGCCGACATTCATCATGTCGGCATCTCCATCTGTCCTGACGCTCAGTCAGCGATAGCACCATGACATGATTATGAGAACAGCGTCTTGCAGAATGTAAGATGCCATGATGCTGCAGAAAAGCCACGCTACTCTGCTTGTCGTGGACATCTGCTGCTGCCAGTTCCAGAAAACTCATGATGAGACAGACACTCACACAGAAACGGTTGCCACAGCCAAAGAAACACTGTGGTGTGGGGCAATTGAAACGCACTGACACGCACTCCAGCCGAACACAGAGGAGATCACCGTCGGCGCTAAATATAGCTGGTGACTCTAAATATAGCTCGCAAAGTTTGTTTGGGGTGAAAGAAAGCAAAAGTACCAAGTTTTCTTGTACGTGCGCCTGTGTGTTTTCCTCTGTGTAAAGGTTCTTGTAATAATCTTCAAAGGCTAAGGCTGTTGGTTTTGGCTCGACTTGTATATTTCCTTCCCTGTCAATTATTTGGTCTATCTGTCTGCTGCGCTGTATGTTTTGTTCTATAGCTAGGTATTGTTTACTCGGTATTTCTTGTGTTATAGTTTGTAACTTTGTTCACAGTAAAGCCCCCTGAAATCGATGATGTCTGTGGAGATCTAATTCTTCCTGTAATGCTATGATGTGTGGTGAATTTTTGTCTGTCTGTAGTAAGAGCTTAATTGCATTTTCCAATACTTTTTCTTGTTGTAGTTTTTGCTTGTGTATTACTGCTGCTAGTGTTTGTGTTCTCTCTCGTATAGTTTGTTTACGTGTTTCCCAGAGTTCTCGCGCATTACCCTCTGGTATATCGCTTGTGTATGTGAGGATCAGTTTTGTTATGCAATCTACGTAGTCCTGATTTTGTAAAAGTGTGCTGTTTAAGTTTCCAATGGGGAGATCTTCCAAGATGTGGTGTTGCTTGTACTGTGTTTATTGTTGCAACTACAGCCTTATGGTCTGTGAAGTTCAGTGTCTCCTGTAAATGTTTGACTTGTGTTATATGATGTGTTATAGGCGCATAAATTCTATCTAATCGCGCTGCTCTGTTATGCGCATTATTTGTGTGTGTTAGCCCATGGATATCTAAAATTGTTTGCAATGTGTCTAACTGATGTTCCTCCTCCCCCGTTGTGTTTCTAATTTGCATTCTTACATCTCCATTTATAAGGTCATGCGCCGAAAGTACGCAATTAAAATCACCCCCTAAATGATGTTGTGACCCCGATATGAGCGTGATAATAAATTTTTCAGTGTTTGGTATAAGAGCGGCTGGTTTCTGTAGTCAGGCGGTGCGTGTATGTTGACAATTATGTATTTATTTATGTTATTTCCCACCTGTACTATAGCTATCCTACCCTGGCAGTCTCTGTCCTTCTCTATAATCCGCCACCTGTCCGATGTCTGTATTATCTGTATTATTCCCAATCCGATATGTTGAGTACTAAGACTAAACCATGAGTGTCTTAGACCTAAGCATGTTGTGATATATGATGCGTGTTCGTCGGTGTTAACGTTAGTTTCCTGTATGAGTATAAAATCAGGTTTATATTTGTGTATGAGTGGTATAAGATGATTAATTTTGGAGCTTATATCTCGAATGTTAATACTCATTATTTTAATTTCCGCTGCCATTTTTGTTGTAATATAAGAAACGGGTGAGCATAATTATGCTTCTTGTTTCAAACTGTCTGTATTCATGTTATCATTTCTAGAGATAGTCAGTAGATTTCTTCGCCGGGCTTGAAATCTCTAAGTCAATAACGAGGTGTGGAGAAGAATCTGACAGGTTTCTTTGTCGTGGTGGTGTGTTAATATTATCACTCACTATTCCGGTCATGGCGCTGGTCGTTATCTGTTCAGTATAATTACTTACACATTTCTTTTTGTTTGACCTGTTCGCTTCAGGCGGTGTAGGGTAGTCGTGGTTGTAGTGGGGCGTCAGCGTGGTAACAGGTGTTTGGCAGGCTGGAGTTGTCGAGCTTTCACCGTCAGACAGGCTATTGGTTGAGCTTGAATAACGAAGACACAAACAATAGATTGCACGATTTATTGCCTGGCATATTTCGCTGCATCTCGTCAGGTACATACTGCAGAAATCACACAACTTACGTGAAATTAACTAGATAAATCCTTCAAGTTGAAATATACACAAATTCGCACAGTAATGTCACTTATCTACCACGGTAATTTTAAGCTGACTAACATGTCTTTCTGTTTGTACAATTCTGGCTTGCGTTGATAGATCATAATTGCTTCTGCAAATTTTAACAAGCGAGTATTTTGTGTTCTAAACAACACGCGAAATGCAGTGTCTCTGGACACAACATGGCCACTGGCGACAATGTGCCTGCCGATTGAAGACGCCGGGAGCTTCCGGTGTGTCGGCTCCTCGCGGCTAGCATCTCCTGTGTGTTGTATCTTGTTGATCCATTGAGGTATGTGTTCTGACACCCGTTTGTTAAGCTGTCTCTCCGTTCGACCAATGTAAACGGCCTGGCATCTACATGTGAATTGGTAAATACAATTGTTTGTGGCGTACAGAGGAACAGGCTCTTTGACTGTTGGTGTAGGAATGGGATGTGAGTCGAAGATGTTCAAGCTGAGAAGATTCTGCGCTTGAAAACGTGTACGCTGGTTGCAATTATGAACGTGGTAGTTACTGTGAAATAGAGTCCATCTTCAAGATGACCAACGATGGGCCAGTCAATAGAGCCCAGTAGTTGTGATGAAAGAGCTGACCCGGTGTTGTGAACAAACCGACAAGCACGGCCGAGCGAGAGAGACGCCATGACACACTCGCCACCAGTGTAAGGTGCGTAAGTAGATATCATTGATATTCTCGGTTAGCAATGAAGGGTAGTGACAGTCGGTAGTGTAAAGTAATAGCTGGGACAATTAACGATCAGTTGTGCTAGTGATTCTTTATGGGCAGACAGTGTGTGGGAAAGTCGTGCACAGAACGCTGAAAGGCAATGGCTGGCGGTGTACGATGGCGACCATGTGTAGAGCTGTACTGTAATACAGGTTATCTTGTACGCTGAGGACGAGTTGAACTGGTGTTGTTTGCACGAAAGACTTGTCCATTAGTTCTACGAGCCGATTGAGATATTTCTGCTAAATCTTATAAAACACAAGACACCTAGACGCCACACCAAGAGGACGGACACGATGAGTGAGTGCCGGCTCTTGGCACTTGGGGGAATTACGTCCGCTTGAATGAATCCAGAGATACAATCAAGGGAGAAGGTTTCGTCAGTGCAGTGTTGAATAGAGGACAAATCGAAAGAAACGAGCAAAATAATGATCTGCAAGTAATAAAGATAGAGAAAGTGGACACCATGTGTGAAAGACAAAGAATGACCTTGTTGAAGGGTACCAAGATGGCTACCATCAACAACAACAAATAAGCTCACGTCTCAGCCAAGCACCACGTTAGATGAACTGTGTGTCGTATTACTTATGTGTGCAGTGGTAAAGTACATATCACATAACTTTAAGTCAACAGTCCAGATATTTCTTCAAGAAAACAGAGTATGGCACTTAGCCACATAAACCATCATTCTAGAGCCGTGTTCATGTGCTTCACGCACTATAGTGCTCTAATGAACTAATCTCAGTGTTAGATTGAAGAATATTTTTCAGATCCAGTTTTCCAGTGCCATCAGTAGTGTAATAGGCACCGTTTACGCCACTTTTTGGAGGATCACCATTTTCAAGACTAAACTTCTATTGATCCCTGGTCATACCGAAATGCAGTGAAGCTGATCCATACCACCTTGTGAAGAATCCTGAAGGGCAGCCAAGCATCTGGACCAAGCCACCAACGACACCGGAGTTGAATTTATACAGGTTAAGATATTTTCACTTGATTTGTATAAGTGTCCTGCTTAGTATTTCAGAGTCAACAGGCACCCTTCCATCAATATGTTTACCCACCCTCATCATTAGTGGGAGGTTGGTGGGCTACTTTGGTGGTTATTTTATCATCACCCAAAAGTACGTTCCGTTCGGTTAGCATTCGAAATTGACTTAGAATTCAAGTAAATTTTCGACTGCTAGCGAGAACTTTGTCTTGTTTTGTAACCTAGTCCAATATTTGTTGTTCTTTAACGTCATTAATGTATCTATTATTTGTGATTGTTTTTTTCACAGGTGTTATGTCATTTAGCTAAAACTTCTGATAGGTGTTATTGTTGTCCAGTGTTGCTATCATCATTGTAGTACAGCATTTTTACACCAGGTTCATCACGGTCGGCTTCGCCAGAGCAAGATCAACAGCCACACTGACGCAGATATATTCTTGCTATTGAGATCCCTTACCATTGTCAGCACAAATATTATCTGAAGACACTAATACAGTTAGTGTCTACAATTATTGTGCATGGTGTCAGCTATATGTTATTGACACAGATATAGTAGACAGGTACACAACCACAACATGTCTACATTAATAGATTTTGTAATACTTGGTGAGAAATTCGGTTTCACAGGCCTAGAACTTTTGACATGGGCAGAAAACAAACTCTCAGAACTTCGAAGTCAGATAACAGAAGACAGGACAGCAGCTAAAGAACTTAGAGAATCACAAGAAAAACAAAGAGATAAAGAATTAGCTTTAGAAAGACAAAAGCTAGATCTTGCAGAAAAAAGACTACAATTTCAAATAGACAAGTTAAAGTTAGAGAAAGAGAAAACGAGGTTACCACTAGCACAAACAAACTACAACACAAATAAAGAAATATTTAAAGAAGAGAGCCAACCGGAAATAATAATAGGAGTTTCAGCAGTATTGTCAAATCAGAAAAACAACAATTCATCAAAAAGATACCACCAGTACAAGGACCATAATAGAGTTAAGCAACCATACCAACATAAACCAAATCAGCAAAGACCATACAACACATCAAAGAGAGGGATAATGATAGATTGCAACTACTGCAAACACCAACACAGAGTACATGAGATGTGTGACAGTAATCCAAACTATGAATCATACATAAATAATCTATCCTTAAAAATAATAGACAAACTATTAGACTATAAAGCCAACATAAAATGTTATCTTTGCCATAGTTTTGGACATGAAGTCAAGAGTTGTAGACTGAAACAAACGATGAAAGAGGCTAAAAGAACAGATGTCAAACCTAGTAAAAAGGAAGAACATGACCAAACCACAAGTAAATCGTCTATAGCTACAAACCAAAATAATAGACAACAGAGTGATAACCCGGTAAATAGTCAAAGAATGCCTACACAACAGACAAATGCGAACATGTGCAGCGGAACTCTAAAAGTCCATAAAGTATTTGTCAACAGCATACCCACCACATGCTTAAGAAACACTGGAACATCAGTAGTAGGGGTAAACCAAAGGTTTGTTAGAAGGAAAGATTACACAGGTAACACAGTAACTTATTGAACATTCGGTGGAACACGCGAAAAGTATAACACAGCATGGATCGAAATCGACAGCCCATACTATACTGGCAGAATACAAGCAGCAATGCTAACAAACCCGTATGCTGGACTAATGCTAGGTAACATACCTGGAATAAAAGATTGTACACAAGAAGAGATTCAAGCATGGGAAATAAAAACCACTACATCTGCTACAACAATAGTTCAGCAAGAAAAAGATAAAGAACAAGATAAAGTAGTCATAGTGCAGAGTAACCACATAGACAATGATAATTCAGACATACTACCAGACATAGTGCAAACAGACGAAGAAAAAACAAATAACGTTGTTTATATAAAACCAACCTGGGAAAACAGACATCCCCCAAAGTTACCAAACGTACGATATACTGAAACAGACACACTAATAAAACAATGGCACCAGCAAAAAGTTCCTCAACATCAGATTGATAAACGGGTAAGAGATATTAAAATAAGAAACTGGAATAGATATTGGAAATGTATAGGATTGACAGAAGGAAAAAGGAAAGAAATGACATAAAAGATTATTAAACTTACAGACGATAGTCTCAGTCAATCCACATGTGATGCTAGAAATCAATCTGGAAAATCTGCTGATACATCTTCTGACGAAGATTTCGATCACAATAAATATAGATAAAAGCATATATTTCACAATGAAACACCCTAGTCTTGTGATATGTAGATAGAAGATAGATATTTTAGTGTAGATATAATTTTTTTTAAAAACAGAATGAATGCTTCGTTATGATAGTATTGGGTGAATGAACATACTGTGATAAAACCACCAAATGTCAGAATAATAACATTAAATACAGCTCTCATATAGAAGAGCTAAAGTGATATGACATATTGCCCAACTCATGCCATCATGATATTATATTATGATCAGATGTCAAATGAAGTTAAAGTAATACTTCTACTTCATTCTTATGTTGATATCTATGAAATGTCATGCAAATATGTAAACCAGTGATATAAGTAGCAAAGGACAGCATTGCCAATGTACATCACCTGTAAATCACCTCATAGCCAGGGTGCTTGCTGAATCAATTGAATTGCACTCTGAATTGCTAATCGGGACACTGGCATATCAATGGAAACAGCTTAAAAATTAGTTACTACTATCACTTGTATTAATGTAGGGGAGACTGGGGAGAAATGGACATAGGGGAGAAATGGACCACCCCCTCTCTGGCCCCTGGCTGTGATTCAATGAAAGTGAAACCATAATAAGTTTGTTTTCCACATCAAACATAGTCCGAATTTTTCATTTGCCATCGACTTCCCGCACAGGTCGTTCCCACGCAAAGTTTGAAAAATTTTCTGCACTAAAGTTTCGTTTTCCAGTTCCAGACACCATCGTAAAGCAGACGCATAGTCAGGAATCAGAACAAGGTAATTACGTTAATATCTTTATTTACTTGTTATTTAAGAGTTCATATAAAAAATATAGCATATAATATTAGATTTAAGAGACTTTATGGCTGAATAGTTTAATACATTGATGGGGGAGAAATGGACCAGTTCATTTCTCCCCATGGTTCATTTCTCCCCATAGAAGAAATTGACAAGACAGTCTGTTGTTATTAAAAGTGTTGAAGATTGCATTCGAATATCAGCATTATTGATTCTTTTTAATACTGGGGTCTAAATCTAGACCAATAAAACTGTTAACAAATTTGATTTCAGTGATTTATTAAAGATGCACGCCATTCGTGCTATGATCAGTATTTCTTTGCAAATGATAGGCCTACCATTCTAAATGTTATATAATTCTGTCACTCTTTTGTTTCAGATGCCAAGATTGTACATCAGAAACACAAGGGTCTCGTTACGGAGGAACGTATGAGAGAAGCTGTTAATGCTGTGAAAAATGGAATGAAAGTGAGGAAAGCTGCAAGGGAGTACGGCATTGCTCGCTCTACCCTCAATAACAATCTTACAAAAGACAGAGAAGGAAATGGTCTGCCTATTAGACTCGTACCAAATTATAGGCATAGCCTTGTTTTCACAGCTAAGCAAGAAGCTGATTTTGCTAGTTACTTGAAAGATTGTGCAAGAATGTTCCATGGATTCACAACTAAAAACGTTTTCGTATTTTGGCGTACGAGATGGCGAAAGTCAATAACATTGCACATCCTTTAACCTGGGATGAGCAAATGATGGCAGGGAATGACTGGCTTTGTGGATTTTTGCGACGGAATCCCGAGCTGACCATAAGGCAACCTGAGGCAACATCTCTGGCTAGAGCTACAGCTTTCAACAAACATAATATTTGCACCTTCTTCAACATTGTGAAGGAAACCATTACAAAACTAAATGTGAGTAGAGCTCAAATCTACAATTTGGATGAGTCAGGTCTGACCACTGTACAGAAAGTGCCAAAAGTAATTGCCCCACGAGGAGTGAAGCAAATAGGCCAGGTGACATCCAGAGAAAGAGGAGAACTGGTCACAATCTGTTGCATTGTGTCAGCTGCGGGTCACATTATCCCTCCAGTTTTTGTGTTTCCCAGAAAAATTTTTAAGAATTTTATGCTTGCTGGAGCACCTGAAGGTTCCCTTGGCCTTGTGAATGAATCAGGTTGGATGACCCGTGATAATTTCGTCAAAGTTATAAATCACTTCATTAAGCATTCAAGACCTTCCAAAGACTTCCCTTTGATTTTGATCTTGGACAATCACGATTCCCACATTTCATTTGAATCACTTGAACTGTGCAAGAAAAACAACATTCATGTGATCACGTTGCCACCACACACCTCATCTAAAACTCAGCCCTTGGACCGTTCAGTTTTTGGACCCATGAAGTCGGTCTACAACAATGCGTGTGATTCATGGATGATGAAAAATGTTGGGACACCACTGACAATCTATCAAGTTGCAAATCTAGGAGGCCACGCTTTTTTTAAAGCGGCAACTCCCATTAACATTCAATCAGGCTTTGCAGTGTCAGGTATTTGGCTCTTTAACGAAGATGTTTTTACAGAAGATGATTTTATGCCTTCAGAAATAACGAACAGGCCCATCAGCAAGGACAGTGAAAATGCCACTTTAGAAAGCAATGAACAGGCAGGATCAGCATCTCCGCATTGTGGTACCAGCACAGATCAAACTGCACAAGAATTTCATGAAAATCAGAAAGAGTGTAATATTGAGAACCTTGTAGATGACTTGCAGGAAATATCAGGGAGTTGTAACAGTGTACAGAGACTAACAAGACGTGAGTTCAATTTCAAATATCGTTTATTATCTTGATGGTGACAACATGGCTCCTTCTTCCTCTGAGCCGGGATGTAAACTCCCTAGCCAACACAATACGTCACGATTGAGCATCTCTCACCCTTTCACTCTCAATGCTCAATCGTGCTATATCTATTTCCCACTAGATCCTAATAATACCCCAGTACTCTATTACTGTTACACCTCCCCATGTTACTTAAAGAATTTTTCCTATAAAAGGAAAAAATCTTTACTCCTAATCCCCTTACTCTATTCCCTCCTTTTCTTTATCTCTCACAGTTCCCCTAATCTTCCCCAAAGCAACTCTATCTTAGTGAATATTCTATTTCTTTAAGTCTTCCCCTGTTATATATATATATATATATATATATATATCAACCCACTTCTTCTTCGTTTCTGGCTCTTCAAACAACCATAACATATTTACATATCTTTAATAACAATTCAATATTAACTTTATAAAATACATTATAACACATCTTCTTAAATATTACTTTTCCACTTCATAAGCATTCCGCTTACTATTTCAAACGCTGATACCATTCTCCACTTTCGACTAACTTGAAATCACTTTCACACGATAGAAAGATAAAGAATCGGTGGCCACCGGTATTAAAAAGAAGCAGTAGAACTCTTCCACACAAAGACCACACTCAGCTACATCACACACCCCCTTTACCAAACCATACTCCTTTACCCTCCTATGTCATTTGAGACTTTATGTAATAAAGTCTAAAACCACACTCACCTAAATCACACACCTTTACCACTCATTATGGTAAACGTTTACGCTGCTATCTACAGCATCAAAAACATTATTCACATCCAATTGTCTATATATTACAGACACTACTACTTTTATGTCTCTGAACCTTACTTCAACCTCTCATTGTAATGTCAACCACAAAACACGTCCCGAGGACACAATTAAAAATCAAGACCTGTTCCAATACAGATCACTTCAATATACCTCTCTTGCCCCCTTACTGTCCATTTATTATGGGCACAACTACTTAAATCTCCCTTCATGCCGTTACTAACAGCAACAATATCCTACCCCTGCCTTTAACTTTATCCCAGTCCATATATTACGGACTCTCAAACACCTCATGTCATTATGTCTCGACTACACACTTACACCCCTTTATTCTTGTACTGTTATCCACAGTGTCTAATCACTCTTCAGATTTAAACATGGATTCAATTCATGTTTTTGTCTGGGGTAACCCGTTACCCTCTTCTTTTTCTATAACCCCGCAATCCTGTGTACATCATGGTTCTTCTGACCCTATGTAAACCATGTTTAAAACTTTCTCCTCATTTACCCCACTGCTATATTAATCTTTTCTTCCCCCATATGGCTTCTAATCCATATATTTCCAATCAATGCTGACTTTAGTGTAACTCTAAACTTCCCCATAACCATCCATATATTTCCACTACTTCATAACCATATTAACTATTAACCTCTCTATGCTGATTATCATAGCACTCTTGCTAGTAGCATATACATCAACTTGTTATTCACAAGGAGAATATGTCTCTCTTCTAGTCTCCAGTTTATTACTATTTTCTGAACGAAGGACTAAAATAAAGCCCTATGTATTCTAGACAAAACTATGTAAATCAAACCTAACTAATTTCCAACATGTATTTACAAACACAGAAGACAATTCATTTATATTATAAGTTAAACGAGATAAAATCAAAACAGAACATCATACCCCCCCAAACTTTTTACATCATTTATGTTTCCCCACATATTAATTAAAAGTATGATGATGACGGTGATGATGATGGTGATGATGATTAAAATAATACAACATACATCCTAATCTATTGTTACCTAATACTACTGGTCTCTTTTACGGACCAGTAGTTTGTATTCAAAAGTCTACGAACACAATAATCCTATTCTAAAATAATAACAATCATTTTACAGGACCAAATCAAGCAAAAAAACATTTTATACACGAGGCATCAACACTCAGACTCCACAAAAGAATTGTCTTCTCGCTAAAGAGAAGGTTTTCAAAAAAAATAATTCCCTTTACAATTAACTACGTACAGTGGCCCATCTTCATTGGCCTTCTATATTAATCACTGTAACACATATTTCTTCCTACAATTCATACCTATTTTGTTATGAAACAAAACCATTCAATGTCAAGCATTTATGCCAAAATACTTATATACATATTCATATATATATCTATATCTGTTATCTACAGATCATCATAACGCGGAACAATACTTGTTCTCCTCAACCAAAATCACTACTCAACAACTGACCGTTCCTTTTTCTGGAAGTCAAACTTTGATTATCTCCCCTCACAATTTTCTATCTTTTACAAAACTAAGTCCTAACACACCATAACATCTGTAATATCCTCTTAAACAAGCACTGTAAACTACAGGTTGACTCCTTTTATCTATTCCTAATGTGGCGACTATTCCAATGTCAACTCAATGTACCAGCCATCATCCACTTATTAATTAACCTGTGGCTCGGCACACCAATTGTTTCCCTTGACTTCATACCAACCATCACTACCACTTCTTGATCATTACTGTTAACTACAGTATCTCTACTATGCTACTCCTATCAAAAAAACTTGTCTATTTACTATAGACCTCTCACCAAAACAACCAATTCCACTTCCAACTTTCTCGTCTACCCGACGCAATTAATATTTCATCCTCCTGCTTCAATACTTTCAACGTCTCACCACGACTACTATAGCTATCCTCAAGTCTCTCCTAGCACTCTTACATCGTGACGACAATCAAACCGGTCACCCTCCTCGGAACACGTTCTCCAACATTCATTTTAACCAACCTTGTTTACCTCTGTACCTTTCACTCCATTTCCTATTTATCGGGACTCTTCCAGAACAGCAACCCACTCCACTTATAACTGACAGCAGAGCTCACTTTTAGGCATTCTTGCTTCGATGCATCCCTGTCAACAATACTAAACATATTTTATGAAACATCATTCAGAATGTTAACTCTGTTTCCGTTATACAACTTCTATAATTTCCTTCCAACGAAAAGACATCACAATTTTCTTTCTATCTCTCGAATTTCGCATACTCTATGTTTCACGATTTATTAACGTCACTTATCAACCACAATGATACACAACCTCGCTCTCATCTCACGACCACTCGCATCGCGACAACCTAACGTGTCTATACTATTACTACAAAGACAATTTAGACGCCAATTCAACATTCCAGCAATCACTCAGCACAATCTAAGCGTATTGATCTCCTCCACACACATTGACACAAGATATATCAGCGCAACCATTACATTTTATCTATGTATTACACTTAAGTGACGTTATCACAGCTCTATCCTGCTTTACTCATCACGACGAACACCTGTTTGACTACAGTTATACTCACGTATGAACAACGCATAACCAGACGAATTTCTCCACAGGACTTTCACAATTCACTTCTTCCTTATTTCTACTTTACTCAATCATTCACTCCCATACGAAGGTCAGACGCTGCCTCTCGCAACTTATATCGCTTTCACAGCACTATTTACTATCTTTTCAAAACAAACTTCATTCCGCTTTCTATATTTCTCCACACAACAACTTTCTCAGACTTAATCAACTCTTCCTTCTCCACAAGTACGACGTAACTCGTATTTTTCAAGCATCCACTTCTACAGTCTATTACTTTTATTCTCACGTTCAACTGGCTATTTTACACACACAGGATACTCAGTGCCTCCTCAATCTATACCACCTCACCTGTCAGTCTTGGTTCACCTGTCAACAATACTCAAACCAACAAGCAAAACTATCTCGGACCTCACGTCATAGCTCTGAGTCAAACTATTTCTAATACAAACATTCATACTTAATTTATCTCTTACCCTCTACTAATTCTGTCCTGAATCTACCCTATTTTACTTAATATACTCTCTCTACATCGTGACCAAATAGTAGATATCCTGTATTACGTAATCCACGTGGAATATCATTTGCCGTACTTCCTTAACCTCAACATCACTATCACCTACCCTGTACCATGCTACCCCAAAAAATTCATCTGTCTATTTTAGACAGCTCATATACCTATACTCTCAAACCGGAGTTCTTCTCATAAGCCCAAAACTATTTCATTTTCCTTCTTCACCCAAGGAATTTTAACCGTTATATAGTGTGTCCAAATTAAACACTTCACTGTCTTTCAATACATTCACCCGTCTTTCGCTAATTATGTCTTCATCACTATCTGTTGTCAACCTGTTAAAGTATTCAGGTCTTAAGGTCCTAAGGTCTTCTATTTTACTTAAGTCACTTTCTGTCGTTGAATAAATTCCCGCTAACTGTCTACCACTATTCTTTTTCTTAAATGAGTTATTTCTATTTCCTTTATTTGCGTCAGTCTGTTCACTGTTTCCTGTATACCTTACGTAACGTTTATACCTTCCCATCTCGTCCTCAGATGACACACTAATAATAGTTCCTTCATCAGACTCATTATAGTTTACTGCAAACACGTCGGCCTTATTCTCATAGTCATCTTTAAAACGTCTGACTTTCTTTCTCTTTCTCGGTCTTCGTCCCTTAGCCTTCCCTACTTTATTGTCATATAGTCCAGTATCTAGTTCTACATAGTCACTAACCAAAACTCTGTCCGTCTGTCCACCAGCAACTACTCCGTATGAGGGAACATCACGCCTCGATTCAGGATCTGCTCGTAGTGCAACACTCTCATTCTCCGAATCCTCAGTAATAATATCCGTTTCAGCATCACTATAATATTCGGCTGTAAGAATATCTTCTCCGTAACCTGAACTCTGGCAACTAATATTCTTACACCATTTGGGAATTAGTTTCCTGTCTATAGCTGAAGAACTTGACATGGCACTACCTCTATTTACAACCATACTATTTCTTTCTTCAATACTTCTCCTCTTTATCTTTCTTTCGTTCTTGGTCCTCGTCTGTCCATCTTTCCTAAATTCAACCTTGTTTCTCTTAGTCAATTGAGTTGGTTTTGACTGATTCTCTATTAAGTCAGTTTGAGTTCCCTTTGTTACTTTGCTGACTGGTTGTACCTGAGTCTGCGTACTACGTTCTATCGTATTACTTGTCTGCGTCTGTGTCTCTCGGTTTATTTTCCTTACTAACACCGTCGTCTTCTTTTCCTGTTCCATATTAATGTTGGCAAGTACTTTAGGTGTCGTTGAATTCTTATCTTTGTGTTCCACTCTGTCTTTCGATCCTGACTTCAAATATTGTCTTTGTCTCTTTTCAAACCAGTCGTTACGTCTTTTTCTGGCGGTTGCACTGTGAGAGGGCCAGTCCCACGATTTCTTTGCAAGGTTTCTCTCACGCCCAATACTATACCAGTCTGACCTTTCACTATTACGTCTGTTCTTCTTGTCGTCTCTTACCCTATAAGCATTTGGACTTGGTTCGTCATAACCAGCCGCATACATAGAATCATATCGTCTTCTGTCTTCATTAAGCACTGGCTGTCTCCTGTTATTCCCTCCTACTCTGTTGCCTTGTACATTAAATCTATAGGTCTCTAGTCCATTTGTTCTTCTTCTTAACCTTTCTACAAAATTATTTACCTCATCGACCGCTACTTTCAATTCTTGCAACCATGCAGTCACGCGTCCTAATTCCTTATCCATTTTTATCCAGTATGTTGTATGTTGACAATGTTCGGCAATGTAATCCAATCCACTATACACTACCAAGTACCTGTCCTAACAAATATCTGGGGTCTCCATATTGTAGATCTGAAATATGAAATACCCCCGTACAACACAAAATTGCAATATATATATATATATCTCACTATATTAGTATAATATTAATCTTATTCCAAGTTCATTATTATAAGACAACATTTATATGTCCGAGGTGTCCTGTTCCGCTGAAATATACTTTAACAAAGCAAGCAAAGAAGCACACAATTTCAATTTCTTAATTTAAGGAATACACTCACTTGTTTTGGAAAACTATAGTTAGTTTCTGGGTTTGAGAACCACACAATTTCACCTTTTTGTTTCCGGACTCAAGCACGTACTTTCCTCGACTCGTTCGATCACCAGGAGCCTGTTTCTGTTGAAAAATCGGTAGCGGGGTTCCGGTAGACTGTCTCTTCTCCCAAGTAATTTCGTCACTTCTCTAGGGATGCCGGGATAATCTTCAACCCCTGGTCGGGTCCCATCTGAGATATCTAGCCTTTGTTTTCACCCCGGGTGGGGCACATCATTGATGTCTTGAGATAGCGACAATGTAAGCGGCGATTTGAAATTAGCAAAACTCAGGCTATGGTAAGCCCCCTGGAAACGCTAAAGTCAGACAACGGCTATGGCAAGCCCCTTGATAATGTTAAAGTTCAGACAACGGCTATGGCAAGCCCCTTGAGTTGTACTATGCAAAGCGACGGCTCTACCAAGCCTCTTGAGTTGAAAATTTGTTATCTCAAGTCTCTGTAACAGCTTTACAAGATTGTGAGGAGCGGTCAAGCGTATCAGCCACCCAGGGATGGGCTCTTGAAACACAGTAAAGCTCTGTGATGAGCTGACGAGGGTTCGATTTTAATGACCAATTTATCGGGCCACAGCGACCAAAACCATCACTGGACGACGGTGATCAAGAAAATCAGTATTTCAGCCGAACCTGATATGGAGCTTCGGTCCAGGCCAATTATAGCTGTAAGTCTCATAGACGGCCATTTTCTTAGAATTTGAGAGCTGAAAAAATTTACTCAGTCCGTTAACAAGCAAGTGACCTTCAGAGCAGCCAGGTTAAAGCAACGGCAGTCCAAGCTCACAGGAGGATATCAACCATAGTTCGGTCGCCCAGAGCACAATAACAAGCGACTCCCGACTTTGACAAAAACCTCCAACAGACAGTAGCTCCGTCTAAAAACTGATTCGAGAAAACGTCTGTTCTAATACAGGCCTCAAAAGGTAGTCTGGTCTGGATCTTTTGATGGTTTATTAGTACTTCTCGTTGTGGCCGCGACGGCAAAGTCCAGTCCAGTATCCTTGGTTAAGCGGCACCATTTATTAGTCCTGTAACAGTGTACAGAGACTAACAAGACGTGAGTTCAATTTCAAATATCGTTTATTATCTTGATGGTGACAACATGGCTCCTTCTTCCTCTGAGCCGGGATGTAAACTCCCTAGCCAACACAATACGTCACGATTGAGCATCTCTCACCCTTTCACTCTCAATGCTCAATCGTGCTATATCTATTTCCCACTAGATCCTAATAATACCCCAGTACTCTATTACTGTTACAGAGTCTTCAACATAAAGCTACTTCTTCCTTTACTTCGCCTCATGTTTTCAGAGGACTACCAAAAGCTGGTCCGCGAAAAGATTCAAATTATATGAGGAGAAGAGGAAAAACTATGCTGGCTACTTCTACGCCAGAAATGGATCGGATTAGGGAAAGAGCGGTGATGAAAGAAAAGGCAGCAAAAGTTCCACCCAAAAAGGCAAAGAGACAGCTGCTGAAAGAACTTGATGTTGATTCAGATCCAGAAACTGACATTTCGTTTTGTGATGACACAGATTCTGATGTTTCACTTGGTGAAAATAAGGAGTGTACGGTTAGCTTGACTGGTGTGCGTGAGGTTTTTGAAGGCCAGTGTGTGCTATGTGAATATGGAACAAAGAAGACTTGTGTTTACTATGTCGGAATTGTAAGGGGAGACATTGATGATGATGGTGATGTTGAGGTAGAGTTCTTGCGCAAGAGTGAGAAGGTTGCTGGTAAATTTGTTAAGCCTAAGGTAGAAGATGTCGCCAGTGTCTCAATTACATGTATTAAAGCACAGCTTACTAGATCTACAATCACTGGAACCACTTCTAGGACCAAAGATGGCTATGTCTTCAAAGAAAGTCTTGCAGGCATAAATGTTCGATAAAACTTTATATTAGATTAATATATCATATTAAACTTTTTTTACTGTCGCTTAAAATAATTATAAAAAAAAACTGCAAATATCCTTTTAATGATTATTTATTTCTTATAGCAATATGGACGAGTTGTTGCTGCTTCTTTTTTAAAAAAAGGTCCATTTCTCCCCACTATTGTCCATTGCTCCCCACGTGCTGGTCCATTTCACCCCAGTGGTTGTCAATTTCTCCCCATGTTCATATATATTTTTGAAATGCATTTTGTAAAGAAACATATAGAAATAGATTGCTAAATGTTTTCCCCTTTTAAAATAAATGAATGTACAACATTTTAGTCATGGTTTTGTTATGTTTCGATAAAATCTGTTCCGGTGATGAGCAAAAATTGAAAACTACAAAATTGCTGGTCCATTTCTCCCCAGTCTCCCCTACATGGATACGTACATCCCATTATGTTATTATTCTCAGACAGTATTAGAGTATCTGAAGCTGAATGGAGATGAAGAATGCCGCTACAGATAGAAGTCCTACACCACTTGAGCATTAGATGAGCACTATACAAGTCCATAGACCACCAGACTAGTTACAAGCCGCTGGTGAATGAATACAAGGTGGATCTACAACTCACGAGTGATCATCAAAGAGTCTACGTGTAACACAAGAATTTATAACTCTAATTTGTATCAGTTCATCATCATCAACATTTTTGGGAAACTATTATTTCCTTTGATGGTGTTATTATCATTTTGTCATTTCATCCGTCATCATTATGATAATTGATGAATAGTTACATACACTGTTACAGATGTCCACAGATTTGAAGTTGTGTAGTCCTACTGGAAGTAATGATCTGATAAGATCCACTACAGATGGTACGAGAGACATATATGAGTCTGCTACTTGTCTCTACAGCACAATAACCATATGTTGCAAACAGAGTAACTACAAGCCCAATAGGATGACACATGGGGGTACATTTGAAACGTAATGTGCAAACAAAGGCAAATGGTAAAGCACAGAATGATCATACGTCCACATAACTTAGGAAACAACAACAAATGGAAATGTAAATTTGAGAGAAACCAAATAAAGACAATGTACAGTTGAGAGAAACCAAACAGGTACACATTTGCATAAATGTTTTAAACTACAATAATGCAAATGAAAACAAACTCGTTGTATATAGATGTTGTATTACTTTATTACTTCAATGTACAGGGATGATAAATGGTAGAACATGTATACATAGGATCGAATATAATTCGCATTCATGTACTATGAGACAATGTGTATACATGACATGGATATAGTATTAGTATGTATGGGTTTTACAGAACACTTATGCTTTGTATAGATAGGATGATTCAGTGAGATAAATGTCTTATTGCCAAAGGCATAGTTGAAAATGGCAAAGGTATAAGCTGCATAAAGATCACCATAACATCCATGGGCAATGATAGCTACCAGACAGAGACCAAACATACCCCAAACTAGAAATACCTAGCGAAAAGTACTGAAGAGAGACATAACAAGCATTATAGCAGCACCAAGGTCAAAGACAACTCACTAATGTCAAAGTCAAAGCAAGAGCAATCCATTGATACAAGAAGGGACAGTGAAAGAAATAGTCCATAAGCACACACATATACCTTGCTCAGACCCTGGGGCTTGGATTGAGTGGGATGATCATGTATAGTACATGATTGAGGAGCTGCTAGGGATGTTTGATGAAACATTGGATCCTACGTCAGACTAGATCACATAACCTCTGAACTTGAAAAGGAGGCTGTGACTACACGGAAGTCTAGGGGTAGACGGGTTGCCGTGTCCGCATAATATATATATATTTTTTTTGTTTCTGTGATGTTGGTTATTGATGAAAACTTGCCACGAGTCTAAATCAATCATGGAAGAGATAGGCTCATATGTATTGACAACAGATATGTGCGAATAGTGAGAGAGACCAAAGTGTGCGACCATGAGTCCACTAAAACAAACACTAGTGTGTACTTATCCAACTCATGTCAAGAAGTGGAAGACTGAGTAAAGGTAGTAAAAATGTTTACAAAATTTAAAAAAAAAGGGGGGGGGGGGTATATTGCCATGAATTGGATTACGCGACATCCAGCAAGCGTAGAAACTCGTGACACAGTTCAGAAACACACCAAACGCGGCTAGCATTGGTGGGCGGAGCTAATGCGTCACGTGACAGCGCCGAGGCGAAATCGAAAAGGCAGTGTGCTTGATTGTCAGTCGGAGCTGGGACGTGAGTCGAAGATGTTCAAGCTGAGAAGATTCTGCGCTTGAAAACGTGTACGCTGGTTGCAGTTATGAACGTGGTAGTTACTGTGAAATAGAGTCCATCTTCAAGATGAGCCAGTCAATAGCGCCCAGTAGTTGTGATGAAAGAGCTGACCCGGTGTTGTGAACAAACCGACAAGCATGGCCGAGCGAGAGAGACGCCATGACACACTCGCCACCAGTGTAAGGTGCGTAAGTAGATATCATTGATATTCTCGGTTAGCAGTGAAGGGTAGTGACAGTCGGTAGTGTAAAGTAATAGCCGGGACAATTAACGATCAGTTGTGCTAGTGATTCTTTATGGGCAGACAGTGTGTGGGAAAGTCGTGCACAGAACGCTGAAAGGCAATGGCTGGCGGTGTACGATGGCGACCATGTGTAGAGCTGTACTGTAATAAAGGTTATCTTGTACTCTGAGGACGAGTTGAACTGGTGTTGTTTGCACGAAAGACTTGTCCATTAGTTCTACGAGCCGATTGAGATATTTCTGCTAAATCTTATAAAACACAAGACACCTAGACGCCACACCAAGAGGACGGACACGATGAGTGAGTGCCGGCTCTTGGCAACAGGTTAGAATTACTAATAAGGGTTCTGGCTGAACAAATAGATCTCGATTAGAAGGAAAAGCAGAGGGGGTAAGCTAAGAATTACTTCATTTCTGATAGATTCATGTTCCCTGTAAAAATTCGGTTCAGAAAGGAAATCTGGAAAAGTGGGACCCTTGTTTACATTTTAGAACGGTTATTTGGTTGTTTCGGGATTTGAAATTTAAATATTGAGCACAACCCACTACTGACAAAGCTGATCGTATTCTGGTACGAACTTAAGGCCTATCCACGTCAATATAAAGCACTATACTCGATTTTCGCTCTCGTTTGAGCTCGCCAGCAGTGCACATCCCTGACCGGATCCGGAAACAAGCCCCGGATCACTGGCTTGTGAAGCGGGCGTGTAACCACGCGGCACACGCTGGACACGCCAAACTATCATAACAGAATACTACAACGTTACCCATCGTAGGATATGCTTAAGATTGCCCAATCGCCGCGACCGACGTCCGTCGATCGATGTGGACCCGAACGATCAGGACTTCTCACTGGCAAGGAACACCAGGCCTCATAAAATCCAGTGAACAATAATCAAATTGATTACTTGGTTATTTTGGGATTTGAAATTTAAATATTGAGCACAACCCACTACTGGCAACGCTGATCGTATTCTGGTACGAACCTAAGGCCTATCCACGTAAATATGGAAGCACTATACTCGAGTTTCGCTCTCGTTTGAGCTTGCCAGCAGTACACATCCCTGAACGGATCCGGATACAAGCCCCGGATCACTGGCATGTGCAGCGGGCGTGTTACCACGCGGCACACGCTGGACACGCCAAACTATCATAACAGTATACTACAACGTTACCATCATAGGCTATGCTCGAGATTGCCCAATCGCCGTGACCGACGTCCGTCAGTCGATGTGGACCCGAACGATCAGGACTTCTCACTGGCAAGGAACACCAGGACTCCTAAAAATCCAGCGAGCAATAATCAAATTGATTATTTGGTTGTTTCGGGATTTGAAATTTAAATATTGAGTATAGTGCTTCCATATTGACGTGGATAAGCCTTAGGTTCGTACCAGAATACGATCAGCGTTGCCAGTAGTGGGTTGTGCTCAATATTTAAATGGGAAACTGGGTTATCAGCCGGGAGAACGTGATAAATAGCAGCCATATCTAAACATAGACTGGATCTAGAACAACATCTATGTTGACTTCTACACTTATCCGCTACCAGCGAAAGACCTGTTGAAGAGAGACACTCAGCGATTGATAGTCCTACTTCTGTCAGGATATCCAGGATGGATCTCTGTATTGTCCATCAAGATAAATGGATATTCAAAATACACCGACAACAGAGTATTGTCTACTTTTACGTCTGGGAGATACCGACTGGTACGCCGTCAATCCGCGAGGTCAACGAAACCATAGGACATTCCCAATTTCCTGTTCAGGATTGAATAATCCTTCAATCAGTCATACAGCGGCAGACTCAGCACCAAGTTCTAGATACAAACACCAACTCAAACAAATGGGAAGAGACACTGAAACAACATAAGCCAGTTCAACCAAGGTACCAACTGAATACCAACGTAAAATCCTAACAACAAGTTCAAACCAGGTCCTATACCTGAATACCAACCCAAAGACACCGAATGAAGCTAGCGTAGTAAATATGTATACACATGCAGCAGAAAGAAAAATCATTGGACTGTTTATGACTCTGTTTGGTACTGGAAGTATTCATCTTCGGATACATGTATGCATAGATCAATTCTGGACATAGTCACAGATACTACCATTGGATGCCTCTCAGCCATATATTTTCCTACACTGGACTAGATCCTAACGAATTACTCTTTACTGGTCCTATGTCAACCTAAATACCATCATCAAATGTGGAATGGGTTATAGACTCGTGACTGGGTGGGTGTAATCTCTTCGTGAACATAATTAGGATTCGGATAGGTAAAGCCGAAAAGCTGAAAGGACGTCGACTTTTCATCAGACATGATGATAAATGGAATTACCTTCTGCAGAGCTTAAGTGGAACTCCTGAAGTACGACCAACCTGAGGCCCTAATTTCACAAAGGCGCCGAGCCTAACGTGCAACAGAATATTCGTGAATCTAGCCCCGCGTAGGGGATACGTGCCTGTGTGTAATTTCATTTCTTGGATTATAAAGTATGATTTTCACCAGCCAATTACCAGTGGATATACTTATTAGGAACAGAACTGAGTGCATTTATTTCGGTACCCAGATAATGGGAATAAGATCTAATATACACAGGAGATGAACACTGAACCATACAACAAGAGAGTACAGGACAGTAAACTAATTAATTAGTTTAATATTATGTAATGAATGTAGTGTTTGATTTTGTTGAACACATACCAGTGTTGTTTTTTTTTTAAATCATTAAGGGTCAGTGGTTTTGGCAACCAACTGAGATGAATTAGTGGTTTTTTTTTTTTTTTAAATTGTTGAATTTTGGAGGAACAGGGGATTGCACTTTTAATGTGTCTATGATCTGTCATATTTCATCCCATGTCTGTTCCAGTATTTCAGTATGGTCAATATATGTTTGTGATTGTAGACTGCTGTCATATTTCATGTACATGTGTACATATGTCAAGTGAGACATATTCAAGAAGCTCACAGTGGTCAATACATTTGTCTATTTGTTACTACAGATCTTGATTTAATGCCTGAACTGTTTGTCCAAAAGTGTTGATGTTTACGTAAAGTCCAGTGTTGATATTTGTTCAACTGTGGTTGCTTATATGTTGTAAACAATCAATATCCTCTAACACTATATAAACTTTAAAGGGTGATGAAGTGGGAAGGGAAACCTACACACAGATATCATTGTTTCAAGGATTGAAGTGTTTTCTCCTGGTGTTTGTGGTAAATATCCCTGATCACCTTGCATTCTAACAGTGACCAGAGAATCAACTAAATCCCCTAGACACTTTTAACAAATTATTCTCTTAGATTAAAATCCACATCCCACAGTTACATTAACAAGAAATAACAGAAATAGAAATATATTAGATGCAAAGGCAATGCCCAACTTATGTATAAACACAGACCACAAAGCATTTGTTCCCACAATAAGAACTAACAAAAGAAGAAAGCAAAGACCAGTAAAATACATGCTATGCGAATCAGTAAACTTAAATCACCTCAAAGACGAGGCAGTGAGGGAAAAATTATGAGAAAGAACTAACTGAAATCTTTGTAAAATTACCTATAGAAAGAAAAACAGTGGAAGAAGAAAGGGAGATGTTCAAAGCAAGAATTTTAAATACTGCAAAAATAATATGTGGAACCATTGGGAAAAAAACGCAACACACGCATAAAGAAAATAGCAAGTTGATAGAAATCAGAGGTAAAGAAAGCTGTAAACGACGAAAAGGAAAATGCCAAACCTGGACAATGACAGAAAAAGAGAAAAGAAAAATAACAACAACAGAAATGAGATTCCTGAGAAGAATACTCAATGTATCAAGGAGAGATAAGATCAGACATGAAAAAAATCGGGACTAAAGTAGGGGTTATAGCAGCGCTAGATTTTATTAGAAGCTAGCAAGTCAAATGATTTGGCCATGCAACAAGGTTACCAACTAACAGTATAACACACCAAGCAATGATGTACAAACCCGATGGAAGCAGAAGAAGAGGCCGACCACGTAAACGATGGACGGAGGGAATAGCAGAGTCCATGGGAATATCCATACATGAAGCTCATAAGCGGGTTGTCTTCCGCTGTTTATACTTCACCTCGACACCGCAAGGTACAAGGGGAACATGATGAGGTGTGTTGAGATGAGATGAGATTTTAGTCACGTACTCCTCCCAGCACACAGGCCTACAAAATGTCCTACCACTTCACATTCCCACAGCCCGTGCCTGTAATCGGACGTGTCAAATGTTTTCACCTGTTATGCAGCTGTGAGAAGGATCAACTCCATAAACGCACTTTGAAAAGCCTCAATAAATGGACCAATGTGCACATATATAAACGTGCATTAAAAGCTAAAGCAGCTGCGCACATAGAGTCGTGGCAGACCATTTGTAAGTGAAATAACCATTGTACACGTCCCATGGCGTAAAAAGTAAAGGGCCCCTTGGCATGTCTTAACGTATAATGGTGCTAAACACATATTATTATAAATCGATTGGCTCTCGGTGTGTGGGTGATCAGTACCATCACGTTCGCCTGTACTCCCTAAGACATTTCCTTGTAGCCATTTTACGCTGGGTCAACCAGGCAAGCCAGACCAGTTTTAAAAGTCAGCCCGTTGCTGATTCCAATCCATGACTACGAACGAACGAACGAAAATCTAGCAGATGATTATCTAACCAATGTGCTACCACAGCTCATTGGGCTAATGGTGCTAGACCCATGTTCTACAGGGTGTAGTTTTAATGACTGTGCCGTGTTTGAAAATATTGCCGCCCAGGTTTTGTATTTACCTATTATTTTGCATGAAACGCACAGAAGGTGAATACAAAACATTGACCAGCAATATTTTCAAACACGGCACAGTCATTAAAAATACACCCTATACAAGTATATACCCACTGGCACTCTAGGCCTGACGAGGTCAGTACCAAGCGGTCTCTTTCACTTCCCAAGACATGTCCGGGTACGCCTGTTAGGTTGGCTGGATCTGGAAGCCCAGGTTAACTTTAAAATTTAAATCACCATGCAGATTCGAACGCAAGACCACTGGACTGGAACCACGGTACCGCGGCTTCTGAGGCCACTTATAGTAAGTAGCAGTTTAACACAATTTGACACACCTTCAAGAATATCGTGCTCAGTCCATATTGTATAGACCAGCCGGTACCCCAGATGAGATGTGGTCAATGTCTCGCCGGTCGCCTTTGCTTCCCAAGACATGTCCTGGTACCAATTTCAGGCTGGTCCACCAAGGAGCCCGTGTTGGTTTTCAAAATCCATCTCCATGAGAAATCGAACCCCTGACCTTCAGGCTGGCTGACAAGCCTCTTGCCGCTAGGCTACTGGGACTGCCGAGGCCACCTGTGCTCCTGTATAATCACTTAGTCGTGTTACCTCTGAAGTCGGAGTGGGTTCGTCTGATGGCCAGGGGCTCTGGTAATAGGGAAAGCTAATTCACAAGCAAAATGCAATGCAATGCTACTGTAAGTAGTAATATTGACTCTGCTCGATTTCAAAGCGAAAGAACGTTAACGAAAAATTAAAAGAAACTGGGTCATGTCTGCGACTATATCTTCGCTATGTAACAGATTAGAGTTGGCTCAGAATGACGACACGAGCATTATTCTGGGATGTACTATAGGTTTTTGACCTTACTTGTGGCTGTAGAAGCAAAATCACAAGTGTGAGTAGCGTATATATACCAGAATCACAGTCGGTGCGTCATGGGAACAGTCAGTGCGTCATGGGAACAAGCAGTGCGTTAAGGAGACAGCCGGTGAGTCATGAGAACAGCCGGTACGTGATGAAAACAGTCGGTGCGTCGTGGGAACAGTCGGTGCGTCATGAGAACAGTCGATGCGTCATGGTTCGGTGCGTCATGGGAACAGTCAGTGCGTCATGGAAACAGCCGGTGAGTCATGAGAACAGCCAGTGCGTGATGAAAACAGTCGGTGCGTCGTGGGAACAGTCGTGCGTCATGATTCGGTGCGTCAAGGGGACAGTCAGTGCGTCATGGGAATAGTCAGAGTGCAATGCGAATAATCAGTGCGTCATGGGAACAGTCAGTGCGTCTTTGGAACAGTCAAAAACCAACAGTCTAATGTTTGCCTAAGGAGACTGTGTCCACATAGGTATGTCACTGATGCTATGATCTCACTTCTAATTGATCAACCAATCATCGATCAGTTAAGTTTGGGAAATGCCTTATATACTCTCCGTTTCGCAACTACCATACAACATCCACACAGGTCGTTTCTTCCATACTGCTGCTGCCTTTCACCTTCCCGTGGGGCAAATGCATCTCAAACAACTCACGCCAAGCCTTTTGTAGACTTGCTCACGACTAGTTGGATTGTACAGCGGAAGTCTTCCACGAGATAACGTAGCCTGTCTCACGTCAACCCTCCTTAGTCGTCTGTTACGACATGCATGGTAGGTTACATTGTTACTATTCTTTGCTTGCCTCCGGGGTCCCGGTTACTTACGGGCGGACTTATCTTGTTGCATGCTTAGAATCAAAGGGATTGCTAAGACCAATACCCACTTATTGATAGAGATTCATACACAATCAGCATCATCACGTATCGTGCCGATTACCGTTTGTGGTGACAGTACGCCATCCCAAAAGATCAGCAGTCACATTCGAGAAGACAACTGATTAACCACATTAGGACAAGACGCTCGTCGTTTGTTGGACACATTATGAGAAGAGAGGATAAAAAAAACCGTTGTGATAAGGTGGTGAATGTAGGGTGTTTACGATAGAGATAGACAAAGGGAGGAAATGATGGATGTATTTGAGGAGTGATACTGTCTGCGATTAGTTGTCAAACTTATCAAGAACACAGAAAACAGATTCTTCTGTAAAGACATGATCACCTCAGGTATGTCGATTGTGATGACGCTCATATTACGTACGAACTGTTATTCATAATTGCAATCGAGAGATCTGATATACTGTATGAGTAAAGAACCATTTGATAAGCTTTGAGGGGTTATTGGTATATAATGCCAACCCCACATGTCCATAGACCAATCGGCACTTGATGATGATGTGGTCAACATCACACTGGCTGCCTTTACTTCCCGTGATATTTCCTGGTAAACATTTTAGAATGGGTCCATCTGGGAGCCTGGTTCGATTGGGGGAAAGAATCAACCCGACGAGAGTTCCAACACATGACCACCAGCTTCATAGGCAAGCGTACTAGCCGATGCGCTACCGCGGTTTTCTGCGTATGCTGTAAAACTTGCCATTGCAGCTAGAAACCAGAAAGCGTAGGCCGTCATTTCTCTGTTCAGGCAAACGTGTCAGAGGGACATCTGGACTCGCTGATCAAGGTTCATAACAAGGTGTTATACACGTCTCTCAAAAGTGAACCAACGAAGAAGATTATATGTGCCTATAGCTTTTTTTTTTTGGGGGGGGGGGGGGGGGGGGGGTGCCAAGTGTGTATCACGTGACAGTTGTTCCATCAACAATCGAAGCCTGCAACATATTGATTCATGTTTTTATCGGCAGCTGGAACCTGTTTTCCCATCATGCAAGCTAGGTGGGTTGCGGTTGACCGAACAGCCACTAGATACAGATGATGGCTACGAATATTGATTTTGTTGTAGACAGAATTGGCTTGCTGAAAGTGAGAGATGAGATGGATGTAAAGAGCAGCTCTCCGTTGAAAACACCTATAACGCCAACACAGAAAGGCTATTACTTGCCTACAACCATATTGGTTAGAATGGCTGCTCTAAGATCCCCGGGCTGCATACACATAACGATGTGAAGTGAACCTGCTATTGTACCAACCACTAGAACAGCTATATACATTAATTTGATTGCCTCTCAGACTTCGAGTCTTATTCCTTAGATTCACGAGCATGTAAGCATCTGTAATCACACTCCTTTTCTCTTTCTTTCTATCCCGGTAATATCGCCAGGCTACTACATTCAAATCCTTCAGATCATATCGATCCCGTCTCTTCATTTCTTTCCCTTGCATGTTACATTGAGTCATTGAGCAATGTCCTTTAGTCATAGTAAATTAATTTCCTTGAGCAATATTACAAAAGCTCATATAAAATAATTTATTTCGGACTTTAAATCTCTGTTACTTTTCCAACAGAACCAGGCGGTTCGTGCAGAGAATCCATTTGCAATTTTTATCTGAAATCGTGGACATTGTCGGAATCATAACGTTCTAGGAAAATACAATTGCGGTTTCTCCATGACTCCTGACCATTCGTATAGCCAGTCCAGCTTCGCTAGCCTTTGAATTAAGAAAGGAATAGTGCAAGGCTGCAAGTGGAAAGAGGGGAAGGGGGGGGGCGTGAGTTTAGCATAATCGGGACAAGAAAACAGACCTGATTCTTCTTCTTTGTTCTTCTTTCGCGGGAATTGCGTCACACCTAGTTATACACCTCTAAAGTAAATGATCCGAGTTTTTTTCATGCAGTTGTTTCAAGTTTACTTTCTCTAGACAGATTCCAACCAAGGTAATGGGCTGAATCTACCCGTGGGTAGGTTTAATTTTCTCTAGACAGATTCCAACCAAGGTAATGGGCTGAATCTACCTGTGTGTAGGTTTAATTTTCTCTAGACAGATTCCAACCAAGGTAATGGGCTGAATCTACCCGTGTGTAGGTTTAATTTTCTCTAGACAGATTCCAACCAAGGTAATAGGCTGAATCTACCCGTGGGTAGGTTTAATTTTCTCTAGACAGATTCCAACCAAGGTAATGGGCTGAATCTACCTGTGTGTAGGTTTAATTTTCTCTAGACAGATTCCAACCAAGGTAATGGGCTGAATCTACCCGTGTGTAGGTTTAATTTTCTCTAGACAGATTCCAACCAAGGTAATAGGCTGAATCTACCCGTGGGTAGGTTTAATTTTCTCTAGACAGATTACAACCAAGGTAATGGGCTGAATCTACCCGTGGGTAGGTTTACTTTTATCTAGACAGATTCCAACCAAGGTAATGGGCTGAATCTACCCGTGGGTATGTTTACTTTTCTCTAGACAGATTCCAACCAAGGTAATGGGCTGAATCTACCCGTGGGTAGGTTTACTTTTCTCTTGACAGATTCCAACCAAGGTAATGGACTGAATCTACCAGTGGGTAGGTTTATTTTTCTCTTGACAGATTCCAACCAAGGTAATGGGCTGAATCTACCCGTGTGTAGGTTTACTTTTCTCTAGACAGATTCCAACCAAGGTAATGGGCTGAATCTACCCGTGGGTAGGTTTACTTTCTCTAGACAGATTCCAACCAAGATAATGGGCTGAATCTACCCGTGGGTAGGTTTACTTTTCTCTTGACAGATTCCAACCAAGGTAATGGGCTGAATCTACCAGTGGGTAGGTTTACTTTTCTCTAGACAGATTCCAACCAAGGTAATGGGCTGAATCTACCCGTGGGTAGGTTTACTTTTCTCTTGACAGATTACAACCAAGGTAATGGGCTGAATCTACCCGTGGGTAGGTTTACATTCATAACAATTTTGCTAAGGCGGTGGTCTTACGGACTACTGGTTGCAGATATGATTCGAGACTGGTGATCGTGCGAGGTGAAAAACCATAATCGTCCACAGTCAATGGTGATGAAGTCCATGATTCTAGATGTGGCAACTTATTTCTCTTTCGCCGGTGTGTATTGAACCTTTATTTTCAGTACCAACTTTTTTATTTGTGAAATCAATGCATAATATGAATACTTATTCTCTGTAAGATGACTGTTCAGATTATCAATAATTTCACACACATCGGAAGTCTCTGAAGCTACTGACGCTAAAAAGTCATCATCATCATCTTCGACTTTACCGTCAAGCGTCATGAGGAGGAATAGTTGATGCTCCGGCGTCCGATGGGTGACACCGGATAGTGTTGTTTCGTTTGACTGTACAATACTTTGATGCCGTTAATCCACTTTCTTCTCGGGTACGCAACAAGTGAATAATTTATAGACGTTGATTGATACGTATAGAAGAAGAGGGAAATGCAGTGAATCTCAGAAGTCACTTCAAGTCACACTATAAATACAGATGATCTTAGAAATCGCTTCAGGTCACACAATACATTACAGCTGATCTCAGAAGTCACTTCAGGTCACACAATACAATGCAGTTCAAATTCAATACATGCTTGTGTCGGTAGCTAGGTCATGACGTCATTTGAAAGCGAAGGTTACAATCGATGTCTATTAGTTGATTAATGATTTTACTGACATTTTTGAAGTATACTTTTTATTTACAATCGTGGCAGAAAGGGTACTGAATTATTGTATCGCATTGTTCTTCTGCATTGCAGGGTGTCTTAGAATGTGAGCGAAAGGAATTCAGTCTGTTTGAACTTGAAGGCAGCAGTGACCTGCTTTCTGAGACGAATGTTGCGAATACTTTGGATTGCAAGAACAACTAATAATCTGGAAGAGTCTAATGACAGTGGGGCATTATACTCAACTATAAGAAAGAGAAAGAATTCTTTGGCCATATAATAAAAGAATCTGCAATCTCACCGTTGCTCCTTTACGTGTATACGAGCAAGATTGCAAACCTAGAAGCACCAGGGGTTGGAAGGATACTAACATTTGCAGCTGATATTCTTGCATATAGGTAGGGGAGAGATCGGGAGCAAACAGCCCAGGAGTTACAAGCGACAGTAGACAAAGTGATTGACAGTTGCACTGAAATGAGTGGTGTTACCCACCCGGAAAAGGCAGCTGTTTTGTGGTGCTCTCTGGACAACAGTATTGTGAGAACTGATGTCCCAAGCCTCAAGATAGATGGTAGAAGCGTCAACAGAGAGAACAAACTGAAGTATCTGGGAATCACATTTGACAGGAGCCAGTCCTTCAAGGACCATGTGGAGACTGTTGTGACAAGATCTCAAAAGGGACTCGATGCACTTAAAACTATGGCTGCAATGGACACAGAGCAGAGAATGCTTTTACCACTATACCAGCACTTGATTCTCTCAGTGATTGATTATGGACTAGGACTGCTCACTGTCTCAAAGTGTCAATTGGTGAAATTAGAGCGCATACAGAACGAAGCTATGCAGGTCATTCTGGGATGCACCAGAGACACCCCAGTCGTGTATATGCGGTACAATCCTTGGTTTGCCGACTGTTGCTGGTAGGCTCAAGGTGATGCAGGCGAAGGCATACCTCAAAGTAGTTGCTGACACAGATCACCCGTTGCATGAGGCGCTGATAGTAGTTAAGGGTCAGCGACTGATAAGAGGGAAATCATGGATGGCTCAGGCGGAGGATACGATCAGACAGGTGTGTGCATCTTGGAGAACATTAGGCGAGGAGAGGAGTGGGTCAGAGTGCCAGTGAAGCAGTCAGACTTGTGCAAAGTTATAATCACATTGAGCCGGGAGTGCAAGGAGTGGCCAGCAGGGGCCACGGAAGTGGAAATCCAGCAACTAATTCAGGATAATGCTCACCCGGGTGATGTGATTATATACACAGATGGTTCGGTGTTGAGAGGTAGGAGAAGTGCCTGGGGATTCTTAGCAAAAGCTAATGGGCGCCGGTTGGTGCAGGAGAGCCTGGCATATAATACCACAACATCTAGCATAAGAATGGAGGTGGAGGCGGTCAGTGCAGCTTTCCGCTGGATGGAGAATACGACACACACACACACATCGTGATTGTAACTGACTCAGAAAGCATGCTGAGTAGGGTGAGGACAGGCAAGCTTCGTGCAGAGTGGTTTCTTTCTCTTCGGAAGTCACGGGTGACAAACATCGTCTGGATCTTTTCTCCGGGGCATGCTAGTGTGCTGGGGAATGAACAGGCGGACAGATTGGCTGGCTCTGCAAAACTTGGTGGAGTATTGATGCATGATAAGGAAGACGTGGTTGCGGCCTTGTGGGAGCACGTGTACACCTCGGAGGAGCAAATGGATCACCATAGTCGGGCAAGAATGCGACAGCGAGGAGTGACTAGGGGATCTGGCCGACGATCGACGCTCAGAGGAAAGGCGAGACGGACATATAATCAGATTGCTACTGGTACTATTAGTGTTGGAACTCTTCGCTGGCCGCTGAGGATGGGGACGGAGCGCTTATGGGAATGCCCCCAATGCTGTGATGTCGGTTCCTAAATCAATCAATCAATCATAATAAAAGAAGAGGCTTTAGAAACCATCATCACAGAAGATCAGCTGTTGAAGATGTAGAGACAGACCGGGAAAAAAAAATATACTGGATGGACTAATACGGTGGGTGGAGGACATCATCAGTCCAACTGATCCAGAACATCAAGGACTGAGATCTGTGAATATACATGAAGGCGTACGCAATTTAGGCAAGGTGCATGATGATGATAGTTTTGATAGCATTGTATTGTGCGTTTCTCTTTACGTCTTCGTGCTTCTATGTTTTTAACAGGTTTCGGTATAATACTACTTCCGTGTCAAAATGGCAGATGCTACCGTTGAGCTGTTTGTTAGCATCGGCTTAACTGAGCAGAAAGCAAAAGAAACTCTTAAAAATGAGCAGCTGTCAGAAAATCTAAAACAAGCAATACGAGTTGTAAGTGTTTATTGGATTTTATATTAATTCAATTACCTGGTTAATAATTCTTAATCACGTCTAGCAGACCACGCCGGGCCGTACTGCTGATTCCGGTTGCCACAACAAGAGAAGTATTCAAGTAGACAGCTAAAAATAATGATGTAACCATAGTGTAACTGAAACTAACCGAAAGTTTTCATGAAATTGAAAACAATGTTGTTGTCTGTTCTATGACTTCAAGACGGTGTTACTGTTATTTAACTCTACACAGCATTTTGTACTGCTTATTTCAGTTTGTAGCATGATTTATTATAAAATATCCGTCCTGATCCTGCAAGCTGAAAGTGAAACACATCCATCACTGAGGAGAGAGACTCAGACATGTTTCATTTTCAGTTTCTAAGATATTTTTATGATATGATCTCATTTTCACACAATTTCAATTATCAGTAACTACTATTAAAAAAAAAAAAAAAAAGAAGTACTCGGGGCAGGAAAATGTAGTGAGGAAGGTAGCTGGTATGTCCATACAGACTCAGTAGCATGAACCATCAGATTGTTAAATTTGAGTATTTTCTCATGGGACCACCACCAAAAGATAGGCCTTGAGAAACCGAATCTAATGGTACCAAGATGATGCATGTATGTCAATTAGAAGCGAAGATATGCAACTTTGAGTGTCGAGATCATTAACGCAGAAATTGACACAAAAGATCTCTTCTGCACATCTTTTTTTCGTGTCCGAACCAAGGTCATAGCAAAAGTTATCAAAACTAGAGTAGTTTGTTTATTTTTAAATGAACATCCTAGCAACCATACACAAACATCCTAGCAACCATACATCATTGCGATCGGTGTAACGAAGCCTAACCGCTCATGTCATCTATTTTTACATATGATGTAACATTATCTAATTAGCATATAAAAATGGCCACCAATTAGTTATTATATTAATTAATTACCAAGTGCATTCTTTATATTATGTTTAAACCCTGGCACGTAATATATTGTATTATGCGGAGTGATGCTACGCACATAATGGGTTAATTCCTGTTTAGATAGGATGCAACATTATCTAATTAGCATATAAAAATGGCCGCCAATTAGTTATTATATTAATTAATTACCAAGTGCATTCTTTATATTATGTTTAAACCCTGGCACGTAATATATTGTATTATGCGGAATGATGCTACGCACATAATGGGTTAATTCCTGTTTAGATAGGATGCAACATTATCTAATTAGCATATAAAAATGGCCGCCTATTAATTATATTAATTAATTACCAAGTGCATTCTTTATATTATGTTTAAACCCTGGCACGTAATATATTGTATTATGCGGAATGATGCTACGCACATAATGGGTTAATTCCTGTTTAGATAGGATGCAACATTATCTAATTAGCATATAAAAATGGCCGCCAATTAGTTATTATATTAATTAATTACCAAGTGCATTCTTTATATTATGTTTAAACCCTGGCACGTAATATATTGTATTATGCGGAATGATGCTACGCACATAATGGGTTAATTCCTGTTTAGATAGGATGCAACATTATCTAATTAGCATATAAAAATGGCCGCCAATTAGTTATTATATTAATTAATTACCAAGTGCATTCTTTATATTATGTTTAAACCCTGGCACGTAATATATTGTATTATGCGGAATGATGCTACGCACATAATGGGTTAATTCCTGTTTAGATAGGATGCAACATTATCTAATTAGCATATAAAAATGGCCGCCAATTAGTTATTATATTAATTAATTACCAAGTGCATTCTTTATATTATGTTTAAACCCTGGCACGTAATATATTGTATTATGCGGAATGATGCCGCGCACATAATGGGTTAATTCCTGTTTAGATAGGATGCAACATTATCTAATTAGCATATAAAAATGGCCGCCAATTAGTTATTATATTAATTAATTACCAAGTGCATTCTTTATATTATGTTTAAACCCTGGCACGTAATATATTGTATTATGCGGAATGATGCCACGCACATAATGGGTTAATTCCTGTTTAGATAGTATGCAACGTTATCTAATTAGCATATAAAAATGGCCGCGAGAAGAAGAAGAAGAAGACTGGCCACGATATGAAAAAGATTTGCAGAAAGAAATACAGAAAGACAGCATGATCGACCACAGTTGTACTCACAGTTTCTTGCTGCACCTCTTATACTCTTGAAGCCAAGCGTAGCAATTGGAGCTCTCTGCATTAAGGCATCCGAGCAGCCGAGCTATGTACCCTTTCAGAATAGGGTATCCTTCTTGGAACACAGACAGATGGGATCTGAGATCATCAGCAGTCCTTCTTTATTACAATTCTGAATATAAAATAAATGTACGTAAAAGTAATTGGGAATATTCTTCAACAAGTGAATAGGTACAATTATCTCGGAACAGTAATATCTGATGGGAGATGCCTTGAAGAGATTAGAACAAGAATCGCCATGGCAAAAGTAGCCTTTAGCAAGATGAAGTACGTACTGACCAATAAAAAGATGTCAATTGAAACGAGAAAAAGTGTTGAGATGCTACATTGAACCTGTACTTTTATATGGATGTGAAGCTTGGACAATGAGCAGTCAGGCTGAAAAACAACTGATGGCTGTAGAAATGTGGTTTCTGAGGAAAATGCAAAGAATACCATGGACAGCCAGAAAGACCAATGAACAAGTCCTTCAAGAAACAAATGAAGATCGTAAACTGATTAGAGACATTAGACGTAGACAGTCACAATTTTTGGGCATGTTATGAGAAGAAATGATTTGGAGAAGGGAGAAGCTATACACAAAATGTTGTGTATAGTCAGAGCCGCTATACACAAGAATTTGTGGCTGGTCACGTGATTATTCAGCACAAAATTTTGTGAACAGTACGAGCCGCTATTCACATTTCGCTGCTATTTCTTCAAACCTCACAAAGACAATATTTGTCGACAAGGACACACTCTACGCACAGTGATATTTTATTTGGCAAGTAAAATTCACGTTAAACAAAGACATCTATTACTATTGTATTCATCCGAGACTCGATCACTCCGTAATTGCCTGGGGGATGCACCCCCGGCAGCTACCGCAGATCCATAGAGAACACTTTATTCAGATGCTTCGAGTTTCTCAGTTCTATATTTTAGTTCTTAAAACAAGCAACTAGAAAGTCGCTTAGAAGCCCTGGAGATGTGGATATACAGACGAATATGTCGTATGTCATGGAAACAAAACAATCAAATGCAGAGGTCCTAGAAAAACTGGGAATGAAGAGAGAGAGAGAGTTGACGGAAGAAATAAAGAGGAGGTAAGTGAAATATTTCGGCCATGTTATTGTTAAAAGACATGATACTCTTATAAAAACCATACTGGAGGGCAAGGTTGAGGGCATGCAAGCAAGAGGTAGACAACGCAGTGCCGCCCATTGATTTTCAATGGCAAAAACCTGTTGGCAAAAAAATAATGTTTTGAACCACTTCGTAAGCATCTTGAGTGATGAAACTCACCAAATAAATGTAAAATTGCATGCAGAATCCGAAAATCCATATGAAAACATTAGACTATTAATACATCAAGCTTAAAATAACCGATAGATATGCGTGCAGCAGTGCCGCCATTCAGCCCATTGATTTTCAAAGGCAAAAAAATGTTGGCAAAAAAATAATGTTTTGAACCACTTCGTAAGCATCTTGAGTGATGAAACTCACCAAATAAATGTAAAATTGCATGCAGAATCCGAAAATCCATATGAAAACATTAGACTATTAATACATCAAGCTTAAAATAACCGATAGATATGCGTGCAGCAGTGCCGCCATTCAGCCCATTGATTTTCAATGGCAAAAAAATAATGTTTTGAACCACTTCGTAAGCATCTTGAGTGATGAAACTCACCAAATAAATGTAAAATTGCATGCAGAATCCGAAAATCCATATGAAAACATTAGACTATTAATACATCAAGCTTAAAATAACCGATAGATATGCGTGCAGCAGTGCCGCCATTCAGCCCATTGATTTTCAATGGCAAAAAAATGTTGGCAAAAAAATAATGTTTTGAACCACTTCGTAAGCATCTTGAGTGATGAAACTCACCAAATAAATGTAAAATTGCATGCAGAATCCGAAAATCCATATGAAAACATTAGACTATTAATACATCAAGCTTAAAATAACCGATAGATATGCGTGCAGCAGTGCCGCCATTCAGCCCATTGATTTTCAATGGCAAAAAACAATGTTTTGAACCACTTTGTAAGCGTTTTGAGTGATGAGACTCACCAAATATATGTAAAATTGCATGCAGAATCTGAAAATCTATATAAAAACATTAAACTATTAATGAATCAAGCTTAAAATAGACAATTACTAACTTATATCACAAGAAATTCAATTTTTCAAAGACTGAAGGGAAACTTACCCACACTCTGCGATTTAAAAATGGCAGACTGACCTTTGGTCATGAAGCCAAGATGGCGCCTGTGGTTGTTATGCGTTATTTGAAGGTATCCAATCAGAAACACCAGAACCACCTATAATCGACAATGACTCGTTGACACGGCGAAACCCTTCTGCGCAAGCGCGGAAAAAATGGTTTCCGGTAGAAGTCTGTTTACAGTATACGGTTCACGCTACAGTATACAGTGTTGCTTATAAGTAGCGTGAACCATCAGTACTGTAAGCATACTTTAACCGAAAGCCATTTTTCCGCGCTTGCGCAGAAGGGTTTCGTCGTGTCGACACATCATTGACTATTAACATACGCTTTGTATATCTCATTGGATATATTTAAATAACTCGTGACAATAACGAATTACCATCTCCGCTTCCGGTAAAATGGCCAGTCTAATCATTGTGCATATAGCCGGTGGTTAGATTTGAAATTGTCTTTGAGATAATTTCACTATTTGGCATACCATAAATAATTAATAATATTTTTAGTACAAATTATAGATATTCGTTAATTTTAGTTGCATTTTCGAATTGTGCATGCAAAGATACATAAATTTGGAAAGTTTCATTTAAATATATGGGTAATTTCTGGTAGAAAAAAATTAATTAGTTTTGCGGACATGATAAATTCCTCTTTGTGATTGTAAATCCACATTGTCGGCACGCAATAAAAATTTTTTTAGTACAAATTATAGATATTCGTTAATTTTAGTTGCATTTTCGAATTGTGCATGCAAAGATACATAAATTTGGAAAGTTTCATTTAAATATATGGGTAATTTCTTGTAGAAAAAAATAAATTAATAATTACTTTTGCGGACGTGATTAAATTCTCTTTGCGATTGGAAAAATAAATCAATCCTTTTTATAAAAATATATGTACTTTCTCATTATATAAAGATAATTGATATCATCTCTTATTATTATATGAATGCATGTAATTATTAAATATTAATTTTACATAAATTTATTTAGAATTTGACTGACTATTATGGCAAGGACTGCTGATGATCTCAGATCCCATCTATCTGCGTTCGAAGGAGGATATCCTATAAGTACAGGATACATTGCCCGGCTGCTGGTTGTGGACAATTGTTCTGTACCTGATGTGTTAGGAAAAGTCCAAACCATTGTGGCGACAAATGATCCAGGGAAAGACATATTTTTGCCGACATATTAAATCCCTCTTTGCCTTTGGCTTTGGAAATCCAAAATGTCGGCACACGTCTGTGTACAAAATTAACTGTTTTTAGTGCAGGTAATAGACAGGCATTAATTGTAGTTGGATTTTCACATTCTGCATCCAATTCTAAGTATATTTGGAAAGTTTTATTGAAATACAAGCTCAACTTTGGTAGAAAAACATATTTTTGCCGACATATTAAATTCCTCTTTGACTTTGCCTTTGGAAATCCAAAATGTCGGCATGCGTTTCACTTTTTAAAACGTGCAATTCTTCTTCTTCTTCTTCTTCTTCTGCGTTCATCCGGAGTTTTTTTCGTATGTGATTGCGTTGTGCCCGTTTACAGCAGAGCTGCGTTCTTGCGCTGTTAGGCCGACACATCCGACTTCTGCGGGCATTTGTTGACCGGGTTAACCTTCCCGGAAACATGCAATTTGAACTACTATCCTGTGAGCCAATCTCTTTAATTAATGACAAATGTTTAAATGTTTGCATAAAGGAGAAATCTTTTTTTTAGAAAAATATAATTTCTCATTATATAAAAACTGTCATTTACTGCCAATATAGTACCTTGCGGTGTATGGCAGAAGGGTCTTTGAGCTTGAGGAATAAAGGCCTCCTGGCTAGTGCAGTCGCCGCGAACTGTGCAGGTTAGGATTTTCTTTTTGCCCCCGACAGAAAAAAATCCGACACCTTACAGAGGGATCGAACCCGGGCCTCCCGAATGAGAGTCCGGCGTTCTAGCCTCTCGGCCAGCCGCTCCTCTCATTATATAAAGATATATATTTTAGCATGAACCATCATATTTTAAATTTGAGTATTTACTAATGGGACCACCACCTAAAGATAGGCCTTGAGAAACCGAATCTAATGGTACCAAGATGTTGCATGTATGTCAATTAGAAGCGAAGATATGCAACTTTGAGTGTCGTGATCGTAAACACAGAAATTAATTAATATAACTACTAATTAGCGGCCATTTTTATATGCTAACTAGCTGACCCGGCCCGGCTTCGCCCAGACCCTGGTGGGGAGCATCTCATTTAATTCATATAATTTATATAAGTAGTCATATAAGTTCCCGTTCCTGACTATCTATCTGTCTGTCTGTCTGTCTGACCCGGCCCGGCTTCGCCCAGACCCTGATGGGGAGCATCTCATTTAATTCATATAAGTAGTCATATAAGTTTCCGTTCCCGACTATCTATCTGTCTGTCTGTCTGACCCGGCCCGGCATCGCCCAACTCCTGGTGGGGAGCATCTCATTTAATTCATATAAGTAGTCATATAAGTTCCCGTTCCCGACTGTCTGCCTGTCTGTCTATCTATCTATCTATCTATCTGTCTGTCTGTCTGACCCGGCCCAGCCCATGGTGGAGAGCATCTCATTTAAATCATATAAGTAGTCATATAAGATCCCGTTCCCGACTATCTGTCTGTCTGTCTGTCTTGGGTAAATGGAGGAGGGAGGAGTAGGGAGGATTAGGAGGAGTAGGGTGGAGGAGGAGGGAGGAGGAGAATGCAGGAGGAGGAAGAGGGAGGAGGAGGGAGGATGAGGAAGAGGGATTAGGTAGAGGGAGGAAGGAGGAGGAGGGCGAAGGAGGAAGGAAGAGGAGTAATTAGGAGGAGGGAGGAGGAAGAGAGTGGAGGAGGGAGGAAGAGATAGGCAGAGAGAGGAGGAGGGGGAGGAGGAGGAGGGGGGAAAGAGGAGGAGGGGGAGGAAGAGGGAGAAGGAGGAGGAGAACGCAGGAGGAGGAGGAGGAAGAGGGATGTGGAGGAAGGAGGAGGAGGTAGAGGGAGGGAGGAGGAGGATGGAAGTAGGAGGAGGAGGGAGTGGGAGGAGGGGAAGAGGAAGAGGGTAGGAGGAGGAGTGGAGAGGAGGAGGTAGGAGGAGGAGGGAGGAGGAAGAGGGAGGAGGGTAGGAGGAGAAGGAGGGAGGAGGCAGAGGGAGAAGAAGGAAGGAGGAGGAGGGAGAATGAGGAGGGGAGGAAGGAAAGGGAGGAGGTAGAGGGAGGAGGAGGAAGGAAAGGGAGGAGGAGAAGGGAGGAGGAGGGAGGCAGGAGGAGGAGGGAGTTCGCCATTCCGAATTCATACTCGTCTAGGTTCTTTGATTTCGGTCCTTCCATTGATTGTTCTTCCCTTCTACATGACTGTAGATAACTTCCTTACACATAAAAAGATGAATTGTTATTGATATTGCCGTGGCATGGAGGAATATCAGCAGCAGAGTTGATCCAGAAAACCAAAGACCGATATCTATGAAGAGCAATGAACGCCTACGCCAGCCGGCACGGCACTTGATGATGATGATGATTGCCGTGTGACGATTCTGTGTAGTCACGTCATTTTCTTCGCTTTTCCTAGCGTTTTGGTTCGGGGATTCTTTCATCATCATCCTCATATATTTACGTACGTATTTAGGGAGGGGGAGGAGGGAGGAGGAGGAAGAAGAAACAAAAATATGACAGTTGGCAGCGCTGGAATGAGAGGAAGACGTGTAGAAAATTTCATCTCAATCAGATGGGCCGTTCGCGAACGCATAAAGGACATACAGACATACACATCCACACACATTGCCTTTTATATATAAGATTAGGTAACATTGCATACTATCTAAACAGGATATAACACATATCGTGCGTTGCACAATTCCGCAGAATACAAGATACAACTTGCCAGGGTTTAAAGCTAATATAAAGAATGCTCGTGGTAATTAATTAATATAACTACTAATTAGCGGCCATTTTTATATGCTAATTAGGTAACATTGCATACTATCTAAACAGGATATAACACATATCGTGCGTTGGACAATTCCGCAGAATACAAGATACAACTTGCCAGGGTTTAAAGCTAATATAAAGAATGCTCGTGGTAATTAATTAATATAACTACTAAGTAGCGGCCATTTTTATATGCTAATTAGATAACGTTGCATTATATGTAAAAATAGATGACATGAGCAATTAGGCTTCGCTACACCGATCGCAATGATGTATGGTTGCTAGGATGTTCGTGTATGGTTGCTAGGATGTTAGTTTAAAAATAAACAAGCTACACTAGTAAGAACATAAATTTTGATAACTTCTGCTATGACCTTGGTTCGGACACGAAAAAAAGATATGCAGAGGAGATCTTTTGTGTCAATTTCTGCGTTAATGATCTCGACACTCAAAGATGCATATCTTCGCTTCTAATTGACATACATGCATCATCTTGGTACCGTTAGATTCAGTTTCTCAAGGCCTATCTTTTGGTGGTGGTCCCATTAGTAAATACTCAAATTAAAAAAATCTGATGGTTCACGCTATAAGTTTGCTACATATTTCACACATATTTCAGGATGCCGCAATCACATTTATGCCATATTTCAAGGGGTCACAACCAGTATCATTATATTTCAGGGACAACAGTAATAAGGGTAATATTTCAAGGGGGCAGCAGTAAGTTCTACAGTTTGCGGAACCACATTAAGTGCCCTATCTCAAGGGAGCAGCAGTATGCTCTAACAGTTAGGGTGACCACATTAAGTGCCATGTTTCAAAGGGACAATAGTAATTTCAATAATTAAATAGTACCAGGGTAACTGCCTGATGGTCATTTGTTCAAACCCCCCTTGAGGTGATGTTACCAAAAATGTACCTGGGTTGGCACAACTTAAAATGAGTACTAAGAAATAGGGAGAAGCTATACACAAAATTTTGTGTATAGTCCGAGCCGCTATACACAATAATTTGTGGCTGGTCATGTGATTATTCGGCACAAAATTTTGTGAATAGTACGAGCCGCTATTCACAAAAATTTGAAGAAGACTATTATTCTCTCTTCTCGTCTGTCTTTTTGCAAGTGTTTTTTTCTTCAAACCTCACAAAGACAATATTTGTCGACAAGGACACACTCTAAATACAGTGATATTTCATTTGGCAAATAAAATTCACGTTAAACAAAGACATCTATTGGATTTATCCGACACTCGATCACTCCGTCGTTGCCTGGGGGATGCACCCCCCCGGCAGCTACTGCAGATCCATAGAGCACACTTTATTCAGATGCTTCTAGTTTCCCTGTTCTATATTTTAGATCCTAAAACAAACAACTAGAAAGTCGCATAGAAGCCCTGGAGATGTGGATATACAGACGAATCGGTCGTATTTCATGGAAACAAAAACAATCAAATGCAGAGGTCCTAGAAAAACTGGGAATGAAGAGAGAGTTGATGGAAGAAATAAAGAGGAGACAAGTGAAATATTTCGGCCATGTTATTGTTAAAAAAGTCGCTTAAAAGTTGACAGGGTCGACTTCATTGCACCGGGTTTTATCCCATATGGCTCGGTCTCTTTCTGCAGCACGGATAGCGTCGCACAAAGCACGAACTCCGTAGCTTTTAGCGACGACCCACAGGAGTCTCCGAAACATTTAACTCATAAACTGAAGGGTGCGGCCCGTAATCGAACCCACAACCTTCGGAGCACGAGTCAAACGGCTTGACCACTTCGCCACAGAGACTCTATTGTTAAAAGACATGATACTCTTATAAAAACCATACTGGAGGGCAAGGTTGAGGGCAAGCTAGCAAGAGGTAGACAACGATACAAGTGGGAAGATAACATCAAGAGATGGACGGACATCAGCTTGACAGAATGTACAGCCAAGGCGAAAGACAGACAGTGTTGGAGATCCATTGCAGCCAACCTTCATTGTGGAAACGGCACCTGATTGACTGATTAAAAATTAAAAAAATTTTTTTTTTAAATTGCTAGCGGGGAGTCAAACCCCAGTCTCTCGTGTGACAGGCGGAGATACTAACCACTACACTACCGAGAAGAACACAATGATAGTTCCACGAACATTAATAATGTAGTCGAAAGGAAGTTAGACATCACTTGACCAGCTAATAATCACGTGACCAGCCACAAATGTTTGTGTATAGCGGCTCGTACTACTCACAAATGTTTGTGTATAGCGGCTCGTACTACTCACAAATGTTTGTGTATAGTGGCTCTTACTACTCACACAATTTTGTGTATAGCGGCTCGTACTACTCACACAATTTTGTGTATAGTGGCTCGTACTACTCACACAATTTTGTGTATAGCGGCTCGAACTACTCACAATTTTTGTGTATAACGGCTCGTACTACTCACACAATTTTTGTGTATAGCGGCTCGTACTACTTACACAATTTGTGTGTATAGCGGCTCGTACTACTCACACAATTTGTGTGTATAGAGTAAAAGCTCCCGGATATAGGAAGTGCTCTAGGAAGTTATGATGTCAGAGGGTTTATTTTAATTGGCAAGAATAAGTAAGAAATTAGATACATTATGATCTTGGCATTAATTTGAACTAGTTACACACTCACACATTTAATATTTGCTGAACAAACAAAACATCAGTGAGATATTCCTCACAGGAGATCAGTACCAGATGTTCATGCTGTAACAATAGAAAAAAAAACACAAGTAAAAGTGTTGTTTGAATGTTATATTATAAAAATTATTCTTTGTTATGAAATAAACTGGTTTGTGTAAATATGTATAGTTAATGTACAATATAAACTGTCAGTAAACAAGTCAGTGATCTTACTCTTGTTTGTGTCTTTCTCGTTGTGGCATGCACACTAAACTTGTTCTTTATAACAGGCTGATGAACATGGGGGGCCAAGTGCCCGAACCAAGGAGGTGGGCAAGCTGCTTTACAGTGTTGCCACCAAGTTGAAAGCTCAGATCAAGCATCATCAGAATTTTATTGTGGAGTACATCGCTAAAAGAAAGATTACCACTGAAGACCAGCTGAATGGTGAGCACAGTGTAGTCTGAGTCTGCTTCACTATTTTAGCAATAGTTAAGTGCCGGTCTCTCTGGCCGAGGGTTTACACCACTTTCTCCGTAATCCCATTTATCACTCAGTCTCATAGCGGGCGAGAACTGGGAGCGGTTCATTCCCCCGCTGGTGATTTGCGGGATAACTGAGCCGGCCGCTCAGAAAGCAATGGCAAACTACTGAGCGTAATCTTGTCAAGAAATCAACAGACAGCTGAAATATGCTGCCGTTGACAGCGATGTCCTGTAAAAGGATATGCGAATTAAAAAAAAAACACTAAGTGTGGTCAGCGTGCCATGGGTTTTAATGCACTTGCTGTTAACATCCGGTGTGCTAATGGTGGGGTGGTTGGGTTTGTGCTAATGGTGGGGTGGTTGGGTTTGTGCTAATGGTGGGGTGGTTGGGTTTGTGCTAATAGTGGGTTGGTTGGGTTTGTGCTAATGGTGGGTTGGTTGGGTTTGTGCTAATGGTGGGGTGGTTGGGTTTGTGCTAATGGTGGGGTGGTTGGGTTTGTGCTAATGGTGGGGTGGTTGGGTTTGTGCTAATGGTGGGGTGGTTGGGTTTGTGCTAATGGTGGGGTGGTGGGATTTGTGCTAATGGTGGGGTGGTTGGGTTTGTGCTAATGGTGGGGTGGTTGGGTTTGTGCTAATGGTGGGGTGGTTGGGTTTGTGCTAATGGTGGGGTGGTTGGGTTTGTGCTAATGGTGGCGTGGTTGGGTTTGTGCTAATGGTGGAGTGGTTGGGTTCTTTCCCTGCACCGGTCAGTTGGACTTCAGTGCTGACTTCACGTTCAGAAAGCAATAGCAAACTAGAGAGGGTAAAATTGCCTAGTAAATCAACTTGGGGTTGGTTGCAAAATCCTGTAAAGGGCATGCAACTTTTTGTTCTATTCACTAAGTGTGGCAGATGTAGACAGTCTGAGCAAATAATTGAAGAAATAAGTTAGCATGTCTAATTATTAATTGTTTTCTTTTGCTAATGTGTAACTGAAATATATGATTGTTATGTTTTAGTGACTTCTTTAACAATTCTGTCATTCTTTTCATTGCCTTACCATGAGATTTTTGTGTTTCATTTACAGCTGTTATGGCAAGTTTCTTGGGATAGATAAAGTGGTAGTTTCCCTTTGCTATTCACATTGCTTTGGATTATGTTCTCAGTCTTTAGCAACCTCTTAAGTTACCAGGGCAAGTGAGTACCCCAATCTGCAGTGCATTAATTAACAGAAAAAGGTGCCCAGAAATGTCCACCTAACACCCGATGGATTCTTGGTCCCCAGAACTATGTCTGCCACAGTGTGGTGTTTTCTATTCTATCATCTCCTGCACAGCATTTGCAGTAGGGATTTTCCCTTTGAGTTGCGAGACTATGGTGGCATTTCACAAACTCTTTAGTTTTGATTTTTGTGCATGGTAAAAATAGAAATACATAATTAAACCCATGAGGCAGATCATTGCCATGTTTCTTTTCAAACACAGGAATGACATAAACATACTATACCTGTCTCAGAAACTCAGTACAATATGGCAGCTGCAGTTTTTATGATTAATGAAATCTGTCCTTTATTTGTAGCTGCACTGAATTACATCCTTCACCATCCTGCATTTGATGTCGATGTCAAAGCATTTGAGGAAGCCAGTGGAGTTGGAGTGGTAGTGACACCAGAGGAGATAGAAACAGCTGTATGTTGAAATCTCTGTTCTTGTTTGTGCTAGTTTGAGAGATTATTGACCAATTATCATCACACATTATTATTTTGAGAATGGTCTTGGTTGATGAGGAACGATGGCTGGGTTGTTAGGGTATCAGTCTCACAAAAAACATTGGGCACAGGTTCTTATCTTGGTAAGGCAGGGATATTTATCTGTCAGAGGTGAAGTTAAAATTGTTAACCTGTAGCATACATGGTGTCTGTTTGGGCAAGCAGGCTTCATCACAGAAAAATCCTTACAGCAGACACCAGCCAGGGTGCAAAATGCCAAATGATAGATATTTGTGTCTGATTGACAATAAAGAAAATTACGAATTAAAGGTTAAGGAGAGTATACATTGTACCTAAAAATATCTAAATAATTTATAACATCTAGTTTCTACTTCGCACTTTCTCAAATATCAATATGAATGCTATTGCTAAACATCACAGTTCCTTGAAAGTCCTTCAAAACCTGGTATAAATGAAATAGCGCTGATCAATCCTCAAATATAAATAGAAAGGTAACAAAACAGATGTCACTGCCATTCCCAACACTGGCTTAGATACTGACCATCGACCAGTCTTGATGACTCAAGTGACATCACCTGTGAAACAACAGAGAACTGAAAGAACATAAATAATTATGAATCTCAAACAAATCAAATAACAAAAGCATCAGAACAAACTTCAACCATGAAATAGCAACACAATATGAGAACCAGCCTGTAGATATTGTAAGTGTGGAGCACCTTCAAATCAGATGACCTAATCTACACTCCAACCTACTGAACGTAAACTTGCCAAGAGATCACAACAGCAAAACATGCTGGTGTTGACTGATGTCCTATAAAGGATATGCAACTAAAAAAATCCACACTCAAACTTCAGTCCAGTGCTACTAGAAGTAATATGTATGGACTACGCTTGAGCTCAAAGCGAGCGAGCAAGTGCAACAACAACAACAAAATATTTTTTTGCACTTTTCCAGATGTAACTGAGTAAAGTTATTCTTCTTTACAAGTCGCTCTATTATTTACAGCCTTTTTTCTTGATATATTGCAACTATTACACCTCTTTGCCAGTCCTTGGGTGTTTTCCTTTTGCTAATTGTGATCTCTTGGCAAGTTTACGTTCAGTAGTTTGGAGTGTAGATTACCTTTCTCTATTACCAATATCCCTTGCCATAAGGGGAACCCTCTCTGACTTCGGAGGTACATGTAATTTACTTCCCCAAGTCAAGGACGAGAAGTCAACATTTTAGTCCAACTGACCTGCGTAGGGGTTGAACCCGCTACCTCAGCATTAACACACTGGTTGTTTAAGAACATGCGTTCTTATAATTTCGGCCATGCTGACCTATGCTAAAATATTAGAACAGAATACAAGCAAGTTTTGAGCCACAGATATGCTAGGCCCAGGTGGGTGGGTTTAGGAGAAACATAAGTTCTACTGCTGCCTTATCTACTTTTTGACAATTAGTCAAAATAATTTATCAGTCATGACAAACATCATTACCTTCATAGATCAGGGGAAAACCTTTGACAGGATGAACAAAAACCACTCCTACTTCTGAGATACTTGTAATTTACGTCCCCAAGTTAATGATGAGAAGTCAACATTTTAGTCCTGTCGAAGGTGTAGGGGTTGAACCCGCTACCTTCAGCACACCAGATGTTAAAGAAACAACACTATTATCCATTCAGCCGTATTGACCTGAAGCAGATGGATTGACAACATTAACACAATCTGGCAGTGACACAGGCTCACATTAGCCAGCATAACACTCCTCATACTAGAATTGGTACTGCAGCTCCCCACATCACCTCTTGACCAGGTCTGAACGAGCACAGGGGACAAAACAGTTCTTCTGCTGTTCATTAGTGGACAAGACAAGAGTGAACCTTGTTCCCATCCACCTTTTGATATTATCTTTCAGGGACACCATTGTCTTCCTCTTGCATGTAAGAGACTTCTTCCTTTCCCTCTAACATGGTTTTAAGCAGGGTATTATGACATGTGCCTACAAAAGTTTAGTTTCCAAACCTTGATATTGTTTATTGATTTAGAATATCATTTAGTTGTATAAAACATTGCTTGTGAGTATTGTGATTGTTTTATATTTTGACTGACTAGAATTGTTGTATATTTAATCTTTTCAGGTAGAGGAAGTCATTAAAAAGCATAAGTCTGAATTGTTGGAGAAGCGATACCACTACAATACTGGACCAATGCTAGGTAATCTGGGCTGTGAAACACTGTTGGAAATAGTTTCCCTCTGTCCTGTTGAATTGACATGTTGACTTTTAACCATCTGTTCTTTTGACCATTGACTATCTGTTCTGTTGTCCACACACTGCTATAGGTAATGTAAGTATTTTAAAAATAATTCGGTAGACTTCCTCATAAAGCTTTTAAGGAATTTTCACAATGAAAATTCACATGAGTAGTTATAGGATACTTTATTTACGTTTGCTTCGCTATTTAGTGAACATCATAACAAACTGGAATGGTAAACTTATTAAAAGAAATTATGAGTAGGAAGCATGACAGATAACTTTTTAGAACAGACATATGTCCTCATATATAGGGTTGCATTTTTAAGTTATATTATTCAGTAGCATTCAGTGGGGCTTAATGCACTTGCACATAAACTTCCAGTGCACTGACGGCTCGGGGATTAATGCACTGGCACATAAACTTCCAATGCACTGACGGCTGAGACGGCATTCATTCCCTACACCAGTCAGCTGGACTTCAACGTTAACCTCTCCTTCAGAAAACAATGGCAGACTACTGTATGTAAAATTGCCTGGTAAATTATTCTGAGCTTTGGGTTGATTGCAACGTCCTGCATAGGGCATGCAACATGTTTTTCATATTATATTCATGAAGAAACAAATAATTATAAGAAACACGTGACTTCAACCAGTTATTTTATTTTAAATAGTGTATCTTCAATGTTTGATTGTTTTCTGGCTTTACTTGTAATCAAATACAAATCATTGATACATCCGTTTCTTTGGATCATTGATGATGATGAATGATTTCTGAAAGTGTTTAGCTATTTTTTTTTATTACATTACAAAATATTTACCAAAACACTATGATCAGGTTGCATTGTTTTCTGTCTGTTTTAGGGGAGATCAAGAATAAAATCAAGTGGGCCGATGGAAAGGCAGTCAAGCATGAACTTGATATGCAGGTAAATAATGCTGCATAGAAGCATATCTTTAATCTTAAGCTAACGTAATAACGTCAGCCTGTGACAAGGAAGAAGGCAATTAAAAATTACAGTGTCAACATTCTTTGGCCAAGTATCTGTGAAATCTGTAATGTTTCTATGCCATGACAGAAACTGATAACTAATTATGTGTCTCCTGCTTATAGTTCATACTGTGTGGCAATGATGATCATATCTGACCTTTGTCCTGTGTCTCATGCTTATAGTTCATACTGTGTGGCAATGATGATCATATCTGACCAGCGCCCCGTGTCTCCTGCTTATAGTTCATACTGTGTGGCAATGATGATCATATCTGACCTTTGTCCTGTGTCTCCTGCTTATAGTTCATACTGTGTGGCAATGATGATCATATCTGACCACCGCCCCGTGTCTCCTGCTTATAGTTCATACTGTGTGGCAATGATGATCATATCTGACCTTTGTCCTGTGTCTCATGCTTATAGTTCATACTGTGTGGCAATGATGATCATATCTGACCAGCGCCCCGTGTCTCCTGCTTATAGTTCATACTGTGTGGCAATGATGATCATATCTGACCAGCGCCCCGTGTCTCCTGCTTATAGTTCATACTGTGTGGCAATGATGATCATATCTGACCTTTGTCCTGTGTCTCATGCTTATAGTTCATACTGTGTGGCAATGATGATCATATCTGACCAGCGCCCCGTGTCTCCTGCTTATAGTTCATACTGTGTGGCAATGATGATCATATCTGACCTTTGTCCTGTGTCTCATGCTTATAGTTCATACTGTGTGGCAATGATGATCATATCTGACCACCGCCCCGTGTCTCCTGCTTATAGTTCATACTGTGTGGCAATGATGATCATATCTGACCACCGCCCCGTGTCTCCTGCTTATAGTTCATACTGTGTGGCAATGATGATCATATCTGACCTTTGTCCTGTGTCTCATGCTTATAGTTCATACTGTGTGGCAATGATGATCATATCTGACCTTTGTCCTGTGTCTCATGCTTATAGTTCATACTGTGTGGCAATGATGATCATATCTGACCTTTGTCCTGTGTCTCATGCTTATAGTTCATACTGTGTGGCAATGATGATCATATCTGACCTTTGTCCTGTGTCTCATGCTTATAGTTCATACTGTGTGGCAATGATGATCATATCTGACCTTTGTCCTGTCTCTCATGTGCTGCTAATCATTTCTGATACTGATGTTCCTTCATGCCATGATGCCAGATGGTCCAGCATCTTCTCTTTCGGTCCACCCCTGCCTGACCTTCCCTCCAACTTTCTTATTGCCACAATGTTCTCTAGCTTTCCTCTTCTCATGTGCACAAAGGATGTGGGCTGTCTTCTTCTGATTCCAGTAACCAGTTTCTTTGTGAGTTAACTTATTGCAAGATACCATCATTATGCTTTTTATTATGCTTTGTTTATCTTATATCTAATTGCCTTCTCTTGTAGTACATATATCACCCAACATACATCTGCATGAATTCAACCATACATTCTTGAATGTCTGCTTTGTACACATCCTTACAAGACTTTTGGACTCACTTCTTTCAGTGTCCAGCTCTTGGAGTTGTCAGGAAATGTTTATTCCCACTAGTCAAATCAATAGAACACTTTATATAGAGTACGGCAGCAACTGATGAATGTTTCAACATTTGTAGTGACCAAAACTATACACTTTCAGTATACCATTTTTTGAAGAAAAAAAACCTACGTTAGCCAAATCTTCAGACTGAGAAAGAACCATGCCACATTTAGTTACCACAGAAGTAGAATGTTCCTACAAGTTGTAAGTGAACATATACTAGGGGGTTTAAAATGAAAACCTTAAATGTGTTTTTCTTTTGGGTGAATATATTCGGACCCAAAAAAGTGTAAAGAACAAATGTTTCATTTTTTGATGTAGTCACCACTTCGTTCAAAGCAAGTCTTCCTGTGCTGATAAAGAGCTTGGATTCCTGTAGAAGAAATTCTCTGGGGAAACTACTTGGCGTGCCTGACCTGGTCGTGAACAGTTTATCACAAAAGTCACGCTGTTTTGAAACTTCCTACTCCACTCATACGCTTGCTGGACTGATAGACATGCATCACCATACTGGACTTTCATTCACCATTGAATTTCTATAGGTTTCACCACTTCACTGATAAAAAAACAGATAACAGAATGCTGCTTCTCTTTAGTGCATGTCAGAAGTGGGGCGGCCATCTTTAAACTGTCCTTATTATGTCACTGTGTTCATCTGAACTATGATGTCATGTGCTCAACACTTTTCACATCCTTAACAACACTATTGATAGGTTACAAAACAATGCCATGGTTATTGTAATTTCTATCACACTTTTAAGGTTTTCATTTTATGCCTCCTAAATTGTCCATTTCAGCATACCTATGGCAAAGGGGTTACGGACGCATTTCATAATCCTGCATACTGCTTTCGAAACACAGCTGTGGGCAGTTTGATAGCAGACCACCTTTTATTGTTTTTCATTCAATGGTATGAGTGCCGGTCGTTCAAACTACTGAACATAAACTTGTCAACAAATCACAAAGAGCCAAAAAAAAATGCTTGGGTTGACTGCGATGTCCTGAAAAGGATATGCAACTAATTTTAACCTGTGCTTAAATTGTGTGTCATCGCCATCATCATCATGTGCCTAATAGTATAAATCGCTCACATACCTCCGCAGATCTTGGTCCCTGTTGTCACGTTTCTGAGGTTGGGTGGGCTAATGTTTGAATCTTCGGCTGATGACTGTATACCCCAACAGGACAGCACAACTCATGTTAATCCATAAACAAGTCTCTGACGCTATATGAGGAGAACGGCAATGCCTTTATTTCCGGCAGACATCAGAATACGAATATAAATGATAAGGAAGATCGAGTCTTCAGGCTCTCACTTACGACTTTCATTCTCGCAACGTGTCCACTAATCATACCTGCATAGGTGGCTGGACTGTTAGGCAATTGAGTGTGATATCGCCTGCATTGGTGGTGTCATGATGTCTAGGTACAAGTAATACGGCCCAAACCTCCTCGCGTTTTCTAATGTCACGTTTGGATAATACCTACGGACATGTATCGACCATGATGTTTCACTGCAACTCCTACAACCATTGACAAGATGTGAGACTATCTTTCTATGTCTAAACTGGTGAAGGAATCTAAGACGATCCTTTCTGTGTGTACGCTGGTGGTAGAAGCTGGTGGTCGAATGCCTCAAAACTACAGTTAGGTTGTTATCCTACGTACCGTGTGACGTGGTATTCGTTTATTATAAGTGCCACATTGTGCACCTTTCTAAGAGTTTCCTGTTTCTAAATATTGATGCACTCGCTCATCAATTTAACTCATCTATGCTGTCATCAGCTCCATGACACCTGTGTTGTGAATCATTTCTGTTGATGTTATTTCTCCAAGCCACCATCTTAGGCCATTCAGCATCATTTCCCTCAGTATGTGCATGTGTCTTCTTCTGCTGATCTTTTCAGTCATCATATTTTCCAGTGCTTCCCTTTTCATTAAAAAGAACATTGTCTGTTCCTTATTGTTGTATATAATGTCCTATTTTTATTATCTTTTCCAGAAACTCGTTAGTGTCTCTGGCAGCCCAAAGGTGTTAACATATGTCCCAGAAACAAAGTGTGTGTGTGTCTGCATGCATGCATGTGTGAGGGTCGGCAAATGGGCCAGTTTCATCACATCCACACATCCGCCCATTCATCACAACACATCCGCCCATTCATCACATCCACACATCCGCCCATTCATCACAACACATCTGCCCATTCATCACTGTCACGAAGTGCATTGACATGGGCTCATTGATGTATCTAGGGTTTAACATAATATGAATAATACTTGATACCTTGTTTTATAGAAGACCAACACAGGTACTGGAATACAATCTCACGAAGACTTTCTTCTTGACAATTGCTTTTAATCCATCCATGCTTTCGGATACACAACAGCTCGACAGGGAATATAAGATACGTGACATCTGACATTCACACAGCTGCACACAAAGAGCGGCGTAACAAACCGTTCGCCATGCTCCAGCAGACATGCCTCGTCCGAGCTGGACGGCAGGCCATATCTCACTCCTCTCTAAGTGACGTTTTTTTGTGTCGCTTTCGCGCTTGCACCAAAAACGTCTTGCACATTTTCCCAATCTTCTTCAACTCATGTTGTGCAAACTGTGTCTCTCCTTTCATAGCCTGGTTTAGGTTATGGCACTCACCCCCTCTAATTTTCAAAATGTTGAAAACATTTTGAGACTTTATTCTGTCATCTTGACAAAGGATGAAGAGTGTCTTACTAAGATTCATTATCTATATAATAATTACAACCAATCAGTAATAGCAAAATCAACTAAATTATAAGACCACATGAATCGTCCCAAAAAAAAATATGTAAGGATCTATATACTAAAATTTTTCATAAATACAACAGGTTAATAGACCATCATTGAACTCATGAACACCCTTAATCACGTGCTGGATTCACGTGAGACTAACATGACATTCTTTTATTTATGACGATGTAAATTAAACTATCCTTTATTTTCATCAGGTGTATTAGACGTCTTTAAATGTCCAGACGTTATCGCTGTCAGTAAACGTTGACGTACGTAGTAAATGTTTGGTCCTGATTGATCTAATTGAGTTTATCCAATGTAACAACGTCCTCAGCGATTTCAGAAATTAGTATGCTCCAGTGTGATTGAATAATTTACTGGCCTGATTCTGGTTCTCGTGAACGTAGATATAATGAGGTTCCTGTCGTTCAAAGAAAATTTGACATAGGATTGTGTCGATCAGTTCAATAAGAAATTGATCCGTGGTCACCACTCGAGTATTGGTATGTTTGTTGATTTATAACAGAGAAGCTGTGTCCCCAACAGACTGTTGCTCCTGGCTTGAACGATAGTACAATTAACTTGTACTTTCACCCTGGACTAAGGAAGTCCGTAACCAACCCATAACACGTAGTTGGCTGGAAGTGTAACGATGACGTTTGAGTTATAGTAGCTGTGGGTATGGAATGCTTGATGCCCACAATGAAGTATAATTACATCCCTGTCGTACAGTTCAGCGTGAAGACGAATGTTATCACACTCAATAAAAAAAAATGTCAATCCGTGTAGCGCTCTGACGTGAATGTGTAGTGTCCTAATATCCTGTTACGGTGCCGTGTGCAGAGGTGCCATGACGATGAGGTGCATCCATATATGTTCGTTGCGTTCACAGTTCTGAAGTGTGATGAAGTGTCCGGTATGTGAATAACGATGTTGTAATGTTCGACATTCCGTGTAGAAATTTCGTATGCGTTGATGTTGCAAGAGACGTGTCAATCCACAATCATGAAATGGTGTCGTTTGACGAACGAAGTGTTACTTCCATGTCCGTAAATGAGTTCAACGGTGTCCTAGTGATGATCGCTAACATTGGAACAATGTCAATAAATAATAGAGTCACTTGATACAGCTGTGCACTGTGTAACATCCATAAGTGTCTCTATATGTTCCTGATAATGGCATCGTAAATGTGTAGAAGTTGGTGAAGTCGTATAAATGCCGTGTGGAGGTAAGTGTCCTGTTGTCTGTGTATCTATATGTAGCGTTGTCTTAATGACCTGGTATCAGAGTGGTAATGTAGGACTAAATGCAATAAGTCCCGACTGAATGTCCCACCTATATTTCCTTCAGTGGAGGGAAGTGTAGGTACTCCCGATAATGTATAATGTACCTTCATAGTTACATCCGATATAGATAAATGTAAAATAGTTAATGTCCCCCAGAAGAATAATGAATGTTCCTTGTGTCGATAGTGTAAATTTGGCAGAGTGTCGGCAGCCAATAATAATAATATTATGGAGGTATCATTCTTCTCGCCAAGTGTATCTTGATTGTGTGGTATATTACTGTTCAAGCGTTGTGCAGTGCTGTGTCAACTGCTTGTCTAGTCTGTGTAAGGAATCTGTGTCAACTATGTCTAATTCCAAGACATATTTAGTTCCGTCCTGGGTACAAATTTGGTCCTAGTAAGTGTAGTATGTCTCCTGATAGCGGACATCAAAACTGATAATGTGTTCCATTGTCATTTAGATATGTGGAATAGTATAGGTTTAATCTCTTAAGTTGTGTGTGGCGAATGACATCCACTTAATATCGACAAATATTAAATACTTGCAGTCTGTAACTGATCTTTACACGAGCTGCAATTTCGGCTTCCGCTGAGTTTAGGATGGTGCGCGTCGTTTGCACTTTAACTTGACGTGCAATTATTTATCTTTAAAACGACAGTCCCTTTCCATAAATAACTCGGAAGGTTAATATAATGTCTTACTTTGCGTACAAACGATAATGTGCAATGTACAATATATCGTTTTTCTCTGGCATCGACATAATAGATGTAGATGCGGATTTGTTGATTCGATGTCTTTGAACCATTCCTCCCAAGCAGTAAAATGTGAGCAAATATCCTTAAAGATGAAACATGCACTGATATTTCTCAGATTTGATAATGTAGCCAAATAAGTTCGTAATTTGATAACGAATAATTGAGTATCTCGGCCTTGATTTTAGCTTAATCTCGATTGAATGTAGACTAGTCAGTGTTGGTTGTATTCACAATGTTTCAAGTGAAGTATATATTTTCAGATGTAATTTTTTTTCTTAATGACGTTTAGTGTACGTTTCCATAAGTTCTGTTTCTCAAGTTTGATGTAAAAATTGTTCATCCTGTTATGAAACTCGAATTTCGATGTAATCGTCTTCTTTCAAGAAATTTCTCAATATTTGAATGTTCTGAGAATTTTGGTTCATAATTTTAAAATAAGATTCACTTGCTTTCTTCCAAGTGTTTACTTCTCAATGTTCACGTATCAATTTGACTTCATCCAAACTATCGTTTCCAGGAATTAAATTTTGATTACTGAAACTTTCAACGTTCAGTGTATTTCGACTGTTTACAAATTGTACATCCATAATCTTGTGTCGTTGTAATTCAAGAAATTTCTTGCGAACGTTCTTGTAAAACCGCGTATATATGTATATAATTCCTCTGTTAACTGACTGTTTATCTTCTTTCTTGACGTATACAGGGTCAAGTATTTGAGGTAAAAATGTGAACCGGAGCATACGGAATCTGTCTTGTGAACAAACAGTTCAATGCCATGTTATTAGCATGCATCTGTTTACAAGTTACGATCAGGTGATGGGTAGTTGCCTCCTTCAGAGTGCCTGTCAAGACCAGGTCAGCATCCGAAGTAAATGAGGACAATCAATACGGATACAAATGATGAACTAGTAATACGGCTGATCACAGTCGAGACTTTCGCATACTGTCGAACAACATTTAAACTCAATTTGAAATGAGTAACAGCATAGTCCATGTACGCTCTCCTTCCTCTTAACACAACTATGACTACAACAGTTTATATGCCGATTGAATTTTTCGTTAATCAAATCTTCCTGTATCTGTGCAAACGAATAGTATCTGCATATGATCAAATACAAAAGGTATCGTGATCTGAGTTCAATTTTTCAAATCTTTGATAACTGTAATCAAAATATTGTATCTTCAGAACCAACAATAATTTCTGACAACATAGTAGATAACGTTATTATATTCGTGTCGTTTGAAACCTGAAATATTTATGTAGATCAATATAATTGCATGTTGAGAACTTGCGTAAATAATACTGTCAAATTGTTGTTTATTCAAGCAAATTTTGTCAGTTGAGTTTTCATTATCGTATGAATGTTTGTACATCATTTCCTCCGTTACTGAATATGACATTTGTTAATTTTTCTTACTTGATCCATCAAACAAACTGCGATTAAATATTAGTTGAACAGTTTCTTGAATCAAAATCATAAGATACTTTCCGGATGTTTTGTGTACTGCTCAGAATTGGCTATTTGGTTCGAGACTACATCACCAAAATCAATTATATATACTGACGTAATCGATCTTTTATGATGACGACCTTGGCCTTCTCAAGTATATGGCTCGATTCGTTAGATTACTGCAACAATGTCATAAATTGATAATAAATCTCGAGTTCAGTTAATAGTTATTACTACCGGTACGAATCCCCATTTGTCACGAAGTGCATTGACATGGGCTCATTGATGTATCTAGGGTTTAACATAATATGAATAATACTTGATACCTTGTTTTATAGAAGACCAACACAGGTACTGGAATACAATCTCACAAAGACTTTCTTCTTGACAATTGCTTTTAATCCATCCATGCTTTCGGATACACAACAGCTCGACAGGGAATATAAGATACGTGACATCTGACATTCACACAGCTGCACACAAAGAGCGGCGTAACAAACCGTTCGCCATGCCCCAGCAGACATGCCTCGTCCGAGCTGGACGGCAGGCCATATCTCACTGATCTCTAAGTGACGTTTTTGTGTCGCTTTCGCGCTTGCACCAAAAACGTCTTGCACATTTTCCCAATCTTCTTCAACTCATGTTGTGCAAACTGTGTCTCTCCTTTCATAGCCTGGTTTAGGTTATGGCAATCACAACACATCTGCCCATTCATCACATCAACATATCTGTTCATTCATCACAACACATCTGCCCATTCATCACATCAACACATCTGCCCATTCATCACATCAACACATCTGCCCATTCATCACAACACATCTGCCCATTCATCACATCAACACATCCGCCCATTCATCACAACACATCCACCCATTCATCACAACACATCCGCCCATTCATCACAACACATCCGCCCATTCATCACATCAGTTTTGTTGTTGGCACTTGCTTTGAGCTCAAGCATAGTCCATATAATGCTATTACTTCTAGTGGACTGGTGTGATTTTTGCATGTAGATTAGCTCTCCCTGTTACCAGTGTTTCTTGCCATCTGGTAAACCCACTTTGACTTAAGAGTTAATTATTGCATTTGATTCAGACTTTCTTTGCTAAACACAATAGTCATCTGGTTCATTAGGCTGCCTACTTTCCTGACATGACTCCATGCCATTGTTGACTGTTCCCCAAGCTGAACATGCTGAATTTGTAGCGTGAGAAGTGTTGTGTGGAGTACAACAGCCACGCTGTCTCCATCCCCAAAGAGGCCTTCCTGAAATGCTTCCAACAATGGTGGGACTGCTGGGAGAAGTGTGTATGGTCCCAACAAGAGTACTTTGAATGGGATTAAGGTTTCATTTATATCTCCAGTTGAGCAGTTGTGTTTTCCCTGGCCAAGGTCTGATGCTTTTTGAACAGACTTCATATGTATTTATATGTGTGATTAGGTTATTTGGGGGGAAACAAAAACAGATTTTTAAAAGGCATTATTTGTTTTCAGATCTTGGATTTATTGGGACCAAAAACTGAAGCTGACCTTGAAAAACCACAGAAACATAAGGTATGCATTAATTTCTAGTTTCCTTGGGGCCTGTTAGTGTTGTGTGATATGAGTATGTTAGTTTCAGGTATGGTATTTGTACAGTGCACATGGTAATGGGATGTCAAATGTAACTATGGTAGCTATTATTTGATGACAAATGTGCAATATTTAAATTTTGAAATTATTTCTTTGTTTTTCTAGGCTGCAAAAGCAAATAAGGCTGCTGAGGTGGCAACTAATAATGCTGTGAATGATGTAAAACCTGTGGTCATTGATAACGGTGAGCTTCTTCATTTGGAAATATCATATTGTTGTTCAGTGAGTTTGTTGTTAAAATTTTGTTTAAGATGGAATCTTTGATTTTGTGTGTGTTTTATTTTGCCATTATTAAGTGCCTTGCCAACTGGCGTTAGCGATCATGCTTCTCCACGTCTTGCAATCTCCATCGGCTGTATAATCTGTGTACTGACTCCCTTCCGTAACACAACACAATCTGTTTTGTACTTTTATAAATTCGTAGATTTATTAGTATTGTTTTGATGTGATGCTGGGAGCAAAACTGTTTGGATCATCATGACCTTTTAGGCGAAGTTGATGTGATGCTGGGATCAAAACTGTTTGGATCATCATGACCTTTTAGGCGAAGTTGATGTGATGCTGGGAGCAAAACTGTTTGGATCATCATGACCTTTTAGGCGAAGTTGATGTGATGCTGGGAGCAAAACTGTTTGGATCATCATGACCTTTTAGGCGAAGTTGATGTGATGCTGGGAGCAAAACTGTTCAGATCATCATGACCTTTTAGGCGAAGTTGATGTGATGCTGGGAGCAAAACTGTTTGGATCATCATGACCTTTTAGGCGAAGTTGATGTGATGTTGGGAGCAAAACTGTTTGGATCATCAAGACCTTTTAGGTGAAGTTGATGTGATGCTGGGAGCAAAACTGTTTGGATCATCATGACCTTTTAGGTGAGGTTGATGTGATGCTGGGAGCAAAACTGTTTGGATCATCATGACCTTTTAGGCGAAGTTGATGTGATGCTGGGAGCAAAACTGTTTGGATCATCATGACCTTTTAGGTGAAGTTGATGTGATGCTGGGAGCAAAACTGTTCGGATCATCATGACCTTTTAGGCGAAGTTGATGTGATGCAGGGAGCAAAACTGTTTGGATCATCATGACCTTTTAGGCAAAGTTGATAGGTAATTGTGCTGCTATCATGAGATGAGGATTTGCCCAAGCTGCATTGGACCTAGGGGTCTAGGTCAATTAAATACAATTAGCCCCAATGTGGATTCAAACACATAACCTCCAGACTGGCAAACAAGCATTTTCATCAATGCACTACTGTTGCTGCCTTTTCTTTTTATGTTAACCAAAAGAATACAGAATGTGATGAATAAAAATAAAAGGAAGAAAACGGAATTGTGGTTTTCAAATGTATCTTTTGCCTTAGACAATCCTAAGACATAAAACAGCTCTTGCAGTTCTCAGACTTTGGATCAGTGTTGGAATTGGAACTGAGATGGAGCACCCACTGTTTTGGCTTTTGCTGTCTTATAAATATAATGCAACATAAGAATCTGAAGAAGACAGTTGCATGGTTATCTTAGCTCTTACAGTTCTTAGCAATGTACAGCACAGTGTGATCTTTTTACATTTGGTCAAAGCTTACTAAGAAAATCTGGCTTCAACAGTGACACTTTTGTATGTAGCCTCTTTGAAAGCAATGTGTGTCATTTTTTATTGTGATTATTTGTCATCTCTGGACATCTGCTGTGAAATCTTCTAGAAACTGAAAAGTTCTAGAGAAAAATGAGGAGAAACACATAGCCCTCTTTTGCAGTTACGACAAGTAGTAATTGATTAAAGTCAAAATATAAGACCAAACTGGCAAAATGGAATAAAATGGCTGTACATTGATAACTGGAACAAAATCTTTGATGATAGAGACGTGCAGATTTAAATACAGAGAATTATGCAAGTTGAGACCACAGCTTCTGCAAGCTCTAAATAAAGACACATTTAAAATATAATTTATAATAGGCTCAGATTTTCAGTTTTCGTCATGTTATGTTTTAAAAGCATTTAATTTTTGTTTGTTTGTTTGTTTGTTAACCTTTGTTTTGTTTCGCAGTTTTGTTTGATGTCTTTTTTTCCCCACATGAATTTCAGTAGTGACAGCTGATGGTCACTTGAAAGGTTTTGTTGAAATCATGGGAGATGCCTTGAAGTTTCATAAGCCAGGTATGCTGATTAAGGTGCCTGTATTAGAACTTTGCTGTGTTGTATATTTATTCATTTAAATAACGCACATAAGATGTACATATTTAAGAAAATGTCAGAAAGAAACCATGGCAAATGTCATTAAAAGGTGGCTATAGGAATAACAGAACCTGCTGAGGGGGCTGAGTGGTCTCGAGGTATGGTGTCCGCCTCGAATGCTGGAGGTCCCAGGTTCAGGCCCCGGTGAGGACCAGGATTTATTTAAAAAATCCATCTGGACTTCCAGTAATAAAATTTCCCCTGGTCTCTGGGTAGTGAGATCGGACGCCCGTGTGTATTGTTGCGTACGTAAAAAATCCCTTGGCAGTTGGAAATCAAAAAAGAGTAGCCTAACGGCGCTGACCGGGCAAAATTTCGAGTTAAAAATCTACCCAAAGTATTTCAGGATCCTCGCCGATGCAACGGAGTTCGTGCATTGAGCTGAGTTTCTCCAGACTCAGGTTTGAATTAGGAGGAAAACGGAGCACTTATGGGTTATACCCGTGTGCCGTGATGTTGATCCAACGACTAAAACTAAACTAAAACTATAACAGAACCTGCACTTGGAATACACCAAACATGTACTACTGAACATGTAGCCAGAAACCCACAGGAGAAAGATGTCTGGGCATATTTTTGTTTTCAAATGTGTTCACACTCTTATATGATTTGGAGAAGAATTGAGGGGTGGCCATGACTTGGTTCTACCTTGCTGGGCAAACAAACACATTCTGAGCATGTTCTTGAGGTCTGCAAATGATGAGTGCAAGACGTGGGTGCTAATTGTTTACCATCATCATTGGGGGTAACTTACTTTTTTGCTGCTGTGCCTTGAAGTGTGCATAGTTTGTTGTCATCAACAGGCTTCATTGTAGTGGAGACCATGGTTGATCCTCCCTTTGTTAGCCAATATCTAGACTAATATCTGCCCAGGATGACCTACATGAAGCTGAAGATCTCTCTCTCTCTCTCTCTCTCTCTCCCTCTCTCTCTCTCTCTCTCTCTCTCTCTCTCTCTCTCTCTCTCTCTCTCTCTCTCTCTCTCTCTCTCTCTCTCCTCTTCACTCTTTCATCTTCCAATGGAGAAAAGGTCCTCAAACAACTTATGCCAAACCTTTTGTAAACTTGTTCATGATTGGTTAGATTTAGCAGCCAAGTTTTCTATGGAATGAGATAGCCAGTCTCATGACAAGCCTCATTAGTCACCTCTGACAGCATGCATGGTAGGTCACAGTGTTCTTGGCTTCCCTTATGAGCCCTGGTAACACACGAGTGGAAGAGCCAACAAGGTCAGTATGAACTACCACCCTGGCATAGCAGCATCTCTGCAGTCTGAAAGCATTCTGGTTCCAAGCAAATTACACTGCATCTCTCAGCAACATACACATATTATTTTAAATGTCCTGAGCTTATCTGGGATTTCCCACTGTCGGGTATTCATACCATTAACTGTTAATTTTCCAGACCAGTGTCTTTTAATGTTAAAAGACTGTCAGCTTCCATTTTGTATTGGTAGTAGCCAGTTGTCTTTGATGTATAGTGTGTTTAGTACTTCACAACTGTTTCCCTCTTTGCTCCAAAATATTCATTTTTCTGTTGCAGTAATACTGTTAATAACATATCACAGCTACATACATGTTGTGCGTATGTGTAGCGACTGCATTTGTATGAAAGAAAGTGTTTTATTAACTTATTATTTTTAACATATATTATTACATTTTCAACAGGCGAGAACTACAAGACTGACGGATATGTGATCACGCCAAAGACAATGGATCTCTTAAAGAAACATTTGCAAGAAACCGGTGGCAAGGTATGGGGCAGATGTTTCTGGAGTTTGTGTTGTGTATGAGAGTGGAGAGAGAACAATTATAGGCAAGGTATGGTGCAGGTGTTTCTGGTGTTTGTGTTGTGTATGAGAGTGGAGAGAACAATTATATATGTGTTGTGTATGAGAGTGGAGAGAGAACAATTATAGGCAAGGTATGGGGCAGATGTTTCTGGAGTTTGTGTTGTGTATGAGAGTGGAGAGAGAACAATTATAGGCAAGGTATGGTGCAGGTGTTTCTGGAGTTTGTGTTGTGTATGAGAGTGGAGAGAGAACAATTATATATGTGTTGTGTATGAGAGTGGAGAGAGAACAATTATAGGCAAGGTATGGTGCAGGTGTTTCTGGTGTTTGTGTTGTGAATGAGAGTGGAGAGAACAATTATATATGTGTTGTGTATGAGAGTGGAGAGAGAACAATTATAGGCAAGGTATGGGGCAGATGTTTCTGGAGTTTGTGTTGTGTATGAGAGTGGAGAGAGAACAATTATAGGCAAGGTATGGTGCAGGTGTTTCTGGTGTTTGTGTTGTGTATGAGAGTGGAGAGAACAATTATATATGTGTTGTGTATGAGAGTGGAGAGAGAACAATTATAGGCAAGGTATGGTGCAGATGTTTCTGGAGTTTGTGTTGTGTATGAGAGTGGAGAGAGAACAATTATAGGCAAGGTATGGTGCAGGTGTTTCTGGAGTTTGTGTTGTGTATGAGAGTGGAGAGAGAACAATTATATATGTGTTGTGTATGAGAGTGGAGAGAGAACAATTATAGGCAAGGTATGGGGCAGATGTTTCTGGAGTTTGTGTTGTGTATGAGAGTGGAGAGAGAACAATTATAGGCAAGGTATGGTGCAGGTGTTTCTGGAGTTTGTGTTGTGTATGAGAGTGGAGAGAACAATTATATATGTGTTGTGTATGAGAGTGGAGAGAGAACAATTATAGGCAAGGTATGGTGCAGATGTTTCTGGAGTTTGTGTTGTGTATGAGAGAGGAGAGAACAATTATAGGCAAGGTATGGTGCAGATGTTTCTGGAGTTTGTGTTGTGTATGAGAGAGGAGAGAACAATTATAGGCAAGATATGGTGCAGATGTTTCTGGAGTTTGTATTGTGTATGAGAGTGGAGAGAAAAATTATATATGTGTTGTGTATGAGAGTGGAGAGAACAATTATATATGTGTTGTGCATGAGAGTGGAGAGAACAATTATATATGTGTTGTGTATGAGAGTGGAGAGAACAATTATATATGTGTTGTGCATGAGAGTGGAGAGAGAACAATTATATATGTGTTGTGAATGAGAGTGGAGAGAACAATTATATGTGTTGTGTATGAGAGTGGAGAGAACAATTATATATGTGTTGTGTATGAGAGTGGAAAGAACAATTATATATGTGTTGTGTATGAGAGTGGAGAGAGAACAATTATAGGCAAGGTATGGTGCAGATGTTTCTGGAGTTTGTGTTGTGTATGAGAGTGGAGAGAACAATTATAGGCAAGGTATGGGGCAGATGTTTCTGGAGTTTGTGTTGTGTATGAGAGTGGAGAGAACAATTATATATGTGTTGTGTATGAGAGTGGAGAGAGAACAATTATATATGTGTTGTGCATGAGAGTGGAGAGAGAACAATTATAGGCAAGGTATAGGGCAGATGTTTCTGGAGTTTGTGTTGTGTATCTTCTTCTTTTCGTTCATCCGGAGTGTTTTTTCAGATGTGATTGCGGTGTGTCTGTTATGCGCCCTTGGGCCGAAACCCGTAGGCCAACACATCGACTTTAGCGTGCATTTTTGACCAGGTAGCATTCCTGGGAGACTCTCACTTTTGTGGCGCCATCTGCAACCATGCTGGCCAAGGTGGAACGGTCGAAGACAACGGTCATCCCTCAAAGGAAGGCAGGGACAGTCCATAGCATTTTCCGCCATCCAAGGTTGCTTCCATAGTTGCAGGGCCGACACATAACGCCCTGGATCTGGGCTCACCGAGGGAGATCGTCACGTCCTGCTCATGGCTGCTTTAAATCCTCACTTCAATATATTGGTCATTTCGTTTCCCCGGGTCATTCCCGCACAAACCAGACAGGTTTGCAGACGGCATCCACTCAGCGAGTTTTCGGACATGTGCTTGTCGTTGCGCCCATCAGAGCTTTTCCAGGCTCAACAGACATTCGGAAAACTACCCAGTCAGAGCTGTTCTGAACAAGAACGGCATTCGGAAACTAGGTAGTCAGAGCTGTTCCTAGCACGAGAGACATTCGGACGAGACATTTCACTCGGACGTAATTGCGTAGTGTCAATTTTTAGTTTGCCACCCGTAGGACGACACTTCCGACTTCAGCGGGCATTTTTTAATGAGGTTAGCCATCCTCTGGTTTCGAGGCACGTTGGAACTGTTGTGATGTCGCTAACATCTCAGCTGGTCAAGATAGAACGATGAACGACATCGTGGTCGGCCCTCAAGGGAAGGCAGGGGCAGACCATGAGCATTCCCTCGCTATCCAAGGAGGCTTCCATAATTGCAGAGCCGGCACATATTGCTCTGTGACTGGGCTCACCCGAGGAGTTGCCACGTCCTGCTCATGGCTGCTTTAGTTCCTCACTTCCATGTGTTGGGCAACTCGTTTGCCACTGATCGCTCAAGCACACACCAGGGACGGTCAGACTGCAAGCGACACCCACGCTTTTGACTTCGACCACGCAATAGGTTCGCTCGCCGTGCGTTCCATTTTGCGTCATTGAGACGATCTTCCACTTTTGTCTACACTCTCTATGAGTTAGATACAGTTTTCGCAGCCACTTTCTTCGACTGGGGCACTTTTTGACTTTTTGTACTCGCTCACGAGGTAGGCTACTTGTGCTGCCGGATCAGCACCTTACCTTGGTGCAGCGGTGAACGAGAAACGGCCTGGCCTCTCATCCGGGAATCTCTCATATCCCCCAGCTGAGAGCCTTCGAACTTCTATCTGACCTGAGCATGTAGCTTGCTCAGTATCACGCCTTAATTTTTCGAAAGGTGGCTATCGGCCCGGCTCTCAGGTCCGAGGGTTTGTGGCTTAGAGGCGTTCAGCCACAGCCCTCGACAGGGAGCCTTTAGTGTTTTGTCCGGACCAAGAACTTCTGCCTTCGTGCGCCTGATTTAAATTTTAGACTGCTATCCTCAGTCTCACCTGCAGAGCAGCAGGTTGTGTCTCTCTTAGTCTGGTCCCTATCCCATATGCTGTCCGATATGTAGTTTTTTACCCATCGGCAAGCACATGGGGTCGATGGGACACGCAAGCACCCCCACCACGGCAAGGTGGAGACACATCGGGGGAGGTGTTGTGTATGAGAGTGGAGAGAACAATTATATATGTGTTGTGTATGAGAGTGGAGAGAGAACAATTATATATGTGTTGTGCATGAGAGTGGAGAGAGAACAATTATATATGTGATGTGTATGAGAGAGTGGAGAGAACAATTATAGCCTCACATACTAATGACAATTGATAAATAACCACATGTATTGCTTGACGTTCATAGAAGTCTTATCATCTCATCTTGTTCCTCTTGTACCTTGCCATGTCCAGGTGAAGTATAAACAGTGGGAGAGTGCCCATTTATGGACTCATGTATCGAGATTTCCATGGACTCTGCTATTCCATCTGTCCATCATTTATGTGGCCGGCCTCTCCCTCTGCTTCCATTTGGTCTGTATATCATTGCTTGTTGTGGTATACTGTTAGTTGGTAATCTAGTTACATGGCCAAACCATGTAACTTGCTGCCTTCTGATAAAATCTATCACTGCTATAACCCCCACTTTAGTCCTGATTTCTTCATTTCTTCCTTCTTGACACATTGAGTATTCTTCTCAGTAAGAGTTCAGGATTAGAAGACACACTACTCATGACAACGGCTACAACCAGGCAAACATATTGTTGCAGTCACAGCCTCACATAATTATGGCAACTACAATCAGACACACTCATTACAATTCCAGCCTCACATAACTATGGCAACTACAATCAGACAAACTCATTACAATTCCAGCCTCACATAATTATGGCAACTACAATCAGACAAACTCATTACAATTCCAGCCTCACATAATTATGGCAACTATAATCAGACACACTCATTACAATTCCAGCCTCACATAATTATGGCAACTATAATCAGACACACTCATTACAATTCCAGCCTCACATAATTATGGCAACTACAATCAGACACACTCTTTACAATTCCAGCCTCACATACTGTTCATCAGAGTTACATCCTCTTATATGTGACATGTTGTAGTGATTAATGTGTAATGTTGTTTGTAAGTTGAGTAGTGAAGAAAGTTGTCTGTTGTCCTGCAGGTGTTCACAAGGTTTCCCCCAGAACCTAATGGAATTTTACACATCGGTCACGCTAAAGCCATCAATTTCAACTTTGGATATGCCAAGGTGAGTGTTTCACAGGGAATAATATTTATGTGCCATTATCTTTCTTTCTTTCTTTCTTTCTTTCTTTCTTTCTTTCTTTCTGTCCGTCCGCCCGCCCGTCCGTCTGTCTGTCTGTCTTTCTTTCGTTGCTTCAGATTATTAGTTGAGACTGTGTTTGTTTTGGTTTTTGAGGTGAAAGAAAAATAACGAATAATGTGTTCAGTTTTGTAAAAGTGTTCAATTTTTAACATGATAATAATAATATGTGTACAGAGCACCATATTATTGCACACAAACTTGGGCAAGGTCAGCGATAATTTTATTGAAAGTTAACATAAAGTTGATAACAAATAATGAACCTTTGTATGCTTGCATGGACTCCAGCTGTTTGATAACCCGTGAAAATATTGAATTTGTAATTCCGTATAGTGTTTGATCTTCAATTACAGATGATAATATATGAACAAGAGGTATTTTTGCAAAATGTCTGTTATCTGAAATGTGTAATTATTGCATTGATGTCATGATGATTGGTCATTTGTCATCTTAAGACTGCTGTATAAATGCCTGTTGCTATTGCAATGTGTGATGTTCATGTAAGGCTGTTGTCTTCTTATTATTTGCTTGGAATCAGCCTGTATCTAAAGTGCATTCTTCTGCAATTCTTGCAAGCTTCCATAGAGTTTGACATCTTAAGTTATTTCATCTGGCCATAAAATAGACAGTTCTGAGCTGTATTTGGTACAGTGTTTTAGTATATGTTCTGCAGTTTGAGGTGCTTGCTCACATGTACACATTGCTCTGGAACCTGTATTCAGTTTTGTGTACATGTGGCTGTTGAGTCCGTTATGTCCTCAGTCCATAGAATCCTGTTGTAAGTCTGAAGATCCTGACGGCATGTACAAGTTAAATGTGATGTTGCTATTGCAAAATATGACAATCCATCAAAAAGCAGCCAGTCATATACCATCATCACTTGTTTTCACCCCACAGGCTATGGGAGGGAACTGTTACCTTCGCTATGATGACACAAACCCAGAGAAAGAGGAGGAGAAATTTTTCCTTGGCATCAGAGACATGGTGGAGTGGCTGGGTAAACTCTTTACATGATCTTTTGCCATTGTGGTTTCCTCTTAATGAGTTTAGACAGGATGCTTTGTTTCTTGTGCATGCATTGTGCTATTTGTATGTATATTGTATCATTGAAATACAGTTACAAGAAATGATAGCTATAATCGCAACAGAAAAACCGTAGTAATGGTTGTTACAAAGAAACATTATACTTCAATAACAGCAGATGAGAGATGTATTAAGAAAGTTAAATTTAGAAAAGCTCAAGCAAAGGCATCGTTGCACAAGATGAAGAATATTCTCTGCAATTTATCTTTGTCATTTGAGGAGAGGAAAAGAGTTCTTAAAAGTTATATTGAATCAGTCCTGATGTATGGAAGCGAATCATGGACAATTAGCAGACAAGTGAGGAATTATGAGGAGGCTGCACAAATGTGATTTCATAGAAGAATCATGAGAACACTGTGGAAGGATAGAAAGAGAAATGAAGATATTTTGAAAGAAGTTGATTCACAAAGAAGAAATTAACTCACAAAGAGAACTGGTTTGAGCATGTTTTGAAAAGGGGAAAGCCGGAGTATGTCATCACAATGGGAAGGTAGGAGGGGAAGAGAGGCAGGGGGAGACCAAGAGAGAAGATGCTGGACAGTTTGACAACATGGCATGGAGGATCGTCAGTATCAGAAATGATTAGCAGCAGACAGACAGACAGAACTGTGGACAGACACGATCACCCACACCACATTGAATGGGCTATAAGAAGATGTGTATTGTAAGATTTGTACATACTTTGTGGTATTTGTATGTTTATTCTGGTTTGTATTTGTATTGTGGTTTTTGTATGTATGTATGTACTTGTCATTGAATGTGGAAGTGTGTGGTGTTTGTATGTGAATTTTGATGTTTGTACAGTTGTGTATTGTGGTGTGGCACTTATTGTAGTGTTTGCATATTGTAATGATTGTAAATGCATTGTGGTGCGGATATATGTATTGCTCATGTACATGTATTGTGGTATTTATACATATAATCTGGTAATTGTACATTTATTCTCATGTATTACATTAACTTTGTTGATTTGTTTCTTTTTTTTTTTTTTTTGTGGAAATTTTAAAAATAAAGTTTCCTGTCTCTTTTTCCTTTACTGAAGGATATAAACCATTCAAAGTAACTTATGCCTCAGACAACTTTGACCGGCTCTATGAGTGTGCAGTAGAACTCATCAAGCGAGGCCATGCCTATGTATGCCACATGCCTGCAGACATGCTGAAGGGGTTCAATCCTCCAGACTCACCATGGAGAAATAGACCCATCCATGAGTCGCTTCAGCTGTTTGAGGTGAGGACTTCAGTGCTGTGATAGAGTGCAGATGCTTCTGAAGTTAATTAAAATTAAGATGCTCTGTTAGCTCTACATTCAGCATTTTATAACTACATACAGATTAGGCATTTAGATGTCATGATTTTTATGTGCCAGTTAATAGCATTAGTGTGAAGACAATATATGTGCATGAGCAGTAAGATGTGCCATTAATGTGTATTGATGATATAATGTTAAGCCCATATGTTTGTTGACAAAATATCACATTAATATAAACTGATTAGCTTGCAATTCCTTCCTTCTACCATAGTCTAGGGTGTATATAACAGGAATATCATTCCACCAGCTGCATTCCATATAGGGCCCTAGCTGCACTCAGTGTAGAGCCCTAGCTGCACTCTGTATAGGACCCCAGTTACACTGTGTATTGGGCCCCATAGGGTCCCAGTTGCACTCTGTATAGGGCCCCTGTTACACCCTGCATAGAACCCCAGTTGCACTCTGTATAGGGCCCCAGTTGCACTCTGTATATGGCCCTAGCTGCACTCTAGATAGGGCCACTGAGGGCCCTAGCTGCACTCTAGATAGGGCCACTGAGGTAACAGGATCAGAGTTCACACTGAGCAAGACCTTGGGACATCTCTTCATGATAAAGTATATCCATTGCTAGGGCCTCAGCTAGGCCATCATTCCACAGACTGCCATTCCTATCTGCAGATGTGAAGTTCCAATACTGGCCCTGCACACGGCTGTTGCATGAGTTTGAAGATGGGAAGGTGCGCACATTCCCTGTGGTGGTGGTACTCCAGTGTTGGGTCAGGAGGACATCTCTACAACAACCTCTTTCTGATAGATACAATACCGTATCAGGGCTCTGATGACCTAAATTTCGGTGCATCAAACTTAAGATGTAAAACTCAGTCTTCTTTGCTGCTCTTGTCTGACTATAGTATGTCCACATTTGCTTGCCTTAATATAAACATCCATATCTCAGTAACCAACTGAGGGAAAATTATGAGATTTAGTATATAACCTTATCATTATGTCCACCCAACAAAAATAAATTTTTTCTGGAGATTTTACAGCAGATTTCAAAGTTTGTTTATATGCGGTATATAATTTACGGGTCTGAGATGAAATTCATAATTTTAAATTTATTACAGCGGGGCTAGACAATCAGCGCTCAATGTTGATATTGTACGTGTTTTGAAGGGATTGGCCTTATGCCAACCCCCTGCATTGTTCAAACAAGGACTGTTCAGAGGTGTCTCAAAATGTGGGTTATTTGATGAAACCTGATTAATATGTTTTTTTTTTTTTAAATCTTACCACTTATCGCTAACATTGAAATGTGTGAATATTTTTTAATGGGATTTAATGCGAAATTGTACACTTCAAGAATCGCTATGAAGTTGTACACATATTTTTGTCAAGAAGCTGATCGCAGGAAACTGTTTTATACTATTACAAATTCCGAAAAAAGAACAGTTTATGCATTGGGTTTGAGTCGATGGGTGCAAGAATCTGGAATTAAACCACCACGCAATAACAAAACGGTAGGTAGAAAGATTATTGTAGACAGCTTTGACAAAGATGTCATAAGGCGAGCTATTATAAAAATGCTTTAAAAAGTCGACAGGGTCGACTTCATTGCACCAGGTTCTATCCCATATGGCTCGGTCTCTTTCCGCAGCGCGGAAAGCATCACACAAAGCACAAACTCCACAGCTTTAGCGACGACCCACAGAAGTCTCAGAAAAATTTAACTCGTGAACCGAAGGATGCGGCCCGAAATCGAACCCATGATCTTTGGAGCCCGAGTCAAAAGGCTTGACCACTTCGCCACGGAGACTCATAAAATTATAAAAATTTTGGATTTTATATCCAGGATTATCTAGCATTATAAAAATGCTGGATGCCAAAGAAACAGTGACTGTAAGAAAACTTAGGGTTTGGTTGAGAAAGAACAACAACATAGAGCTATCCAAAACAACTTTATGGAAAATTATAAGGACGTTATCTTCACTTTTTGAAAGTACAAGGGCGGTAGAAATATTCTTTGCGAGCAACCACATTTAGGAGCCTTGAGAAGCAGATACCTACGTGAAGTAAGGGAAATGCACAAAGAAAATTATGACATAGTGTATTTGGATGAGACGTGGATCAATGCGCACCACACAAGTGAAAAGGAATGGCAATCAATGGATGGAAAGATAAAGCGTTATGTGCCAAGTAGTAAAGGACAGCGTTTGGTCATAGCCTATGCTGGTAGTACTCATAATGGCTTACTACAGAATGCTGGGCTCGTGTTCGTATCAAAGCATACAGACAATAGGGATTATCATAATGAGATGAATGGTAATGTATTTAGAGATTGGTTCCAGAATACAGTACTTCCATCCCTTGATAGACCGTCTTGTCTAATCATGGACAGTGCATCATATCACAATGTTGTTGCCCAAGAAGACAAAATACCTATGGCATTGAGCACAAAGTAAGCAATAAAGATATGGCTCCGAAGGGAAAATATACCATTTCCAGAAACATATTTCAAGCTACAGTTGTTGTCCCTTGTAAAACAGGCGCAAAAAAAGCAAGAAATTTCAAATCGACAAGTTGATAGAAGAGCATGGCCACAGGTGCTTGAGACTTCCGCCGTATCAATCTCATTTAAACCCTATAGAACTTGTGTGGGCTAAAATTAAAGGACAAGTGGCAGCTGCCAATACTACATTCAAATTGTCTGACGTCAAGATACTAACCCAGTCTGCGCTATTAAATATTGATAAAAGTTACTGGAAAAAATGTGAGGACCATGTGTTGAAAGAGGAAGAGGACTATTGGAGAAAGGATGGATTTAATTTTATGCAACCGAGAGCAATCATCAACCTACTGGAATCGTCCGACACAGATTAAGGTCTGAGCAGATCGCAGACCTTAATCTACGTACTGGGATATTTTGCTCCAACTATTCAGACGAATTGCAGGCCCTAAACATTACAGCATCAGCATAATGTCAATGGCAACAGTTTGTATTCCAGAGTGATGAATTTTCAATTCCGCAAGCCTTCAGCGGTGACAAACAACTGTATTGGAAAAAAAAACACACACACACACACTAAACGCATTGGATACCAACAGAAGAGTAATATTGCGGTGGAAACTGACATATTGTGGCATAACAAGAAACGTGAGAGCAAACACGTTGTCAAATTAGGGGACAACACACGTGCATACGAATCAATCTATAAACTTCAATGAAAAGAGGACCAACATCTTGGTCGTTAAGAAGAAAGCCCACTACAGAGACACTGACAACTATTTTCATAGTGCAAAACAGGTAATCATGTTCCATCTCTGAACAGTAAACAGCAGAGTAGACAATCTTTCACGAACACTCAAAGCGGGTCTGTCACCCATGTGTACGTGTGAACAAACTACACAGACAGCTGAACAGATCCTTAAAAATGGAAACATGATGACTAAATTGCGGTATCATTTCTAGTCACTCCATACGCACATTAATGCACAGCTATTTGGAAGCTTTCACGAACTCAATATAAAAAGCTAACATGAATACTTGTGTACACTTTATTAACCAGCAGCTGAAGAAACAAGAAGGAAATGAAAAATAAGATAAGAAATATATTCCTTCTACTTTCCTGTTAATTTACAAATTATTTACCCCGTGCCTCTGTAAATTCTCTGTCTTTACTAATATTACACATTGCACCCCTCTCGGGATTCTCCGCGGTGAAGTGATCAAGCTGTCTGACTCGGGCTCTGAAGGTTGTATGTTCGATTCCGGGACGGGTCCTTCATTTCACGAGTGCATTTTTTCAGAGACTCCCGAGGGTCGTCGCCGGAGCTACGGAGTTTGTGCTTTGTGCGACGCTTTCCACGCTGCGGAAAGAAACTGAGCCATATGGGATAAAAACCCGGTGCAATGCAGCCGACCCTGTCGACTTTTAAGCTAGCTCTTTCATTGCACCCACTCCCATACGAATCCGGATACGCCTTGTGTGTCATCTGAATTGGCGGGGCTTCCATTACTGTAAACATAAATTTGTTAGCGAGAAATCACTAGTTGTTCAGCAAAACATCATGATTTAAGTTGTTTTTGGACCTATCAAAGACATATTCCTTGGGTGGGGGTAAATATAAGACAGCTGGAAAAATTTCATAACGATGCAACAGACAGTTTTCAAAATAATTGATCGTGAATGAAGGCATTCTTTGTGGGACATACTATAGTTTCCACACATGTTTACCTCTTGCCAGCATTTCAGTTTCTGCTGGAGGGTTTCCTGTCCTTGTGTGAATGTTATCTGTGTAACACATTTAAAAAAAAAAATCTTTTTCTTTTTCTGTTTCTTGCAACTGCTCAGTAAGCACAGTTTTGGACACCCAAGTTTATATCATGACAGAAGATCAAAGCATTGTAGTTCATCTGTTTTTATGGTTGTTTGATGGTATTTGTAGGACTCCTCACATTGTCTGATATTCTGTGCACTGACATCTGAGCAATGGTCTTAATCTGTCATTCTTTTTGCCATGTCTCCATGGCAAAGTGGTCAAGCCGCTGTGCTATTGACTACATCACCTGTTAGATAGCAGTTAGTCTATACAGATATGGTGAATGTGTGTCAAGTAAAGATTGCCGCTGAGATAGTGACTACATCATCTGTTGGATACCAGTTAGCCTATACAGATATGGTGAATGTGTGTCAAGTAAAGATTGCCGCTGAGATAGTGACTACATCATCTGTTGGGTACCAGTTAGTCTATACAGATATGGTGAATGTGTGTCAAGTAAAGATGACTGCTGAGATAGTGACTACATCACCTGTCAGATAGCAGTTAGTCTATACAGATATGGTGAATGTGTGTCAAGTAAAGATGGCTGCTGAGATAGTGACTACATCACCTGTTGGATACCAGTTAGTCTATACAGATATGGTGAATGTGTGTCAAGGCATGTCAAATGCAAAGGGTCCTTTACTTTAGTTACCTGCTTTAAGAATTTGTTTATTTGATCTCATTTCTTTCCAGGCAGCTTAATCTTTGAATCATGTGAAACACCACATCGCAGAAGCTTTAAGTTTTTTTCACTCCATCACTAATGCGTAGCAATTATTTTAACCAGGAAGTTATTACTGTACTAGATTTAATTACTGGCAGACATTTGTAGCTGTGCTAATAAAACTAAGTCATGTGAAACATATATATATGTGTGTGTGTGTTTGATGTCTATATTGTCAGGACATGAAAAAAGGAAAGATATCAGAAGGAGAAGCAACGCTTCGTATGAAGACAACATTAGAAGAGGGGAAAAAGGATCCAGTGGCTTACCGCATTAAATTTACTCCACATCACAGAACAGGAGATAAATGGTGAGTGCATGATGGTTTTTGGTTTGTGACATAGGTTATTCACATGTAGTGATGCTGTCAGACCAGCAAGAAACAGCCCAAAAACATTTCTTTTCTTGAAGGCTCATATTTAGACACACATGGGACTCTGAAGGTGCTAGAAGTTTTACAACAAATTGTCTGTCCAATCTCACAAGAATCCTACTGAATGACAATTTGGTTCATATGTTCATCACATGTTGCCTACAGAGTGGAATATTGGTGCTGTAAGAGGAAACCTTGCTTCATTGTCAAACCCATCCAGTCTCTCGGAGTCCATTACAATCATGACGTGTGTGCTGTTTATCCTCCAGCCCACGGAATGCTGCAGTGACTCCCCCCACCTCCATTCTCAGACTAGATTTTGTGATATCATATGCCAGGCTCTTCTGTAATAACCACTATTCTTTAACCTTCACTTTGACCTCCCAGGTACTTCTTTTGTCCCTTAGCACCTTCCGTGTAGATGATACATCACCTGGGCGTGAAATGTCGTGTATCAGTAGTTGCACCTATCATTCAGTACTGCCTGCTGGCTGGTTCCTACATTCTTGATCCAGTGTGATTAGGATCTTGAGCAGGTCTTACATTTCTTCTAGCATTCTGATCCTTTCCTCTCCTCTCCCATTGATCTCTTTCAGATCAAGATGTTCATTTATAATACACAAAGCAAGAGGAGCCCTCATGTCACTAGAAAAGGTTTGCCATCAAAGGAAACTAAGTTTAGAACCAAACTTAGAACATTTGACTTTTAACATCAAACCAGTACTGGTCTATAGATCAGAGACATGGAGGACTAACATTCTGAATAAACTAAAAACATTCATTCATTGGTGCCCATGCAGAACACAAAGACAGAGCCCCTAATGAAAGAACTAAACAAATACTAGTGAATCAAGAGGTGAGGAAAAGACAGTGTTAATTAACTATAATAGTATGACTAGAAAGTTCTTTTCTGGAACCCACGGAACAAAAGAAATAGAGGGAGACTTATAAAGCACAAAGGAAAGTATGAGAGAGAGATGAATAATATGAAGCTGCAGGGGACAGCAAAGGATAGAAGGGATTGGTGTGAGATGGTTGGTCTGTGCTCCTTTGGGAGATGATAGATAAAACAAAAAGAAGGGTTGCACTTCATTTACATGTAGTTAAAACTGATCTATTCAATCAAAATGTCACAGAAGGTCTGTAGTCAGTAACTTTCTTTGGCATGAAATTGTACAGATGTGTAACACATTGCACTAGCTAGTTTTAATTAAGTAAGCAGTGATTTTATGTACATACCTGACCATTGGCATTGCATTAGCTAGTTTTAAATCATTTAGCCGTGACTTGATATCCCAGGTGCATCTACCCGACCTATGACTTCACTCACTGCTTGTGTGACTCTATAGAAAACATCACCCATTCATTGTGCACCAAGGAGTTTCAGTCCAGGTATGACGTTGTTTGGAAACATGTTATTAAGAAAATGCCCATGTATTTTCTGCGAATGTCATGTGTACAATGGTGTTCATTTAATATTTCTGAGTCATCTTTGGCCTAAAAATAAGCTCTCAAGACTGTAAGAGTGCCAATTTAATTGTCAATATGAAATGTAATGAAGGTAGCTTAAAGGTACTCCAGCTCTACAGTGTCTGCCTCTAACTAGAACAGCTTGCAGGGCTGAACTCAGCTGAGTGGTCTCGAGATATGGTGTCCACCTCAAGTGCTGGAGGTCTCAGGTTCAAACCCCGGTGGGGGATGATATTTTTTCCACATTGACTTCTAGTAACAAAATTTCCCCTGGTCTCTGGGTAGTGAGATCAGATGCCCGTGTGTATTGTTGCGCATGTAAAAGAATCCCTTGGCAGTTGGAAATCGAAAAAGAGTAGCCGGGTAAAATTTTGAGTGAAAAATCTACCCAAAGTATTTCAGGATTCTCACCGGTGCTACAGAGTTCATGCACTGAGCTGAGATTCTCCTGACTCAGGCTTGAGTTAGGAGTAGAACGGAGCACTTATAGGTTACACCCGTGTGCCGTGATATTGATCCATCGACTAAACTAAACTAGATTGTTGCAAAATAAGTAACACAAGTAGATAGTCCTTCCAAGACCCGATGAGTAGATTGGATTTCTTGTTGCACACATGCAGTGCATATTACAGATTTCTTGACAGTTAGAGATCATAGAATAGCTCATAATGAGCTGCTGCTGGGGCAACATTTCAATAAGAATTTGAGAAAAGCCACACATAAACAAAATATTGATAGCATGAAAATTCTATATATGAATGTGGAAGGTAAGGGAAAATCACCACATATTTTCCACAGAACGAGTTTATGGACAGCCAGAAAGCTTGATGTACATGGGAGTGATATGTTAAAAGTGGAGAAAATAGCCTTTTGCAAGATGGAAAACATCTTTGCCAGTAAAATGTGTCAATACCATTGAGAAAAAGAATATTCAAGTTCTATGTAGAGCCTAACATGTTATACGCAGATGAAACATGGACAATAAGCAGACAAGCTCAGAAACATCTGAGGGTAAGGACATTGTGGTTTTCTGAGGAAGATGCAAAGTATACCAGATCAGATAGAAAAACAAATGAGGCAGTCCTTCAAGAAACAGATAAAAGCCATACATTTATTAGAGAAATTAGACATAGACAGTCACAACTATTTCACCTTATTATGAGACCAAATATACTTAAAAACTTAGTGACAGCTGGCAAATTTGGTGGGGAATAAAGCTAGGGGAGGATAAAGCGATAAATAATTTGATGTCTTGCCCACGTGGCATAATAAGGGAAAGAAGACAGACCATTTCTGAAATTCTGGTGATCATGTGAGGGTGAACTATGACTGTCTATGGTTATCAATATGAAACAATGATTTATCTATGTTAGCTTTAACTTACTGTTTTCATAAAGATGCAGTGCTTGTGACTTAGGGAAGTCACGGGTGGCAAGCATCGTCTGGATCTTTTCTCTGGAGCATGCTGGTGCTGGTGTGCTGGGGAATGAACAAGCGGACAGATTGGCTGACTCTGCAAGGCTTGGTGGAGTAGTGATGCATGACAAGGCAGACGTGGTAGCGGCCTTGTGGGAGCATGTGTACACCTCGGAGGAGCAAATGGATCACCATGGTCTGGCAAGAATGTGGCAGCGAGGAGTGATGAGGGGATCTGGCCAACGCTCGACGTTCAGAGGAAAGGCGAGACGAACATATAATCAGATTGCTACTGGTACAATTGGTGTTGGAACTCTTCTCTGGCTGCTTAGGATGGGGACGGGGCGCTTATGGGAATGCCCCGAATGCTGTGATGTCGGTTCCTAAATCAATCAAAAGAGAGAGAGAGGGAGGGAAAGAATTCATTCCTTGCATAAAGTGTACTTCTTTTATTTTTTGGTTTACTATATTGCAACACCGTTAAACTGATGTAGGTAACCTGCATCTGACTGTCTTGAAAATGTCTAGCCAAGAAAGTCAAATGACCAGGCAGTGTGTCCACTTGTAACATAACAATATATCTTGATTCACAGACGCTCTTCTTACTACTGGCTGTGCAATGTGTTGGACATGTATTGTCCGGTTCAGTGGGAGTATGGACGGCTGAATCTCAGCTACACCGTGGTCTCAAAGAGGAAGATTGCCAAGTTGATTAAAGAGGCACATGTCAGGTACATTTTGTCTTCACAATTTGAAAGCATTAACAGACAAGATCAACTGACACATTTTAGTGTTTGATTTTATGGCATTAAGTGTCAAAATTGATGGGCATGGTTATTTTAGCATTTATGACACCTAGAGAAATGTTGCTCGATGGTCTGAGACTGTGGCATGGGGGAAGAATATCAGTAGAATTGATCGGAGGTCAGCATGGCCGAATGGATAAGAACGCATGTTCTTAAACATCCATGTGCTGACACCGAGGTTAGGTGTTCAACCCATACACCGGACAGTTGGTCTAAAATGTTGACCTTTCATCCTTGACTTGGGGGCGTAAATTACAAGTACCTCTGAAATTGGAGTGGGTTCGCCTGATGGCGTGGGACACTGTTAATAGCGAAAACTAATCCACATGCAATATTCAGTCCAGCACTACTTGAAGAAAACATAATAAGCATAATACATGAAGCCCATGAACGGGCACTCTCCCACTGTTTATGCTTCATCTCGACACCACAAAGTACAAGAGGAACCAGATGAGACAAGATGATGAGACTACTAAAAGTAGTGTGTATGGATTACGCTTGAGTTCAAAACGTGTGAGCGCAAAAAAAAAATATTATTGGTCCAGAACACCCAGTGCTGAGATCTCAGGAGAGGCATGAAAGCCATAAACATTTGGCAAGGCACATGATGATGAACTGTATACTAGTGTGGGTGACTGTTGTAGAGCAGTGGCTAGAATGAGCATATAGCTAGTGCTGTGGCCACAGGCAATAATAACACTGGCATCTGGATAGGTTTTGTGCAACAGGGTCAGTCGTCATCGGCACCTTTGTATTTCTCCTGGGGGAGCTTGAGTGCTAATAGATTTGTCCAATGTGCAGTGACATTGATACTTCATCATAATCATATTTCTCCTCTTTCTCTCTGCTGTCTCTTCCTACCACTCTTTCTCTCAAATGTTTCTGCTCCTTTACTTTCTCCCTGTATCTCTATTTCCTATTCTCTATCCTCTCTCCAACCCTACCCATCTCCTTCCCCCTCTCTCTCTTTGTCTCTCTGTCTCTCTCTATGTCTCTGTCTCTCTCTCTCTTTCTCTCTCTCTCTCTCTCTCTCTCTCTCTCTCTCTCTCTCTCTCTCTCTCTCTCTCTCTCTCTCTCTCTCTCTCTCTCTCTCTCTCCCTCTCCCTTTCTCACCCTGATGGGCAGAATTGCAGTTGACATGTCTTTGTCCTCAACTGTGCAGGGACTGGGATGACCCTCGCTTGTTCACACTGACAGCTCTGAGGAGGAGGGGATTTCCAGCAGAGGCCATCAACTATTTCTGTGCTAAGGTAAGGGCTAAACAGTTACAGGTAAACCCATGATAGATAATGCCGTGACAGATAATGCCATGACTTATAAACTTATAATCCTGTGACGGATAATGACATGGATATGTGAAGTGACTGAAGTCACAGAACTGTGTGCTGGGGTAACCAAGTCAGTAATACTATGGGGTCATCATCATTATGTCACTTGCTGATAAGCATGGGTAGTCATAGTTTGCTGTCTCACACGATCACCAGTCTTGAATCAGGTCTGTGTTCTATGAGGTGAGGGTGTTTAAATCACAGTACTATGTGGTGGGTGATGAAGTTACAGTTCTATGTCATGGGGTGACCAAGTCACAGTACTATGTCATGGAGTGACCAAGTTACAGTACTATGTCATGGGGTGACCAAGTTACAGTACTATGTCATGGGGTGACCAAGTCACAGTACTATGTCATGGGGTGACCAAGTCACAGTACTATGTCATGGGGTGACCAAGTTACTGTACTATGTCATGGGGTGACCAAGTTACAGTACTATGTCATGGGGTGACCAAGTTACAGTACTATGTCATGGGGTGACCAAGTTACAGTACTATGTCATGGGGTGACCAAGTTACTGTACTATGTCATGGGGTGACCAAGTTACAGTACTATGTTATGGGGTGACCAAGTCACAGTACTATGTCATGGGGTGACCAAGTCACAGTACTATGTCATGGGGTGGCCAAGTTACAGTACTATGTCATGGGGTGGCTAAGTTACTGTACTATGTCATGGGGTGACCAAGTCACAGTACTATGTCATGGGGTGACCAAGTCACGGTACTATGTCATGGGGTGGCTAAGTTACAGTACTATGTCATGGGGTGAAAAAGTTACAGTACTATGTTATGGGGTGACCAAGTCACAGTACTATGTCATGGGGTGACCAAGTCACAGTACTATGTCATGGGGTGGCTAAGTTACAGTACTATGTCATGGGGTGACCAAGTCACAGTACTATGTCATGGGGTGACCAAGTCACATACTATGTCATGGGGTGACCAAGTCACAGTACTATGTCATGGGGTGACCAAGTCACAGTACTATGTCATGGGGTGACCAAGTCACAGTACTATGTCATGGGGTGACCAAGTCACAGTACTATGTCATGGGGTGACCAAGTCACAGTACTATGTCATGGGGTGACCAAGTCACAGTACTATGTCATGGGGTGACCAAGTCACAGTACTATGTCATGGGGTGACCAAGTCACAGTACTATGTCATGGGGTGACCAAGTCACAGTACTATGTCATGGGGTGGCTAAGTTACATTACTATGTCATGGGGTGGCTAAGTTACAGTACTATGTCATGGGGTGACCAAGTTACAGTACTATGTCATGGGGTGACTAAGTTACAGTACTATGTCATTGGGTGACCAAGTTACAGTACTATGTCATGGGGTGACCAAGTTACAGTACTATATCATGGGGTGACCAAGTCACAGTACTATGTCAAGGGGTGACCAAGTCACAGTACTATGTCATGGGGTGACCAAGTCACAGTACTATGTCATGGGGTGGCTAAGTTACTGTACTATGTCATGGGGTGACCAAGTCACAGTACTATGTCATGTGGTGACCAAGTCACAGTACTATGTCGTGGGGTGGCTAAGTTACTGTACTATGTCGTGGGGTGGCTAAGGTACTGTACTATGTCATGGGGTGGCTAAGTTACTGTACTATGTCATGGGGTGGCTAAGTTACTGTACTATGTCATGGGGTGGCTAAGTTACTGTACTATGTCATGGGGTGGCTAAGTTACTGTACTATGTCATGGGGTGGCTAAGTTACTGTACTATGTCATGGGGTGGCTAAGTTACTGTACTATGTCATGGGGTGACTAAGTTACAGTACTATGTGGTGGAGTGACTAAGTTACAGTACTGCAGTGTGGTGTCGAATTCCCAGTCACCACCCCCTTCTTACCCAGGGGATGATCAGAAAACACAACATTCTGTACTAGTGGTTAAAGCCAGGCTTACCCTGGTATGTCATGTTAAATTCATTAGGCTACCATAGCTTATTGAGGTTAAGAAAATAAGATGAAAAAGAAAGTTTAGTACAAGTTAATTGAAATAGAACATAGCAATACAGAACAGGTGTCTGGACCAGAGATTCATTCGGCCGGGACAAAACACTATTAACAAAATAAAGACATAAAATAATATAGACATAAGATGTGTGAAAAATGATCTGGAAAGGTAAAGTAAGTGAACATGTGCAAATGTTCAAGTGAATTAAATAATAAAAACATGTGAAAAAATATCAAGTTATGTAAAAATCAGGAAGCAGATGCTTGAGGGGTTACTACACCAGTTTTACTCATCAGGAAGTCTAGGTTCTAAACTGGTTAGGAAAGGACTTCTTATCTCTCGGAGGCAAAATAAATAAGTTTGAATACATTTCATAACGACTGTTAAACAAGTGACCTCTGATCAGGACCACCCCAGCAGTGGCGCTTAGTGCAGTAATGGTAGTTACTTAAAATAGATTTCATATGAAAATAAGAAGTAAGAAAACTGTTACTGACTTTAAGTGGGTGAAAAAGAGATTGAAACAGCCCAGGTATGGTATCCTCTATAAGCAGCATGTGTATTGAGTATTTTATTATAAGTTGACGCTGAAAACAGCCTTGAACCCTGTTAGGCACTGCAGCAAATAAGCAAGTTTGCAGTGTTCATGACTTTGACTTTCTTTCTTTCTTGAATATCAGACGAGTCTAGTATCATACACCTCACGAACGATACACATTACGACAGGGAATTGAATAGATGGTTGTAAGAAGCTGATATTTTTGTGTTTATTAATATTACAAAGGGCATTTGAGTCCATATTTCAGATGTAAAATTAAAAATGAGATGTCATCCACATACAAAACAAAACCATAATGTTTATGGCTTTTTAGCTCAGATATAGACATTATTTACCTATTTAAACAATATATAATTTGTGAATGTTTTATTTATTTGCAAATAAAATGGACTTTTTTTTATCAGGGTACATTGTTTACAAAATGTTAGGCGTGAAATCGACTTGTAATTCTCAGTAGTTGCGTTTATTTAACAGTGATTGGCAGTTCAGTTATCTGTTGCTGTGTTGAATTAGCAAGCCCAAAGCTGTCCTGAAACATCAGCTCCATAAATCTCTTGATCATCTCTGTCATCATAGTTACTATCAAGTAGATAGACCACATGCTGATATCCTATGCCATGAGGCAAGAGTGTCAAACCTTGGAGAGAAGAGATAGAGGAACTGCCTTCCAGCATGTCTGTTTTCTCCATTGACCTTCTTGCCGAGTGCTATTACTTGATACACTGGAAGCCCACCTTTGCAGGTTTTAGGGGATCACATCTTATGCCGGTCTTCCCGGCCAAGGGGTTAATGACATTGTTCGTAATCCCGTATATCCACGTGGGGAAAACAAGCTACGAGAATCGGCAGCAGTTCGCACCATGCTGGTAACTTACGGGGGTATATGAGCCCACCATTGCAGGTTTTAGGGGATCACATCTTACGGGGGTATATGAGCCGGTCGTTCAGAAAGCAATGGCAAACTACTGAACATAAAACTTGCCTAGTACATCAACAGCAGCTGAAAAATTCTGGTGTTGACTGCAACGTCCTGTAAGGGATATGCAACATTTAAAAAAAAATAATAATCTTATGCTAATAGTGGAAAAAATGTCAATCAACTCAGCCTTTCCTGTTTATGGAGTCATGGTATAACTGTAAACTAATATTTTACATCCAGTAAGGGAAGCTGAGTGTACTTTGTGCTTGTATTTTTGTGAACTTGTCGTTGCGTACATCAAACATAACACAGCCAGTACGAGTCACAGAAAATATAGTAGATATAAGTTGTTTGCTTCACGGGTGTAGATGCTGTAAAATATGCATGATGAAGACTTTTGACCAGGATATTTCATTAGCGGAGATCACAGTTGATGAATGGAGGTGGTAATGTGCACAGTTTGAGCCTTCTTCTGTCAGAAACTCAAGTACTGGGTACATGAACTCCAAGGGAATCAAGAACTGACATGGTTATAATAAACAAGTAAAGGACCCTGTTACATGCCTGATAGCACATGCAGATCTCACCCATGACCACCAACCAGCAGGGGAGTATCTGGCCACTAGGCCACCACAACTCCCTATAATATAAAGTCCCATAGCCAGGACCTGTATGTGAAGTGCTAGGGCTGTCACATTTTATAGACCTGACTGCACTGAGGAATAGGTGGGCATTCTTACCCTCCTGTAGCACTGAGGAATAGGTGGGCATTCTTACCCTCCTGTAGCACTGAGGAATAGGTGGGCATTCTTACCTTCCTGTAGCACTGAGGAATAGATGGGCATTCTTACCATCCTGTAGCAAACTGTGAGATCTGACATCGAACCCTCTGTGTGACCTCGCTCCTGCTGTTGTCAGCACGGTGTCCTTACTCTGATACAAATACTCCATTTGCTTATGTTTGTGAAACTGAAATCATGTTGTAATCTAAATGGCAGGTGGGTGTAACTATGGCCCAGACTTGTATAGATCCACCCATGCTGGAAGCTTGTGTGCGGGACATTCTCAATATTAGTGCCCAGAGGTGAGTCACTAGAGCTTATCATAATGTCTGTTATAAGCTAAATTTGACAGAGCAGAAAAAGATCATGGTAAAATTAGCCATCCACAACAGTGACCTTAGAAGAAATCAACAAGCAAAAACCCTTGGTTGACTTTCTGGGTGATGATGACAAAGCCAAACTGAGGTCTACAAAATACATGCTGAAGCTTTCCCTCAGTGACAACACCATCTATCTAACACCAGGGGAAACCACTTATGCCATTGATATGATCCCAAACAGAATCCAACGCTAGGAAAACATCAGATATTGGATTTTATTCTTTGTTGAACATTACATCTGTGTTTCCATGATACCAGAAAACTCATCGTCATGTGCAGTGCCATGCACTGCATCCAGTCTAGTTCCTCCACAGTAATCTATCATCTGTGTTCTTCATAAGTTCGACCACCTACCAACGTCTTTGCCATTTTGCAACTTATCCAGCATTTTCTCTGTTTGCTGACCTCTAACATACCTAATGAGTTGTCACCGTGTTCTTGAGGCTTTTTCTTCCCACAACGTGACCACACATGATGATTGTCTTGACTTATTTTGGTAACCATTTGTCATTGAGAATGTACCTCCTGCAGTGCTTGCATATTAGACTTCCTATCCATTCATGGGATTCTTAGCATTCCACGAGGAAACATCTTCACTGCCTTCTAATCTTTGTATGCAGGGTCCATGATTCACATGCATAGAGTGGTATGGGCTGTATGTAACATCTCAACACTCACTTTCAGATTTCCTTGGACTGGCATCTTTTACACAATATTCTCCTGACAGAATGCTACCTTTGCCTTGAATAACACCAACATAAATTGATGTTAGAACTAAAGTTAAGCAAACATAGTGGTCGATTCCTGAGTAAGAATAGTTAGATCATCCTCACTCCACATTGAACAGCTTAGTCCATAAGTGCTCACATTCACTCCTGAGTAGCTCCCTCAGTGTATTGTGACTGATGACACCAGTGCTGTGTTGGTTGACTGATCTTCTTTGGCACTGGTTCTCTAGTCTAGCTTCACTTTGTTTGACTTAATGTTATCGCAGTCTGTCAAAGTTGGAGGTTTACATCCATCCCTTGAATCATTTACATGTCACACCTCCCTGAGGGCATTCAGAATGTCAGCTCAATCCACTGCTTGTCTGCTCCCTTCAGCAGCCTAGCCCAGATGCCTGTCTGCTTGCTCATTTCCTTTTACACCCATGTGCCTTGGTACAAAATGATACTGATATTGGTCAGTCTTAACCTCCTCAGAGATTCAAGCCATTGAATTGATTAAACTTTGGTGTTTCTGACAGAGCAATGGCTGTACTGCATCCCCTGAAAGTTGTCATATCAAACTTGCCAAGTGACTTCCCTAAGGTTGTGTCTGTGCCTAACTTCCCTGGAAATGATGACAAAGGAACTCACACAATTGGATTTGGCAGCACTCTATACATCGAACAGGAAGACTTCAAGGAGGTATATAAGTTTCATGTTGAGAGAGTGGTGGTGGGGGGGGGGGGGGGGGGGGGGGGTGAGAAGAGAAGAGGAGACAGTGCGGGCAAGAATGTGTGAAAGAGTGATTGGATGACAAAGAAAAAAGGTAGAGAGAGAGAGAGATGGTGAAAATGTGGTTAAAGAGGATGAAAGAGGTGAAAGGGGGGGGGGGGGGAATTTCAAACAAATGAGATTTAGAGAAAAGACAACATGAGAGAGAGAGTAAGAGAATGAGCGAGATAGCTGAACTGCTTCTAGAGTGTATCTAGATGTTTGATGTATGTGTGTTATTGGATGACATTTGTTTGTATGTTTCACAGACGGGTGATAAAAACTTCTTCCGTCTGACGTGTGACCAGGCAGTTGGACTTCGACATACAGGCCTTGTTATATCTGTGGACAAGGTTATTAAGGTAGTGTTATTGTCTTGCTAACCGATACTGTAGTTTTCATCACTCAGAAAGATACAGTTAAGATTAACAACACATCTTGTTGACTTTTAGTATAGGACTTCAACCAGCCCACATTGTCACCTTGCACTTGCCCTCTTCTGAAGCTCTGTTCATATCTTTACTTGATTACATGCTTCTGGTTTTGGTTGCCATCTCTGTATGCATTTTGTCTTATTGATTTGGTTGTTTACTTCTTTGGTGTTTTCTTGTTCTTGTTGCATACCATGCTAGCATCGTGTAACTTTTGCTTTGTGTACTTATTTTATTTTTACCCTTGACATTCCAAAATTTTGACATGGTTCTGTACCATATAATTTACTTAAGCTCTTTAAACCATGAGCTGTTATTACTTTAACTAATTAACTATTTCAAGCATGAACTGTTATCTTAACTCTCAACCATGAGTATGTATAACTTAAGCTCTTTCAACCATGAGCATTTATAACTTAAGCTCTTTCAACCATGAGCAGTTATTATTTTAACTCTTTCAGCCACAAGCAGTTTGGTTAGGGTGGATTAATGTAACAACTGAGTGGAAAAGGGATTAAGAAAAGCATGTATTATAAAGGGGGCATAACTAATGATTTGTTTGGTACATAAAGAGTCAGTTCTCTTTGTCTCTGGGCATGGGGCTGGAGTCTGTTGACAATAGGGCTGTACCGGATTCAAATTTTTGAAATCCGGCCGTAGCCGGATTTGGCCGGATTTATGAAGTGAGATCCGGCCGGAGCCGGAGCCGGAGCCGGATTTACAAATAAAAAAATAAAAATAAAATAACATACTACATGACTTGACTTAGGTGAGTGGAGTCACTCGACTGTTCATTACTGCAGTTCATTACTATAGACATGACAATGATGACATATACTCATATTAAATCATTTAAATGTAAAATAATTACATTCACAGTAGAATAAGTAATTAAGTAATATTAAGTTCCATAAGTTCAAGATGAAACATAATACATAAGCACATAATGCTAATTTAGTAATTTTAATTGTTAGTTTTCAGTTTCAGTTTTTAGTTTTCACATTGTTTTCAGTTGGCAAATTATCAGCTCAGTTACAACTCACAACAACAGTACACTGAACAGATTGAATTTATTGAAATACATTCATTTAGTAATTTCACTATTTCAGTCAGTCTTCATTATGGCTGTGAAGTTGAACTCTCAGAGTCAAGAAGAGACGAGTTGTATTTCAGGAAAATCAACGTCTCCGCATTTTGTGGTAAAAGGCTACTACGGTGGTCAGTGATAATGTCTCCTGCAGTACTGAACAGCCTTTCCGATGGCACACTTGTAGGTGGTGGTGCAAGAAATACCTGCGCCAGTCTAGCCATACTTGGAAATCTTTGCTTATTGGCATGCCACCATGAAACTGGATCTGACTGTCGAGTTTGAAGTGGCTCTGACAGGTACTGTGTCACCTCAGTGTTAATGCTGTTGCCTTCGGCACTTGCAGAACGATCTGCGGTGGGATTTTCCTCGACAATTGTGTCAAAACAGCTCCATAGGCTGGACTCGTACTGTGTGGCAGTGCTCACAGAAGTCAAAACACTAGTACTACTACTACTAATAGTAGCTGATGGATCCTGTGGACTGACTGTGTTTGCTGAATCAATAATGGAGTTAGCTGCTAACAGCAGATGGGCTCGTGCATCACTTCTACCACGTTCGGAGAAGAAGCACAGCTTGAATCGAGGATACAGTAGTGTGGCACAGGTGTAAATACTGTTGGATTCCGCAAATCTGCTGCTAACAGCTTCAAGCAGGGCTGCTTTCATAGTTTTGATCCCAGCATCACTACCTTCTTTCTGGAGGAAAGCCATGAGTGTTTTCACTAATGGGATCACAACTGATATTGATGCATGAGCTGCACTTATTTCACGTGTGATTTCTTCAAATGGTGCCAAAGTAGCTACCACATTCTCCGTGACTGCCCACTGTTGTGCCGTTAGCCCAGTTACCGAATCAATTTCAAAATTTTCAACACAGTACAGGCTGATACTGCGCCGTTGTTCTAACAGACGTCGTAACATATAGAACGTTGAGTTCCATCGTGTTGTCACGTCCTGGATAAGCTGATGTTGTGGTAGGTTTAATTCATTTTGAAGTTCATGCAAACGACTGGTTGCTGAAGAAGAGTGTTTGAAATGTCCTACCAATTTTCTTCCAGTACTGATGATGCCAGCAACATACTTTTGACTCAAAAGACCATCACGCACACACAGCTGCAGTGTGTGTGCAAAACATCCAACACTTGAATAGCTGCCATCACGAAAGCATTTGGCAATGTTGAATGCATTGTCTCTCACAACAACATGGCACTTCTCACGTGCAATTGACCACTCATTCAGCATCATTTCAAAATGTGCAAGCAAGTTTGTGGCCGTGTGATGTTCATCATATGCAGTACAATGGAAGACTACACTGCGGAGAACGAAGGAGTCTGTTAACCAATGGCCAGTGAGGCCCATAAATGACTGAGTGGTGTGTTCAGCTGTCCACGTATCTGTTGTGAATGATATGTAATCAGTGTCAGATATCATTGCTGCAATTTTTACCTTCAGACGTTTACACATGTCAGGAAGGATATGTTCAGCAAAGTACTTTCTTGAAGGCAATTCATACCTGTTTTCCATTGTATGCATCAACTCTCTGAAACCTGGTCGTTCCACTACTTGAAAAGGCTCCATATCTATGGCTATCATTCGGGCTACGGCAGCATGAATGCGTTTAGCATTGGGACTGTTGATGTCCCAAATTTTGGCCCGGTCCCATGCCTGCACAATTGACTGCTGGGTACTGCTGCTTGCTTTGTGCAAACACGGTCCCAGATTCATCATAGATGTGGTCGCCAATACACTGGCCTTCAGTGATGCTTTCTTTTCCATCATTTCGTCATAGCTTTTCTTGTGCATCGATCGCAAATGGGTCTGCATTGATGATGTTAAGAAGTCTTTGGGGCGATCTGATCGTCCACGCGATAACTGTTTGTCACACAACTTACATATTACCTTCGCTGAATCATCGTCTTTAACCTTGAAGTAATCCCAAACGGCGCTGTATGACTTAGATTTTGATGCCATTTTATTTTATGGGCAAGACCAAAGAAATTTACGAAAATAAATATTCAAGTCCCACAAACTCATGAAGTAATGCACCATTAAAATTCAAAATAAGTGTTTCTTTCTTAAAATTCTTATTTACATCAGCGAGAAATAGTAAACCGGAAGTGCTACTGTGCTATTGCCTAAAATTCGACGTGGCCTCATGAAACATGTACAGAAAATTCACGTGACTAGGCAACACAAATCCGGCCTAAATCCGGCAAAACTGGACCGGAGCCGGAGCCGAAGCCGGATTTGTAAAAATGGCCGGATTCCGGATTTGCCGGAGCCGGAGCCGAAATCCGGTACACCCCTAGTTGACAATGACACACCTGACACCGGTGGAGGAAGTATTACCAAACTAGGTCATATCCCAGCCTGTCCATACATGCTGTGCTGAATCATGACCTGATTACACCCTAATATGTCTCATATGTGGGGTGTGCCACACTGGTGCTGGAACTACACATCTGAAGAAATGATGTGAAGTTCCAGCACCAGTGTGGCACACCCCACATGTTTCTGAGCTTGGAGCGGGGAAGACAAGCTCTGCAGTACAATAATTAGTTTCCTCAACACGGGTTCCATGATAATGAATCAGCTCATTTTCTTCATGTCCTGTTTTACTGTTCTACCTTTAGAGTTTGTTATACTGGCAGAATTCTTCCATTGTGAACATGCACCTTTAACTGAAGCTGGTGATGATAATGATCATCATCCAACATCAGAGCTTGCCTGTAATGAGTTTGATTTATCGTGCTGCAATATGACAGGCTTCTTCAGGTCCCTGTGGTGATGGTGGCCGCTTGCACATCACATGTAATATCTACCCTTGCACACTGCCCTCCATACTTGTCCGACTGGAACAATGTAATATAAATAGATAAGGACTCTGTTTACACTCCTTGAGGCATATAAAACTGATGGCGTCAGCCTCATATTTGTATAGCAGCATTCAAAGGGTGATGGGCCAATATTACGCTGGCTGCCTTGACTTCCCATGATACTTCCTGTTTAGGCTGGGTCAGCCTGGGAGCCCAGGTCCATGTGAAACTTCCCATGCAATGCCGGCTCTGTGGCAAAGGGGTTATGGATGCACTTCGTAATATCATATACAGCGGTCGAAACACAGCTGCGGGGAATTGGAAGCAGGCCTCCTTGCATTAGTTTTCCTTACAAAGATATGAGTTCCGGTCATTCAGAAAGCAATGGCAAACTATTAAATGTAAATTTGCCAAGATATCACAAACAGCCAAAAAATGCTGGGGTTGACTGCAACATCATGTAAAGGATATACAACTAACTAATCTCAATGCAAATTGAAGCCCATAATCATTGCGCTGGCATACCATGACCAACACTCACTCACCCACACATACAGAGAGAGAGTGTGAGAGAAACTCGTAGCATCTTATGTAGCTTTGTTCTCTAGGTTGTTTATAAAACGGTGTGCACTCATTGATTTGTTTGCCACCATATTTTAATTTAGTATTCCATACATTTTATACTTTTATTCTTCGTTTTGCAACCATTTATTATGTGAACCCTTTCTACTGCAATTGTTATTTCAGTTTTTTCATTCCTGCTGTTCTAAAGCGTTAGTGTTAACTTCTTGATGCCAAACATTTACTACTTGCTTAACCCTTTACAGGGCAGACGCTTGTCCGTTTTTTAGCCCTGAACAGGCAAGATTTTTTCAGGTTCGGTAAAATTTCGGGTTGCGTTAGTAAAAACATCACAAATAAGGTGTTAGTCAACCGATTTTAGTTAAATAAACAACACAATGAAGGGAAAAGCATGCAGAATATGTTACTCACGTGATTGTTGTCGGTAATCCATATATGAACGCAAATATTTACGAAATACAGCATATTGTTTGTGATTTTCCGTCATCTATTCGGCAATTTACAAACACATTTTCAGAATCATAATCACTTTCTTTAAAGCCTGACTCACGACTGCTAAATGCAAAGTAACGCTTTTCACTGATATCTAGCTGCGATTAATAGTCAACTTCGTGCCCTTTAATGTCACTTAAATTGAACCTAGCGAAATCTCGGCTATCATTTGAAGAATTGCCGAAATCCATTTTGAAAAACTAAGCGTAAAAATCCCGAAAACTATCAAAAAAAAAGTCTGTAAAAGTCCGTTCAAATTCATAGTAGGCGCTTACAAATTGCGGCCACGTTGTCAAGCTATCGGCGAAAGTGAAAGTAACACGTTGTCAAGCTATCGGCGAAAGTGAAAGTAACCGCCGGAAAGTCGAGAGATCGCGTTTTTACAATGCATAATAGTATCGGGCGGTTTCAGACGATCTGCTCGTTTGAGGGATCGGCCGCAAATGGACGTTTTGCCCTGTAAAGGGTTAAGTAACTAGGCTGCTGGAACATACAGTGTGGCAAATTGCTGAGTCAGGAAGAGTTAAATGATCACATATAATTGTTAGTTATATGTTTGAAAGAAAACCGCCCAGACTTGACTGGTGTATGCCTAACGTGTCGTGTGTGTTGTTCAAGGACTCCCTAGGTCAGCCTGTGGAACTGGTTGTGTCGTGCAAGCATGCTGATCAGGCGCCAAAACCAAAGGCTTTCATTCACTGGGTATCAGATCCTCTTCACTGTGAAATCCGTGTCTACGATTCATTGTAAGTTGTTTCTATATTTGTGTTGCTATATCTGATGATATTGATGCTTGCCTACTTAATATTTTCCTCATTTTACAAATTCACGCTCCATTTACATTTCTGTCTCCTGTGTGTTGCCGGGGCCCATAAGGGAAGCAAAGAATAGCAACACTGTAGCCTACCACGCATGTCGTAAGAGGCGACTAAGGAGGCTATGGTTCCGTCGCCCTGCTACTGAGAGTGCGTGGCGCGACACTGTGAGCTGTGAGTTTCGTGTGAAATGCTTTTGAATCTGCCCGAGGTTTTTTGGGACGTGACTGCATGTTCGAAGCGATGGCAGCTGGCTATGTCCCAGAGTTGACCGGTTTTTGCCTTATGCAGAAATGCGTGGCTTCTGGTTGACTGCCGCTGCCATCGACGATGAACTGTATTTTCGTGGACTGTGTGAGTGAACATCTAGGAAACATCCAGATGGGAAAATGACTGCCGATTCCATCAGAGATAAACTGGATATTGTGTTGACATTCTGGCAGCGGCATTATGCACAGTGTATCTGTGCGGGCTGTTGTTTGTCGAGACTTCTATCTTTTCCACTTTTCACATTGGGCAGCGTTTTATGTGATATTCACTGGCACAGGAACGGAGTATCATGGGGACGACCCGTTGCTTTGAAGTTGGAACCGCGACTAACTAACTAACTAACTAACTTACATTTCTGTGTTGCCATATAACTGTTGTGTGACAGAGAAAATACTAAAAATGTGGGAAGCAGTGAATTCTAGAATAATAGCAGCAACATTTTAAACCACAGACACAATTTAAAAAAAAAAAAAAACTTGTTCACGCACCAACAAATGATAAGGAAGAATTAGTTAAGAAACTACTGTAGGTAGTCAAGGAAATGGCAGTGTGAAAATCTTGGTGGGTGACCTAAGGTAACATAAACTTGGACTAATGAATGGAAAATTGTACATCCATTTTTGTGCAGTCAATCACTGTGTTATAGGAGGACATGTTTTTCTATGTAAAAGAATACATAAAGCAACTTGGGTATCACCAGACAACAATAAATAAAATAAAATTGACCATATGTTTATTAATCAAACATTTAGATCATCTCTTTATGACATAGATGGTTTAGAGGTGTAGTTGTAGATTCTGATCACCATTTGCTGAAATGCAAAATTAAGTTTAAACCCATGAGATACATTGTATAAACATGGAAATCAATACAACATAGGATTGATACAACGTAGAGTATCTCAGAAATCAAGAAACTATGTCTGTCTGGTCACAGTCTCTAATAAGTACCAGGTTCAGCAACAGTTAGCAAACAAGGTGAGTAGAGAAGACTGCTGGTAACACGTTCAAAGTTTTTGGAACAGTTCATGTATAGAAGTTCATTGAAAAGAACAAAAACATACACAAATGGATAATGCCTGAAAACCTTAAGAGGCTAGAATTTAGGAACATTTTAAAAAGCAAATTGAAACAATAGCTAAATGAAGACTACTAAAGTCACAGCCTATGAAAAATACACAAACTAATAAAGTTAGAAAACTGAAAAGATGGGAGGGCATTGGGATAAAAGGCAGAAGAAGAATCACAAGGCTGATATACTAATGCTTTATATGTGCTAGGCCATGACATGGAGTGGCCAACTTTCTTACTTGCAATTGTGTTTTTCTGTAATAGAGCTGTGACCTAATATCTGTGAAATCTATATTCCTGTATAGTTCACAGGATGATCTGTGCATATTTTACCTATAACTGCTACAGTAAAAAGCCAGATTGTTGGTCGGTTTTCATAACTTTGACCATTTGTTTTTCTTTATTTAATATATTAGCAACTGGCAGACACCCCATAAACCATACATATTAAGAAAAGGGACTGGGCAGGCAGTTGTAAGAAGGTAATATTAAGCTAAAAACAATTACATTTTACCAATATTCTAAGTGTAAAATAAGAATTGAGATGTTATACACAGACAACAAAAAGAATATTAAGTACGAAACAAAACAATTTTTTGTAAAAGTTACTGGCCTTCCATCACAAATTCTTACACACATTGGTATCATGTACTTCTCTTCCATGGTTTAAGAGTTAATTTATATAAGAAGTTGTTCATGCTTTCTGTGACTCGTGTTTACTGCATTATCATATTCCTGTAACTTTTATTGTAGTTGTCTACATGATTTCTGGTTTTTTTAGTTTTAGTCGTTGGATCAACATCACGGCACATGGTTTAACCCATAAGTGCTCCGTTTTCCTCCTAACTCAAACCTGATTCTGGAGAAACTCAGTTCATTGCACGAACTCTGTTGCATCGGTGAGGATCCTGAAGTACTTTGGGTAGATTTTTAACTCGAAATTTTGCCCGGGCAGCGCTGTTAGGCTACTCTTTTTCGATTTCCAACTGCCAAGGGATTTTTTATGTGTGCAACAATACACACGGGCGTCTGATCTCACTACCCAGAGACCAGGGAAAATTTTTATTACAGGAAGTCCAGGTGGATTTTTAAAATAAATCCACCAGGGCCTGAACCCGGGACCTCCAGCACTCGAGGCGGACACCATACCTCGAGACCACCCAGCCTCCCCCCCCCCCCCCCCCACCCATCAATTTCTGGTTTGATTAACTATATGTTTCCTTTGAATATGATTTCCGTTTACATTCATATCTTTTATGGTTGAGATGTCTAACTTGAGTTATCTCTGAAAAATATGCCAGTTCTCACATCTGTTGTCTTTGAGATGTAAGGATGCTTACTCATAGAGATATGTTCCACAGAGTGTATTGCATTAACAGTGTATGACTTCGCAGCAAATTTTATTCATGGTTTCTTTCTTCAATTCTAACATGACAGATTCAAGCACAAGTTCCCAGAAGATCCTGCTGAGGTGCCTGGTGGGTTCCTCACTGACATCAATCAGGTGATGCTTCTCTCTTGTTAAATTACTAGTTTGCTGAGATGATATTAATTATTTGTAGTCAGAGGTGAATGCTATCAAGTTAGTTATCTCTCATCTCATCTCATCACATTCCTCTTGTACCTTGCGGTGTTGAGGTGAAGTATAAACAGCAGGAAAGTGCCCGCTTATGGGCTTCAAGTATCGGCATTTCCATGGACTCTGTTATTCCCTGCGTCTATCTTTTACGTGGTCGGCCTCTTCCTCTGCTTCCATCTGGTCTGTACATCATTGCCTGTTGTGGTATACTGTTAGTTGGTAGCCTATTTGCATGGCCAAACCATTTGACTTGCTTCCTTGTAATAAAATCTAGCGTCGCTATAACCCCCACTTTAGTCCTGATTTCTTCATTTCTGATCTTATCTCTTCTTGATACATTGAGTATTCTTCTCAGGAATCTCATTTCTGTTGTTGTGATTTTTCTTTTCTCTTTTTCTGTTATTGTCCAGGTTTGGCATTGGTAGCACAGAGTTGGTAGGAAGATTGTGTTGTAAAGTGCTTTCATAATAGTTATTGATATATGTTTGTTCTTTAGTATTGGTGCCATTTGTCCAGTGAGTTGCTTTGCCTTATTGCATCTATTTTCGATCTTGTCTTCTGATTTGCCATTTGATGATATTATACTTCCTAGGTACTTGAAACTCTTTACTTGTTTCAAGGGATGTTCGTTTAGGTGAATTATTGTTGTTTCTTCTTCTTTAGTTATAGTTATTACCTCTGTTTCACTTGTGCTAATTTTCATGTTATGTTCCCTACACATTTCATGTGGTCTTGTAATTCAGCTTCTGATGTTGCTATAATCAAGTTAGTGACTGCTATAAAGCCTTATGTTTGCTGAGTTCCTTAGTCACATTGTAAGTTATTATCTTCTGTGTCAGATCCATTCACACAAGCTGTTGGGAGTTCTACTGACATCTGTCTCTGCTTCTGTTGCCTTCTATCCCCCAGTGGATCGTGGGTCCTCACACAGCCCATGACTAGCACTGTGTAGACTTGATTATTGTTGTTTGGATGTTATAGCTGAAGCTTATGGGATGAGGTAGCAAGTCTTCTACCAGCCTTCCTTAGTTACCTTTTGTGACTAGCATGGATGGGTTACAGTGTTACACTTTGAGGGATTCTACAGTTCATGTAACTTTCAAGCCACTGGGTGTTCATCATGAATTATATCTGAAAGTTGTGTGGTTTTCAAATATATATATATGTGTGTGTGTGGGTGGGTGGGTGGAGAGAGAAGGGTGGGGGAGTGGCTGAAAGGTTGTGAAGGTGTAGGGTTTGATCTCAGCATAGAGCTGGAAATTTTTTCTGAAAACATTACTACCGTATGATATCTTGAAAGTGTGATCAGATACTTAACATTCTCAGATAATGATGTTAACCAGAAGGTTTCATGTGCAAGTTGTGAGCATTGAAAATCCCGTGAAGGTTGGACATCACAAAGAGTAGGCTCTAGGAAAGGATACCTACCCATTGGTAGGTAGAGCCCATTACTTTAGATGGAATGTGTCTAGAGGAAGCAAACCTTACAGACGTGCCTGCTGAAGTAGGACACACGGAGCTTTGAGATGCATAACCATGAGGGTCGTCCATGCCGAAGTAGGACACAGAGCTTAGAGATGCATAACCATGAGGGTCGTCCGTGCCGAAGTTGGACACACAGAGCTTTGAGATGCATAACCATGAGAGTCGTCCGTGCCGAAGTAGGACACAGAGCTTAGAGATGCATAACCATGAGGGTCGTCTGTGCCGAAGTTGGACACACAGAGCTTTGAGATGCATAATCATGAGGGTCGTACGTGCTGAAGTAGGACACACAGAGCTTTGAGATGCATAACCATGAGGGTCATCTATGCCGAAGTAGGACACACAGAGCTTTGAGATGCATAACCATGAGGGTCGTACGTGCTGAAGTAGGACACACAGAGCTTTGAGATGCATAACCATGAGGGTCGTCCGTGCCGAAGTAGGACACACACAGCTTTGAGATGCATAACCATGAGGGTCATCCGTGCCGAAGTAGAACACACAGAGCTTTGAGATGCATAACCATGAGGGTCGTCCGTGCCGAAGTTGGACACACAGAGCTTTGAGATGCATAACCATGAGGGTCGTCCGTGCCGAAGTAGAACACACAGAGCTTTGAGATGCATAACCATGAGGGTTGTCCAGTAAGTATCCAGATTTTGTCAGTATAACCCAGAGATGAAGATTATTGAGTTTAGTAACTACTCCAACGTGAACAGTATATGTGTGACATTTGGTTGTGGAATGGACATATTTTTAAAAAAATTCTTTATTTTTCAAAGTAGTGTCGGACTGGTGCAAGAACAACGTTGTGATGAAATTTTGGGTGAAAGAAGATTCAGAACCCGTTGAAATTCATCGTCGACTGTCATATGTGTTTGGACAACAGACTGTAGCATGTTCATCAGTGTTTGACTGGTGTAAACCCTTTCGTGAAAGTAATGAATCTAATGAGGATAAGCCCCACAAAGGTCGACCGAAAAGTATGATTACAAGTGAAGCCATACACAGTATCAAAAAGGTTGCTTTACACGATTGGCAAGTTACGGTACGTAAGTCACGATGGCTACTGGCATAAGGAAAAGTTCTGTGGACATTATCATGAGGGATTAATAAAGTTGCAAGGGCATACACCTTGAACGTACTGCACTGTCCAGTAATGGTGCCATTCTTCAACATGAGAACACGAGGCCCTACACAGCTGATACAACTAAGGCAACTATTGACCAGTTGCATTGGGAGGTACTGCCACACCTATTTGACTATACTACCTCAACGTTCACATGTTTCTACAGTTCAGTATATATGTTACTGTTGACACATGCTGCAGCAACTTAATCATGTGATTCTATTTTGTGCAGGATTCTCTGGAAGTTCTTACTGAGGCTATAGTAGACAAGTCTGTACTTGGGGCCAAAGTTTATGACAAGTTCCAGTTTGAGAGAACTGGCTATTTCTCTGTGGATCCAGACTCCACTCATGACAGAGTAAGTTGTTGTTTGTCAGTGTGTAGCTAGTGCTAGCAGTAGACACACAAGAATGACACATGTATTAGTCATCACAAGAGTGGAAACAACACATGTGAAATGAAATGCCTAAGTACAGCTGCCAATGATGATATTAGAAATACAACTCATGGAGTTGATATGATAGAGAATCATATTTCAGTCAGTATGTATTTTAGATATGCTGCTGCTTAAAATATTAAAAAAAAAAAAAATGAAATTTGTTTATGTTAGGTTTTTAATCATGTAGTTCAGTGGTTCTCAACCAGTGGGGAATTCCCCCCAAGGAGACATTTTAAGGTTTCCAGGGGGGGAATTAAGATTATTTCAAGATCGCGGTAATACAAGAACAGATTATTTGATATTGTTTTTCCCTTCGTACTTTACGTTTCAGTACTTCTCGCCCTTCTTAAATTCATTTTATAACATAAGTAGACGTCTAGACTTGTTCTAGTGTGTGTTATTAAATTTAGCTTCCATTTTTATGTATACTGTGTGTGTGTGTGTGGAGGGGGTGTGTGGGGGATTTATAGGGAGGAAATATGAAAGGGGGGAATAACATTCTGAACATATGGTGAAGGGGTGCATGGGCCCAAAAAAATGTTGAGAACCACTGCTGTTGTTAATGAGTTAAGATTTGAAAGTAGCTCTGTGTTAGCAAAGAGGTAAAGACAATTAGATGATCTTCTGCATGTAAAACAGTGTCATTAAAATTTTCATTGCAGATTGTTTTCAACAGAACAGTAACCCTAAAGGAGGACCCTGGGAAAAAATCTTAAGCCATCATCATCATGCGGGGATTAGAATCTTCCCTTCATCATTGTCCTTAGTGGAAAGAAAAGGCTAGCCATATTAGTATGTTAATCACTACGTGTTACCTAAACAGTAGATAACGTAATCACATATTACATAGATTAATGTTTGGTTTGTTCTGCTAGAAATTCTTAGATGTAGTTCCTTCTGATTAGTATAACTAAAAGTGAGTCATAAATAATCTAGAGCATCGTTACATCTTTTGCTGTATTCTTTAATGAAGAGAGGGAAATCATTCTTTCATTAAATCTGCCAGCCAGATCAGTCTGATGATTTAATTCACAGGCAAGAAAGCCACTTTAGTCAGTTATGCTATGATTGGATTTATTTCCTAACATGTAATGCTATGTTTTATTTATCTCCCAACACAATTGTTTATTCTTTGTTCGCATGCAGGTGGTTTAATGTTGGTCTTGTGTTACTAGTAATTACTTATTTCTGTCAAGTCTAGAATATACCAATAAGATATTAACAGTTTTTAAAGTTCATTTTTCTTCTTTGCTCTTGCAAAATGAGTTAGTATTTCTCTTGCCTACCAGCATGTTTTCTTGGTTCAGTCCTTGGTGTTGGCAGCATAGAATTGTTGTGACTATGAGATCAGCAGTCTGAAAAAATTAGTACTTGCCATCTGGGAAAAGGAAAAGGAAAAGCTGGTAAGTGTGTACTGGCCATTTCACCCCTGTTGTGCCTTGATCATTGAATAATATGGGCCTAACAGCATATTCCCAAAATGTCACTGGAAAATATGGCTCTAACAGCATATTCCAAAAATATCCTATGGTGGCAGTAGTTTTCAACTTGTGTGCCTTGGCACTCTGGGATAAGTCATGACTAATGGTCATAGTACTGTTCATGCACTTTATTTATTTATTTTTGGCTCCTCCTTCTCTTTTATGTGTAATTTTTCAAAATACTTTTTTTAGTGTGTGAGAAAGATTACTAGATACACATTAAATTTGTATAAAAGCGTTTCCAATGCTCTCCAGCTTAAAAAAAGGAAAACAAAAATTACGATAAATGTTTAAGTGATTGGTCATGGACTAAGGTTGAAAACCACTGCATTATAGCTTGAAAATGAGATTATTTTATTACTAGACTAGGAGTAATTTATGTTGTGATATTTAGCACATAGTGATCTGTTTGAGTTGTGCCTGGTAATTGATTTGTATTTATATATATTACGTTAGCTTAATGTGCAGAAGAAAATGTCTGACATGTTTGGGGAAGTTGTTTGAAGGTGACTAAATAAAATGTTGATTAGATGATGATGATGCCCATCACTTGTTGTTATGTTATGAGGCTTACAGCACACAAAATGCATCAGCTTTAATTGTTCTGTGACCTACTGACTTTGTCGAGAAAGCCCTCAAGAGTATTATAATATAATACTCCCATACAATGTCTTGTTAACGTTGCCTACATCTTGATTAGATGTGTGCCTTACGTTTGTCTCTTTAAGTGTCGTGCACTGACCTGGGGGAGGGGGGGGGGAGGGGGGGTCCTTGAGCATTTGTCAAAGGCTGTAAACATGCTCACATGAATGAAAGTTTGTGGGGTTTTCTATAATTTAGTGATGACAATGAGGCTGCACCCAGAACAAGCCTATAAATGCTGTTTCTCTTAGCACAGTGTTTCTCAACCTTTTTTGGCCCGTGCCCCCCTTCACCATATTTTCAGAATGTCATTCCCCCCTTCCTATAAAAAATTTGGCCTGTGCCGCAGCCGCCCCCCCCCCCCCCCCCCCTTTTTCACCATATTTTCAGAACGTCATTCACTTTCATATTTCCTATCTAAAAATCCCCCCACCCCTACACAGTATACGTAAAAATGTAAGGTAAATTTAATAGCACATACTAAAACAAGTCTAGACATCCACATAAAACATGATTTGTGGGTCTACTGACTTTATAAAATGAATTTTAGAAGGATGAGACGTACTTAACTGTAAAGTATGAAGGGAAAAACAATATCAAGTAATCGGTTCTTGTATTAACGCGATCTTGAAATGGCCTTTATTCTCTCCCCCCCCCCCCCCCCCCCCTGGAAATTCTAAAATTCCCCCCTGGGGGGTAATTCCTCACCGGTTGAGAACCACTGTCCTAGCAGAAATCGAAGAGCATGGATGTTGATTGTCATGGTTGTGCACTGATTGACTACATGTAGGATTCTGTGGTGATTATAATTAGTTATATATTCATTTCATCAGCCAGAATGGAGAAGATGATACAGTGAGCTAATGGAATCACTTTCCTGCCAAGACGGCAGTTCAGTTTTAATTCCCAGCACAGGCGGGATTATTGTTTCTTACCAGAATGGCTGTGGTCAAGCAAACCTCATTAAAATGGGTACCTGGCAGTTTTCAGAACGTTCACAGAGTTGTCTGGGCTAGGTAAGGCAATGAGGAAGGGCCACTCCGACTGATATGTTGTGGTTAGAATACGTATATACTTCACAAAGTATCTGTCATGGGGCCATCTTTACCTTTCAATGGTGTCATGGGGCCATCTTTACCTTTCAATGGTATAAGTTCTGGTACCCTTCAAACCACTTCCAGCCATGGATGGGTAAAGTGACTCCTAAGTCCAGGGTAAATCAGCAGCTTGAAAGAATTTAGAGGATCCTAAACTTACGGCAACTATTGCCTTACACTATTACTCAATTGGCTTGTACTGTTTGATGTTGGGAAGAAATGCTTATTTGTTCTCCTCTGTGTGTATGTGTGCAGCACCTGTGCTTTTCAAAATATGGAACAGAGACATATGATAAGTTTAAAAGTATATGATCACAACTGATTTTGTTTCACATATAAACATCATTTATAGCTTGTCACTTGTGCACCTCAAGGGGTATTGGAAATCTCTATTAATAAATACTTCTTTATTACATCTTATTCATGAGACTAGTCTTTTAAAGTAAGGTTACCATCACTCTTTCTCACAGCCAAAGACAGGTACCATTTATATATCTTAATGCCTTAAGTTTATTATTCCACACCTGGCTTTGAGGTACCCGTAGATCACATAACCATGTTAGCCTAACCTCTAGTGTCTTAGCTATGGCAGTTGTGCCTAGACTTGCATGCTTCTAGCTACACAAGTAGGGTCCACTTTCTTCCAGTGAACAGTTGTGTGCTGCTGAAAGCTGCACTCAGCATTGGCTATCGTATTTCATCTGCTGAAAACTATTCTGGGACTGAAAGGTAGAAGGCAGATAAGCAAGAGGAAGCCAACTGTTTAAATGGGAGGGTAGCTCCAAATTATGTACTAGAATTTGGATGTTAGAATTTGATCATGACAAGAGACAAACAATGGCTGGAGATACATGGCAAGACCCGCTTTCAATGTGATGATGGGAACTGCTATCAATCTTGTTGTGATTTTTGTTGGTGATCACAAGTCTTGAAAGATAAATTCTTTAAAAAAATTATTGTGGCTGTGTGTGTCATTTCCCCTTGCTTCCTAAGTAGAAGAGGAATCACACCTCTACACTCCACGGTAGTGGCAGAGGAGTGACAAGACAAGAGATTGAGCATGATGTTATTGACAAACTTACAAACAGGCAATTAGTGCTTTAATGATATTCAACACCAGAACCACTGTATATAAATATGTCTAACCTCAGATATCTGAATCCAGGGGCAGTAATTTATGCCAATTTCAATATCCGAGCCAAGAAGCAGTAATTTGTCAGTTTTTTTGTCTGAATCTAAGTAGTAATTTATTGTAGTTTCAGTATCTGCATCACTTGGCAATAATTTGTATGTGAATCATGGGGTAATTTATGTCAGCTTCAAATGTGGGGGATTAGAGGCATTTTGGGCATTTGGTATTAGCTCTATATCTCTAGAGACCAATCTGCACTTGAGGGGTGACGGGATCAATATCCTGCCATCCATTGTTACTCCCCAATTTGCACTTGAGGGGTGATGGGGTCAATATCCTGCCATCCATTGTTACTCCCCAAGACATTTTCTGATATTCACTCTAGGTTGGGTCAACCTGGGAGAGCAGGACAATTTAACAAATGCACATTTGAACCCATAATCACTGGGAAGACCTGCAAGCATGCTATCCATAGCTCTCTAGTAAATGAATGTAGAGATAGTAATTCATGTCAGTTTTCAATGTGGTGAAATTATAGCAGCAATATCTCAATCAGTAGACAGTAATTGATCCCTTTGAAGGCTGCATTTGTTACCTCATGAAGTCATCAGACTTGAAGACCCTCCGGTGACTAAAGGCATAAGGACAGAATGAGAAGAAGAAAAAGATATCCCGTGAAGTTATCAGACAGAAATGATGTAATTATGACAATGCACTGTTGGTTTTTTGTGTATTTGAGTCTGTCTGTTCAGATAAAGTTATGCAGTGAGTTTTGTGTTTGTAATGCTTGTGGTGGATGGCTATAGATGAAACTAAATGACATTAAACAGTTGTTTCCAGTGCAGCTGGGAAAGTCAATTGTTAAATTTGTTGTATATTGTTCAAATTGACAGTTTTCACTCAGTCCTGCCATTGTAATGCATTCATTAATACCAGAATTAAGTTTCAGCTCTAAATTTACCATCAGATGAAATGTTCCTACCCAGGTAAGCCTCATACTTGTTTTAGTTGTTGATTGTCAGTATAAATTGTGGACTTTTCTGTTGCAATGGTCATGTACCTTTATACCATTATTTCCCCGGGAAGGTTAACCCGGTCAACAAATGCCCGCAGAAGTCGGATGTGTCGGCCTAACGGCGCAAGAACACAGCTCTGCTGTAAACAGGCACAACGCAATCACATCCGGAAAAAAACTCCGGATGAACGCAGAAGAAGAAGATACCATTATTTCAGCATGAATGGTTCAGTTAGTTTATAATAGCCATAGGGAAGCAAACAACAACAGCTCTGTGACCTACCATGCCAGTTGTGAGAGGACAGGGGAGGTTAACATGAGGCTGGCTACCTCATCTTGCAGAGAACTGTAGCCGTGAAGTCTGATCAGTCATAAAGTCTATAGTCTATAGTGGGCTTGGCTTGGTATGTCTAGGTTGAGGGACTATACTTTACTGGTAGATGAAAGGCAGAAGAACAATCAGTGAAAAAGGGAGTTTATTTGTGGTGTTACTTAAGGGATCAAATGTCTTGGAAGTATGATCACAGAAGATGGCAGAATAGACAGAAAATAGACATCGGATGTCAAAAAGCATGTATGCTTATACGAGGGGGCTTTAAATGAAAACCTGAAAAGTGTGATAGAAATTATAATAACCATGCCATTGTCTTGTAACCTGTCAATATTGTTGTTAAGGATGTCAAGAGTGTTAAGCACATGATATCACGGTGCAGATGAACACAATGATGTCATAAGGACAGTTTAAAGATGGCCATCCCACTTTTGACATGCACCGTTGTTTTGTTTTAAATCAGTGAAGGGGTGAAACCTATAGAAATTCATCGGTGAATGAAGGTCCAATATGGTAATGCATGCTTGTCAGTCCAGCTAGTGTATGAGTGGAGTAGGAAGTTTCAAATCAGCGTGACTTCTGTGACAGTCTTTTTGGTCCGATGAAGAGGTACAGCACGTGGTGCATGAGTGGTTACACACGCGACCAAGAGAATATTTTTATACAGGAATCCAAAAACTTTATTGGCGCTAAAGGACTTGCATTGAACACAGTAGTGACTGTGGAGAATGGTACATTTCTGTATTTATTCAGAATATATTCACCCCCAAAATAATTACGGTTTTCATTTGAAGCCCCTCGTCTATCAACTATCAGCCACACTGAAACATCAAAATATACCTATGTCCACAAAATGATAGGTAATAAATATTCACACCAACCCTGTGCTACCAATGTCAAACTTTGACACAATCCAAATCACACTTATACAAAAACAACATCTGAGAGATGAGATGCTTGAGGAGAGCTGCCATCTCAACAATCCGAGACTGAATTAGAAATGATGTTATCAGACAGACAGTGGGGTCAACACCTTGTACCACATTTATTGATCAAATGGTTTGGCCATCTCGTTAGAATGCAACATGATCAACTAACTACCAGCAATGGCCCTTCATCAAAGAAGATCTGCTACGAGAGCAAGAGGATGTCCGAGAAGAAAATGGATTGATGACATCAAAGACATTGTACAATCACACGGAATGACACTATCCAGTGCCACCCATGGAGTGCTGGAGCGCTAATTATTTCCTCCTCCCCACAACGCTTGACGGCAAAAGTGGAAGATGATGACTTTGTGTTGACCACTTTGCATATATGGTTTATGCAGGTTGTAAACAAGATAGGAGATGGAACACAACCTTGCAGCACAACAGATTTGGTAAACTGTGGGAAAGTCCTGTGTTTGTTCAGTGTGCATTGGCTGTTGAGATAAAGGCTTTTGCATTTGTTTATCCTGTATTCAATAACTCAGTAATGTCGTGTTGTTTGCAACAGTTGTTGCTTGTCATACAACTAAAAGCCTTTTCCTGGGCCACACCTGCAACATTAAGTTTGATTATTCTCACTTGCCTTCTCCTGTAGTTGTCCTAATGTGAAGATGACATTGCTGCAGTTTTATGTGCGTCGCAACCCCTTGTAATTCTCCAAGCTGTGCTTCCATGATGAGGCGTCATTATTTCTCTCATGCGTATTTTGCAGAGAAGTTTCACAGTATAACATACAAGAGATATTCCTGTAACTGTTGTGCAATCTTTGTTGCTGCCTGTTTTCTTCCGGATGAACAGAGTTGTATCTATTTTTGATCTCGTCTTCTGATTTGGAGTAGAAAATAGATGCAATAAGGCAAACCAACTCATTGGACAAATGGCACCAATACTAAAGAACAAACGTATCAATAACTACTAAGAAAGCACTTTACAACACAATCTTCCTACCAACTCTATGTTACAAATGCCAAACCTGGACAGTGACAGAAAAAGAGACAAGAAAAATCACAACAGAAATGAGATTCCTGTTAGTTAGTCGATAGATCATCCTCACTGCACATCGAACCATTCAGTCCATAAGTGCTCGGTCCCCTCCTCAGCAAATCCCGCATCGGCTAACACAAGTTCTGTGTTGGTTTACCAGTCTTCTTTGGCTTCCTGCGTAGTGTTCTTGTTTGGCCACCCCTCTTTTAATTTGTTGTTCTCGCAGTCTGGCCATGGTTGTAGATTCACAGTCATCACTTGGTTCTCGCAAAAGTCTTACTTCTCGTAGAGCATTCAGAATGTCAGCCTGGTCCATGGCGCGTCCGCCCTCCACAGTAGTGTTACCTGCGAGCTTATCAGCCCGCTCATTCCCTTGTATTCCCGCATGCCCTGGCACGAAGGTGAAACTAATCTTTGCCAGCCGAGACCGCTCCAGAGACAGCAACCATTCTCTTCGGATTCCCCCCCCCCCCCCCCCCCCATCTCTATCCTCTAGAGCATGTTCATTGAGTCGTTAAGGAAACATGCCCTAGTGAATGTCTGTGTCTTGAGCCATGTTATTGCTTTACTTACTGCCATGACTTCAGTCATGATAGTCAGGCTACTTGTGGTCTCAGCAAAAGCACCAGAATCCTCCTTCACAATTCTCCCTCCTACCCGAGCCGTAAAGGCCCATGAGCTTCTCACATGTCGGACGACCGACCCATCTGTGTAAATGACAGCATCACCGTCTAGCGAATTCTTGAAAATCAACGCTTGTACTTCCGCCTCCACAGCTGCCGGGTTTCTTGTCAGCATTTTCTGTCTAGTTGGATGCAAACTGAAAAGAATGTGCAGAAATCTGTTGGCACTTGTACCCACTCCTCGCCAGGTTCTAAGTCCTCAAGTGAACACACCTGTTGAAGAATGTCTTCGGCTTGACCCATCCACGACCGTCCTCTTTTTAACCTGCTGCCCTTCACCTTCATAATTTCACTATGCAGTGGATGTTGTGTGTTTGCGTTAACTCGAGGTAGGCGCGAGCTCTGCAGACTTGTATTCTGTCTTCAATGGTTGGAAGATCAAGAAGGTAGCTCATCGCCCTGCATGCTGTATCTCTTGTACATCCAAGAATAATGCGCATAGCTTCATTCTATATCCTTTCCATCCTTTATATCTGCTTACGGCTGAGAGTCAGGATTGCCATCGTGTACTCAAAAACAGACATGACCAGCCCTTCGTATAGAAGACAGATGGTGCTGCTCACAGTTTGCTGCCGCCATCACCTGCATCGCAGCCAAACCCCGCTTGGCCTTTGTTATCACCTGGTCTATGTGCACATTATAAGCAAGGCTTCGATCAAACCGTATCCCCAGGTAATTCATTGCCTGCGTTCTTTCCACCGTCTCTGAACACAGATTTACAGTTGGTGTTGGAGTGTTGACAATATGATTATTCAACGAGAACCAAGTCACTGTTCTGGGGGGGGGGGGGGGGGGGGAGAGAGACTGCATCCTAGAACAAAATGATGGGGTCCGAAAACAAACCCACGACCGTAATAGCAGGATGCTGGTGACGTCACCACAGCGACCACCATATATGTACACACTGAATGACTCTTACACAGTAGCACACTGGGCCTAAACTATATTATGCCATGAGACAAAGCTATTAGACGACCATTCACATTTTAAAAAGTCTAATGTTTAAGCAGTCCCACTTGCCACCGGGCCAGCTGACGCCCTGGCTAATCCACCCCTGCGCTTACATATGTATATTCTGAACGACTCTATAACGTTTGATTTATCATATAGACACGTTGCACTTGACCTTGTATGGCACGTAACAAATTTCCAGCACAGCCATGTAACACATTCTCACAACAAAACGTGCAATGTAACTGGTAGCCCGCCATCTCCTGTCTCGCCAGGGATGCAAAAAAAGCTGAAACGATGGCGTTTTATCAGCATTCAACTTCCTTCCTGATTTATGTCAAATTGATGCTGTCTGTACGACGGTAGATCTTTCCGGTGTCTGCTTACTCTCATCTTTTAAGACTGACTGTCCTGTTTGTTTACTTTATGCTTATCTTTTCACGGGCATCATTAAATGTCATGACGGAAGCACATCAGCTCCTGTGTGGATTTATGGGCCAGCTGCAGAACTGTTGCTGGTGTCCTTCTATGTTTGATTGTTTGCACAATTTCCCATTTCGCAATCACCACATCTTTTGAACTCACTTGTTTCCTCAACAAACATCCAACCAGCATTTTGCACCCTATGTCGACCACTGCCACTAAAACCACCGATTTTATCGTTTGTCACAACACTGCCTCTAAAACCCCCGATTTTCCCGGTTATCACAACATTCTGCAAACTCTTTTGTCTCAGACTCAACCAGACCATGGCGAATGTATTGCCCCTAATTCCACAATAATGAATCCCCTAACGCCTTCTAGTACACCTCCATGTAATAGGACCATTGCAGTGCGTTCTCTCAACAAAGTCTGCCGGAAAGGCTCTTGAACCTTTGCCAGTACCCCCACCCCCGCCTCGTCCATGTTCATATGCCAGGTGTATAATGTCCTGTGTCCAGCTTCGTCGACCACAGCCTCTTCTTCCAGAAACGACGCCTGTACTTGCTGTTGTGTTGACGCCGCTGTGACGATGTACATGGCCACACAATGTTGTACTTACTGAGACATGACATTGTCTATGAGCCCGTTCTCTCCGGTGTTTAACTCTGATAGAATGTCACCATTTTGCGGTGCTTCTAGATCTATGGTATCTTACATTGTTTCTGTAACATTTCAGTTCAAAAGTCGCGACTTTCTTCTTTACAAATTGCGACATGGTCCGTGGCCCACATCTGTACATATATATGTTCTAAAAATGTGACCCTAATTTTGTGTGATGGTGTTGTGATATGGGCTCGTTCAGCTGGAGCACTACTGAAGACATAGGTATTGAATAAATGTGATGCTTGACACACCTCTTACACAGATTTGTAAAGGAACTACTCTACACGCACGCACGCACGCACGCAAGCGCACAAACAAACGCTGATGTCTTTAATTTAGTAGATGATAATGTAGAGACAAAGGATCACACCTTGAAAAAATATTCCAGATCGTAGAGGGATTCATCATAGATCATCTCAGTGATGGGAAAGATAAGACAGATAATTTCTTACTGATTAGGAAAAGCAGGAAAATACAAACGCATGGTACATTTTTAAAAGAGGTATTTTCCTTTAGCAAGATGAAAAACATACTGCCTAATAAAAGGTGTCAATTGAAACGAGAAAAAGAGTGTTGAGGGGCTACATAGAGCCTATTCTTTTGTATGGATGTGAAACTTGGACTGTGAGCAGTCAAGCTGAAAAACATCTGATGGCTGCTGAAATGTGGTTTCTGGGGAAAATGCAAAGAATACCATAGACAGACAGAAAAACCAATGACCAAGTACTACAGGAGACAAATGAAAATCGTAAACTGATTTCTCTAACGTAGACAGTCAAAATTTTTGGACATGTTATGAGAACAAATGGATTGGAGAACTTGGTGACAACTGGCAAGATCGAAGGGAACAGACCAAGGGGAAGACAGAAAAAAATACCTGGATGGCTTGGCCACATGGCATGCTCGAAACAGGAACACTGAGCTGATCCACGACTTTGGTGATCGAGTGACATGGCGAGCCATGACCGCCCGCGCTTTCCGGCATGGCACATGATTGACTGATTGATTGTCCTACATATAGCACAAAGCAGTAATTGACGGGATTATAGTGAAAGTACTGCTAAATTAATCGACGGGATTATAGTGAAAGAACTGATAAATTAATCGACGGGATTATAGTGAAAGAACCGCTAAATTAATCGACGGGATTATAGTGAAAGAACTGATAAATTAATCGACGGGATTATAGTGAAAGAACTGATAAATGAACACTGTAATGCGACGTTTTATACGTGTAAGATATGGTCAGCTTATGTCTCAGACAGCAGGCACAATAGCGTTGCTGGTGACCCATCTTTATGTGCCTTGTTTATAAAAAGTGGCGCATAGTTCACTTGTACGGTACAAGTAAAAGTGTCCTAGGCGCAGCTTTATATCACATCACGCCATTTTATATTCTCATTCTCGCTAACGCTAGCAGCCAGCTGCGCCACCGAACAGGTGTAAACATAAATGGTAAAGTTTGAACGAACAATCATAATTTAATAAGTCAAGTGCCATCTCCACAATGAAGGTTGGCTGCATTGGATCTCCAGCAATTTGTCTCTTGGTTTGACAACACACGCAGACTGCTGTGCGTCTATCTCTTGATGCCATCTTCGTTGTATCGGTATTAACCTCTTGCTCGCCTGCCTTCGGCGCTTTTCGCAATTATAGTTTTTACACGAGTGTCAAGTCGTTCAATGCTATCAAAATATATGGCGTCTCTCTGTTTTTCTGTAACCCTCAGTTTTACGTGTAAGCTTTTCTATGCCTTTTTATTATTTCTATTGTGTCTTCACGAAAAGATACCTATTCTTTTGTAAGTTGGTATTTTTTATGGCCTAAGTTTCAAACTCTAGTTGATTGTTCAGTCTTCGACATCTCACAGTAATGTACACAGTGAAAAGGTAAGGTGGCAACATCCACCCCCTACCCTACACTACTTCTCTTTGACTGTCTTAGGAAATAAAAGATTCTTTAACACGCCTTCAGTCGAGCCAGCCTAAAATCGGTGCTAGGAAATAAAGCAGTGGTTCTCAACTGGTGGGGAATTCTCTCTCTCTCTCTCTCTCTCTCTCTCTCTCTCTCTCTCTCTCTCTCTCTCTCTCTCTCTCTCTCTCTCTCTCTCTCTCTCTCTCTCTCTCTCTCTCTCTCCCTTTCTCTCTCCCCAGAGTTTCCGGGAGGGGGGGGGGGGGAGATTACGATTATTTCAAGATCGCGTTAATACAAGAACCGATTACTTGATATTGTTTTTTCCCTTCATACTTGGCGGTTCTGTACTTCTCGCCCTTCTGAAATTCGTTTTATAACGTAAGTAGACCGGCAGATCACATTTTATGTAGACGTCTAGACTTGTTCTAATATGTGTTATTAAATTTAGCTTCCATTTTTACGTATACCGTGGAAAAAGGGGGTGGGGGATTTATATAGAGGAAATACGAAAGGTGGGGAATGACATTCTGAACATATGGGTGCATGGGCCAAAAAAGATTGAGAACCACTGAAATAAAGGATTCTATAACACGCCTTCAGTCGAGCCAGCCTAAAATGGGTACTAGGGAGTACAGGAAGCCGGCATGATACTAACCACAGCAGCCATCGATATGGAGTGCTGATGGGTACATGATAATATGGGTAAAGCACCACATGCTCATGGCGTGAAAGGGGGTTCTTTGATTTTGTCCTCTTGTAAGTATAATTGTAAACCAGCAGTTGTTCAACAATATATGGTTCTGTTTCCGCTGCTTTGACAGATACATTGATAAGGTTCCGCTGTTTTGAGAGATACATTGATCAGATGGAATCTTGGGCGAGACAAGTCATTGCAGTAATATTGCTCACGTCCCTGTCTGAAAATCGCATTCTAGCCATTCTCTCATCTAAGAATTCTAAGATCTAGAATTTATACTGCCGCGTGTCCACTCTGTAACCATCTCTCAAACGAGTACAGTGCATTTGAGACTGGGACTCTTCTATGAGGTCGAAACACCGCGGTAGCTGTAACCGAAATAAATGAAATGTCAGCCAAAGTCCAACCTTCAGCCAGTAGTGGTGTTAATCGTCTTGCGAGGGTCGCGCTCCGCAGCAGAGACGGGTGATTGTCGTGGAGCCCAAACCCACAATCGTATAGCCCAGAGGAAGAGCTGGCTTCCTGAGGATGAGCAGGAGTGCGTGAGCCATGAAAAGGGTATGAAGAAAGCAACATGGCAGCGAAGACATGTACCGGTGTATAGAGAACCGGCGGCGTGGAGGATAGGTCAGAGGCGAAGGGCGAGGGAAGAATCTGGCTTCTCGTTGCCAAAGGTGGCAGAATATGTGCGAGGGCACGAAGTACCAGGCGCACGATGTTTTCCTCCCCAGGGAGGGTGGCTTAGGAGCAGGCGAATTTCGCATTTTGTGGGACAAGCACGAAGACAACGCGACGTCTCGATACGTGTTCGATTTCACGACAGGAGAAAGACACCCGGAGTCATGACCCGGGTGTGCCCTCCCCCTGAGAGTGCCAGGAAGGTAAATGGCCGAACCATTCCGTGAAGTGGACCACATCTGACGAGCAGAAAACTCCCGTCGTGCCTGCTCAGCGGTGAAGTTCTTATCATTTCCAAACATTCGTGTATTTTCATTTGCATATTCTTTTACAGTTAGTCAGGTCTTAGTCAGATATGACTGAGCTACCGTATAACAGTAGACGGTACTACCTGCTTTCTGTTAGCGCCGAACGTTGGGCGGCGCTTACCAAACCCGACACCCCACATTGTGCCAACGGCTTCGGGCGGAAGAGGAATTCGGAGGGTACAAGCCTTACCCTAAAGACAAAATGTCATGGCAGGGCAGACCAGGCCCTAAGCCTTGGTTGGCGGCTGGTCTAGGATCGAAGCTCCGACAGGCGGACAGTTAGAGCATTGCTTTGCTGATCCGACAGCTTCTGCAGCTTGTCTTGTTCCAGATGTAGAGGTGTTACCTTTCCTCTGGAGTGAACTAGGCAGACCGAGAGAGGGATCATGCTGCATGGGCAACACATGATCTCTATATTTTAGCCCAGGCTTTGTGCTATGGAGAGGCAATAACTCCATCCCTGGTCTTAACCGGTCTCGAAATCAAAGCGAGAGGCAACTGTTACGGGTTATAAGTCCCTGTCAATTGGCGTAGACATGGGGCGCCACGCGTTGCCTCTGCCGGTGGGAGACACCTACAGGTGTCACTGATCAGCTACCGCCCGCCTCAAGCTGGGCAGCCCCCGGCCAATTGGGTGCTGATCCGCCACAGCCTGCCTGCTTCAATGGGTGCTTGGGGCTAGGACAAACTCTTAATCGCAGGCTGTAAAACCAATGCACCAGGTAGTAATAAAAAGAAAAATAGAAACCTCAGGCTAAGGTTTGCAACTTGGAACGTGAGAACCATGTGTCCAGGATTTTCCACTGACTTGACCAATATTGACGATGTGAGAAACACGGCTGTGATTGATGCCGAACTCAATCGTCTTAACATTGATATTGCTGGCCTGCAGGAGACTCGCCTCGCTGAGGAAGGGTCACTCAGGGAAAACAAATACATCTTGTTTTGGAAGGGTAGAGGGCAAGCAGAAAAAAGGCAACACGGTGTGGGCTTTGCAGTGAAGAGTTCGCTACTGGGAATGATTGAAATTCCAGCAGGAGGAAATGAAAGACTATTACCCCTCCGCTTGGCCACCTCTTGTGGTTTTGCCACCATTATTACTGCATATGCACCGACACTCGATTCCTCTGATGTTGTGAAGGATTCGTTCTATGAGGAGTTAAACTCCGTGATCAACGCAGTTCCAAAATCTGACTACATTTATATGCTCGGTGATTTCAATGCTCGTGTGGGCAAGGACTCGAGTTCATGGCCAGTGTGCCTTAGAAAATACAACATCGGTCGCATGAATGAAAATGGGCAAAGGCTGCTGGAGCATTGCACCAGAAATGACCGGTGTATTACAAACTCCATTTTTAAAACAAAAGAGCTGCATAAAATCACATGGAAACATCCAAGATCCGGCCATTGGCACCAGCTGGACTTCATCATCACACGGAGACAACATCTGAACCATATATCATTGACTCGAAGTTACCACAGTGCTGACTGTGATACGGATCATTCTTTGGTTGTTGCAAGGGTTAGACAGAGACCAAAGAGAATATACCCAGCTAAACACAAATCTAGCTCCAGGATTAATATTATTAACAATCACGATCCTGAAAAGTGCTTTCAGTTTCAACAGCAACTTGAAGACGCTTTCACTGATACACCAGAAAATTGTACAGTAAGTGAAAAGTGGGGTCAACTTAAAGAAACTCTTTATAAAACTGCCGTAGGGTTTACGGCACTGTGGATCATAAGAGACAGGACTTGTTTGCGGCAAACAGCCAGACTCTGCAGCCCTTGATTGATAAGAAGAAGATAGCTCTCTTAAGAAACAAGGAAAGACCAACGCGTAACACTCTGAGTGAGCTAAAGCAAGCTAGGAAGGATGTACAAAAGGCTGCCAGGCAGTGTGCAAATGATTATTGGATCAAATTATGTGAGTCCATTCAAATTGCAAGTGATAAGGGAAACATCAGAAGCATGTATGAAGGAATAAAGAAAGCCTGTAGTCCAATGATCAAAAGAAGTGCACCATTGAAAACCTTGACTGGAGAAATCATCACTGATAAGAAACAGCAGAAGGACAGATGGGTAGAGCACTATTTAGAGCTTTACTCAAGTGAGACCAAACTAGCGGATAATGCCCTCAACGCCATAGAGGCTCTACCAACTCTTGACCACCTGGACACACTTCCCACCATAACAGAAGTTAAGTGTGCTATAAATGAACTTGTATCTGGCAAGGCTCCAGGTAAGGATGGGAATCCAATAGAGGTTATCAGGAGTGGGCAAGACACACTCACTCTACAGATCCACCAGCTAATAGAGCTATGTTGGCGCGAAGGACAAGTCCCACAGGATTTCAAAGATTCAAGCATCATAACACTGTACAAGAACAAGGGCGATCGGAGCGACTGCAACAACTATAGGGGTATCTCACTTCTGTGTACTGTTGGAAAAGTATTTTCCAGAATTGTTCTGCGCAGACTTCAAGTCCTAGGAGATCAAGTCTACCCCGAATCACAGTGTGGCTTTCGACAGAACCGGTCCACCATTGATATGATAATCTCATTGCGACAAATGCAAGAAAAATGCCGTGAACAGAATAAACCACTGTTTATTGCCTTCAACGACCTCACAAAGGCATTTGATTTGGTCAGTCGTAAGGGTCTGTTCAAGGCACTAAAGAAGATTGGCTGCCCACCAACTCTTCTGTCCATTGTGGAATCGTTCCACACAGGCATGAAGGGTATAATCAAGTTTGATGGTGCAACTTCTGAAGAGTTTGAAATCAAGAGTGGAGGTAAGCAAGGTTGTGTACTAGCTCCCACCCTCTTTGGAATATACTTTTCACTTCTACTGAAATATGCATTTCGTGATCAGGATGGTGGTATATACATTCACTCACGCTCAGATGGCGACCTCTACAATGCTCAAAGATTGAAGGCCAAGACCAAAATTAGGAGGGTACTGATCAGAGAGTTGCTTTTTGCAGATGATGCTGCAGTTACGACCCACTCTGAGGAAGAATTACAACATCTACTATCTGCATTCTCCAATGCTTGTTCTGAATTTCGTTTAACAATTAGCAAAAAGAAGACACAGATTATGTCACAAGGTGCACATGGGGTACCATCAATCTTTATTGACAACGCCGAACTAGAGATAGTAGACCATGTTACATATCTAGGATCATAGGTAAATAGCAAATTATCCCTAGATCAGGAAATCAACATCCAGATTGGTAAGGCAGCAACAACAATGAACAGGTTAAGAAAAAGAGTCTGGGAGAACAGGAAGCTTACTGTCAAAACAAAAGTCCTTGTCTATCAAGCTTGTGTCCTTAGTACTCTTCTTTATGGCAGTGAAACCTGGACAACTTACTCACACCAAGAGAAACGTTTAAACAGCTTTCATATGCCGTGTCTGCGAAGAATTCTTGGTATTAAGTGGCAAGACAAAATCACAAATACTGAAGTATTGGAAAGATCAGGTTGTGTAACGGTTTATTCCATGCTCAGTCTTCGTAGACTTAGATGGATAGGACATCTTAGGAGGATGGATGATGGTAGAATACCAAAGGACATCTTTTTTTGGTGAATCACAGATGGGTAAGAGATCTCAGGGTCGGCCTCTATTACGATACAAAGATGTGTGTAAGCGGGACATGATTGATACAGGCATTGATAATGCATATTGGGAGCAAGTCGCCGCTGAACGTGTTGCATGGAGGGCAAACATCAGAAATGGAGTAAAGGCAAAGAAGAAAATTATTGCAGATAAGTCAAACACTGAGTGTGTGAGACGTAAGATGGTGCATGATGGTGGAAATGACCACGTGTTCACATGCACCCACTGTGAACGAACATTTACAGCGCGAATTGCCCTTATCAGTCACATTCGTTACCGCCATGGGTAGAAGTTATTATGCCTTTTTGAAGCACAAACTATCCTCTGACAAGACGGCAAGGTGCCAATGATGATGATGATGATGCATGATGGAATGATTCTTTTACAGTACGATCTAGTCATCCTCTGCATGCATTGTCTGTATGATTAACTAGACAATTGTGTCCTCAGTAATTTGCCATTGACTGAATAGTCGAGGCTCATACCACAGAAGTCAATGCAAAGCGGTCTGCTTCGAAATCGCCCTACGGCTTAGCACGAACATCGACGTGGTATGTCGGGAGAATTGTGGGGCACTAGTCTCATAGACGCCAACCATGTCATTGTTGACATGCCAAATATATTTCATTGTCCTCAAACTCGTTTGTCTTAAAGACCGTTTTCTTCATTACTAGTTTCTTGGATAGATCTGCTTGTTCATTCCTTAGTACAATGCATTGTTAATACTCTTCTGTAACACTCATATCCAAAGGCGCATGCGTGCTTTTCAACTGCTTTGTTAAACGTCTAAGTTTCACACCTGCGTTTCACACAAGCATTTTGTAGCGTAATCAAATACACCAGCTGAAGCGCGTGTGGCTATCTTAAAGTATTGGATCATGCCTCAAAGACAAACATACAAGAGGAGGGCGAGGCGGCCTGGGTGGAGAGGTGTTGTACTCTAATTAACAAAATCACCACGAAGTTCAGAAACAGATAGGACGGTGTGCATTTAGATCTGAAGAGATGCAATCTGCATTAATATGGAAACGTCATGGAGGCACAGAAATATGAAACATTTTTACTTGTGATGTTGAAACATGTTAAGACCTCTCTCTCGCTCCCTCTCCCTGATGTGAGAATTACTCTTAGAAGCAGATTCCCGTTTTCTCTGATCTAAGAAGCAATTAACGATCTTGTTCCTCTTCCTTTGGTTGGCTGCCATGTGTAAAGTATTACGGCATTTTGACCTAATTTTTCTCGGCAATGGCAAATATAGGAAGCAGTACATGGAATGTACAACATCCAGCAGGGCGGGAAACATCACAGATGGCCACAAAGGAATCTACTGAACCACAGATGTAACAATTTAGTATGGGACTTTTGATAGTAAACAATTTCTCATTTATTCCTCAAATTAACATAGAAAAGAACATCTGAACAGGATGCTACTAGACTAGATAGTTAGTTAAGTCTTTAAAATACTGGTTGAAGTAGTATGAAGTGCTTACTTTCAACATGATCAACACTTCCAACCTCTCTGAGTGTGTTGCCCATGACCAGTGCCTCGTCAAGAGGCTCGGAATGTAATGGGAGGTTGCAAACTTCCAAGTCCTGCGAGAGGTCATGAACTGAAGAGGTCAAGGTTATTGTCATATCCACACGAAGTACTATTTAGGGTTGAAGAGATACAAACAAATATATACTGACGAATGCTCTAGCAGCAGGGTCCATTTTGTCATTGGTGATTGTGTTATTGTTAAGCTTACCAATTACAATTCACGTTTTCGTTGATTTAGTCATTGTATATTTACAGCTTTACCGCAGTTGATTTAGTCATTGTATATTTACAACTCTACCTCAGTTGATTTAGTCATTGTATATTTACAGATTTACCTCAGTTGATTTAGTCATTGTATATTTACAGATTTACCGCAGTTGATGTAGTCATTGTATATTTACAACTCTACCTCAGTTGATTTAGTCATTGTATATTTACAGATTTACCGCAGTTGATTTAGTCATTGTATATTTACAACTCTACCTCAGTTGATTTAGTCATTGTATATTTACAGATTTACCGCAGTTGATGTAGTCATTGTATATTTACAACTTTAGAGCAGTTTCGCCAATTTGATTTCAGCTCTGTGGCTTCTTCTTCTTCTTCAGCGTTCCGAGCCATTGAGGTTCTTTGCTGCAAATACAATCCGTCTCCATTCGTCTCTCTGGTGGACCTTCTCTTGCCAGTCGTTTTTTTTTTTTTGTTTTTTTTCTGTTCTTTCTTCTTCTTTCTCTTTTTTTTTTTTGTTTTTCTTTCTCTCTTTCTTTTTCTTCTTCTCCTTTTTTTCTTTTTTCTTCCTTTAACGTTCCAAGGTCGTTGTCCAGATAAGTCAGTTCGATATCGAGGCTCATGTATTTGTTTCATAACAAAGAAAGGTTTTTACAAAGGTGGGGATGTTAACCCCACGCTTCAACCCCCAACCTGGAGGACCAGGTTGTTTCTCTTTGTCTGTTCTCTACCCTTTGACCTGTCCGGCTTGGGAGGCCCTGCTGGTAGCTACGCTACCGCCGGCATAGCTCTCAGGGTCATTGAGAAACTCAAGCTCCCCCACCACGACAAGGTGGAAACACCATCGGGGGAGAGCTCTGTGGCTTATAAGGTTTAAATAGTAGTTTAATGTATTCAAAACTATGTATTCCCTGGATGAATTTAGTGTTGCAGCCGAAGAATTGTTCATGTATCCAATTCATACGATATATAACTCTACAGTATGCACCTGACGAGATGCAGTGAAATATGCCAGGCAATAAATCGTGCAACATATTGTTTGTGGCTTTTGTGTTTAGGTTTAATGTATAATGGAAATGTAGGCGGAGTAATGAGCTACGGACACTGCCAAACATGATTCTGACAATAGAAACCTTGCAGCTGTACTCGAGCAGGCGAGATGTGTGGATGTTGGTGTGTAACAATCAGACAAAGGACCAAGGTCTATTTGGACCGCCCCGTGGTGCTCATGGAAAACTCCACTAGTTTAATCAACAAAGAGATCATCGAGCATGGTCTGTCATGAAGCTTAGCGAGGACTACAAATTGCACATACTGCTAGACTGCAAGAGAAGCCACGACAATTAGCCAGCACGATGGTAGACGATCAACAAGCACCCCTTGGAGAGCTCACGGGCGTGTTTAGAATGACTGTCCCGCTAACTTACCAGGATGAAAGAAAGCCATCCTCATTTCCCATAATTTCAAAACGTACAATAATCATCAACTCCAGCAGACTGGGTTCAAACAACGGCAACGATAACAACATGGCTATTAAGACTTAACTTCTTCTGAACTGTCGTGTCCTCCTTTAAAGTGTCGTCCCTGGAGTGAAGGGAGTCAACACCCACATTATAATATTTTTTTTTTTCTTATCAATATCCTGGAGAATCCACCAGCTTCCGTCCAACACACTCCATCAGCCCATGGACACATTTTCCTATCACTCTCTCACTGTCGTACTATGCCCCCTTCTCATACTTCCCCAACGCAACATACTCAACAACTCTTGCTTCTAAAAATTAATAACGATTAATTTATTAAAAGAAAAGTGTAACGTATATGAGATGTGTATGCGAAGAAAATGCGTGATGTGTTCTATACTGTGTGTATGATCGGACTTTCAGATAATAGCATAGTTTCTTCATTGCAAGGGCACACCACAGCACATTAAATCATAACCAGTGCACCTCACCCGGTGTTGAAACCCTCTTGCCGGATACTGACTGTCATCTGTAGCCACCTGGTAATCCATCTTCATGATCATCCGAAATAGATACTGTTTGTAAGTACAGATTGATTACGGACTGATTGTCAACTAACTTTGTAAGTTCCTATCGGTCCTACAGAATGCACAAATCCTTTGTAGTGTATTTAGGTTTTACTGTTAATGTTTCTACACTTGATCCTAACTAGTGTTCATATAGGTTCAAGTATATGTCCTATGTAATATTTCACTGGAATCTAGCACACTATGTGACTTATCCGTTAATGTTCTCGTTCCTTAAACAATGGTTGTCTGATGTGTGATATATCAACAATCATCACCCATCCGATGTGAACCATACCACGCAGGAGTCGTTATATTGGCTGGCTCTTCTGGGCCATGCCATGGTGAACCCTTCTGAGTATGAGTCCAGCGTCAACATATACATCCTATTCTATTTTTACCTACTACTACTGGTCTCTTTTACGGACCAGTAGTTTACACACAAAAGTCTACAAACACAATAATCCTATTCTAAAATAATAACAATCATTTTACAGGACCAAATCAAGCAAAAAAAAAACATTTTATACACGAGGCATCAACACTCAGACTCCACAAAAGAATTGTCTTCTCGCTAAAGAGAAGGTTTTTAAAAAAAAATAATTCCCTTTACAATTAACTACGTACAGTGGCCCATCTTCACTGTAACACATATTTATTCCTCCAATTCATACCTATTTTGTTATAAAACAAAACAATTCAGACCATCATAACGCGGAACAATACTTGTTCTCCTCAACCAAAATCACTACTCAACAACTGACCGTTCCTTTTTCTGGAAGTCAAACTTTGATTATCTCCCCTCACAATTTTCTATCTTTTACAAAACTAAGTCCTAACACACCACATTATTTGGAATTCAATCACTGTAAACTACAGGTTGACTCCTTTTATCCATTCCTAATGTGGCGACTATTCCAATGTCAACTCAATGTACCAGCCATCATCCACTTATTAATAACCTGTGGCTCGGCACAGCTATTGTTTCCCTTGGCTTTATACAAAACATCACTACCACTGCTTAATCATTACTGTTAACTACAGTATCTCCACCATGCTACTCCAATCAAAAGAACTTCCTCGTCTACCCGACGCAATTAATATTTCATCCTCCTGCATCAATACTTTCAACGTCTCATCAGCACTACCTATCCTCAAGTCTCTCCTAGCACTCTTACATCGTGACGACAATCAAACCGGTCACCCTCCTCGGAACACGTTCTCCAACATTCATTTAACTAAGCTTGTTTACCTTTTTATCTTTCAACTTTCTTCCCATTTATTGGGACTCTTTCAGAACTGCAAGCCACGCCACTTACAACTGACAACGGACCTCACTTTCCTCGTTTCTCAGTATTTGGCACTCTTGCTTCGCCATTTCCCTGTCAAGAACACTAAACAAGTTTTATGAAACATCATTCAGAATGTTAACTCTCATTCCGTCATACAACTTCCCTAATTTCCTTCTAACGTCAGATATTCTAACGAAAAGACAATCACAATTCTCCAACCACGTTCTTTCTATCTCTCAATTTTCGCATACTCTATGTTCCACGTTTTATCAACCACTCTTCAGACATTCACACGGACCATGCTACACAACCTCGCACTCATTTCACAACTACTCTCGCATCGCGACAACCTAACGTGTCTATACTATTACTACAAAGACAATTTAGACGCCAATTCAACATTCCAGCAATCACTCAGCACAATCTAAGCGTATTGATCTCCTCCACACACATTGACACAAGATATATCAGCGCAACCCTTACATTTTATCTATCTATTACACTTAAGTGACGTTATCACAGCTCTATCCTGCTTTACTCATCACGACGAACACCTGTTTGACTACAGTTATACTCACGTATGAACAACGCATAACCAGACGAATTTCTCCACAGGACTTTCACAATTTACTTCTTCCTTATTTCTACTTTACTCAATCATTCACTCCCATACGAAGGTCAGACGCTGCCTCTCGCAACTTATATCGCTTTCACAGCACTATCTACTATCTTTTCAAAACAAACTTCATTCCGCTTTCTATATTTCTCCACACAACAACTTTCTCAGACTTAATCAACTCTTCCTTCTCCACAAGTACGACGTAACTCGTATTCTTCAAGTATCAAGTTCTACAGTCTTTTACTCTTAATACTCTTCGCGTTCAACTGACTATTTTACTCACAGGATACTTAATTCCTCCTCAATTTATTTCTCCTCACCAGACATTCTCGGTTCAGCTGTCATACAATACTATTCTTTCTTCTCAAACCAACAAGCAAAACTATCTCAGACATCACGTCATAACGTCATAGCTCTGAGTCAAACCATTTATCTCTCACCCTCTACTAATTCTGTGCACACCATTTATACATCACTCAACGTGATTAACTCTCTGTACCTATCCCTTCCGGACAAACTTATTTTATTTAGTTTACTCTCCCTACACCGAAATCAAAAACCAGATATCCTGTACTACGTATCCACGTAAAATATCAACAACTCCATCGCCTACCCTATACCATGCGATGCTACACCAAACAAAATTCATCTGCCTATTCCAGACAGCTCCCATATCTATATGCTCAAATCTCAATTCTTCTCATAAACTATTCCATTTTCCTTCCTCACCCAAGGAATTTTAACCGTTATAGAGTGTGTCCAAGTTAAACATTTCGTTGTCTCTCAATATATTAACCCGTCTTTCTCTTATTATGTCCTCTTCACTATCTGTTGTCAACCTGTTAAAGTACTCAGGTCTTAATTCTCTGAGTTTTCTTATGTTATCTTCTGTTGTCGCGGAGTAATTTCGCGCTATCTGTCTATCGCCATTCTTCTTCTTAAATGTTTTCTTCTTATTACCTTTATTTGCGTCGGTCTGCTCACTGTTCCCTGTGTACCTTACGTACCGCTTGTATCTTCCCATCTCGTCTTCAGATGACACACTGACAATAGTTCCTTCCTCAGACCCATAGCCCAATGCAAACACGTCTACACTATTCTCACAGTCGTCTTTAGTACATCTGACTTTCTTTCTCTTTCTCGGTCTTCGTCCCTTAGCCTTTCCTACTTTCTTGTCACATAAGCTGGTATCTAATTCCAAAGTTCCGTTCACTTGTCTACCAGGAACTACATCGTATGAGGAAATCTCACTCTTCAATTCAGGATCTGCTCGTAGTGCAATTCTCTCATTCTCTGAATCATCAGTATTAATATCTGTTTCAGCATCACTATAATTCGCGGCTGTAAGAATATCTGCTCCGTAACCTGAACCTTGAGAGCTAATATTCCTACACCATTTGGGAATTAGTTTCCTGTCTATCGCTGAGGAACTTGACATAGTACTACCTCTATTAACAATCATACTATTCCTTTCCTTAATACTTTTCTTCCTTGGCTTTCTTTCGTCCTTGGTTCTCGTATGTCTGTCTTTCTTACCTTCAACCTTGTCTCCCTTAGTCAAATGAGTTGGTTTTGACTGAGTTTCTATTAAGTCAGTTTGACTTCCCTTTGTTATCTTGCTGGCTGGTTGTACCTGAGTCTGCGTACTACTTTCCATCGTATTACCTGTCTGCGTCTGTGTCTCTCGGTTTATTTTCCTTACTAACACCGTCGTCTTCTTTTCCTGTTCCATACTAATGTTGGCAAGTACTTTAGGTGTCGTTGAATTCTTATCTTTGTGTTCCACTCTGTCTTTCGATCCTGACTTCAAATATTGTCTTTGTCTCTTTTCAAACCAGTCGTTACGTCTTTTTCTGGCGGTTGCACTGTGAGAGGGCCAGTCCCACGATTTCTTTGCAAGGTTTCTCTCACGCCCAATACTATACCAGTCTGACCTTTCACTATTACGTCTGTTCTTCTTACCGTCTCTTACCCTATAAGCATTTGGACTTGGTTCGTCATAACCAGCCGCATACATAGAATCATATCGTCTTCTGTCTTCATTAAGCACGGGCTGTCTCCTGTTATTCCCTCCTACTCTGTTGCCCTGTACATTAAATCTATAGGTCTCTAGTCCATTTGTTCTTCTTCTTAACCTTTCTACAAAATTATTTACCTCATCGACCGCTACTTTCAATTCTTGCAACCATGCAGTCACGCGTCCTAATTCTTTATCCATTTTTATCCAGTATGTTGTATGTTGACAATGTTCGGCAATGTAATCCAATCCACTATACACTACCAAGTACCTGTCCTAACAAATATCTAGGGTCTCCATATTGTAGATCTGAAATATGAAATACCCCCGTACAACACAAAATTGCAATATATATATATCACTATATTAGTATAATATTAATCTTATTCCAAGTTCATTATTATAAGACAACATTTATATGTCCGAGGTGTCCTGTTCCGCTGAAATATACTTTAACAAAGCAAGCAAAGAAGCACACAATTTCAATTTCTTAATTTAAGGAATACACTCACTTGTTTTGGAAAACTATAGTTAGTTTCTGGGTTTGAGAACCACACAATTTCACCTTCTTTTTGTTTCCTGACTCAAGCACGTACTTTCCTCGACTCGTTCGATCACCAGGAGCCTGTTTCAGTTGAAAAATCGGTCGCGGAGTTCCGGTAGTCTGTCTCTTCTCCCAAGTAATTTCGTCACTTCTCTAGGGATGCCGGGATAATCTTCAACCCCTGGTCGGGTCCCATCTGAGATATCTAGCCTTTGTTTTCACCCCGGGTGGGGCACATCATCGATGTCTTGAGATAGCGACAACGTAAGCGGCGATTTGAAATTAGCAAAACTCAGGCTATGGTAAGCCCCTTGGAAACGCTAAAGTTCAGACAACGGCTATGGCAAGCCCCTTGATAACGCTAAAGTTCAGACAACGGCTATGGCAAGCCCCTTGATAACGCTAAAGTTCAGACAACGGCTATGGCAAGCCCCTTGATAACGCTAAAGTTCAGACAACGGCTATGGCAAGCCCCTTGATAACGCTAAAGTTCAGACAACGGCTATGGCAAGCCCCTTGATAACGCTAAAGTTCAGACAACGGCTATGGCAAGCCCCTTGATAACGCTAAAGTTCAGACAACGGCTATGGCAAGCCCCTTGATAACGCTAAAGTTCAGACAACGGCTATGGCAAGCCCCTTGATAACGCTAAAGTTCAGACAACGGCTATGGCAAGCCTCTTGAGTTGTACTATGCAAAGCGGCGGCTCTACCAAGCCTCTTGAGTTGTACAATGAAAAGCAACGGCTATATCAAGCCTCTTGAGTTGTACTATGCAAAGCGACGGCTCTACCAAGCCTCTTGAGTTGAAAATTTGTTATCTCAAGTCTCTGTAACAGCTTTACAGAGGACCACCCCTGGGCGGGCTTTCGGCCTCTGTATTTGCAGATTACTGAATTTTACTGGGCATCACTTCACTGGTTGTTCTACCACGTGCCGAGACTGTTTCTAGGAATTATTTGACCGGAGCATGGAACAATAACAAGCGTCTCCCGACCTTGACAAAACCGATTTGAGAAAACTTCTGTTCTAAATACCTTCTTGTTTAGGCAGTCTGGTCTGGATCCTTTGAAGGTTTCCTAGTACTTCGCGTGGTGTCCGGGACGGCCAAATCCAGTATCCTGGTCACGGCACCATTTCGTGTCCTATACCAGTGTATATGAACACGCAAGTCAGGTTTTAGTTGACAGTATAAAGTTTATTTGTACTTGATGACCAAGGGTTGATGTTAGCTTCCACTCAAGTCAAAGGCCGGGTCTTAACTGCCCTTGCCAACCCAATACGTCACGATTGAGCATCTCTCACCCTTTCACTCTCAATGCTCAATCGTGCTATATCTATTTCCCACTAGATCCTAATAATACCCCAGTACTCTATTACTGTTACACAGCGTCAACATATACCATCTTTCTTCTCGGACGTTATTCCTTTTCCGTAAGAATCATTTAGAGTCCAACTGGTGGTCGTCCAATTGGAGTGCACTTCTTCAAAACCAGTGTTGAGTTTCCTAGTAACTGGTGGGGAACCTGTGGGAAAACCAACACATCATGTGAGAGCACTAGTCACTGATCCTACCGGCTGGGTGTAAGCTTATTACCCTGCTCTGTTATTTTACAGCTAACTACTCTTTCAGAGAGCCTTATAGCTTCTCACCTAAGTCCGAATCAGGCTATGATAAGAAAAGACCAATAAACAGAGTGCAACCTCAGTATTCTATTCACCTTAGCAGAGCCAATATCACTATTCTACTCTAACTAGTTTTCCACTAACAGTGCTAATCATCACACTATAGGTTTGACAAGGCTACAGTCTATATTAATTAGAACTAAAAGACTATATTGACTACCTTATGCAAAACCGCCTCATTCCCGGGATGGCTACTACACTTTGCCATAACGACACATGCTAGTTAATCTAGAATTAATCTAACACTGTAGAGCTCTCCCACAAACACGTCCATCATAATCCACGGTTTTGGTCAACTCCCTTTCTCCCAATCATGGTTTATGACAAAACCTAAAATTGGTCACGTGATATGGATGACGTCCTGCAGGTGTTATTTGCTCATATCATCCATTGTCAAGAATAGATTTTCTCCTGCCTAGTCACTGTCAAAGTTGTCATCACTTGTTTCGACTCCCCCAACAAACTAACGAGTTACTGGATGATCCCAACAACAGTTTTCCCCAACAAGCTGCCAATCTTCTTGATGTTCCGGAGACTAAGAATTGACAGAGGTACTGTTTACTTCCGTGCTGAGTACTTCCGTTTTCCCTCTGATTTGTTTATAATCTGTCAAAGAGATGTATGATTCAGCGCACTCACTTCCTCTATACATCTGCCACTGTTAATTTAGCCGGACATGTGATGGCCGACATCCGATTGCCACCATGATCCCACGGGTTCCATCTGTATTCAAATGTTGACAAACTGTCAAGGCGATGCCGGGATTCGTCTCCCTCACTTCCGAGTGTTGCCAATCCGTCAACCAGATGTACACGTGCCGCTACAAATATGAATGTTTTCTCTGTATTCGTTGAAACAATTGTCGCTTAGCAGATCGTCCGTTTTATCAGAAAGCCTCTATAATAATCATTGGTTAAACGCAAGGTTTTATTTTGTGACATAGGTCCCCTCTAAAGAGAGTAGTCCATCTCACTCTTCTCCACCGTGAGTATAATCCAGATGATTCATTCTTCTTCTTCGGGAGTTGGGTGTCTTGACAAGAAGTCCGCTCCAACATTGTCCTTCCCAGGAATGTACTCCACTGTGAAATTATAAGGTTGAAGTAACAACGACCACCGCATCAAACGGGCGTTGAGCTTCTGAGAAGTAGCCAGGAACATCAGGGGTTGATGATCCGACTGGACCCGAAACTTAACTCCATACAAATAGGGCTGGAATTTTTGCACTGCCCATACGAGGGACAAGCACTCTCTCTCGACGGTTGAATAATTCCTCTCCGCCTGTAGTAATTTCTTGCTTGCATATGCCACAGGTTTCAAAACCAAAGCATCGTCCTTTCCTTCCTGTAACAAAGCGGCTCCAATTCCAATCGCACTCGCATCTGTTCTCAACACAAATTGTTTGGAAAGGTCAGGGAGCTGTAATACAGGTTTGCTGACCAAGGTCTCCTTTAACTGACCATAGGCATTCTCACATTCTGGTGTCCAAATGATTTGATCCGGGCATCCCTTTTTCAAGGTTTCCGTCAACGGAGCTCCCAGTTCAGTGAAATGTGGGATAAATTTGTGATAGAACCCACACAACGAGAGAAAAGATCGCACATCCTTCTTCGTTTTAGGTCTTGGTGCATTTCTGATTTTCTCCAGGTTCTTCTCTTCTGGAACAATGTGTCCTGGAGTGATGGTGTGACCTAGAAATTCCAGAGTCTGGTAACCAATCATGCACTTGGTTGGACGAGCAGTAAGCCCTGCTTCCTTGAGCCTATTAAACACTCTCTCCAAGGATTGTAAGTGGTCATCCAAGCTGTCACTGGAAATCAGAATATCATCCATGAATGAGATGATGGACGGATCCTGTAACGGATCTAGTAAAGTCCTCATCATGCGTGTAAACACACTGGGTGCATTGCTGAGTCCAAAGGGCATGACCTTGAATTCGCAGTGTCCACTGGGTGTACTGAAAGCTAACAGTGGTCGAATCTCCGGTTTGACTGGTATCTGATAGTACCCCCGACTCAGATCCACCTTTGAAAAGTACCGAGCCTTATGGAGCCTAGCGAATAGCTGAGTTGGATTCGGCAAAGGTTCCACCTGAAATTGTGTGTGACTGTTCAGAAGTCGGTAGTCTATACATAACCGGTGTTCTCCACTTGGTTTCCGTAACAAAACTACCCCTGCATTGTATGGGGATGTGGATGGTGCAATCACGTCATCCTCCAGCAGTTTTTGTATTTCCTCCTCCAGGGCCTTTTCTTTAGAGAATGGCACTGGGTAAACCTTTTGGCGAACAGGCTCCTGTGTGGTCAAAGTCATCTCGAACTCAACCAACCTCGTTCGTCCTGGTTTATCAGTCAGTATCTCCTTATGAGACTTGAGAACCTGGGTTATCCTTTCCCTCTCCTGGGAGGTCAGGTCCGGGTTCACTTGTACATCCCTATAGGTTTCCTGGTGTACTAAGGGATATTCCCTGCCATCGCTGGTTCCCACTTCAGTCTCCACTGCAACTGCCATTGCCATGAGGTGAGCTGCCTTGTCTCCGGGTCTCTCTTCGTATTTCCGCAAGAGATTGATATGGAAAATCTTCGACTTTCCCCGGATCCGGATCTGATAGTTGGTTCTGGATATCACCCTTTCCACGGGAAATGGTCCTTGCCAACCTATCTTCAGTTTGTTGTTTCCCGTTGGGAGTAGCAACAAGACTTTATCTCCCACCTCTAGAGATCTGTCTTTAGACCTACGGTTGTAGTAAGCCGCATGTCTTTTCCTGGCCTTTTTCAAGTTTTGATTTGCCAGAGTCCATCCCTTGTGGAGTTTTTCTTTCAGTTCCTCCACGTATTTATAGGATGAGATCACTTCTTCTGACGTCCCCTCTTCAGTCCAACTCCTCAACATGGCTTCCGACGGTCCTTTGATTGGACGACCAAACAGCAACGTAGCGGGTGGTAGTCCTGTTGAGCCATGAGGAACTTCCCGATAAGCAAAGAGTGCTGCTGGGATATATTCATCCCACCTATCAGGTTTTTCCTGCGCTAGTTTCCTGAGCATTGTCATCAACGTGCCGTTGAAACGCTCCACTTGTCCATTGGCTTGAGGGTGGTAAGGGCTGGTATGTATGTGGTTAGAGTGAAACACCCTAAATACCTCCTCCATGAGTTTTCCACAAAACTGAGATCCATTGTCCGTCAGAATTTGATCCAGAAAGCCTAATCTGGTAAAGGCCTCCATCAGTGCGTCCGCCACTCTTTTAGAGTCAATCGTGGTCAACGGTATGGCTTCACCCCACATCGTACAGCAATCTACCATTGTGAGTATATACATGTTCCTCTTCCTAGTCCTGGGAAGTGGACCCACGATATCGATGGCTACCCTCTCGAAAGGAGAGTTCATGATGGGAACCTCACCCAACACCACCGGTGCTGTCCAGTGTTTCGGTGCCACCCTCTGGCACTCAGGACATGACTTCACATACCGACGCACATCATCTGTCATTCCCGGCCAATAGTAATGGCAGGAAATCCGCTGCATGGTGGCGGCAATACCCATGTGTCCACTAAAGGAGATGGTATGCCCCATATGAAGAATCTGGAACCTGTGAGCTTTCGGGACCACCAACTGACCGTATAGGTTGTCTCCCCTTCCTGCTCTCCTGTAGAGTATCCTATTCCTCATGTAGTACTGCTCCCGTCCTGGTGGATCAGCACTTTTCTGAAGCATTCTGTAGCAAGGACGTAAAGTATCATCCTCACTCTGGGCAGTTCGTAGCTCCCCCGGCATTGGGTTAGTCACAATTGCGTCTGCCTCTTCCGTTTTCGTCTGAGAGCGAGTCTGCATTGCTCCCATATGGATTGGCTCCCTGGGCATTCCCAGAAAGACATACCGGCAACCTAGGATGACTGGAAAAATGGGATCGGTCAATACAGCGGCCTTGATGGTGCCGGTGACGTACCTTGACCGAATCTCCACATTAGCAATGGGCAACTTCATGGTTACAGCACTCTTCTGTGCAGGCTGTATATCCAAGGTCTCACCTGTGAATTGTTCTGGATGTACCAGATCCGCAGAAATCACGGCCTCGCCGTCCAGTCCTGTGTCGTATAAACACTCCACTTGACGACCGTTAACCTCTACCAATTCCACTACAGGTGGTTTTTCCTGGTCTGGAGTCTCTTCCTCGGCCTCGACCTGTTCGGTGGGCTCCACCTTAGGTTTTCCCGAGCACACGACGAATTGAGTGTCTCCTGACTTTCCCCTGCAGTCAATAGCATTGTGCGTGTTTGACTTGCATTGGTTGCACCATTTCCCTGTCCTAGATTTTCTATTGTCGGACTTGAGTGAGCTCTCCTGGTGGCGAGCTTCCTTGTTGACCTTGGCATTTTCCGTGACAACCTCCTTGGAAGTCACTTGACATGCTGCGAAGTGAGGGTTCTTAGCCTTCGATTTGCAGTCCCTCGTATTGTGAGAGGGTGACTTACAAATTGAACACCACTTCTCCGACCACGGTCGTTTTGGTGTAGAGCTTGAAGTGCTCTTGCTTCCCTCCTTCTTCTTCTCTGAACTATCCTCTGATTTTTGCACATAAGGTTCCCACTTTTTTTGTTCCTGAGTTTTTGATTTTCTTCTTGTCATGTTTCTCTTGACTTTTGGTGTTGGTGGAAAGGTTTTCCCCTGCCTCCCCATGTACTTCGACGAACCGTTCTGCTAATTTAGTCACGAGGTCAATACGTTCCGCTCCTTGTTCTCCCAGGAACGTCCTGAGAGGTTTAGACATTTGCTTCTTCAGCTGGTCGACCACCATGAGCTCTTCCAGACTCTCATAGTCACGTGCGAACCCAGCCAAATCCATCCACTTATGGAGATAAGATTTTAGACGCAAACTGTAGGCGGCAAACAACTCCCCCGGTTCTCGTTTCGCTGCTCGAAATTTTTTCCGGTAGGTATGTGACGTAACCTCGAATCGTTTCAGCAGAGCCGTCTTTAACTCGTCATAATTGTTCTCATGTCCTGGTGGCAGGCGAGAATAAACCTCGTAACCGGTCCCGCGTAACCCCTGGGATAGCTTAAGATTCCATTTGTTACGCTCCAGACCCATAGCAACCGACATGGCCTCAAAGCGTTGAAGGTACTGGTCAATCTTCTCTTTGTCCTCCTCGTAGACCGCCAAAGGAAACTTCATAGCATGGTACCCATGTCCACCTACTGGTGTTGAGCCTGGGATGGAGGAACTTCCAACTGCTCCCTCAGTTTCTCCATTAGATTGACTCTTCAACTCGAGTTCCCTCATCCGGTACTCGTGCTCCCTTTTCTGAGCTTCTTGTTCATCCTCCAGTTTCCTAGCTGCTTGCTCAGCTTCAAATTTCTTAGCTGCTTGCTCAGCTTCCAATTTCTTAGCTTCTTGTTCCAACTCCATCCTTCTCAATTCCAACTCGGCCTTTCGATCTTCCCTTTCTGCTTGACGATACTCTCTCTCCACTTCCTGTATGTAATCCGTTAGAGCAGACCCCGCCAATCCCATGTCCTCCCCCTTTGCCTTTAATTCTGCTGGGCTAAGTTTAGGGGTGGCCATTATACAGAGAGGTAAGCTAGCAGGTCGAGTACAATATAACTACAAATTACTATACAGATATATGAACAAGTAATATAAATCTAGATATTACCACACACAGCACATTCACTCAGTGACAAGAGTAGAATCAGGACCACAGACCTATGCAGACGTGTGAAGTGTGAACAGGTAAGATATTAGTCCTAACCCCTATCCACATTCACTCTAGCTGGATTCTCCAAAATGATATCTCCCTCTTATAACTAAGGATCCCGTGTCAAAAGACCCCGTTGTCAGAAGATTCCACTGTCAAAGGTTCCTGCTTGCAGGAGATCTCGCTTTCCAAGGATTCCGTTTACGGGAGATCCCGCTGTCCAAAGATCCCGATTACGAGAGATCCCGCTGTCCAAAGATTCCGTTTACGAGAGATCCCGCTGTCCAAAGATCCCGTTATCGAGCCCCCAATAATGTCGTGTCCTCCTTTAAAGTGTCGTCCCTGGAGTGAAGGGAGTCAACACCCACATTATAATATTTTTTTTTCTTATCAATATCCTGGAGAATCCACCAGCTTCCGTCCAACACACTTCATCAGCCCATGGACACCTTTTCCTATCACTCTCTCACTGTCGTACTATGCCCCCTTCTCATACTTCCCCAACGCAACATACTCAACAACTCTTGCTTCTAAAAATTAATAACGATTAATTTATTAAAAGAAAAGTGTAACGTATATGAGATGTGTATGCGAAGAAAATGCGTGATGTGTTCTATACTGTGTGTATGATCGGACTTTCAGATAATAGCATAGTTTCTTCATTGCAAGGGCACACCACAGCACATTAAATCATAACCAGTGCACCTCACCCGGTATTGAAACCCTCTTGCCGGATACTGACTGTCATCTGTAGCCACCTGGTAATCCATCTTCATGATCATCCGAAATAGATACTGTTTGTAAGTACAGATTGATTACGGACTGATTGTCAACTAACTTTGTAAGTTCCTATCGGTCCTACAGAATGCACAAATCCTTTGTAGTGTATTTAGGTTTTACTGTTAATGTTTCTACACTTGATCCTAACTAGTGTTCATATAGGTTCAAGTATATGTCCTATGTAATATTTCACTGGAATCTAGCACACTATGTGACTTATCCGTTAATGTTCTCGTTCCTTAAACAATGGTTGTCTGATGTGTGATATATCAACAATCATCACCCATCCGATGTGAACCATACCACGCAGGAGTCGTTATATTGGCTGGCTCTTCTGGGCCATGCCATGGTGAACCCTTCTGAGTATGAGTCCAGCGTCAACATATACCATCTTTCTTCTCGGACGTTATTCCTTTTCCGTAAGAATCATTTAGAGTCCAACTGGTGGTCGTCCAATTGGAGTGCACTTCTTCAAAACCAGTGTTGAGTTTCCTAGTAACTGGTGGGGAACCTGTGGGAAAACCAACACATCATGTGAGAGCACTAGTCACTGATCCTACCGGCTGGGTGTAAGCTTATTACCCTGCTCTGTTATTTTACAGCTAACTACTCTTTCAGAGAGCCTTATAGCTTCTCACCTAAGTCCGAATCAGGCTATGATAAGAAAGACCAATAAACAGAGTGCAACCTCAGTATTCTATTCACCTTAGCAGAGCCAATATCACTATTCTACTCTAACTAGTTTTCCACTAACAGTGCTAATCATCACACTATAGGTTTGACAAGGCTACAGTCTATATTAATTAGAACTAAAAGACTATATTGACTACCTTATGCAAAACCGCCTCATTCCCGGGATGGCTACTACACTTTGCCATAACGACACATGCTAGTTAATCTAGAATTAATCTAACACTGTAGAGCTCTCCCACAAACACGTCCATCATAATCCACGGTTTTGGTCAACTCCCTTTCTCCCAATCATGGTTTATGACAAAACCTAAAATTGGTCACGTGATATGGATGACGTCCTGCAGGTGTTATTTGCTCATATCATCCATTGTCAAGAATAGATTTTCTCCTGCCTAGTCACTGTCAAAGTTGTCATCACTTGTTTCGACTCCCCCAACAAACTAACGAGTTACTGGATGATCCCAACAACAGTTTTCCCCAACAAGCTGCCAATCTTCTTGATGTTCCGGAGACTAAGAATTGACAGAGGTACTGTTTACTTCCGTGCTGAGTACTTCCGTTTTCCCTCTGATTTGTTTATAATCTGACAAACTGTCAAGGCGATGCCGGGATTCGTCTCCCTCACTTCCGAGTGTTGCCAATCCGTCAACCAGATGTACACGTGCCGCTACAAATATGAATGTTTTCTCTGTATTCGTTGAAACAATTGTCGCTTAGCAGATCGTCCGTTTTATCAGAAAGCCTCTATAATAATCATTGGTTAAACGCAAGGTTTTATTTTGTGACATGAACAAACCATTGTTGTTAGGTCATTCTATATACTCGTACAAACAATTTCCAATTGTCCATCAACTAACCACCCGTTACATATTTAAAATGATAACAGTTTTCTACAGAAAAGCTTGTGATGTGTTCAGTGGCCGGAACATTTACAGTAAAGATTTTCGAACGTGGCTATTCTAAGACTTGTGATTTGTATCCCGGTTTACAATAAAATAACGGTGAACGATGTTCGAACGTGGCTATTCTCCTTTGGTATACAATAAGATCATGGTTAGCGATGTTTCAACGTGGCTATTCTAAGACTTGTGGACCCCCCCCCCCCCCCCTGTATACAATAAGGTAATGGTTAGCGATGTTTCAACGTAGCTATTCTAAGACTTGTGACTCCCCCCCCCCCCTGTATACAATAAGGTAATGGTTAGCGATGTTTCAACGTAGCTATTCTAAGACTTGTGACTCCCCCCCCCCCTGTATACAATAAGGTAATGGTTAGCGACATTTCAACGTGGCTATTCTAAGACTTATGACTCCCCCCTCCCCCGCCCCGTATACAATAAGATAATGGTTAGCGATGTTTCAACGTGGCTATTCTAAGACTAGTGACCCCCACCCCCGTATACAATAAGATAATGAACCTAAGGTCTATCCACGTCAATATGGAAGCACTATACTCGAGTTTCGCCCTCGTTTGAGCTCGTCAGTAGTGCATATGTGGATAGACCTTAGGTTCATACCAGAATGCGATCGGCGTTGCCAGTAGTGGGTTGTGCTCAATATTTAAATTTCAAATCCCGAAATAACCACATAATCAATAAGATAATGGCTGGCGATGTTTCAACGTGGCTATTCGTAGATTTGTGACTCCCACCCCCTCCACCCCACCGGTATAAATAAGATAATGGTTTTAGATGTTGGTTCACGACCCGAGAACTAATGACATAAAACTACAAACAACGACACAGATATGTACTATCTAGGACCGCCATTTAAAGTAACGGATCCAAAACACTAACAAACTATAATTATGAACAACAAACGATTGTGAGTCATGATAATTTTGCAATCACTAAAGAAGACAACTGGAACTTTTGAGCTTTAATGTTGCAGAAAAGTTCTAAAATATCCTCGAACTAGAAGACAAACTACACAGACATTCTACAAGCTGTGATCGCCGAAGACAACTGGCTGTCTGGCAGTGAGACACATTGCCTGAATCATCCAACCACGGACTGCCTTTGTTGTAGGGTAGTGTGTGTAGAGCTACCGTGTCGGTCGCTATATTTGTAATCTCTCACACAGACAAAAGTCTCAGGCACGGATCGTGATCTCATTTCGGGAAGCATAACCATAATATCACACGTATGTGAGTATACACAGTGATCATCATCATAGTGTGCCAGGTCGGTTGACTGATTAGCTGTAAAGCTTCGAGAAGACCGAGCTTCAACCCTCAGGTCCAATACATCGGCAGTCAGGTCGACTGTACCTGACCAAGACCTGAGTCTATCGCAGGCTGGACAGAGACTTACCCCCTTCCCCCCCCCCCCCCACTCAGCACCAGAGTACCGTCTGCATGTGGTCTGTGTTGTAGAAGTTCCCCCCTCTCTCAAAACTCATAAACAAGCGGGGGGTATACCAGGTAGGTACTGTAACTTCACATCTGCTGAGAGGATATTAGGATATAACCAAATCACGATTCATCACACTACACACGGACTGGCTAGGATACATCACACTACATATGGACTGGCTGCGATTCATCACAATACACACGGATTGGCTGCGATTCATCACACTACATACGGACTGGCTGCGATACATCACACTACATACGGACTGGCTGGGATACATCACACTACATACGGACTGGCTGGGATTCATCACACTACATACGGACTGGCTGCGATTCATCACACTACATACGGACTGGCTGCGATACATCACACTACATACGGACTTGCTGGGATACATCACACCACATACGGACTGGCTGGGATACATCACACTACATACGGACTGGCTGGGATACATCACACTACATACGGACTGGCTGCGATTCATCACACTTGTCACGGAAAAAACTGCAGTTTAGTGATTCCTTGATAACTTACATATCAAAATGCAATGAAGGAGGAGGGTTAACAATTGTGTACTTCATTCCGAGAGGAGGAATAAAGGAAAGAACATTGACCTCCGAATATAAAAATAGGATACAGGTACGTGCCGAGGTCAGTGGATGCCGCTCGTATCGGCCGACGGGAAAACGAACAGACAGAAAAACTGGGAACAGAAAGACGGTGATCAGAGAATATATTTCTTTGAAGTGCGACCAGCGATGAACGGAAGAACAGCGTAAGAACGGAGAGAAACGAACAACTAGCCACTACGTGATTTCAACGCTGTTTGATGGGCAGGATACGGCAAATTTGATTGTAGATCAAACAATCAGCGTAGGATTGGACACTTGTTATAAATAGTAGCAACTGAGGTTTCTAGTTAGTGTGTGTTCCAAACTGGGCTGAATGAGATATGCTCCTGAGTGGGGAAAGAAATACACGTCCCTAATGGTTTAAAGAAGATGGGATATTAGTGTGTTATTCGCTAGTGTATTTCGATTCCAGGAGGATAAGTGCATATATAAGGTATTAATACTTTAGAGTAATAGTTTAGCATAGGACCATAGATGTGTAAGCATAGCGTTTATCATTGCTTTCTATTAGTGAATAAGTTAGACTTTGATGAATTCATATGTCTTATGTGGGTGTTTACTTCGGAAGCCTTGTCATTATGGCTGGAGAAGGACACTTGCATAAGTAGTATTAAGTGGCAGACACTTATCACTGGATCTGTTATACTTTTCACAGGTTCAACTCATATCCGGATATAACGAGAAGATAGACACATACTTCGTGTGTGCTGGAAAAGCTTTGAAGATAAAACTAAAGGCATTTCATTTGTGGGGAGAGCAAATACCCCAATAAACCAAGTAATAAATTAGACAGGATCAAAGAAGAAATAAACTATACTTTTAAAGGAACTTTGAAAAAGAAGATCCAGATAACTAACGTAATAAGGAAAAAAGGAATATAAGTTTGCAGAAAACAAAGCAGAATAAAAATACCTACGTCTTGTAGGCATAGACAATAGACAAGTAAAAACATTGCTACTCATAGAGACAATATGCTGAACTGTGGTGATGTGGTGTTTTTTCAATGTCGGATAAATACTTTCATGAAACAGACTCGAGCGAAGTCATAAACTGACCGGATTATTATTACTGTACAGTGATACAGCGGTGAACAGTTTTGTTTCATTCAATAACGGATTTACCGTCAGACTCAAGCATACGGATCATCCAGGGTGAGAGCTTTCCTGTTTGATGTGCTGTCCTGTGGTTTTGCATAATGAGTGGGCGAGATGTGACACCGCTGCTAGACATTCAGAGTTCATTCTGGCACCAACAATAGAATACACTATCAACTACGCTTACACAGTCCATACATACACCAGACATAGTTTTTATTAATAAATCTGTTATTTATCGTTGAAAGGAACTGTTGTCGGAGTATGTGTTGAGGGAATAACAGAGAGAGTGAAAGAAATAGATATATGGAAGGGAAGACAGAAGGGAGGAGTGTAGACAGAAGTCAGTCAATAATCCCAACAGATAATAAGTTTGAAGATGTGCTTGTTGATTCCACATTCCTCCCGGGAAAACAAGTGACATAATTGGTGGAGCAGCGGTGTACAACATAATACCCATATGACCTGGAGGCATAACAGGGCATATGCATAGAGGGGTACCTGCATATTGGCACAGGCATAGCGGAGTACCTGCATGTTGGGACATACTGATTCCAATAAATATAACTATAACATTGATGACTTTTAATGGAAGGACGTCCATTGGATATATGGTGCCATTACATTTATGGTGGAAACATTTCATTAACGCTGGTGACTTTACAGGGAGAAAGTTCCAGACAGGGTGAATGTGGATAGGTGGTAAGACACATTACATACCTAGTCACACGGTCACACGTCTACATAAGTCTTTATCCTATATCTCCTCTTGTGGATGAGAGAGTGGTTGTGATGTACTGTGTGGTGTTGTAGATTAAAAATATTTAATAGACATAGATAATTGATATAGGTTATAATAGATTATCTGGTTATAGTGAGTACCTCTTTACTGCCTTGAGGTGTCTTTACTCAACTTGCTGACCTACCTGCTTTAACTATGGCCACTCCCAAAATAACTACCGCTGAACTGAGGGCAAACGGAGAGGAAATTGGGTTATCTGGTTCGGAGCTAACTGATTACATACAGGAAAGGGAGCGAGAATTTCGCCAGGCGGAAAGGGAAGATCGTAAGGCCCAGTTGGAGGCGGAAAGGGAAGATCATAAGGCCCAGTTGGAAGCAGAAAGGGAAGATCGAAAGGCCCAGTTGGATGCAGAAGAAGCCACAAAGATCAGAGAACATGAATACCGCATGAAAGAGTTAGAACTCAAGACACAAACTAAGGGAGAAATAGATGGAGTGGAAGGAAGTTCTTCTTCACCTGGTGCAACCCACATGATTGGACATGGGTACCAGGCCATGAAGTTTCCCTTAGCTGTCTATGATCAGTCTAAGGAACGCTTTGACCAGTACGCTTCTCGCTTTGAAGCAATGTCAGTCGCTATGGGGCTGGATAGGAGCAGATGGGCGCTTAAATTATCCCAGGGCTTAATAGGTTCGGGATTCGAGGTGTACACATGCTTACCACCAGGACAGGAAAATAATTACGAGGAATTAAAAGCCGCTTTGATGAAGCATTTTGACATCACAGCACAAACGTATCGGAAAAAGTTTAGATCGTCTAGACGAGAGCCGGGAGAGCTATTCACCGCCTACAGTCTGAGGCTGAAATCCTATCTCCAGAAATGGATGGACTTGGCAGAATTCAAGAGGGATTATGAAAGTCTGGAAGAAATGATGGTAATCGATCAAATGCGACAGCAAATGTCGGAACCACTGAAGACATTTTTAGGAGAACAAGGGGCGGAACGGCTGGATGTTGTGAATAAGCTGGGGGAAAGATTCATAGAAGTCCATGGGGAAGCTAAAGAACTAAGTACACAAACCCAAGGTCAGGAGAAACAAGAGAAAAAGAAACCTAAAAACTGGGAAGGAGAAAAAGTGGAACCTTATATAAAGACGTCACTGGAGAGTTCAGAGAAGGTGAAGGAAGGAAACCAGAACACCTCGAATTCTCCAGCGAAACGAAAGTGGTCCGAGAAGTGGTGTTCATTCTGCAAGGTGCCCTCTCATAACACGAAGGACTGCAGATCGAAACCTAAAAGTTCTTACTTCGCAGCATGCAAAGTGATTCCTACGACGGTGATCACAGACAAAGCTGAGGTTGGCGAAGGAGCTAGGAACAAAAAGGACACACGAAAACCTAGGAAGGGAACATGGTGCACACACTGCCAGTCGACAACACATAATACTGTGGACTGCAGATGCAAGGCAGAAGACGCCAATTGCATAACCAACCTCGAGGAATCAAAAGAGGAAGGCAAGGAAACGGTCAAGGAGATGGAAGACACTCCGGACCAAGAGAAGCCACCTGTGGTCGAACTGATTGAAGTCAATGGCCAGCAGGTTGTTTGTCTCTACGATACAGGTTTGGATGGGGAAGCTGTGATAGACGCCAGCTTGGTACGCCTAGACCAACTTACAGGGGAGACCATAGAAATACAGCCGGCAATGAGGAGTGCGGTTACCATGACGCTGCCAATCGCCAAGGTGGAGATTAAATCCAGGTACGTCACGGGCATTATTCCAGCTGCTGTATTATCTGACTCCTTATTTCCCATGATCATTGGCACGAAATATGTCTTTTTGGGGATGCCCAAACAGCCAGCCCACAAGGGAACAGTCGTCAGTGGATCTCAAGGGAAGGAAAAAGAAGGCGGAGACACTATGCGACAACTCAGGGATAGGAGAATTGCATGCTGCCCAGAGGAAGGATACTACGTTGCGTCCTTGCTACAGGAAGCTGCAAAGAAGTGCTGAGCCACCAGAACGGGGACAGTACTTTCTGAAGAATCGACTACTCTATCGGAGAGCTGGGAGGGGAGATAACCTGCACGAGCAGTGGGTGGTTCCAGAGACCCACCGTCCTCATATTCTTCGGAGTGGACACATCATAGGCGTGAATCGACATATGGGTGTCAGAGAAACCTTGCAGCAAATTTCCGGCCATTATTGCTGGCCAGGAATGACCGGAGATGTACGCCGGTGGTTGAAGTCTTGTTCGGAGTGCCAGAACGCACCACCCAACAAGCGGACTAAGAGTAACATAGCTCTTAAAGTGGAAGACAAAGTGGAAGTGTGGGGTCCAGCAGAGACCAATATACTCCAAGTAGGATGGAAAGGACCTTATCCTGTGGAAAAGGTGGTGTCCAAGAACATCTACAAAATACGGATCGGGGAAGAGCAGAAAAATCTCCCTAGACATCTCATTAGGAAATATGAGGAGAGATCCGGGAGCAAAGCTTCGCACTTTATGGTGATGGCAGCCATTGGGACAAAAGTTACCAGTCCAGACGAAGACCAGAGATCGCCAGTACAACATAGGAGAGCCTATGGGATAGTACGTGATATGTCAGATTTACCCAACGACAGGAGGAGGGAAATCGCACGTCAGGGAAAGGACAAGAGGGAAACCTGCAATAGTAACCAAGTTCAAAAGGGGTGGGTAACGTCGGGAAAGGCGAGAAATACCCAGGACTCCAACCGAAGATTGGCTGACCAGAAACAATATTGCCCAAGATGGTCCTGGAAGCAAAAGTCCAGGAGATTTGGGAAAGACGACTCGGTCCAACGAGGACGAGGCGGAACATCCCCAGAGGAAAAGCCGGGGGAAACCAAGAGAATATGGAAACAGTGTTACAATCAGGATGGGACAATCCGTCTGTATTGTGAGCCGTCGCTTAAGCAAGTCGAAAGGAGGTCGACAGGATGGACCGGAGGGATGAGCCAACACTAGTTTCAGTCATGAGTAGTATGGTAGGGTGCCTATGAGGTCGCCTACTGGATGAGGTGCTGATCCATGTGAGGATCCAATCACATCATCAACACATGATGTTCATAGCTACTTCAAAGAAGCTCAACGCACGGTGGATGTGATGGACGTTGTTGTTGGAACAGGACTTCACAGTGGAATACATCCATGGTAAGGAGAATGTAGGAGCAGATTTCTTATCTAGACATCCAACTCCAGAGGAAGAGGAATGAGTTGGAGGATCATAGGAATCAAAACTACAGGGATGAAGAGTCGACGCGGTCAACTCTCTTAAGAGGGGGCCTATGTCACGGAAAAAACTGCAGTTTAGTGATTCCTTGATAACTTACATATCAAAATGCAATGAACAAGGAGGGTTAACAATTGTGTACTTCATTCTGAGAGGAGGAATAAAGGAAAGAACATTGACCTCCGAATATAAAAATAGGATACAGGTACGTGCCGAGGTCAGTGGATGCCGCTCGTATCGGCCGACGGGAAAACGAACGGACAGAAAAACTGGGAACAGAAAGACGGTGATCAGAGAATAGATTTCTTTGAAGTGCGACCAGCGATGAACGGAAGAACAGCGTAAGAACGGAGAGAAACGAACAACTAACCACTACGTGATTTCAACGCTGTTTGATGGGCAGGATACGGCAAATTTGATTGTAGATCAAACAATCAGCGTAGGATTGGGCACTTGTTATAAATAGTAGCAACTGAGGTTTCTAGTTAGTGTGTGTTCCAAACTGGGCTGAATGAGATATGCTCCTGAGTGGGGAAAGAAATACACGTCCCTAATGGTTTAAAGAAGATGGGATATTAGTGTGTTATTCGCTAGTGTATTTCGATTCCAGGAGGATAAGTGCATATATAAGGTATTAATACTTTAGAGTAATAGTTTAGCATAGGACCATAGATGTGTAAGCATAGCGTTTATCATTGCTTTCTATTAGTGAATAAGTTAGACTTTGATGAATTCATATGTCTTATGTGGGTGTTTACTTCGGAAGCCTTGTCATTATGGCTGGAGAAGGACACTTGCATAAGTAGTATTAAGTGGCAGACACTTATCACTGGATCTGTTATACTTTTCACAGGTTCAACTCATATCCGGATATAACGAGAAGATAGACACATACTTCGTGTGTGCTGGAAAAGCTTTGAAGATAAAACTAAAGGCATTTCATTTGTGGGGAGAGCAAATACCCCAATAAACCAAGTAATAAATTAGACAGGATCAAAGAAGAAATAAACTATACTTTTAAAGGAACTTTGAAAAAGAAGATCCAGATAACTAACGTAATAAGGAAAAAAGGAATATAAGTTTGCAGAAAACAAAGCAGAATAAAAATACCTACGTCTTGTAGGCATAGACAATAGACAAGTAAAAACATTGCTACTCATAGAGACAATATGCTGAACTGTGGTGATGTGGTGTTTTTTCAATGTCGGATAAATACTTTCATGAAACAGACTCGGGCGAAGTCATAAACTGACCGGATTATTATTACTGTACAGTGATACAGCGGTGAACAGTTTTGTTTCATTCAATAACGGATTTACCGTTAGACTCAAGCATACGGATCATCCAGGGTGAGAGCTTTCCTGTTTGATGTGCTGTCCTGTGGTTTTGCATAATGAGTGGGCGAGATGTGACACCGCTGCTAGACATTCAGAGTTCATTCTGGCACCAACAATAAAATACACTATCAACTACGCTTACACAGTCCATACATACACCAGACATAGTTTTTATTAATAAATCTTTTATTTATCGTTGAAAGGAACTGTTGTCGGAGTATGTGTTGAGGGAATAACAGAGAGAGTGAAAGAAATAGATATATGGAAGGGAAGACAGAAGGGAGGAGTGTAGACAGAAGTCAGTCAATAATCCCAACAGATAATAAGTTTGAAGATGTGCTTGTTGATTCCACATTCCTCCCGGGAAAACAAGTGACAACACTACATACGGACTGGCTGGGATTCATTCTAGATTGGTCATCACACTACATACGGACTTGCTGAGATTCATCACACTACATACGGACTTGCTGGGATTCATCACACTACATACAGACTTGCTGGGATTCATTCTAGATTGGTCATCACACTACATACGGACTTGCTGGGATTCATTCTAGATTGGTCATCACACTACATACGGACTTGCTGGGATTCATTCTAGATTGGTCATCACACTACATACGGACTTGCTGGGATTCATTCTAGATTGGTCATCACACTACATACGGACTTGCTGGGATTCATTCTAGATTGGTCATCACACTACATACGGACTTGCTGAGATTCATCACACTACTTACGGACTTGCTGGGATTCATCACACTACATACAGACTTGCTGGGATTCATCACACTACATACGGACTTGCTGGGATTCAGCCTAGATTGGTCATCACACGACATACGGACTGGCTGGGATTCATCACACTACATACAGACTGGCTGGGATTCATCACACTACATACAGACATGCTGGGATTCATCACACTACATACAGACTTGCTGGGATTCATCAAACTACATACGGACTTGCTGGGATTCATCACACTACATACGGACTTGCTGGGATTCATCACACTACATACAGACTTGCTGGGATTCATCACACTACATACAGACTTGCAGGGATTCATCACACTACATACGGACTTGCTGGGATTCATCACACTACATACGGACTTGCCGGGATTCACCACACTACATACAGACTTGCTGGGATTCATCACACTACATACGGACTTGCTGGGATTCAGCCTAGATTGGTCATCACACTACATACGGACTGGCTGGGATTCAGCCTAGATTGCCCATCACACTACATCACACTATACACGGACTGGCTGGGATTCAGCCTAGATTGGGCATGTTCCCTCTACAGGTTTGAGGTATTTCATGGTCAACAGCTTCCAACTTCATGTCCAGAGACAACCCCATGCTAGTAGGCGACAGCCATCACGATTTGCATCCCTTAAGATGATCAGAGTCTCAGAACAGGTCTGCGTTAATGTTTTCCACGATGATGCTATATGGCCAAGATATTCGACATATATCTCCTTGTCTTTTTGTTGTTGCTCACCATTGCTTATAAAATGTGGTCGTATAAACTATTACCCGATATCACACGAAGAAAGAAATTTAAACCCGGAGTTAACACAAATATTTCTTAAGCTGGGAAACCCAATCAGGAACAGGTGTACAGTTCAGAAACAGGTTAGCAACACATTCGAGGATGCTATCGGAGAAAGGACGAAATAAAGAATCAGAACAATTGAAAGTCAAGAATTGAGGGTCATAAATAAAAGAAGCACATCAAACAAAATAAGCCGAGATGCAAACACAGGTTTTTCTTTACAGCACACCTGCTTAAACTATATATGACTAGAAAGGAGGATTTTCTTTAAAGTAAGGTGGGAAACAACGCGTGTCAAAGACAGGATATTACATTAAAAGCTAATAAACATAGACAGAAACACTAAACAGCGAGTAACTCGAAAACAATAAAATTAGTGGAAATGTATAACCGCACAACAGAGCAACATACAACACGCTCTTCCATCTTGTCCACAACTTCTCTTGTCGTTGTGGATATGTTCTATTTTATATCTCATTCCTCCTCCTGCCCTTCCTACTGTTCATCCTCTCCCCACTCTCTCTAAAAGATACTATATTCTTCTTCTAGTAGTCCGCACTACTTGGCTTTGGACGCAGGGCCGGATGTAGACTTGATAAGGCCCTAAGCTTTTTTAAATATGGGGCCCTTTATAAGTACATATATTCTATGTCATATATACATATATGACAATTGCTCACTCGGACAATATTTTTTGGGGCCCCCACTGCTTTGGGGGCCCCAAGCTATAGCTTGTGTAGCTTATACGTAAATCCTGCACTGTTTGGACGTCATGTCCGTCCACAACCTCCTCAGTCGTGTTGCCAATCATTTCTGATTCAGGTATTTCTCAGTGCCACATGTTAAACTGTCTCGCATCTTCCCCATAGTTTTGACCCATCTCTTTTCCCGTCCAACTTTTCTGTTGATTTGACGTTTTCCAGTTTACTCATTATTATGGCATGTTCGAAGAAAGTGTATTGTCTTCTTCATATACGCGTAGTTAGTTCCCTTCGTGGGTTGGTTTTTGCCAAGACGTCTTAGTTTTTATTCTTTTCATCTGTTCATTGTGTTCTCACCATGCTTTTAAAATATTCTTCTTACTTCTTACTGCTCCTTACCTCTACTTACTACTTCTTATTGGTCTTCTTAACCCTGTGTAGAATGATAGTCTTTAAGACATTAAGCCATAGCCACTACAACCAATAATTGCCAATGACCTATTGCTGGCTCGATGACTCAGATTCATTGACAGATATAACAGGAACATCAACATACGATGAATAAAGCACATACTGACGTCCTGGCTACTCTTCGTTTATTGTGGACAAATATTACAGCAGACATAAATCACATGGTCCCGTATATGTGGGAGGGCGTGTGATGAATCTTAACAAATACATGTTCATTTATGCTGGACAAGTTCATTAATTTGAAGAGTAAACTCAATCGTTTCAATAGAGCAAATATTCAATTCATACAACGATGTCTGACTATGAACTAAGGTCACACTTACAGCCGGATCTTGGCGTCTGGTGTGAAGTATCGCTGGACTGCATTAATTCGGTGAAATGCAACAAACCTGCGTGTTGGACAGACGCTTAGCTGTACTAGCTGGATGAAACATCTCCGATTCTTGATGGTGAGTCAATACACAAATAACCTTGTCAATCTTTCACGGTTTCAACACAGTTTGACGTCTTGCTTTTGTCAATACCCTGACCTAACTTACTAGACCAGCCAGTGGTTTCATTCTCGTGATCTCAGCTATTTTGATCACGTGATATAAGTCTTTCTCTCTCGTGAATCATCATCGCTATTCGCTAAAGGTCTCGGCTTTCCTAACCTTTCTGGTTCTTGCTAGTTAACTGTCGTTACTTAAATCACACTGGTATTTTCTTCACTGCTCATGTACTGTACACATTCGACTAATACGCAGGACTAGTGCTGTAGATCCTGCATTGCTACATGGCAATAATAACCACTATCTTTATTTTTTTAACATGTTTACAGTTTTTATTTAAAATCTGTAACCCGTAACCCTAATCCGTACTTCTAACCCCGTGTAAGATAATAGTGTTTAAGACACTAAATCATTTCCACTACAAGCAATAATCGTCATCTTTATTTTTCTTTTAAATTTAAACAAAAATTTAAGACCGAAAGGAAAACCGGATGTGAAGAAAAAGCCGGAAGCAGTTAAGTTCCGTAGAGTGGGAAATTTGAAAAATGAAGATTGCCTTTTGACGTCACGAGCATTACTACTTCTTTCTGCTCCTTGCTACTGCTTACTACTGTTTCCTCATCATGATGTGCCATGCCGATAAGCGTGAGCGGTTACGTTTCGCCACCTCACACGATCACCAGATTCGTAGATCAGTGCTGTGTTCTTGTCTCGACCATGCCACTTGGCCAAACCATCCATATATTTACTTCTCTAACTTCCTATTTTTCTTTCCCCCTTAATCTTGCCAGTCGTCACCAAGTTCTCCAATGTATTTCTTCTTATAACGTGTCAAATATGTTTGACTGTCTGCATGTAATTTCTCTAATAAGTTTATGGTTTTCATTTAATTTTTGTAGGACTTGCTCATTGTTTTTTTTCCCCTCTCTGTTTTTCTCTCTTTTCTCTATTTTCACTGCATACGAAAAACAGTCCTCTAAAAGTACTGGAGAGTTTTGGTCATAGACCATAACTTTATGAAGGGAAAATCCCAACTGCACCTCCCCGCGGTAGAGGATGGAAACACACCACGGTGTGGCTAACACAGCTCTGGGGACCGAGTATCCACCGGAATAAGTAGACAACTCTGCACCTGAGCAGAGCAGGGCACTCACTTGTCCTTACAGTCGGAAATGGCTGCTAAAGGTAGAGGTAAAAAGACCACCATGTGAATGTGGAAGGCAAGGGGAAACCACAACATTATCTCCCCAAGATTTCATGGCAAAACATATATCAAAGTTAGTGAAGGACGTTAATGGCTGTCTTAGGGCATCCTCGTCCGGTAGGGACAGTCATGAGCCACAGGTGACACCAGACCGTCATCCAGCTACTGATGGCAAAATCTTAACTAAAATAAATAAATTTAGAGTAGGAACATGGAATGTTAGGACATTAAATGAGTTAGGAAAGTTGACCAATGTTCTAAGAGAGATGGATAGCATGAAAATGAATATACTAGGCGTTAGTGAGATGAGATGGAAGGGATCGGGCAAAATTATAGCTGACAATCACACAATAATTTATTCTGGAGGGGATACACATGAAAAAGGTGTAGGAATAATATTAGACGAAAAAAAACAGCCAAGTCAATTAATGGATACTGGTGTATTTCAGATAGAGTTATTATGGTAAAAATCAAAGGCAAACCAATAGACATAAATATTATACAAGTATATGCACCAACAGCAAGCAGTAGTGAGGAAGAAATACAACACTTTTACGACGAAATAGAAATGGCGATGGCTCAAATTGGATCACAAGAAATACAGATAATACTTGGTGATTTTAATGCAAAAATAGGAAAGGGAAAAATGGAGGATGTAGTGGGGAATTATGGTTTAGGTACAAGAAATGAAAGAGGGGAAAAGCTAATAGAATGGGCAAATATCAATGATATGATAATTGGAAACACATGGTTTAAGCACCATAAAAGACGACTGTACACATGGATAAGCCCTGATAAGAAAATACGCAACCAAATTGACTACATACTAATTAATAAAAGATTTAGAAATGCTTTAATTAATGTAAAGACAATGCCTGGTGCTGACTGTAATAGTGATCATGTACCACTATGTGGACAAATAAAAGTAAGATTAAAGAGAGGGAAAGAAATGGTTAAGAACATGAGACTTAATAAAGAGGTTCTGAAAATAGATAAAGAAATGCAAGAACAATACAGAGTGACTGTGAAAAATGGGTACAATGCAATAACTAAAATACAGAGTATAGATGAACAATGGGAAATGTTAAGGGACTCCATTCATCAAACTAGCAAAGAAGTATTACCGGAGAGAGGCAAAATAGCTAAGAAAAAATGGATGAATGAAGATATCTTAAAACTGATGGACAAAAGAAAACAGAGTAAAAATGACAAACAAGAATACGCTAAGATAAATAAAGAAATAAAAGATAAATGTGGGAAGGCTAAAGAAAGTTGGTTAAACGAGCAATGCAAAATAATTGAATTAAATTCCATTAAAGATACAAAAAATATGCACAGACAAATCAGTGAGCTTACAGGAAGAAAAATAAGAATAAATACGGGGTGTTTGAAATCAAAAACAGGAAAGATAATATTAGAGGAAGATGCTATAATGAAGAGGTGGAATGAGTATATAAGAGAATTATATGAAGGAGAAAGGGAAGAATTAACAGAAGATAGTAACTTAGAAGGTCCGCCTATTCTGAAAGAAGAAGTCGCTGACGCTACGAAACGTATGAAGAAAGGAAAAACAGCTGGGCCAGATGAAATCACAATAGAAGAATTAGAAGTATTGGGAGAATTTGGAGTAGATATATTAACCAAAATGTTGAATGATATTTACAGCAGTGGATATTTACCCAGTGATATGCTGAAATCTGTATTTATAGCTATACCAAAAAGACCAGGAGCAATTGATTGTGAAGATTTTCGTACAATTAACCTTATAAACCATATCACTAAGCTTCTACTCAGAATCATAATGAGAAGAACCAAAAAGAAAATAAAATAGGAAATTAGTGAAGAACAGTATGGATTTGTGGAAGGAAAGGGCACAAACAATGCAATTTATACATTACGGACACTAATAGAAAGGTCAATAGAGAAACAGAGAGACATATATTTGTGCTTCCTAGATTATACTAAGGCATTTGATAAAGTAAAACATGATGAACTGATTAAAATGTTAGAAGATATCAACATTGATGGAAAAGATTTAAGAATAATAAAGAATGTTTACTGGAACCAAGTAGCAGCAATTAAAATGGGAAATAAAGAGGGTAGTTACGAACAGATAAAGCTAGGAGTACGACAAGGGTGTGTCTTGTCACCAGATCTTTTCTCCCTGTATAGCGAAGTAATAATGAGAGAGATCAAAGAGATGCCAGGAATACTAGTTGGAGGTTATAATATAAATAATATACGCTATGCAGATGACACAGTATTGGTGGCAGATAATTCAACAGACCTACAACAATTATTAGACGTAGTAGTAACAGAGAGTGCAAGGAAAGGACTCTCCTTGAATATCAAGAAAACAGTAACAATGGTAATATCAAAGAAAATGGTGACACCAAAATGTGACATAGAAATAGAAGGGAAAATCCTTAACCAAGTTGATAATTTTAAATACCTAGGGGCATTTATAACATCAGATGGAAGATGTACAACAGAGATTAGGAGCAGAATAGGGCAGGCAAAAGCCGCATTTCAGAAAATGAAGAGTATCTTATGCAATAAGTCACTATCACTGAATGTAAGAAAGAGAGTGCTGAAATGCTATGTAGAACCAGTTTTGCTGTATGGCAGTGAATCTTGGAATGTAAATGAACAAATTAAGAAGAAATTAGAAGCAACAGAGATGTGGTTCCTGAGACGAATGTTGCGAATTCCTTGGACTGCCAGAGTAACTAACGACGACTGCCTGAAACAGGCTAATGAAACTATAACATTATATACAACAATAAGACAGAGACAAACAGCTTTCTTCGGTCATGTGATGAGAAGAGAGGCATTGGAGAACATCGTAACAGCTGGAAAGATCGAGGGGAAGAGAGGCAGAGGTAGACCAAGAGAAGTGATGCTGGATGGATTGAGACGGTGGCATGGAGGAATATCAGCACCAGAGTTGATCCAGAAAACCAAAGACCGAGATCTATGGAGAGCCATGAACGCCTATGCCAGCCGGCACGGCACTTGATGATGATGAGGAAATACAGACCTGGAGAAATTACACACCCCTGTCGCACACCTCTCTTAATAGGTTGACACTGACATAGACTCCCTGGCGTAGGTGTTAACGTCTTTCTATGTAATCCCGTATATTCTCGTGAGTAACGTAACCTGCGCGAGAATCGATAGTGGTTTTCTCAGCGTTGGTAACTTACGAGGCATGTGAGCTGGTCGCTCAGAAAGCAATGGCAAACTAATGAGCCTAATCTTGCCTAGTACATTAACAGCAGCTGAAAAATGCTGATGTTGACTGCAATGTGCTGTAAGGGATATGAAAAAAAAAAAACCACTGACCTCCTTTATTATCAATCTTTATGATAGCTTGTTGTTTCCAATATGTTTTTTACAAGTCTAAGGTCTTTCCCATCAATTTGTAGATCTGCAATCATCTTTATCATCTTGACATGTCTTACTTTATCGAAAGTCTCTATGTGGTAAACAAAGATGCGGGTCTCTGTTTCGTTCTATAGAACGCTTCATGAATTTTCTCAGCATATACACAGCATTTACTGTACCCATGCCTTCTACGAAGCCACATTGTTCTTCCCCTACTTCGGGTTTTATTTTCTTCCTAACTCTTTGCATGATAATTCTGAGCAAAATCTATTCACCACCGGTTGAGAACCACTGGTCTAGGTTATTCGCAGCATGTCCCAGAAACCATGTCTTTGTTGCTTTTAAGGATAACACATATGAATGTTATGTTTGAAATGTCATGTATTTGTAGAATATGGAGACTGTTTTAGCATTTGCAAGCTTCCCGCTTGTGTTAACATTTCCAGTCTATCCGCTCCTTTTACGATATTAAGAAATATTCCCTCTACATACAACTTGCAAATTCTACAAACGCTTCTACGAGTCTTTGCAATTTAGTTGTTGATCCACTCCCTTCAGAGACATCTGCTAGTCTTATTAATACCTATCTGTGGTCTTTCCCCTTCAATAATAATTCACTGCAAACATGTCATCACATTGGATGGGAGCTTCAGTTTAAAATCTCAAAGACATGGGTAACTACATCTCAAATATGTAAGATTAACGACATGATAATTTACATCCAGAATGTGTATATCATCGGATGGGCGGAAGCCACCTGTGGCATACGCCAGCAGTTAAGATAAGAGGGTTACCCAGTAATCACCGCTCTCCGGTATCAATATCCGCCACGTTGGAGTAGCTTGACCTTCATAAACCTTAAATATAATATAACACCTTTGATTAAATATAATATAACAGCTTTGATGTATGATCATTTCCTCCACAGATCTCACCCGTGTTCTTTCTGCGGTATATGAACACTTCAGATACCCCACTAACCCTTCATCCAAGCGAGGGCCGTAGGAGTAACAAGATGAACACATTCAGTCTAGGTTATCCTTCATATTAGTTTAGGTAAGGATTAAAAACAAGTTAGTTTTATGTCCTTTACAGGACGTTACAACCAACGTCAGCATATATTGGCTGTTTGTGATTTAAACACAACTATCAACAATATATACATCGTCAGGTGCAAACTGCACAGTTATATATCAATGAAGTGAATACATGAATTATACTTTGCCTGAAATACTTACAACTGATATTGTTGGAATCTGGAGCATGTTACCCACACGGTCATCTCAGGTTCAAAACGAAGACTTTTTGTTTGCATTGAATGGATAGGAACCGTTTAATCGATAATGCCTTGATATATCTTCTGAGTGCAGTTAAATGAAAGCGATACAGAGGCTGCCAACATCAATCATTGACAGATACCATTAGCTAATAATGACACATACTAAGGCAGAAAACATTTACTTACATTTTCCAACCTGGTGTGTCTAAAGTTGCAGCTGCAACCCGTTCATATTAAACATAGGAGTTTGTTCTTATATTTGAAAGAATGTGGATGATTTATGACTGAGGTTCACTTTTCTAACCGATTGTATGAATTATTCTAATGTCAGTTATTTGGTAGTTAAAGGATTAAAGAAAACAGCCAATCTGTGGTAATACCACGTTTACAGCATTTGTTGTTCATAGTGAGCAGAGGGATACGGTCATATCCATTGTGGAAACCTGGCCGACCACAGATGCACTTATGAGATAGAAGAAAGAGGAGGAGAATCACGCTGGAGACAACTGTTACTTGGATAATATATTAACTATACACAATATCAACACCTGTTAGATGAGATGCTTGAGGAGGACTGCCAACTTAACTATCCGAGATCGAATAAGAAAACAGGTGCAACACATATTGAAAGACAGAAAATCAAATGTTTTGGTCATCTCTTTAGATTGCAACGCCATTAACTACCAGCACTGACCCTACGTCAAAAGCATCTGCTAGGAGAGCAAGAGGACAGCCGAGAAGAAAATGAATTGACAACATCAAAGACATTGTACAATCACACGGAATAACACTATCCAGTGCCACCCGTAGGGCGCTGGAGCGCCAATTATTCCTCCCCGCAACGGTTTACGACAAAAGTGGAAGATGATGATAATGATGATGATGATTAACTACACATCGCCTTTAACCTGTCTATTTGAAGTCAACGGATAAAATACACATGGTCTGTTTTCTACCACTGAACCGTTGTCAACAGAACTGGGAACCCTCTATGTGAAATGTCTGGTAAATGTCAGTGTAGCAGATAATTGACAAAACACTACTCTCTTCACGGAAAACCGAAAAGACTCTCGTTCTTTTGTTATTCCCCCATGCATTTTCTGACGTCATGTGAACTGTACCCATTAATTATACTTATGGAGCCTAAGTATAAGTTGTGACACTCTCAGTTTCCTCACTGCTGAATGTAATGTTTGGTTGACACGTAATTTTGTCTGTGGCCATTATTTTTGTCCTTTTCTAAAGTTCAGAAAGAGATTTGATCTTCACTGTGCCTTTTGACAGACAAGTTTAATTGTTCTGAACCCGTGGCACTGTTTGAGAGGAAATAGTAGCATCTGCATATCTGAGTTCTGGAATTGGATTTCCACCAAGTTTAAATGGATAATAGATATCATAGGCCTAATCATTTCTGACGTTTCTCATTACATTTTCTGCTTAGGTTTAGACTAGGACAGGCGAAAGAATACTGTCTTTTCTTACTCCCAGTTGAACATAAGACAAGTGTGGTGTTTCACTGGCTATCGAGACAGGAGAACATCAGTCAGTGAATTAAATGTGTTGGAAATCCCATATCTCGCAATACGATCCATACAGTTGCAGATCACGAACACAGCCGAAGGCCTCATTGTAGTTTATGGAACAAGTGTGAAGATCTACACTGTACACTGTGCATGTCTAACAGATGGTTCTCGGAATGAAGATGTGGTCCCTAAATCATAGGTCCCGTCTGAAACTGCATATGTGACTTGTAATTCATATTCTAACTTCCTTTCAATAATCTTCCATGGTGATTAACGAAAGGATATTATAGTATGACTATTAATTAGAATTAAAAACGGCAACCTCTTCAGTCAAATCACGCGAAGTCAAAATAATTAACGTTGTCATTGCAGAAGATAGGAAAGGAGAGAAAATGTAAGATTTGGTTGGTGACAATGGCTTAGGAACAAGAAACGAAAGAAGAGAAAACGGATAGAATGATAACAAAATAAATAATGTGTTGAACGAAGACACAAACAATAGATTGCACGAATTATTGCCTGTCATATTTCGGTGCATCTCGTCAGGTACATTCTGCAGAAAACATAACATAAAATAAAGTTATTAGATAGACCTTTCAAGCCGAAATATACAGCATCGATAATCACTTTGTAATTTGACTCGTTAACCAAGGTAATTTTAAACTACTATCATGTCTTTCTGTTCACACAAAATTGGCTTCTGTAAATTAACAGCGATTGCTTCAGCCAGATTCGCCATTAATCTACTGACGCCAATTTTAGACATCGAGCACCAAAAAAAAAAAAAAAAGAGAGAGAGAAAGAGATTGCCCTTGAATATCAAGAAACAGAGACACTGGTTATATCAATGAAAATGATAACACTAGATCTACGATGAACAAATGTTTCAATAAGTTAATCCGTAAATTAAAATATTTGGGGTCATTTATTACATAGGATGGAAAATGAGTGTTAGAGATTAAGAGCAGAATAAGTCAAGCAAAAACTGTATTGCAAATAATCTTATGTAATATGTCACTTTCATTTGGTGTCCCTTTCATTTGATGTCAGAAAGAGAGCATTTATAAAAACCAGTTCTACTATATGGAAGTTTACCGTTGAATGTGAACGAATAAATTAGGAAAATCTTGGATATAGCAGTGATGTGGTTTCTGAAACGAGCGTAGCGAATGCCTTGAACTGACATAGTAACTAACAACGAATGTCCGGAGAAAGCTAAACCTAGTATACCACTCTATTCAAGTATAAGAGAGCGACTACAGTACTCCCGGGCCCTATAATAAGAACAGAGATACTTATGGACATCGTGACGACCGGAAATATCAGCGATAGGAGAAGCAGAGGAAGACCAAGAGAAATGATGCTAGGTGATCTAGAAAAATATGGCTGTTTGCTGCCAGCTGATAATGAGGTCTAAATAAAACATACAAACCACATGATTACGAAGCTCGACGAAAGTAAAACAGCATACATAATGGCCAACGTTCTGATCGCGTCTTATTAACGAACAAGACAAACAACACAACCAAACCTGTCAATAAACAGAAAACTGAGTAGAGAACCTGAAAGTCGTCCGATCAAAAACAAAAGCTAGGCTCCGATTTTGTCTTAATAGAACAACTTTCAGATTCCGAGCTAAGCACAGGCTCTGAAACAACCCAGGCAAAGCGGTCGTATGTATTTCTCTGTCCCGCAGCCTCCCCCACGCCCTCCACATTTTATTTATCTCTGCCTCTAATTCTCTTCTTCGTGTCATTTTAGATCTCCCTCTATCTCATTTGTCTTGTGGGTATAAAGGACTTCATAATTGTACTATTGTCAGGGTTTCTCAATGTGTGTCCAATCCACCCAGTCTTGCCCTCACCGAATCGTGCTGGTTTCCGTCCCTAATCTTTGCATTTGTGATTCTGTAATGAAGACTGTGTAAAGGACACACACTGTTGAACAAAAACCAAACTGTTGTGTCCAGTCGTCACCCATTCGTTGACATTCCGAAGGAGACGAGAACTGAGTGCCCACGGACTAGTCCGACCCGAATGTCTTCTTTGGTGATTGCGACGTGGTCATAGCTTGGACTCTGTTTGCCTGCAATACAGAAATATGTGGATGGAAAGAGCTGGAAGATCTAGATAGAGATGGATTGATCACACCAGAAGAGATGTCCTTCAACGACAAGGGATCTCGGCCCCTAGAACGACACAGCTGACACAACAGAAAAACCAGACCGGCCAAAACGCTTACTATCAGACAACTACCAGAAGTGACTACACGTAGTTGCCTTCGCAGTAAGTCAAAGGATATACCACACAAGTCATATACAGTGTTAGCAGTAAGTTGTAATTACTCATTTGTAGACATAGATGTTATTTAGTGGTTTAATAATCTCATTCTAGCAGCGCTAGATTTTATTATGCCGGCCCACGTGGCGAAGGAATTTCGGACGCAGTTCGTAATCCCGTATACCCGCGTTCGAAGTACAGCTACGCGCGATTTGGCAGCAGACGGCGTTGCGTTGTTTGTGCGTTGGTATCGGTGCCGGTCGTTCAGAAAGCAATGCAAACTCTGAACGCAAACTTACCAAGAGATCGCAGCGGCAGAGATGCTGGTGTTGACTGCGATGTCCTGTAAAAAAGAATATGCAAAAAAACAACTTTTTATTAGAAGGCAGCAAGTCAAATGGGTTGGCCATGCAATTAGATTACCAAATAACAGTATACCACAACAAGCAATGATGTACAGACTAAATGGAAAAGAAGAAGACGCCGAATAATTAAACGTTGGAAAGAGAGAATAGCAGTCCATAGGAATCTCGATACATGAAGCCCATGAAAGGGTATTCTCCCGCTGTTTATGCTGCACCGCGACACCGCAAGGTACAAGAGGAACAGGATGAAATGAGATGAGATAATCGTATTCTAAAGTTGGCGCCAGTTAAAGACATATTTTCTATTTAGCTTTAATTAACATCTTCAGTATTGTGTGCACCTCACAACCAGTTATGCCACATGGCAAATGTATTTAAGCGAAGTTCAGCTTTCCTCTTTAAAAAATAAAATACAGCACCGTTTCATCTTTCGCCCTGAGTGATGGCATTTCTCAAGGCTTAAAGATGAAACACAGCGCCTCGTAATTTTGCTTTGTAACCTTCAAACTTGAAGCTGTTATCTCTGATATCTGTTCATTATCTTGAGATAATTTGTGAACAGTAATAAAAGACATTAATGTTCAGCAAGAACCTAATAAGTTGGATCAACATTTCAGGCAGAAGAAATGGAAGAGACGAGCAAAAACAAGAGTATAACCGACACAGCCAGCCCCGCCAATCATTTATCACAGAGGAAGACACATCGGATTTCTTTAATCTTTAATCTCAAGCACAGAAATTCAAGTGCAGAAGTTAAACTCACCCCCCCCCCCCTTTCCCCCTCCGTTTTCTGTCTTCTCGAGGCTGGATCTGAAGGCGAGGTTTAAGGGTCTCATACGTCTCAAATGTTGAAGTTATGCCTATCTTCAAGCAGCAATGAAAGGCAGCCCTGATGTTATCACGAACCTTACTGACTGACGCAGGAGTAGCAGTCAATCTCAGGCACGCATAAATGCAAGGCAGTTTTGCAAATCTAGGAAACACAGCTGGGTGGATACCAAGCCGCCATGACATAGACGAAAGCGAATGTGTTCAAGCACATTTTGTAGTCGTGGACAAACAAGTACACACGTGTGTTTCTATGGAATGTTCCCGTCTTGTCATGATACTGACATGAATCATTTACTTTCTAACTCTTTTATAGAGAGTTGATCTTTGTTAATCGAAATGGGTAAACGATTTCTTAAGCGCCGTATTGAGTCAATTCTGATGTATGGAAGCGAATCATGGACAATTAATAGACAAGTGAAGAATATGTGGAAGCTGAGGAGATGTGGCTTTAAAGTAGAATAGCAACAACACCGTGTACGGATAGAAAGAGTAATGCAGATATCTTGAAACAAGTTTAACTCACAAAGTGAACTGTTTACTTGCAGCACAAGGAGACAGTCTACAGTCTGTGGTCATGTCATGAGAAGGGAAAAGCTGGAGTGTGTCGTCACAACAGGAAAGCTGGAAGAGAGGAGCGACAAGGGGAGACCAAGAGAGAAGATGCTGGACTGTATGACATCATGACATGGAGGAACATCAGTGTCAGAAATAATTGGCAGTGGTCGAGACAGAGGGTTGTGGACAGACATGATGACCAATATCACAGCATGACCTATAATAATAATAATAATAATAATAATAATAATAATAATAATAATAATAATAATAATCATCATCATCATCATCATCATTATCAAGTGCCGTGCCGGCTGGCGTAGGCGTTCATGGCTCTCCACAGATCTCGGTCTTTGGTGTTCTGGATCAACTCTGCTGATGATATTCCGCCATGCCACCGTCTCAGTCCGTCCAGCATCATTTCTCTTGGTCTGCCTCTGCCTCTCTTCCCCTCGATCTTTCCAGTTGTCACGATGTTCTCCAATGCCTCTCTTCTCATCACATGACCAAAGAAAGATGTTTGTCTCTTTCTTATTGTTGTATATAGTGTTCTAGTTTCATTAGCCTCTTTCAGGCAATCGTTGTTAGTTACTCTGGCAGTCCAAGGAATTCGCAACATTCGTCTTAAAAACCACATCTCTGTTGCTTCTAAGTTCTTCCTAATTTGTTCATTTACATTCCAAGATTCGCTGTCATACAGCAAAACTGGTTCTATATAGCATTTTAGTACTCTCTTTCTTACATTCATTGATAGCGACTTATTGCATAAGATACTCTTCATTTTCTGAAATGCTGTCTTTGCCTGCCCTATTCTGCTCTTAATCTCTTTTGTACATCTTCCATCTGATGTTATAAGTGCTCCTAGGTATTTAAAATTATCCACTTGGTTGAGAATTTCCCCTTCTATTTCTATGTCACATTTTGGCGTCCCCATTTTCTTTGATATCACCATTGTTACTGTTTTCTTGATATTCAAGGACAGTCCTTTCTGTGCACTCTCTGTTACTACACTGTCCAACAATTGTTGTAGGTCTGTTGCATTATCCGCTACCAATACTGTGTCATCTGCATAGCGTATATTGTTTATATTATATCCTCCGATTAGTATTCCTGGCTTCTCTTTGATCTCTCTCATTATTACTTCGCTATACAGGGAGAAGAGATCGGGTGACAAGACACACCCCTGTCGTACTCCTAGCTTTATCTGTTCGTAACTACCTTCTTTATTTCCCATTTTAATTGCTGCTACTTGGTTCCAGTATATATTCTTTATTATTCTTAAATCTTTCCCATCAATGTTGATATCTTCCAACATTTTAATCAGCTCATCATGTTTTACTTTATCAAATGCCTTAGTATAATCTATGAAGCATAAATATATGTCTCTTTGTTTCTCTATTGATCTTTCTATTAGTGTTCGTAATATATATATTGCATTGTTTGTACCCTTTCCTTCCATAAAACCATACTGTTCTTCACTAATTTCCATTTTTATTTTCTTTCTTGTTCTTCTCATTATAATACTGAGTAGAAGCTTAGTGACATGGTTTATGAGGTTAATTGTACGAAAATCTTCACAATCAATTGCTCCTGGTCTTTTTGGTATAGCTATAAATACAGATTTCAGCATATCACTGGGTAAATATCCACTACTGTAAATATCATTCAACATTTTGGTTAATATATCTACTCCAAATTCTCCCAACACTTCTAATTCTTCTATTGTGATTTCATCTGGCCCAGCTGTTTTTCCTTTCTTCATATGTTTCATAGCATCAGCGACTTCTTCTTTTAGAATAGGTGTGCCTTCTAAGTTACTTTCTTCTGTTAATTCTTCCCTTTCTCCATTATATAATTCTCTTATATACTCATTCCACCTCTTCATTATAGCACCTTCCTCCAATAAAGTCTGTCCTGTTTTTGATTTCAAACACCCTGTATTTATTCTTATTTTTCTTCCTGTGAGCTCGCTGATTTGTCTGTACATACTTTTTTGATCTTTAATGGAATTTAATTCAATTTTTCTGCATTGCTCATTTAACCAACTTTCTTTTGCCTTCACACATTTATCTCTTATTTCTTTATTTATCTTACCATACTCTTGTTTGTCATTTTTATTCTGTTTCCTTTTGTCCATCAACCTTAAGATTTCTTCATTCATCCATTTTTTCTTAGCTTTTTGGCTTCTCTCCGGTAATATTTCTTTGCTAGTTTGATGAATGGAGTCCCTTAACATTTCCCATTGTTCATCTATACTCTGTATTTTAGCTATTGCATTGTACCTATTTTTCACAGTCACTCTGTATTGTTCTTGAATTTCTTTATCTACTTTCAGAACCTCTTTATTAAGTCTCAAGTTTTTAACCATTTTTTCCCCTCTCTTTAATCTTACTTTTATTTGTCCACATAGTGGTACATGATCACTGTTACCGTCAGCACCAGGCATTGTCTTTACATTAATTAATGCATTTCTAAATCTTTTATTAATAAGTATGTAGTCAATTTGGTTGCGTATTTTCATATCAGGGCTTTTCCATGTGTATAGTCGTCTTTTATGGTGTTTAAACCATGTGTTTCCAATTATCATATCATTAATATTTGCCCATTCTATTAGTTTCTCTCCTCTTTCATTTCTTGTACCTAAACCGTAATTCCCCACTATATCCTCTATTTTCCCCTTTCCTACTTTTGCATTAAAATCCCCCAGTATTATTTTTATTTCTTGTGATCCAATTTGGGCTATTGCCATTTCAACTTCATCGTAAAAGTTTTTTATATCTTCATCACTACTGTTTGTTGTTGGTGCATATACTTGTATAATATTTATATCTATTGGTTTGCCTTTGATTTTGACCATTATAACTCTATCTGAAATGCACCAGTATCCAGTCATAGATTTGGCTGTATTTTCATCAAATATTATTCCTACACCTTTTTCATGTGTGTCCCCTCCAGAATAAATTATTGTGTGTTTGTCGGTTATAATTTTGCCAGATCCCTTCCATCTCATCTCACTTATGCCTAGTATATTCATTTTCATGTTTTCCATTTCTCTTAGAACATTGTTTAACTTTCCTAGCTCATTTAATGTCCTAACATTCCACGTTCCTACTCTAAATTTATTTAGTTTAGTTATTGTTTTAGTTTTGCCACCAGTAGCTGGATGACGGTCTGGTGTCACCTGTGGCTCATGACTGTCCCTACCGGACGAGGATGTCCTAAGACAGCAATTAACGTCGTTCACTATTTCTGAAATGTGTGTCGCCATGAAATCTTGGGAAGATAAAGTGGTGGTTTCCCCTTGCCTTCCACATTCACATGGTGGTCTTTTAACTCTGCCTTTGACAGCCATTTCCGACTGTCAGGACAAGTGAGTGCCCTGCTCTGCTCAGCTGCAGAGTTGTCCACTTATTCCGGTGGATACTCGGTCCCCAGAGCTGTGTTAGCCACACCGTGGTGTGTTTCCAGCCTCTACCGCGGGGAGGTGCAGTTGGGATTTTCCCTTCCTAAAGTTATGGTCTATGACCAAAACTCTCCAGTACTTTTTAGAGGACTAATAATAATAATAATAATAATAATAATAATAATAATAATAATAATAATAATAATAAGAAGAAGAAGAAGAAGAAGAAGAAGAAGAAGAAGAAGAAGAAAATACTTTTGAATAAATATAAAATATCATGGCTGTACTGCTGGATGCGTAGCAAGTCTCTCTGACCTAGGTGTTAACGTCTTTCTCCGTAATCCCGTATATTCTCGTGAGTGACTTAATCTACACGAGAATCAGTTGCGGTTCTCGCAGCGTTGGTAACTTACTGGATATGTGAGCCGGCCGCTCATAAATTAATGGCAAACTACTGAGCGTAATCTTGTCTAGTACATCAACAGCAGCTGAAAAATGCTGATGTTGACTGCAACGTCATGTAAAGGATGTGCAACAACAACAACAAAAAAACTGCTGGATGAAAAGCCTCCCAAGGTGGCGGTGTATCGGGAAAGTATGAACCAGTCTAGCGAAGAGCCCCCTCACATGCCATGGGGCGAATTGTGTATACGGAGCTAAACCCATGTTTGAACAGAACAGTGGATTCTCTGTGGATGCGGTAGTCGGTATCACGCTGGTCGCCTACACTTCTCGCGATATTTCCTGGCTCGACCTGGGGCCCACGTGATTACAACAAAAACTAATACGTCGCCATGTGGATTTGAATAAATGCCCACCGCGTCGGCCGACCAGCATTCTAGCCACTAGGCTACCACGGCTCTCCAGCCAACATCTTCTTCTTGTGCTGCTGCTGATGCTTTATCGTCTTCTGTCTGGCGTAGAAATAGTTTAGGAGACAATTGTCTGGGATGGAAATAGTGAAGGAGACAATTGTCTGAAGAAGAAATAGTTCCTGGAATAGAAATATTTGAGGAGACAATTGTCTGGGGAAGAAATAGTTAAAGAGACAATTTCCTGGAATAGAAATATTTAAGGAGACAATTGTCTGGGGAAGAAATAGTTAAGGAGGAAAATGCCGGTGGTAGTAATAGTTAAAGAGTCGCGTGATGAGGACAGAAGTAGTTCATATAATAGACATAAGACCTGTTAATTACACAGCTGCATTGGTCACAGCATGTTTTAGTTGCTTTATTTCTCGCATAACAGTGTTTGTTCTTCTTGTAATTTCTGTCAGTACATTTCTACCGTCCGTCCGCAGAGAATCTTGAATAAGATGAACACACCTACTGCCTATTGGCCGGCGCTGCGGTTTAGGGACAGTGAACGTGTTTCACAATTCACCGACATACCGAGACCAGCCCAGGCTATTTGGAACCGGACCTTCTTGCGTTGATTTTGATGGTATGAGCGTCAGTCGTTCAGAAAGCAATGGCAAACTACTGAACGTAAAAATTACCTAGTAAGTCACAAACAGATGGAAAATGCTAGGGTTGATTGCGACGTTCTGTAAAGAACATCTACTAACTTTAACTCACTATTTACTAAATTATCATTGACTGTAGTGGTTAACCAATTTGTATTAAATTATCATTGACTGTAGTGGTTAACCAATTTGTACTCAGAATTAAAGTGAGAAGAATCAGAAAGAAAACATAAATGGGAATTGGTGAAGACCAGTGCGGATTAGTTGAAGAAAAGAGTACAAATAATGCAATATATACGCAGCGATCACCAGTATAGAAATAAATAGAGGCACGGGAAGACATATATTGTGTTTGAAAGATTACACCAAGGCATTTGATAAAGTAAAACACGGTGAAATTCTAACGATGTTAGAATATTTGAAAATTGATGGGAATGATCTCAGAATAGTAAAGAATATTTACTAGAAACAAGTAGCAGCACTTAAAATGGGATATAAAGAGGACAATTATAAACAAATAGAGCAAAGAGCAAAACAAGGATGTGTTTTGTCACCAGATCTCTTCTCTTTTTATAGCAAAGTAATAATTGGAGAGATAAATGAGAGGCTAAGAGTACAAGTTGGCGGTTATAATATAAACAATCTTCGCCATGAAGATGACTCAGCATTGATAGGAGAAAATTATAAATGTATACAACAACTTTCAGACACTATATTACTATATAGTGCGAAAAAGGACTCCTTGAATAACAAGAAAATAGAAACCATGGTTACATCAAAGAAACAGATGACACGAAAATGTGATGGAACAATAGAATAGAAGGGAAAATGCCCAATCAAGTTGATACATTTAAATATACGGCAAACTACTGAATGTAAACTTGCCCAGAAAATCATCCAGGGTTTGGGGTTGATGGCAACCTTGTCTATACCAAGCAGTTGTTACTGTAACGTTTTCTATCCCCCTCCACTATTACTTAAACTCTTTCGATCCTCATTATTTTTAACGTGGTCACTTTCTAATCCCAACAATTGTTACTTCAACTCTTTTTAATCCTGTCAATTGTTATCTGAACCTGTCCTAATCCCGGTAATTGTTACTTAAACGCTTTCTGACTAATCCCATCACTTGTTAGTTTAACGCTTTCTACCCTTATCAAGTATTACTATAACTATTTCTATCACTACCAGTTGTTATTTAAAACGTTTCAATCATACCAGTTGTCACTTAACGTTTTCTGAGTTCATCAGTTATAACTTTAACTTTTACTGAGTTCATCAGTTGTCACTTTAACTTTTTCTGAGTTAATCCATTATCACTTTAACAATTCCCGAGTTTCATCATCAAGTGCCGTGCCGACTGGCGTAAGCGTTCTTGGTATGCCTCTGCCTCTCTTCACATCGATCTTTCCAGTTGTCACGATGTTCTCCAGCGCCTCTCTTCTCAACGCATGACCAAAAAAAGCTGTTTGTCTCTTTCTTATTGTTGTATATAATGTTCTAATTTCGTTAGCCTCTTTAAGGCATTCGTTGTTAGTTACTTTGGCAGTCCAAGGAATTCGCAACATTCGTCTAAGGAACCACATCTCTGTTGCTTCCAATCTCTTCCTGTCATTTAAAACTGTCATTTACTGCCAATATAGTACCTTGCGGTGTGTGGCAGAGGGGTCGTTGAGCCTGAGGAATTAAGGCCACCTGGCTAGTGCAGTCGCCGCGAACTGTGCAGGTTAGGATTTTCTTTGTGTTCCTAATTTGTTCACTTATATTCCAAGATTCACGGCCATACAACAAAACAGGTTCTATATAGCTATTTAGCACTCTTCCTGAGTTTATCACTTTAAAATCCCCTTCAAATGTTATTTAAGGTGTTTCTATCCAAGTCAGTTGCTTTTGCAATTCGTTCTATTCAAAGAAATTGTTCCTTGAACTCTTTCTATCCCTATCAGTAGTCATTTAAACACTTTCTATCCGAAAAAAAAAGTATTATGAACTCTTTCTATAAAAAAAAAAAAAACAACATTATTTTGAACCAGGGTTCAAGAGAAAAACTCTTCCAAACAGTTGTCACGGTCACTCTTTCAATCCAAATAAATTGTTACTTTCACCTTTCCTATCCCCTACAGTAACTTTTCCCACCCAAAAATATTGTTACTTTAAACCTGGCAGTTATTTAAAGTTATGTATGTTTGCCTATAAAGATATTAAAATAACATGGTGGTATTGCAGGGATTCAAGTAATTTAGGGGTTAAGTGAGCTGAAGTAACAACTGTTTGCTGCTGATGTAATGAAAAACAACATAGCATTTACCGGGTAACCAAAAAATCTTTCGCAAGACGTTTAGCAGATTTACGCATGTGGTTTTACGGTGGAATGTTGAAACTATACTGGAAAATAGAAGAATATTGAAACCAGACTGGATATTTAACATAAAAGAATGTAGAAACTAGACGGTAAGTTGAAAATAGAAGAGTTTGAAACTTGCCAGTAAGTTGGACATAGAAGAATGCTGAGACTTACCGGTAAGTTGGACATAGAAGAATGTTGGAACTTACCGGAAATTGAAATTAGAAGAATTTTGAAACTTGCCGGAAAGTAAACATATAGGAATGTTGAAACTGCCTGGAGATTAAACATAGGGGAATATTGAAACTAACCAAGAAAGTCAACATACGCCAACTCTCCTTTGTGGTTCAAATAAGATTGAAGAAACAGGAATAGAAAGTTGACTTTTGTCAATTCTAAGGTGTGGTTTTACAGAAGATAGCTGAAAGTATACCCGAATATCAAAACGTGCTATCTGTAAGTTGCGGTTTTACCTAGAAATGTTGAGACTAGGCTGGGAAGTCATCGTTTATGAACTCTGTGTTTTCAGTCTGGCTATGACATACAGCCAATTTATCACAGAATTAAAAGGAAGCAGTTAACATTGTTTGGCCACATTATGAAGAGTCTTGAAAGCTTTTCATCCTGGTATGGAAAGATATCAATACATAAACTAATAGATTCTAGAAGAGGTCGAGAGCTGAGAGAAGAATGATAAACTAAGCCGATTGACAAAGAGTATGATGTTGTTGATGATGATGATGATGATTATGAGACGTTTAACTGAAAATGTACTTATAATAGGTAAATTGTATCCCCTTTCCCCCTGTTGTCTCATCCTTCACCCAGGCAATACCCTCTTGCTGTATTCACATCATTCTCTCCTACGCCTATATATACTTTCAGTACCCGTTTTGCCCATCATCTCTCGACAGAAAACGACAAGACCAGAAATTGAGGGGATTCTTGGCTCTGCACTAGAAATATTTTGGTGGTGAAAGAAAAATATAATTGATGGCAATGGCGATGTAATCAATAACAATGACAGCGGAGGGAGAACATGGTATTTTTCAGTTTACAAGGGGAGAAGGGGGGAAAACAATCCATTAACAGACGTTATGTGAACAAGAAGAAGACAATTAGTCACTTTGTGATAAGACTACAATTAACTGCATTTAAAGATATATTCGCCGGCTTCCTGGCCTAGAGTTTAACGACTTGTCTCCGTAATCTCGTATACTCTCGTAAGTAACGTGACGACGGTGAAAATCAGCAGTGGTTCGAATCACGTCGGTAACTTAGGGGTATGTGAGCCGGCCGCCCAGAAAGCAATGGCAAACTACTGAGCGCAATCTTGCAAAGAAATCAATAATCAGCTGAAAGATGCTGATGTTGGCAGCGATGTCCTGTAAAGGATATGCAAAACATAAAGATGTATTCATGTATCTAGGAGGCACGCAAGCACGCGTGCACGCGTGCGCGCGCGCACAGACGCCTAAGGACCAGAGCAGACAGAGAGAAACGGAGAGAGAGAGAGAGAGAGAGAGAGAGAGAGAGAGAGAGAGAGAGAGAGAGAGAGAGAGAGAGACCCCTGTTTATTTGTGGCTTCGATCAACGTTGTGTCCACAGATGGTCTCGTCCATTCCAGTTACTAATTCAGCCACTAATGCGATATAAAGCCAGTGCCTAGCCAACCGATATTTCCCAAATCAACATGAGCTGCCGCTCCCAAGAAGCTCCCAAGTCTGTCTGCCTTTGTTGTTGTTGACAATCTTCCGTGACGTTTCTGCGTTATCACGTAATCTTCTTAGATTTCTTAGCGTTTTGGCTTTGGGATTCTCTGATATTCCTAATTTGTCTTATTGCGTCACACCTGCTACTTGGCAGTATGCCTCCTCCTCTTTGAAAATGATGCTTCTGAGGATAGGGACGGAGCGCTTATGGGAATGCCCCGAATGCTGTGATGTCGGTTCTTAAATCAATCAATCAATCAATCATAGAGGGGATTTGAATTTATAACATAGATTTGTTTGTGAAGATCTTGAGAGATTATCAGAAGATACGTGACTTTTCTCTGACTTCGAGAATATCTTTCTTTGTTTGTTTTTATTTTTTTTTATGTACATCCTGAAGGATGAACTCCCCCTTTACTCATAGTCTTTATGTGTTGCTCATAAGGTTTGGAGAGCTGCTATCAAGATTCTTGTTCTGAACTATCACTCATAATCTCTGTAAGGATGATACGTTTTGAGATATCTCCTCTCATTTCATAGTGAATGATATTTTTTCAGAACTATCATTTATGATCTCTTGATTATTACAAGGAGAACATGTTTTCTTATGTATGCGTTAACGTATGGGGTTATTAATAATGAGCTTCTTTATAAAGATAAATATGTGACATACATATGATGTGATGTGATGTAACCATTTATCCTGGAAAGGAGAGGCAATGCCCGGACAGTGACGGGGTATTATTCTTACTGTTAGCCAACCAGTTAATCTTGGCGCTAGGGCCTTGAGAACACGAAGATGATCCACCGGCACAGCGTAGGAATGAGAGAGACATATCATGACAATTTAAAGGGAGAAGGACTGCATCAGATGTTGGAGAGATGAGACACAACAGAGCCAAGTCTGGCTGTCCTGCCCTTATGTAATCATCCCTTCACCTTCCCTCTTTCTTGTTCTCTCTCCCTCTCTCCTTCTCTCTCTCTCTCTCTCTCTCTCTCTCTCTCTCTCTTACTCTCTCTTTTTGTTGTTTGTTGTTGTTTTTCCCCCCCCCCACCCCCCCACCCCCCCCCCCACTGCTTCTATGAGATGGCTATATGTTTGGCACCTATCTACCACAGGGAAAGGTGGTCTTTATTTTGCCTTCCACTAGGTTATATCATGAGTTCTGTAACTTTTTATCAGGAGGGTCACATTCATTTATGAAAGAGGAAGGGATTCGCCTTGATAATAATGAAAGAGCGAATTTCCATAGAACATCATGGAATCCTCTTATGGCAAAGCAACCCAACCGGGTGGAATTAAGCCAAGCATTTTTTAGAATACTCTCTGGCTTCGTCTGGCCCACCAGCCAACACAATTTACAACGACATTTACAACAACATATTTATAGCAATAATAGCTATACCAACTACTGTTGTAACCACAACCATGATATAAATAACTCTAGTGTCCGGATTTCATAGACTTATACATATTAACACCATGGACAATTTTAGAAAGTGTGATAGCTTCATTGGCATTTTTAGAAGTGGTGATAGCATTATGGACATTTGTAGAAGTTTGTCACCCACATGGACTTTGTCAAATAGATTTGTGGTGATCTGATAAATTTTTAGTTTTATATGTTCGGTGAACTTTGGAAGGGGGCAAGCGACTCAGGAGTGACTTAACAGTGTTACTTTGTTATTTCCATGTGAGGACACCGAAACAGAGTTTAATACTACATTGAGATAATTAGTGATTCTATCATTTTTTTTTTAAATTTATGTATTATTTTCGAGTCGTGTAAAATTGCATGCCAGTTGAACAAACCCACCCCCTCCCCCCTATATATATATATATATATATATATATATATATATATATATTGGGTGTTTGTAAATTCTCACTACGCTTTGTATGTAGAACAATTTTGAAAAATGAAGTACATGACGTCATAAAGATGGGCTCCACAGTCCATCGCAAAACAATGTGCAGCGAATGGCTGTCATCTGCTGGAGTAATTCTTTGCACTCCAAACAGAATGGTATTATCAACGGAAGAAATCATGTTTTTAGTTGAACAAGTGTTTTGAAATGGCGATCGATACACACAGGTTCAAAGATTTATAGTAATATTTCTCGATAAACAACCTCCTCATCGCATTGCGGTTAGAAATTTGTTGAATAAGTTTCTTGCTACCGGTAATGTGGAAGGTGCTCCGCGATCTCGTAGACCTGTTGTGTCTGAGGAAAAATGTGCAGATATCCAAGACAGAATTTAATTTATACCATAGGAGCGACTATTGTTACTAATGTAATGAATATTTTGATGACCTCATATACTTCATTTTTGACATTTGTTCTACATACAAACTGCAGTGAGACTTTACAAACACCTGGTATAATGAGAAGAGACACATTGGGGAAACAATAGTGACACCTGGAAAGACCAGTTGGAGAAGAGGCACAAGCAAACTCACAGAAATGATGCTGGATGGATTGAGACGGTGAATATCATCAATAGAGTTGATCCGGAAGTTAAGATCAGATATATGTAATGAGACATGAATGTCCACACCAACTGGCATGCACGTGATGATTATGGTGATGAACTCCCATGCATAAATTCGCACATAACGCTATTTACAGTCTCTATCTTTTCTTCTTTTCTTGCACCCCTTCTCTCTCTCTCTCTCTCTCTCTCTCTCTCTCTCTCTCTCTCTCTCTCTCTCTCTCTCTCTCTCTCTCTCTCTCTCTCTCTCTCTCTCACTCGTCACTATAAATCTATCATCATCCTCGACAATAACCTTAAGGACATTCAAGGAATCTATCAAAGTGATTCCTCTTCTCGCAGCCCTGAAAACCTCTACAGCTTCTGTGTGGAAAGAGAAGAGGGTGTTAATCAAGTCTGACTTAGTGGCAAATTTCAAGTATTCTTTGAAGTGCTCAGAAACGTTGATTTAAAAGTGGGATTGCCACAAGTTGTAAGCTGGCACCAGGATGATACACGAGGCCGAGGACAGGATGGCCTTATTTACAGGCAGCCGATGGTGGGAAACTGCAGGCGCTGCCTGCAGCAGGGCGGGTACAGCCTGGGGGTGGAGGCGGTTGTGGGAGGGAGGGGTGTCGTTTATTACGACAGATACAAATAAACAAGCACCGTGCTTACAAAAAACCCACACACAAGATTGTATGGAAAATACATGCCTCGCCGAATCGATCAAGTCTAGCAGACACACGCGCGCGCACACACACACGCACACACACACACACACACACACACACACACACACACACTCACAGAGAGAGAGAGAGTATTATTCATTTATATTTCATCACCCCCCCCCCCCCCCCCCCCCCATGGATATTTCATCACAGAGAAAATCCGTGGACATTTCTTCGCAGGGAACCCGCGTGGATATTTCAGCACAGGAAACATCCGTGGATATTTCATCACAGGGAACATCCGTAGTTATTTCATCACAAGGAGCCTCAGTGGATATTTCAGCATAGGGAACCTCCATGGCGCAGCGGCTAGCGCGCCTGCTTCCGATCCGGTAGTCATGGGTTTGAATTCGCGTCCAAGCTATTTTTTTAAATTGACCTGGGGTCACAGATCGGCCTAGCCTAAAAACTGATACAGGAAATGTCTGGAAAAGTAAAGGCTGTCGGTGATGTCGACCACATAATTGTCAGAATCTCGAATGTCTCCAACCGAGATGCAGGAACATCGTTACGCCCGCCAGGCGAATAGTCCTCAAACGGGATGCAGTAACATCGTTACGCCCGCCAGGCGAGTAGTTACCTGCCCGCAGGTTGCTGGCTGACGCGATAGCCAGCGGTCAGGCAAGGACAAAGCAAGACGCACGCAGTCCTCGTGAAGCCAATCCACAGAGGGCAAGCGCTTTGCGAGAACCAGCCAGACAGCTTGGGTACTCGGACCAGACAGGACGTGTGGGTAGAGAAAGGCTTTGTGTAGTTCTGTGCCCGAAAGTCGAGTACTTGTACATCTTGTGAGATAGACTGTAAGCTGTGGGTTGTCTGTAAGTGTATTGATGTATAATATATGTATTGTAATGATCACCACATGCCAAACTAGATCGTATTGCATGCGATCTGTAAATAAATCCATTGAACTTCGTGTCGTTGTGTCTCAAGTCCAATCATGTTGTACTTGTACTTGTCTCACATGTGTTAGGTATAACGAGCCAGGTTTAAGACCCTGACATGTGTGAACGCTCGTCACTTTCTTTCCGAAACTTTCTGCTTTCCACAACTAACTTCACAAAGACAATCTAAATATCTCTTAACACTCTACAACATTGATGACCCATCACTTACATCAAGATGACATTCAGTAAGGACATAGACATCAAGTTTACAAGATGGCGACAAGGTTACAATGGCGACGAATTCACAATGTCGACAAGGTCAAAATGGCGACAAGTTACACAATCACTGATGTTTTACACGTTTACAAGATCAAACAAATGTATGTACTTTACGTTCACATCTAGCCTTCATATTCAAACAATCTAATATAATACTATATGAGGATGAGCCTTCACGTTCACATTTAAATGTACATTAAAGCTGGACAAAAGTCACGTTCACAAATCTAGGTTCAAATCTTAAATAAATTAAAGTCGGACGAGCCCCCACGTTCACACATGTCAGGGTCTTAAACCTGGCTCGTTATACCTAACACATGTGAGACAAGTACAAGTACAACATGATTGGACTTGAGACACAACGACACGAAGTTCAATGGATTTATTTACAGATCACATGCAATACGATCTAGTTTGGCATGTGATGATCATTACAATACATATATTATACATCAATACACTTACAGACAACCCACAGCTTACAGTCTATCTCACAAGATGTACAAGAACTCGACTTTCGGGCACAGAACTACACAAAGCCTTTCTCTACCCACACGTCCTGTCTGGTCCGAGTACCCAAGCTGTCTGTCTGTTTCTCGCAAAGCGCTTGCCCTCTGTGGATTGGCTTCACGAGGACTGCGTGCGTCTTGCTTTATCCTTGCCTGACCGCTGGCTATCGCGTCAGCCAGCAACCTGCGGGCAGGTAACTAATACTCGCCTGGCGGGCGTAACGATGTTACTGCATCCCGTTTGGGGACTATTCGCCTGGCGGCCGTAACGATGTTCCTGCATCTCGGTTGGAGACATTCGAGATTCTGACAATAATTCTTTGAGCGCCGATTTGTTTATACAAATATGAAGCTAGCACCATATACCTGGCACACCCGAGGACATGTATAAAAGGGGCCGCCCTAGAAGTTCCTGTTATCTCTTCCATACACACAGGATTGTATGGAAACTACATGCCTCACCGAATCCATCATGTCTGACGGACGGACGGACGGATGGGCGGTCGGTCAGGCAGGCAGGCAGGCAGACAGACAGACAGACAGACAGGTAGGTAGGTAGGTAGGTAGGTAGGTAGATAGATAGATAGATAGATAGATAGATAGATAGATAGATAGATTGATAGATAGATAGATAGATAGATAGATAGATAGATAGATAGATAGATAGATAGATAGATAGATAGATAGATAGATAGATAGATAGATAGATAGAAGAAAGGGTGAGTGTTGAAAAAGGCGAATATAAGTTTGATTTATACTGTTGTATTGTTGTATATGGTTTGAGAAATTGATGGCCAAACCGTTATACTACCGATCCGTCTACAAGTGAAATGCGGGTTCCAAACCCCAGTACGACACAGAGTGTTTACATATGTAAAGAAAACACACCCGCCTATCACAGTGGCTCTCAACCTTTTTTGGCCCATATGTTGAGAATGTCATTCCTCCCCTTTCGTATTTCCACCTTATAATCCCCCCCCCCCCCCATCCTGCCCCTACATAGTATATGTAAAAATGGAAGCTAACTTTAATAACACATACTAGAACAAGTTTAGACGCCCACATAAAACGTGATTTGTGGGTCTACTTACGTTATAAGACGAATTTCAGAAGGGCGAGGAGTACAAAACCGTAAAGTATGGAGGGAAAAACAATATCAAGTAATCGGTTCTTGTATTAACGCGATCTTGAAATAATCTTCATCCCCCCCCCCCCTCCGAAATCCTAAAATTCCACCCCCCCCCCTCCAGGGGGAAACTCCCCATCGGCTGAGAATTACTGGCCTATCATATCACATTGAGAACAGTGATACACACCGCTGGTTGTCGAGAAATGTCTTTATTTCATACTCTCGTGTTCAGCTTCCTACTCTTCTGGATTTCATACTCTCGCACACAGGCTTTAACGATGAAACAGGACAATGATCCCGCCTAGAGGTAAGCGTGGCCGAAAGGTTAAGAGCGCTTGCACTTAAACTACCTGTGCATAAATGACCTGTGTACTGGGTTCATTCCCTACACGGCCAGTTGGACATAAATGTTGACTTCTCCTTCAGAAAGTGATGGCAAACTACTGAACATTGCTTAGAGAATCAACCTGGAGTTGACTGCAAGGTCGTGCAAAGGAAATGCAACATTTACAAAGAAAATTTTCTTGTGAGTTCTTGAGACAACTGACTGACGTAGGTAGTAATGGATTTCACACAGCCGGATAAGTGTCCAAGGAAAGTTGACCAGACGCATTTGTGTTTCATCTACCATATATTAGTTGGAAAGTCCAAGGTCACAGTATAAACAGTGCGGTGTGTCTGCCACAGTCGTTTTCATTCTGTGGACTTTCCCTGTTAGGATTTTCAGCGACGGATTAAACAGTTAGTTGCATGTCCTTTACATGCCGTCGCAGTTAACCCCTGCATTTTTTTGCTGTTTGTGATTTTTTTGAGTAGATTTGGATAAGTATAACCAAGATGGCGACGCGATGTCTCGTTGTTCTTGGGGGAGACGCTGTTCAGTGTTTTTCTGTGGATTCCCTATGGAAATTCCCGTGAAATTCGTGTGGATAGTGTTTTTCCTTTGGATTATGTGATGTTATTTCGTGTTCGTTAATTGGAAGTGTTCAAAAGAAGCCACGGAAGGCAGGTGGTGGATGAAATTATGAGGGCAGCCGACAGATATTTGTTGGTTATGGTCTCGAGTTTCGCGACGGCAAGCTTTCTCTCTTTCGAGAGACAATGATTGCGGTCATCCGGCCAGTATGGTCACTGCCATAGAGGAAAGCAACGGCAAACTACCTCTTTGAAATTGCCTAGTTTATTATGATTCGCTTAAAGACTGATCATCGCAAGACAAGGACAGAGACATTAAAATTAGGAACATGGAACGTTAGGACGTTAAACAACGACGGAAAATTAGAGAACATAACACAAGAAATTCAAAGAGAAAAAATTAATATATTAGGTATGTGCGAAACGAGATGGACAGGAGCAGGCATCAAGATACATAAAGATTTTAAGATTATTTATTCTGGAGGTGAGGATCGACATAGGGGAGTGGCAATAATTTTGGACCGGAAAACATCAACGTCTGTTCAGGGATATTGGGCCGTGTCGGACAGAGTTCTACTAGTTAAATTGAGTGGCAGACCTTTTAACATAAATGTTATTCAAGTATATGCCCCAACAGGAGAGTCCAGTGAAGATAGTGTAGAGGAATTTTCTAATGACATAGAGTCTGCCTTAAAGACATGTAAAAATTCAGAAATAAACATCATAATAGGGGACTTCAATGCAAAAGTAGGAAATCAAGGGGATAGATACACAGTAGGAAACTATGGTTTAGGAGAGAGAAATGAAAGAGGATACAGACTAGTAGAGTGGGGAAAAGAACAGGAAATGATTGTAGGAAACACCTGGTTCAAGCAACACCCTAGAAGATTATGGACCTGGAGGAGTCCTGATAGCAGGATTAGAAACCAGATTGACTACATTCTCATTAGCAGAAGATTTAGAAACGCGCTAACAGTAGCAAAAACAGTTCCCAGTGCTGATTGTTATAGTGACCACAGACTACTCACAGGAACATTGAGGATAAAGTTGAAGAAAGTCAAATATACAACAGGGAACACTAAATATGATTTGTGTACATTGAGTAATGACAAGGAAATACAAAACAAATTCAACATAGAAGTACAGAACAGATTTGAAATATTGTCTGATCTAGAGATCCTATTCCAGGATGTGGATGATCAATGGGAAATGTTAAAGAATTCAATCAATGTGGCTGCAGAAAAAATCTATTCCAAAATTAAAGAAGGTGGGTCGTAAGAAATGGATGACTGAGGAAATTTTACACTTAATGGAAACAAGAAGACTCAACAAAAATAATCCTGCCAAATATGAAGAAATTCACAGACAAGTCAGAATATTATGTAGGAAGGCAAAAGAATCATGGCTTGAGGAAAAGTGCTTAGAAATTGAAAAACAACACAACAGTCAAAATACCAAATTAGTGCACACAAAAATTCAGGAACTTACTAATAAAAGAACAAGTACATCAACAGGCTGTCTAAAAACTAAAGATGGCACAGTCATAATAGAAAAAGATCAGATTCTACATGTATGGACAGATTATGTGAAAGACCTGTATAATGATAACAGAGAGGAACAGTATGCTATTAGATTTAATAATGAAGGACCAGCAATTTTAAAGATGGAGGTTCAAAATGTTCTTAAGCATATGAAAGCTGGCAAGGCCCCCGGTGCAGATAACATCACAACAGAAATGATTAAAGCTCTAGAAGAATTTGGACTAGAGCAAGTCACTAGACTGCTGAACACATTATATGATACTGGAGATATACCTTCCTGAATTATGTAATTCTGTATTTATTGCAATCCCAAAGAAATCAGGAGCCTTAGAATGTGATCAACATAGAACAATTAGTATAATGAGTCACATCACAAAGATTTTGTTACGAATTATCATGCAAAGAGTGAGGAAGAAAATACAACCTGAAATAGGGGAAGAACAATGTGGTTTTGTAGAAGGAAAGGGTACAGTAAATGCTGTGTATATGCTGCGAACAGTTATTGAACGTGCTTTAGAAGTAAACAAGGATATACATCTGTGCTTTATTGACTACACAAAGGCTTTTGATAGAGTTAGACATGTCAACATTGTGGATATGCTTGCAGATCTACAAATTGATGGGAAAGACATTAGACTTATAAAAAACATATATTGGAAACAACAAGCTGCCATAAGGATTGATAATGAAGTAGGACAGTCAATCAATCAATCATGTGCCATGCCGGAAAGCGTGGGCGGTCATGATTCGCCATTTCACTCGATCACAAGAGTCGTGGATCAGCTCAGTGTTCCTGTCTCGTCCATGCCATGTGGCCAAGCCATCCAGGTATTTTCCTCTCGGTCTTCCTCTTGGTCTGTTCCCCTCGATCTTGCCAGCTGTCACCAAGTTCTCCAGTCCATTTCTTCTCATAACATGTCCAAAAAATTTTGACTGTCTACGTCTAATTTCTCTAATCAATCTACGATTTTCATTTGTCTCTTGTAGTACTTGGTCATTGGTTTTTCTATCTGTCCATGGTATTCTTTGCATTTTCCTCAGAAACCACATTTCTGCAGCCATCAGATGTTTTTCAGCTTGACTGCACATTGTCCAAGTTTCACATCCATACAAAAGAACAGGCTCTATGTATCCCCTCAACACTCTTTTTCTCGTTTCAATTGACATCAATTTATTGGTCAGAATGTTTTTCATCTTGCTAAAGGCTACTTTCGCAATGGCGATTCTTGTTCTAATCTCTTCAAGGCATCTGCCATCAGATGTTATGACTGTTCCGAGATAATTGAACCGATTCACTTGTTGAAGAATATTCCCATTTACTTGTATATTACATTGTGGTACTTCGTTCTTCCTAGTGACGACCATAACCTGTGTCTTCCTACAATTTAATTCCAACCCCAGCTGCTCACTGTGTACAACCACAGCGTCTACTAATTGTTGCAGATCCTGTGCATTGTCTGCAATCAATACTGTATCATCTGCATATCTAATGTTATTTATGTTTCGTCCTCCAATGCTGATTCCATTTAGGTCTTCTACATTTCTGAAAATATTTTCACTGTATAAGGAAAAAAGATCTGGAGACATTACACATCCCTGCCTAACACCTCTCTTAATAGGTTGGTATTGTCCTACTTCATTATCAATTCTTATGGCAGCTTGTTGTTTCCAATATATGTTTTTTTATAAGTCTAATGTCTTTCCCATCAATTTGTAGATCTGCAAGCATATCCACAATGTTGACATGTCTTACTCTATCAAAAGCCTTTGTGTAGTCAATAAAGCAAAGATGTATATCCTTGTTTACTTCTAAAGCACGTTCAATAACTGTTCGCAGCATATACACAGCATTTACTGTACCCTTTCCTTCTACAAAACCACATTGTTCTTCCCCTATTTCAGGTTGTATTTTCTTCCTCACTCTTTGCATGATAATTCGTAACAAAATCTTTGTGATGTGACTCATTATACTAATTGTTCTATGTTGATCACATTCTAAGGTTCCTGATTTCTTTGGGATTGCAATAAATACAGAATTACATAATTCAGAAGGTATATCTCCAGTATCATATAATGTGTTCAGCAGTCTAGTGACTTGCTCTAGTCCAAATTCTTCTAAAGCTTTAATCATTTCTGTTGTGATGTTATCTGCACCGGGGGCCTTGCCAGCTTTCATATGCTTAAGAACAATTTGAACCTCCATCTTTAAAATTGCTGGTCCTTCATTATTAAATCTAATAGCATACTGTTCCTCTCTGTTATCATTATACAGGTCTTTCACATAATCTGTCCATACATGTAGAATCTGATCTTTTTCTATTATGATTTTGCCATCTTTAGTTCTTAGACAGCATGTTGATGTACTTGTTCTTCTATTAGTAAGTTCCTGAATCCTTTTGTGCACTAATTTGGTATTTTGACTGTTGTGTTGTTTTTCAATTTCTAAGCACTTTTCCTCAAGCCATGATTCTTTTGCCTTCCTACATAATATTCTGACTTGTCTGTGAATTTCTTCATATTTGGCAGGATTATTTTTGTTGAGTCTTCTTGTTTCCATTAAGTGTAAAATTTCCTCAGTCATCCATTTCTTACGACCCACCTTCTTTAATTTTGGAATAGTTGTTTCTGCAGCCATATTGATTGAATTCTTTAACATTTCCCATTGATCATCCACATCCTGGAATAGGATCTCTAGATCAGACAATATTTCAAATCTGTTCTGTACTTCTATGTTGAATTTGTTTTGTATTTCCTTGTCATTACTCAATGTACACAAATCATATTTAGTGTTCCCTGTTGTATACTTGACTTTCTTCAACTTTATCCTCAATGTTCCTATGAGTAATCTGTGGTCACTATAACAGTCAGCACTGGGAACTGGTTTTGCTACTGTTAGGGCGTTTCTAAATCTTCTGCTAATGAGAATGTAGTCAATCTGGTTTCTAATCCTGCTATCAGGACTCCTCCAGGTCCATAATCTTCTAGGGTGTTGCTTGAACCAGGTGTTTCCTACAATCATTTCCTGTTCTTTTGCCCACTCTACTAGTCTGTATCCTCTTTCATTTCTCTCTCCTAAACCATAGTTTCCTACTGTGTATCTATCCCCTTGATTTCCTACTTTTGCATTGAAGTCCCCTATTATAATGTTTATTTCTGAATTTTTACATTTCTTTAAGGCAGACTCTATGTCATTATAAAATTCCTCTACACTATCTTCACTGGACTCTCCTGTTGGGGCATATACTTGAATAACATTGAATATACTTGAATAGGACAGTACCAACCTATTAAGAGAGGTGTTAGGCAGGGATGTGTAATGTCTCCAGATCTTTTTTCCCTATACAGTGAAAATATTTTCAGAAATGTAGAAGACCTAAATGGAATCAGCATTGGAGGACGAAACATAAATAACATTAGATATGCAGATGATACAGTATTGATTGCAGACAATGCACATGATCTGCAACAATTAGTAGACGCTGTGGTTGTCCACAGTGAGCAGCTGGGGTTGGAATTAAATTGTAAGAAGACACAGGTTATGGTCGTCACTAGGAAGAACGAAGTACCACAATGTAATATACAAGTAAATGGGAATATTCTTCAACAAGTGAATCGGTTCAATTATCTCGGAACAGTCATAACATCTGATGGGAGATGCCTTGAAGAGATTAGAACAAGAATCGCCATTGCGAAAGTAGCCTTTAGCAAGATGAAAAACATTCTGACCATTAAAATGATGTCAATTGAAACAAGAAAAAGAGTGTTGAGGGGATACATAGAGCCTGTTCTTTTGTATGGATGTGAAACTTGGACAATGTGCAGTCAAGCAGAAAAACATCTGATGGCTGCAGAAATGTGGTTTCTGAGGAAAATGCAAATAATACCATGGACAGATAGAAAAACCAATGACCAAGTACTACAAGAGACAAATGAAAATCGTAGATTGATTAGAGAAATTAGACGTAGACAGTCAACATTTTTTGGACATGTTATGAGAAGAAATGGACTGGAGAACTTGGTGACAGCTGGCAAGATCGAAGGGAACAGACCAAGAGGAAGACCGAGAGGAAAATACCTGGATGGCTTGGCCACATGGCACGGACGAGACAGGAACACTGAGCTGATCCACGACTCTGGTGATCGAGTGAAATGGCGAATCATGACCGCCCACGCTTTCCGGCATGGCACATGATTGATTGATTGATTTTCTATGCAATTTAACCTTCAGCAGTTTACCATTGCTTTCTAAGCGTCCGACGCTCATACCAAGGTGAAAATCACAGAAAGGCGATCTGCCTCAGCGGGTTAGGAAGCCATTTCCCCAGTTGTTTCACCACTTTCACATCTTATGCTTTTCAGCGACAGATAATAAGGTCATTTTTCATTCTGTAGACATGTCCTGTTACGTTTTTTCAGCGACAGATTAGAAAGCTGTTTTTTTATTCTCGATTTCCCTGTTACGGTTTTTCAGGGCCTCTCTCTCTCTCTCTCTCTCTCTCTCTCTCTCTCTCTCTCTCTCTCTCTCTCTCTCTCCCTCTGTCTGTCTGCCTGTCTCTCTCTCTCTCTGTCTCTCTCTGTCTCTCCCCCCCCCCCCCACCAATTCTGTTAGCTTTCCATGTTATATTTTCACCGAGGAACAGAAAGCCACTTTCCTACAATGTCCTGATATCGGCTGCGCGTAAGCTGGGATTCATTATCTCTACTATCGCACTAATCCATGGCTTGTATTGTCTATATCTTGCTTTACTTTCACCCTATCTAAATGTGAATGCTGTCTGTGTAGGCTGTTTATTTATGGATAATTTTATTACACGACCAAGCCATCTGGCTGGCTGCTTTTGGATTAAGTCCAATTCTGATATTGTGCTCACGTCTTTCCTGATGTTATCATTTTCGACATATTGCCCATTGTTTCCTGATGTCCTCATTTCTGGCATGTTGTTGACTTCCTTCCTGATGTCCTCATTTCTCACATTTTACCGACTTCCTTCCTGATGTCCTAATTTCTCACATTTTGCCGACTTCCTTCCTGATGTCCTCATTTCTCACATTGTGCCGACTTCCTTCCTGATGTCCTCATTTCTCACATTGTGCCGACTTCCTTCCTGATGTCCTCATTTCTCACATTGTGCCGACTTCCTTCCTGATGTCCTCATTTCTCACATTGTGCCGACTTCCTTCCTGATGTCCTCATTTCTCACATTGTGCCGACTTCCTTCCTGATGTCCTCATTTCTCACATTTTGCCGACTTCCTTCCTGATGTCCTCATTTCTGACATTTTACCAACTTCCCTCCTGAGGTTCTCATTTCTGACATTTTGCCGACTTCATTCCTTATATATTCCTTATTTTAGAACACCGGACTCTCCTTCGGGAGACCCGGGTTCGATCCCTCGGTAAGGTGTGGGATTTTTTCTGTCGGGGGAAAAAAGAAAATCCTAACCTTCACAGTTCGCGGCGACTGCACTAGCCAGGCGGCCTTAATTCCTCAGGCTCAAAGACCCCCCTGCCATACACCGTAAGGTACTATATTGGCAGTAAATGACAGTTTTATGACATTCCTTATGTCCTCATTTCTAACATTTTGCATGCTTCCTTCCTGATGTCCTCATTTCTAACATTTTGCTGACTTTCTTCCTGCTGTCCTCATTTCTAACATTTTGCATGCTTCCTTCCTGATGTCCTCATTTCTAACATTTTGCTGACTTTCTTCCTCATGTCCTCATTTCTAACATTTTGCATGCTTCCTTCCTGATGTCCTCATTTCTAACATTTTGCTGACTTCCTTCCTTATGTCCTCATTTCTAACATTTTGCATGCTTCCTTCATGATGTCCTCATTTCTAACATTTTGCCGACTTCATTTCTGATGTCCTCATTTCTAACATTTTGCCCACTTCATTCCTGATGTCCTCATTTCTAACATTTTGCCCACTTCATTCCTGATGTCCTCATTTCTAACATTGTACCCATTTGTTTCCCGAAGTCAACATTTCTGACATTGTACTCTAATGTTTCCCGAAGTCAACATTTCTGACATTGTACTCTCATGTTTCCTGCCGTCCTCACTTCTTGCCTGTGACATCACGTAACCTCATGGCTTAAAATTGTCTTGTGCTCGCAGATCAACCCAGCCTAAAATGGGTACCAATAAATGCCTTGGAAAGTAAAGGTGGTCGGTGCTATGTATGATCCCATCATCCATCAAGGTGGTCGGTGTCATGTATGATCCCATCACCCCTCAAGGTAGTCGGTGCCATGTATGATCCCATCACCCCTCAAAGTTGTCGGTGCCATGTATGATCCCATCACCCCTCAAGGTGGTCGGTGCCATGTATGATCCCATCATCCATCAAGGTGGTCGGTGCCATGTATGATCCCATCATCCATCAAGGTGGTCGGTGCTATGTATGATCCCATCACCCCTCAAGGTGGTCGGTGCCATGTATGATCCCATCACCCCTCAAGGTGGTCGGCGCCATGTATGATCCCATCACCCCTCAAGGTGGTCGGTGCCATGTATGATCCCATCACCCCTCAAGGTAGTCGATGCCATATATGATCCCATCACCCCTCAAGGTGGTCGGTGTCATGTATGATCCCATCACCCCTCAAGGTGGTCGGTGCCATGTATGATCCCATCATCCATCAAGGTGGTCGGTGCCATGTATGATCCCATCATCCATCAAGGTGGTCGGTGCCATGTATGATCCCATCACCCCTCAAGGTGGTCGGTGCCATGTATGATCCCATCACCCCTCAAGGTGGTCGGCGCCATGTATGATCCCATCACCCCCCAAGGTGGTCGGTGCCATGTATGATCCCATCACCCCTCAAGGTAGTCGGTGCCATGTATGATCCCATCACCCCTCAAGGTGGTCGGTGCCATGTATGATCCCATCATCCAACAAGGTGGTCGGTGCCATGTATGATCGCATCACCCCTCAAGGTGGTCGGTGCCATGTATGATCCCATTACCCCTCAAGGTGGTCGATGCCATGTATGATCCCATCACCCCTCAAGGTGGTCGGTGCCATGTATGATCCCATCATCCATCAAGGTGGTCGGTGCCATGTATGATCCCATCACCCCTCAAGGTGGTCGGTGCCATGTATGATCCCATCACCCCTCAAGGTGGTCGGTGCCATATATGATCCCATCACTCCTCAAGGTGGTCGGTGCCATGTATGATCCCATCACCCCTCAAGGTGGTCGGTGCCATGTATGATCCCATCACCCCTCAAGGTGGTCGGTGCCATATATGATCCCATCACCCCTCAAGGTGGTCGGTGCCATGTATGATTCCATCACCCCTCAAGGTGGTCGGTGCCATGTATGATCCCATCACCCCTCAAGGTGGTCGGTGCCATGTATGATCCCATCACCCCTCAAGGTGGTCGGTGCCATGTATGATCCCATCACCCCTCAAGGTGGTCGGTGCCATGTATTATCCCATAACCCCTCAAGGTGGTCGGTGCCATGTATGATCCCATCATCCATCAAGGTGGTTGGTGCCATGTATGATCCCATCACCCCTCAAGGTGGTCGGTGCCATGTATGATCCCATCACCCCTCAAGGTGGTTGGTGCCATGTATGATCCCATCACCCCTCAAGGTGGTTGGTGCCATGTATGATCCCATCATCCCTCAAGGTGGTCGGTGCCATGTATGATCCCATCACCCCTCAAGGTGGTCGGTACCATGTATGATCCCATCATCCATCAAGGTGGTCGGTACCATGTATGATCCCATCATCCATCAAGGTGGTCGGTGCCATATATGATCCCATCATCCATCAAGGTGGTCGGTACCATGAATGATCCCATCATCCATCAAGGTGGTCGGTGCCATATATGATCCCATCACCCCTCAAGGTGGTCAGTGCCATATATGATCCCATCACCCCTCAAGGTGGTCGGTGCCATGTATGATCCCATCACCCCTCAAGGTGGTCGGTGCCATGTATGATCCATCACCCCTCAAGGTGTTTGGTGCCATGTATGATCCCATCATCCATCAAGGTGGTCGGTGCCATGTATGATCCCATCACCCCTCAAGGTGGTCGGTGCCTTGTATGATCCATCACCCCTCAAGGTGGTTGGTGCCATGTATGATCCCATCATCCATCAAGGTGGTCGGTGCCATGTATGATCCCATCACCCCTCAAGGTGGTAGGTGCCATGTATGATCCATCACCCCTCAAGGTGGTTGGTGCCATGTATGATCCCATCATCCATCAAGGTGGTCGGTGCCATGTATGATCCATCACCCCTCAAGGTGGTTGGTGCCATGTATGATCCCATCATCCATCAAGGTGGTTGGTGCCATGTATGATCCATCACCCCTCAAGGTGGTTGGTGCCATGTATGATCCATCACCCCTCAAGGTGGTTGGTGCCATGTATGATTCCATCACCCCTCAAGGTGGTCGGTGCCATGTATGATCCCATCACCCCTCAAGGTGGTCGGTGCAATGTATGATCCATCACCCCTCAAGGTGGTTGGTGCCATGTATGATCCCATCATCCATCAAGGTGGTCGGTGCCATATATGATCCCATCATCCATCAAGGTGGTTGGTGCCATGTATGATCCCATCACCCCTCAAGGTGGTCGGTGCCATGTATGATCCATCACCCCTCAAGGTGGTTGGTGCCATGTATGATCCCATCACCCCTCAAGGTGGTTGGTGCCATGTATGATCCCATCATCCATCAAGGTGGTCGGTGCCATGTATGATCCCATCACCCCTCAAGGTGGTAGGTGCCATGTATGATCCCATCACCCCTCAAGGTGGTCGGTGCCATGTATGATCCCATCACCCCTCAAGGTAGTCGGTGCCATGTATGATCCATCACCCCTTAAGGTGGTCGGTGCCATGTATGATCCCATCACCCCTCAAGGTTGTCGGTGCCATGTATGATCCATCACCCCTCAAGGTGGTTGGTGCCATGTATGATCCCATCATCCATCAAGGTGGCCGGTGCCATGTATGATCCCATCACCCCTCAAGGTGGTAGGTGCCATGTATGATCCCATCACCCCTCAAGGTGGTCGGTGCCATGTATGATCCCATCACCCCTCAAGGTGGTCGGTGCCATGTATGATCCCATCACCCCTCAAGGTGGTCGGTGCCATGTATGATCCCATCACCCCTCAAGGTGGTTGGTGCCATGTATGATCCCATCATCCATCAAGGTGGTCGGTGCCATGTATGATCCCATCACCCCTCAATGTGGTCGGTGCCATGTATGATCCCATCACCCCTCAAGGTGGTCGGTGCCATGTTATGATCCCATCACCCCTCAATGTGGTCGGCGCCATGTATGATCCCATCACCCCTCAAGGTGGTCGGTGCCATGTTATGATCCCATCACCCCTCAAGGTGGTCGGTGCCATGTATGATCCCATCACCCCTCAAGGTGGTCGGTGCCATGTATGATCCCATCACCCCTCAAGGTGGTCGGTGCCATGTATGATCCCATCACGCCTCAAGGTGGTCGGTGCCATGTTATGATCCCATCATCCCTCAAGGTGGTCGGTGCCATGTATGATCCCATCACCCCTCAAGGTGGTCGGTGCCATGTATGATCCCATCACCCCTCAAGGTGGTCGGTGCCATGTTATGATCCCATCACCCCTCAAGGTGGTCGGTGCCATGTATGATCCCATCACCCCTCAAGGTGGTCGGTGCCATGTATGATCCCATCACCCCTCAAGGTGGTCGGTGCCATGTATGATCCCATCACGCCTCAAGGTGGTCGGTGCCATGTTATGATCCCATCATCCCTCAAGGTGGTCGGTGCCATGTATGATCCCATCACCCCTCAAGGTGGTCGGTGCCATGTATGATCCCATCACCCCTCAAGGTGGTCGGTGCCATGTTATGATCCCATCACCCCTCAAGGTGGTCGGTGCCATGTATGATCCCATCACCCCTCAAGGTGGTCGGTGCCATGTATGATCCCATCACCCCTCAAGTGCCGAGTGATATATATGGGACTAGCACCGTACGTTAAAATACGTTACTATGCCAATCTTAAAATGTCCTTGACCTTTCTGTAAACATTCTGTACGCCCCAAGACGTGCAAAGGGGGTCATAAGAAGAAGAGTTCATTTTCTGTTGTTACAATTTCCTTCAGTCTCATGTTGTCACTGTTCAATCATGGCACTGGTCGCAGACGCGGTAGAAACGCTGTGTTTAACATTGTTATCATATAAACTGACACGTCCTCATTGTACAATATCGATATTTAAAAGTCGCTTAAAAGTCGACAGGATCGACTTCATTGCACCAGGTTCTATCCCATTTAGTTCGGTCTCTTTCCTCAGCGCGGAAAGCGTCTCACAAAGCACGAACTCCGTAGCTCTAGCGACGACTCACAGAAGTCTCCGAACAATTTCAATCGTGAACCGAAGGACGTGGCCCAGAATCGAACCCACAACCTTCGGAGCCCGAGTCAAACGGCTTGACCACTTCACCACGGAGACTCTATAACGATATTTAATCTGTAACATTGATATCTATTCTGTAACATTTACATTTATCTTGCAACATTGCTTCTGATCACAAAATGCATTCTTGTATATAATATTCTTAGAGGAGCAAGAATGAGGAGTTTTGCAAGTTGGCTGTCAGTTTATACTCACGGGATATTTGTTACATTGATGGGGGTTGCTATACATAACTATACGTAACTGTTATTACAAATTTAATAACTACAGTTCGTTGTATGTCCTTTACAGAACTTTACAAGCAACCCCAACATTTATTGGCTGTTTGAAATTTACTAGGCAATGTTAGTTTAGTAATTTGTGATTGCTTTCTAAATGGCCGACGCCTCATACAGTCACAATCAAAGCTAAGTGGTCTGCTTCGACGTCGCTGGCAGCTGACCTCGATCCTCCACTCGGTTTAACGGGGAATTATGGAACTGCACGTTTCACTATCCTTCAAGCCACAGCGGAGGTTACATCTTTATTTCAAATGTTTGTTTAGAAACTAGAATCTTTCCACTATTCTTCCAGTTGTGTGAATAACATCAGCTTCTGATATTCTATGCCATGTGCCGTTGGTGATCATGGATGGGAAAGCGTCACAACACAATCAACGACACAACTTAAGTGTGCTATTGGGCGGGTTTCTACCACTAAATGGCTGTTTTCTTGATTGCCATTAAGTGGTTAAGACTCCTGCCTCGCGCTACTACGGTTGCGGGTTCGATTTCGGATTCCGTCATTTGGTTCACGAGTGCAATTTTTTAGGAGATTCCTGGGGATCGTCGCTGGAGCTAGGGAGTTTGTGTTTTGTGTGGTGCTTTCGGCAGGCCGCACTGAGGAAAGAGACCGAACCATATTGGTTGAAACCAGACACAATGAAGTCGATTTTACGTCGTTAAACTATCTTAAATACTCATAACAGTTCACAGAATCAGTTGTTGACATACCTAGCAAACACCACTGATCTAATTACCAACGTCTCACCGAGGACATTTGACGGGATGCTCCAATGCACTAACCATGGTCACGACAATAAAGTGTCATAGGTACATCATCAATTCAGCTGGAAACAGAGAGAGGACAGATCGATGCTGGCAATGGGGTTTTATGACTTCACACTTGAGAGAGTCGCGTTTAGCAGAGTGGGTTTGTTCATTACCCAAGTCAGTAATGGGGTCCCAGTATTGATTGGTTCCAATGTTATGCTACTAAATAACAATAGGCTAACTGAGAACAGCATAATGGTATGGAAAACATGAGGACCTGCCGTAGAGCTAATACCCAAAACCGAATGAGAACAAAGGATAGATAGGAAGCTTGACATAAGGAAAGACATACAGATACATTAGAACGTTTCCACAAAAGTCTGTATCAATGAAAGTAAAACCTGACAATAAAATAAGAATACTACTTAAATGGAAACATGAAATATAATCACAAATGAGTAATGCACAAGTTTCAACGATTACCATGAAGGTCGGCGTGGCTGAGAGTTGTAACACGCTTAAACTTTCTCATATGACCACGGCGTAGTGGGTTAGTTCCATACACTGATCAGCTGGACTTAAATTTGACTTCTCGTCTTTGACTCGGAGACGTAAATTACAAGTACCTATGAAGTCGGAGAGAGATCGCCTGATAGCGAGAGACACAGGCAATAGGGAAAATCAACCGAGAACACTCCCTGGTAGCAGCAACTACTAGCAGTGGCAGCAGATGTGTGAAATACAACAAAACAATATTATAATAGGCCGAGGGAGATAGTAGTGTTGAAATACGAAACGAAAATCGGGGGAATTGGGGGAGGGGGGGGGTGGAGGAGGAGGAAGGAGTTGCAAATGAACAAAAAGTACATAGTAATAGATATTCGTATAGATAGAAATAGACACATATGTATCTAATCTCCGTTCTTTTCTCATGCATGTTTTAGGGTATGTCATCATTAATAAATTCAAACCCAGTGTCCAAAGAAAATGAAACCAAGCATAGGTGAAGTCAGAAACCCCAAAACACACAGATCCGTTAGGGTGGGTCGAGTATATTACCACCATTTAAAGAAGAGACCTGATTGGTTGGTTCAATGGTGCTAACGTAACATACCGCAGTTCTGAGAATATACCGAACCAAGGAAAAGAAGTATACCGACGCTCTGCGAGATCTGAGCATGGAAGAGAATTGACGCAAACACAATACTATGTCTCGGAAACTGGAATATACTGGCCATATTAAACATCACAGTGACATGGAAATATCGGAAACTGGAATACACTGGCCATTTTAAACATCACAGTGACTTTGAAATATCGGAAACTGGAATACACTGGCCATTTTAAACATCACAGTGACGTAGACATATCGGAAACTGGAATACACTGGCCATTTTAAACACCACAGTGACATGGAAATATCGGAAAAACTGGAATACATTGGCCATTTTAAACATCACAGTGACATGGAAATATCGGAAAAACTGGAATACACTGGCCATTTTAAACATCACAGTAGCTTGGAAATATCGGAAAAACTGGAATACACTGGCAACATTAAACATTACAGTGACATTGAAATATGCGAGACGAGAAGTGTGGTCCCTAGAAGAAGAGAGAGAGGTTAACCAACACGAACATGGGCACAGAATATTGCAGGAATCGTGGACGTGAAGATGAACGAGGCAACAGACATGGCCAGGGACCGAGAAGCTGGTCGGCGGGACACGATGAGATCGACGTTCCGTGAAAGACCTGCTACAGGATGATGATGCCAGTGCACAGAAGTCTCATCCTCTGATAAACCCTTGAGATGATTGAAGTAGCACGAGCATTCGTTCTTTCAGCCAGGCGCTGTCTTAATTTCGAGGCGGCGATTCAAATCCCAGTGTGTTTATAGCATTCAATATTTATACTGCATATTTATAGCATTCAATTATTATATTGTAGAATTATATTGTAGAATACCAAAGGACATCTATTTAGGTGAATTACAGATGGGTAAGAGATCTCAGGGTCGGCCTCTACTACGATACAAAGATGTATGTAAGCGGGACATGATTGACACAGGCATTGTTAATGCACATTGGAAGCAAGTCCCAGCTGAACGTGTTGCATGGAGGGCAAATATCAGAAAAGGAATAAAGACAAAAGAGAAAATTATTGCAGATAAGTCACACACCGAGCGTGTGAGACGTAAGATGGTGCATGATGGTGGAAATGACCATGTGTTCACATGCACCCACTGTGGACGAACATTTACAGCGCGAATATTGGCCTTGTCAGTCACATTCGTTACCGCCATGGGTTGTAGTTATTTTGCCTTTTTGAAGCACAAACTATGGTCTGTCAAGGCGGCAAGGTGCCAATGATGATGAATTATATATATATATATATAAATATATATATATATACGTGTGTGTGTGTGTGTGTGTGTGTTACGTGCATGTGTGTGAATGCGTACGTGTGTGTGTGTGCGTGTGTGCGTGCAAGTCGTCAAGTGCAGTAATACAAACAATGTTAACAGATATATAGCGCCTAAACCGTTGTATACACGCTAGACCTGTGCAATAAGCAGACGGGCCGAGAACCATCCAATGGCAGCGGAAATGTGGTTAATGGGAAAACATGTAAACAATGCGATGGGCGGACAGGAAAACAAGCGAGGCATTCCTTCCAGAAGTAGTAAACCATAACATGATTAGAGAAATTAGATGTAGGCGGTCAAGATCATTTGAGCATGTTATGAGGAGAAATAAACTGGAAAACTTAGCGAAAGATAACAAACTATTTTGCAAAAAAGAGCTAGAGGAAGACAACGAGATAAATACCTAGATAATCTGTCAAAAGTTATAACCGGGACAAGAACACAAGCCTTATCTGAGACTGTCTCTTTCTCTCTCTTTCTCTGCATCACACACACACACACACACACACACACACACTCGCACGCACACACACTCGAACGCACACGCACAATGTATATATGCATACACACGCAGTGTAGATCTGATAAGGCGAACTCACCTGGGACCCAAGAAATAGTTCTTCTGTTCAGAAGTTCCTTTCATAAGAGTTCAAGCACACAGTAATGCATTTACAACATACAATACAATATTGTTCTTCACAACAGAAATTCGTCACATCCAAGATCGCCTTAAGCGGTGTTGCCGGGGCCCATAAGGGAAGCAAAGAATAGCAACATTGCAGCCTACCACGCATGTCGTAAGAGGCGTCTAAGGAGGCTTGACGGTTCCGTCGCCCTGCTACTGAGTGAGTGCGTGGCGCGACATTGTGAGCTGTGAGTTTCGTGTGAAATGCTTTTGAATCTGCCCGAGGTCTTTTGGAACGTGACTGCATGTTCGAAGCGATGGCAAATGGCTATGTCCCAGAGTTGACCAGTTTTTGCCTTATGCAGAAATGCGTGTCTGCTGGGCTTCTGGTTGACTGCCACTACCATCGACGATGAACTGTATTTTGTGGACTCTGTGGGTGAACATCTAGGAAACATCCAGATGGGAAAATGACTGCCGATTCCATCAGGAATGAACTGGGTGTTTTGTGGGGGACTATTGTGTTGACATTCTGGTGGCGGCATTATGCACAGTGTATCTGTTGTGGGCTGTTGTTTGTCGAGACTCCTGTCTTTTCCACTTTTCACATTGGCAGTGGGGAGCATTTTGTGTGATATTCACTGACACAGAAACGGAGCATAATGGGGACGACCCGTTGCTGTGAAGTTGGAACTGCGATTTACTAACTAACTAACTAATATAATACAAACACACACAGTCGCACCTCTGCATTCGTGTGCATCTATATTGGTAAACCTAGTGACAACTGGCAAACTTGATGGAAACCGACCATGGAAAGACAACGAGGTCGATACTGGGATTGACCAAATGGCATTAATCGCTACAAATGCACAGACCTGGTCCAAGATTGGTTGCCGTGTGCAATAGCAAACAATGACCGCCCGTGTTTATGGACATAGTTCATGTTTTTGATATAAACATGAGAAAATACAATATTCTGAAAACAATATTCTAGTTTTAAAAAGCATGGATATTTGCAATGGTCGTTATATTCGAACGACGCATGCTAGTCTGCCGCCCCTCATCACTTTTGGATCAGCAGATCATTGTTTGTTTTAAAATAAAAATGTCCACAAATTCCTGTCGCCAAGATACGACACATGCCTAAAACCGTATCCTCAACAGATTATTGGAAAGACCACTCCATCATACTCCATTGTGTGAGGATAATACGTAAAGACGCGTAAGGAGTTCATCTGAGGAAGCTGAACTCTGCCTGGAGGAACCAGTGGCCAGATTGTGTGCAAGACAGAGGCTTTGGGAGTCTGCGGCCTGAAGGTGCAATAGATGAAACAATGCACTTGGGCACCCATTTGCGATTGAAGATGTACCATGAATATTGTGAAGCGTTGAAGGATCACAGACAGGAGCTCACTATAGATGATCTGCGAGCCTTGCGCAAGGAGGTACAAGTAGAAAGTGTAGGCGAGAACCTACTTATTTCTTCAGTTAATAACAAAGGAAGCCAATGTTTTAACTAAGTAGACTGGGGAATTCATTTTTATGTCAGCTGAGACAAACAACAGAGTGGGGAAAGTAGTTCTTTAAATAGGGTGTAATTAACAGAAGCAACAATATTTTCGCGGACAATGCGATCTTATAGTTTTAGACAATTTTATAAATTAGAGAGACAGCCAGCATAGACATGTTCTTTTCACAAGCAAAGAAGCATTAAAGAGTCAAACAAAAGAAGGGTAGCTACAACCAAGATAGCTACCGCCTGATGTTATTATGGATGGCGACCTCCCTCTGGCCATTGCGTTGTAGTCCGTGGACAATGAAGCACCTCAAACCTATGGCGGAAACATGACCAACCTGGGCCTGATCTCAACCAGCCCGCGTGTGCGATGCTGCATCACGTAGTGACAACACACTATACCACTCCGCCTGTCTGTATGTGCGGTGCTGCATCATGCCCTGGTGACGTCACACTATACCACTCAGCCTGTCTGTATGTGCGGTGCTGCATCATGACGTGGTGACGTCACACTATACCACTCAGCCTGTCTTTATGTCTACCAGTGTACTTAGCTGTCGGGGGCACGTTCGTTGAGGCTTTTCCCAGCACATCTTTTATCTTTCACTTCGCAGTGCTACCCTCGGCTAGTCGAGTAGCTAGAGTGCCGGGTTCTCCTTCGGGAGACCCGGTTCGAATACTCGGTAAGGTGTGAATTTATTTTCTGTCGGGGGCAAAAAGAAAACCCTAACCTGCACAGTTCGCCGCGACTGCACTACCCAGACGGCCGTAATTCCTCAGGTTCAAGACCGCCTCCCCCCTCCTTGCTGTCATACACCGCTAGGTCCTATAGGCAATGGATGACAGAAGTTTGACATCCTCCCTTTTCACGCTTTCTATTACCGATTCTGTGTAAACATTGTGTTTTTTCACCTCTTTGCAAATCGAAAATACTTGCTCTAGGTTTGATCTCATTTATGAATGCACTTTTATTATAATTTCTTTTCTATGCTTGGTTGCTGGACCTGCTATTGTATTCCTTGCTTTTCACAAGAATCTTTCTAGTCTATACTAAAGAAGGGAACCATTTACATTACTCAGTAACATTTCAGTGTTCCCACGACAACTTCTGAAATGGTGGCTGGAAACGAAGAAATGGGTCGAGAACTTGACTGAAAACAGAAATTGGGAATTCTGTGGCATAGCCACGGTATTCAGTTTTCAGCGAACTGAGAATGTTCCCTCTCGCTGACAACTTGTCACATTTCATTACACAGAAACAGATAGGAACATCTCTAACTGGATGCGAGTACTCGGCATTCGCCAGCCCTGAACTAGTTGTGGACATTGAGCAGATGGCGTTAAGGGAATTGAAGAACCTAAGACACCCAGTGTTTGCAATGGAAACCCACCTTTGCGATGTATTTTCTGGTGTAAGAACGAATGTCTAAGGCTAAATATGTATACAATGCTGCATGAGCAACAGGGCAGGCAGATCACCGTGTCCCAGCGTTCCTGACCAGAGTCCCATCAGTGACTTCAGAAAAAGCTTCTTTGAGTTTAACTTGATAACAATTGTTAAAATATTTTTTATTGAGATGCTTACCAACTGGCTAGACACTTGTCTGCCGGCCCGGCGGTCATGAGTTCGAATTCACATCGAGGCGAGGTTTTATAATTGACCTGGGCTCTCTGTGGATATAAGGAGATGTCTTGGGAAGTAAAAGTGACCGCTATGGTATTGACCACACCACCTCTAGAGTGACCGCCATGGTATTGGTCACACCACCTCTAGAGTGACCGCTATGGTATTGACCACACCACCTCTAGAGTGACCGCTATGGTATTGGTCACATCACCTCTAGAGTGACCGCTATGGTATTGGTCACATCACCTCTAGAGTGACCGCTATGGTATTGGTCACACCACCTCTAGAGTGACCGCTATGGTATTGGTCACATCACCTCTAGAGTGACCGCTATGGTATTGGTCACACCACCTCTAGAGTGACCGCTATGGTATTGGTCACACCACCTCTAGAGTGACCGCTATGGTATTGGTCACACCACCTCTAGAGTGACCGCTATTGTACTGACCACATCACCTCTAGAGTGACCGCTATGGTAGTAACCACACCACCTCTAGAGTGACCGCCATGGTATTGACCACACCACCTCTAGAGTGACCGCTATGGTATTGGTCACACCACCTCTAGAGTGACCGCTATGGTATTGGTCACACCACCTCTAGAGTGACCGCTATTGTACTGACCACATCACCTCTAGAGTGACCGCTATGGTAGTAACCACACCACCTCTAGAGTGACCGCCATGGTATTGACCACACCACCTCTAGAGTGACCGCTATGGTATTGGTCACATCACCTCTAGAGTGACCGCTATGGTATTGACCACATCACCTCTAGAGTGCCGATTGGTGTATAAAACAATTAAAAACAAAAACCCAAGTACCAAGGTGAGTTGTAAAAACCCGCCAAGATGCTGATCTGACCGTATGACCACGAGGACGGCAGGCGAGCTTCCAGCCACTCCGCTAACGTGGCTCCCATCGACAATCTGAATACCTGTCAATGTTGAGAATTTCCTGGAAATTTTCTGCGAAGGAAAGGCGGCCGGGGCGGGGGGGGGGGGGGGGGGGGGGGGTTGGTTGTTATGTTAGAGACTGGTTACCCACTTCATATGTCATCATGGCCTAGAATATATGAAGTCCGAACTCTTCACACCTCAAAGGCAGTGTTTGCCATGGGACTACATGTACCTTGTGATAGGCCGAATGGATTACTGGTCTACCTTTGATTATACATGTTGATTAGGTGATTATATCCAGGACCTTCTTCTTCGTATCGTCAACCTGTGTATTATGGCTCCGATGGTCTCCTGATCACGCTAGGAAAAGCGTAGTCCAGTGGATAAACTCCCCAGTACCTGCCAGTAACCCAATATGTTTACACCAGATTTAATAAACATTGTCAATGTTCTGTTGTGGATTATCATCATCATGTATTCTGTCACATGACGCATGGATACATGTATCTCCACAGATCTGGGTTCCTGGTGTTCTGGGTAAATTATGTTGATTATAAGCCTCAGTGCCATCCAGCGCTACTTCTCTCAGTCTGACATAACAACGGTAGGTATGTGCAACTCCTGCGATCAATAGAGATATATCACAAACACAGTGTACACGCCTTACAACGAACTACACAACGGTAAACGTAAATTACAACAATACAAAATACAACAAAGTGACAGTGCAAGATTTACGTATAAGCTACACAAGCTATAGCTAGGGTCCCCCAAGAAAGTGGGGGACCCCAAAAATATTGTCCGAGTGAGCAATTGTCATATATGTATACTTAAATATACTGCAGCAATTGTCATATATGTATACTTAAATATACTGCAGCAATTGTCATATATGTATACTTAAATATACTGCAGCAATTGTCATATATGTATACTTAAATATACTGCAGCAATTGTCATATATGTATACTTAAATATACTGCAGCAATTGTCATATATGTATACTTAAATATACTGCAGCAATTGTCATATATGTATACTTAAATATACTGCAGCAATTGTCATATATGTATACTTAAATATACTGCAGCAATTGTCATATATGTATACTTAAATATACTGCAGCAATTGTCATATATGTATACTTAAATATACTGCAGCAATTGTCATATATGTATACTTAAATATACTGCAGCAATTGTCATATATGTATACTTAAATATACTGCAGCATTATTAGTCCCAATGCTGCACGTCTAGTTTAATATAATTCCTGAATCCTTATAACACGTTTCAAGAGATTAGATAATAAGCCTTTGTAAATTGTACCTTTTAAAAGAACTTTTGTTTCTTTTTACCAGAGTTTGCATTTTTAGGTTTGTTATGAATAAAAATGATTTTAAGTTAAAGATTTATTATTTCACTATCTATCAATATACTTCTTAATTGTATTTCAGTTTAACCCTCTAGGTATCCGAAAATCATATTTGTCACTGATATAGAATATCTGGACTTATAAAGGGCCCCATATTTCAAATAGCTTAGGGTCTTAACAAGTCTGAATCCGGCCCTGAAAAGTAATACAATAAAAATAAGAATACTACGACATAACTAACGACGTTTCGTTTAAACTAATCTTCATCAAGAACAACACAAACAGAACTAAAGATAAACATGAAATTAGAACATGTAATAATAGCCGGGAAGGTTAACCCGGTCAACAAATGCCCGCAGAAGTCGGATGTGTCGGCCTAACGGCGCAAGAACGCAGCTCTGCTGTAAACAGGCACAACGCAATCACATCCGAAAAAAAAACCTCCGGATGAACGCAGAAGAAGAAGAAGAAGAAGAAGAAGAAGAAGAAGAAGAACATGTAATATTAAAACACAAATCCTTCGTTGTTAGGAAGGCGGTGCAGAAGTTCAGCTCTGAAAGGTGTTCGATAAGAAATTGTGGAGCCGAAGGTGTGCAAACTGTTAGATATGGATATATATAGATCTTTTCAGTCGTCGTGGTCTTTTCCACTGCATCTCTTCCCATTACATGGATAACGGGCATTGCTTCTTCCGTACGGCTTTCTATAATATTCTACTCTAATTAGCCTCTTACAACCACTCGCTGTTATTTACTATGGCAGTCCAAAGTATTCGCAACACTCGTCTCAGAAAGCACATTTATTTATTTCCAAACTGTTCCTAATGTGTTCTTTCGCATTTCAAGATTGACTGCCATACAGCAGAGCTCGTTCTATAGAACATTTTATAACTGAATTTCTGACGTGTAGGTTTTGTAATGTTTGCATTTTCGCCAAGATCTCGGTCTGAACGCCAAAATGTTGATGATTTCCAATTGCCGGGGGATGTATGAAGTGCGTAACAATCATATGGGACACCACAAGGCTAGGCATCCGATGACTAGCCAGGCACCAGGTGGAAGTATATAATTATCGGATTCACCTGAAAATAATATATTGCCTTCAAATAGATTCGAACTGGGCACATAATGATGTATAGGCAGGGTCGTTTCTGTAAGCCATCATAGACTCCATTGTTACATTGTAAATACTAGAAAAATAATGTACTCTTCCGAGCTCCAACTCTTAGACGTTGCTCGTGTTTCACTGATAGCAATTAAAGCCTGCCAGATAACATGGCCGGCAGTTAACCACTGTGGCAACTTTGTGTACCATCAACAGAGTGTTAAAATAAGCAATGATTCACCACGTTTGTAAGCAAGGCACTAATCAAAGCCAAATTACCGCCAACAAATGAACTATTTTCTCCTGCTCCTATCTTCTCGCTGCAACACGCCCCCCTCTTCACGTTAACAGAAAGGGAGGAAAGTACCAGAAAAGCGCCGAACGTATCGTTCTTTTGAAGAAAATATCGCTTGCTGCATTCCTGTGCAGATGACTTTTTTTCTTCACCGTTGGCGGCGTTGGCTGGGGTTTATCTCCGGCAAGATCTCATCTCTCAGCTCCGCCAAGAATCTTGTACGCAAGGCTATCTATCGTCCATTCCTGTTTGAAGTTGGCTGGAACAGCCGGGAATGTAACCAACAAACTGCCACAGTGTACCCTGGTGACCCTCTCAGTCCATGGTGGGATGACGGGTTAGTTTAGGGGTACGTCTAGCGGGCAGTCTAGAGGGAGAAGTAAACGAAACAAAGAAGTAACGGTCGATGAACACCAAGGCTGATCAAGATAATTTGTTGTATACACACCCACACGCCCTCCCATCAAGATAATTTGTTGTATACACACCCACACGCCCACCCACCCAAATCCCACGCATATATATATATATATATATATATATATATATATATATATATATATATATATATATATATATATATATATATATATATATATATATAGTGTGTGAAGTTTTCATATTTACATATCGGAGAGCGTAAACAGTGAATGTCGAACACTTGTATCATACTGTCATATACTAATTGTCCCTAATGGCACATCTGATGTCAAATTCCGGCAGTCCCTGACATTTGACTCAACTGCCATCAATTTCCAGTCTATCTCCAACGTGGATTGCTTGATGGGAGAGCGAGAGAGAGAGAGAGAGAGAGAGAGAGAGAGAGAGAGAGAGAGAGAGAGAGAAGAGAGAGAGAGATCTTAAGAAGAGAAAGATAGATGTTTAGAAGAGAGAGAGGGAGAGAGAGAGAGAGAGCGAGAGAGAGAGAGAGAGAGAGAGAGAGAGAGAGAGAGAGAGAGAGAGAGAGAGAGAGAGAATCTTAAGGTCAACTAACAGATGTCAGCATCTAATTGTTGGGCATTGTGACATAAATTCTGATAGGGTTATAGTCACTTTGTACAAGGAAAGTTGCCGAAGTCGAAAAGAGCCAGTTAAACACACATAATCTCATAAAGCAACCCAAAGAAGGTAAAATACTAGTATTAGAACATTCTATGTAGACTAATTGCCAGACAGAAGAGAGGATTTGTGGGAATTTAACTCATTTAGAGAATGACAATACTGCTTGCACATTGAATTGAAAGAGCGGTTTGCGGATTTTAATCATGCGAAAAGCTGTGCCGACGATAGTGCTGCAACTCGTAAGATCTACTTTGTCGGACAGGTCAAGGGATAGAGACTAGACGAATTGAGGCACATATCTCCTGCCCGGTGGGCAGACTAGAAACAGTCGAAGGCTACGGAAAGCTCATTCGAATACATGCTTGTCAAAGGAAGTTGTGCTGATATTGGACAATGACATTACCGTAGTCGAGCGAGTATTCTATGCCCGGGCTCGTTATTCGCTACAGGAGGGACAGACTGGCTACATGTGCCCGCGTGCTCTGTCTTTAAAATGTAATGGTCCGAACATAGAAACATATCACATAGCCACACCTCACATACCCACACATCAATAACCACACGACACAAATCCACATGTCACATACCCACACGTCACATAGCCACACGTCACAAACCCACACGTCACATACTCACACGTCACATACCCACACGTCACATTCCACACGGCACATAGCCACACGTCACATACCCACTCGACACATTCCACACGCCACTTAGTCACACGTCACATTGCCACACGTCACATTGCCACAGCAGCTTCCTGCTACTGGACGTTTGTTATTCTGTGTTCCAAAATTAAATGCGTCGAGTCACGGGCTTGACGGGGGCCAGCATGGCCGAGTACATAAGAGCGCACGCTCTTAAACTTCCGGTGTGCTGATGCCGAGGCAGCGGGTTAACCCCCATCCCCACCCCACCCCACCCACCCATATCGATCAGTTGGACTAAAATGAAATGTTGTTCTTGACTTGGGCACTAAATTACAAATACCTCAGACGTCGGAGTGGCTTCGCCTGATAGCAAGGAAAACTGGTAATAGGGAAAGCTAATCCACATGCAAAAATCAGTCCATTGCACTAGAGCTTGTGTGGACTACGCGAATTCAAAGCGAGCGAAAGCAAAAAATAAATAAATAAATAAATAAATAAATAAAATAAAAAATAAACAATTCTGACTAAACAGTGCAACATAATTGGCATTATGAAGTGGTATGTAGATGGAATCCTTATGGAAAACTAACAACTCAATCAAACGAAACATTTAAAAACCTCCGGTAGCATAATATTACCCAAGAGAAGAATGGCAGCAGATCTCCAAAACAGATACAACAATGCAAAGTATTGGATGCATGTCACTAGTATTGCAGAACAAACATGTAAACAGCTGAAACTCCAAAGCGTTCTATTCACCACAGTATTTCTATCAAACATGACGCTATCAGAACCACACTTGAAAGAAACAAAAGTTAGTTCATGTTCTCAATACGTTGTCACACTCTACACATGTTCTCAATACGTTGTTGCAATCAACACATGTTCTCAATACGTTGTCACACTCTACACATGTTCTCAATACGTTGTCACACTCTACACATGTTCTCAATACGTTGTTGCAAACAACACATGTTCTTAATACGTTGTCACAATCTACACATTTTCTCAATACGTTGTCACAATCTACACATGTTCTCAATACGTTGTCACAATCTACACATGTTCTCAATACGTTGTCACAATCAACACATGTTCTCAGTACGTTGTCACAATCAAAACATGTTCTCAATACGTTGTCACAATCAACACATGTTTTCAATACGTTGTCGCAATCAACACATGTTCTCAATACGTTGTCACAATCAACACATGCACTTATTTGGCTGCTTGTGACTTACAAGCCAATTTTTACGTTCAGTAGTTTTCTCCCTGGCGAAGAAGTTAACGACTTTCTCCGTAATCCCGTATATCCACGCGAGGAACACAGCTGCGTGAGATTCGACAGCGTCGCGTCGAGTTGATTACCTACGGGGTACGTGAGCCGGTCGCGCAGAAAGCTATTGCAAACTACTGAGTGTAATCTTGCCAAGAACATTAACAGCAGCTGAAAAATGCTAGTTTTGACTGCAAGTCCTTGTGGGATGTGGATTTTAATTCCTGAGAATAATTCGTTAAAATGTCTAGGGGGTATTATTGATTCTCTGTCACTGGTAAGAATGCAGGGTGATCAGGGATATTTACCACAAATCCCAGGAGGAAAGAGTTCCACCCTTGAAACAATGGCATCTGTGTGTAGGTTTCCCTTCCCACTTCATCACCCTTTAAATTAACTATAGATGCTAGAAGGATATTGATTGCTCACAATATATAAACAACCACTTATTGGACACCACATTTACTTGATGTACACAACACTTTTGGACAAACAGTTCAGGTATTAACTCAAGATCTGCAATTACATAAATAGATGTGTAATAAACACTATGCATTTTCAGACAGGCATGGGAATGATATGCAGTATTACAACATAGTACCCAGTGACCCCAGAAAAAAACAAGGTTATTACAAACAACACAACAACCACAAATTGGTTCTGCTAACTTGACTCATTGTACCTAGATAAAATCACATTGGTCTAGGTGCAGAAACCCAACATACATACATTTATTTCTGACACCATGTACAATTCTCATATTTAAAAATAATGAGTGGGTGTCAAAATATTATACATATATGTCATAACATAACCCTTTAGGTGTACACCATTACCATGTAAAACAATCTTTACCCTTTTCCTGTCATTGAAGAAAACCACACTCATGAAAACAGTTGATACTAATAATTAAATTAATTAATTATAGTGTTCATTTAGGCGTTGCGGATGGGCATTCTTCTCCAGTGCAAAGCAGTTAATGTCCATAATTATCCGTGCAGAATTATACTCACAGTCATTTTCTACTCACAGTATGTCCACCGAAGTTGGCTGGCGAATGTTTCTAATCCATAATCCAAGAATAGAATTATACATAAGCACATATTCTCTCCATGAGACTGAATTTAAGAATACTCGGTTGCCATTTGGGTTGTGTTCCAATTGAAATTGATGCCTAGGTCTGTCATACTTTCAGGAGATGCAACTTAAGCTCTGCAGAAGGTTCTTCCCTATATCATCTTATCGATGAAAAGATGACGACTGTCCAACAGCTCGGTTTATGTTAACCGTTTCCCAATTTAGTTCAAAAGGCTTTGTCACACACCCGGTTCATGTTGATAGGCCATCCCACACTTGATGATGGGCAGTTAGGCTGACATGGGACCAGCATAGAGTTCTCATTCATTCCATTTCTGTGTAGAACATACAGTGGTGAATCATTCATTTGGTTTCATCTGAAGATTCTGCTGCAGGCATGTAACTGAAGAATATTACTCCACCACATATCCAGGTTTGCAAGCCATCAGGTGATTCCTTTGGTTGCAGGCGTAAAGGCATTTACTCATCTAGCTGCTTTCATATGGTTCTTTTGATGGTGTTCAGGTTTGGGACCTTGAGGTAATCTGGTGTAGTTATGGTTCAGATGTTCTGAAGTTGGTACATTTGTTTGTATTGGCTATAATGTTGTTTCAGTGTCTCTTCCCATTTGTTTGAGTTGGTGTTCATAGCTAGAACTTGGTGTTGCATGGCTGGAACCTTATGTTTGACTTTTGCAGCTGTGAGATGTTCTTTCGAAGACTTATCCATTGTGGATATTAACTTGGTAATCCAACCAACAGTTGAAGGTTACTCACTGTTGTTAGTTTTAGTAACTTGAAGAAGGATTGTCCCAGTTTCACTGACTTGGTTGAATGATGAGGCCATTGGTGATACTTCTCAGAAGTAACGCAAACGATACACTGTTGTCAGTACTCTGATGATCTTCATCTTTGTAGATTATTAGATCTTGAAGTCCATCCTGGATATTCCTACTAAAATAGGACTTAATCACTCACCCAGTCAGTTGTCTTCTAATTTATCTGTTGCTCGCTATGGAGCTATTGAGTGCCGCAGTAAACATTGAGGTATTGCTAGATCCAGACTATGGTTTGGACATTCACTTTATGGCTGTTTACCCAGGATCCAGTGTTAGTGATATAGTCCCACCAAATTCAACCACCACCTGCTTCTCTTCTATAGAAAAGGGATGACAAGAATACAACACTAGCATTAACCTACTGTGTTATGATAAAAGGTTTACAACACAATTACAAACACAAATACAAAACAACAAGGGGAGAAGGGGAAAGGAGTGGGTGTCCATGTTCCACTGTCCCTCATTGCTGAGTTGAGCCATTCTGACTCTTCATAGTGAGTAAGATATTTTCTCACTTATATTTTGTTCTGTTGTTACTGGGACTATTAGATGGGTGAAGTCATTCTGTCCATCCAACATGTTGATATTGTCTCTCTCATTACTTGAAGAGAATAGCCTATACAGAATCCCTGTGGTTTCTAATGCCGCGTCTTCCTTTCGGCACTATAATCATCATTAGGTCAAGACTATTCAACCTTGGCTTCTTAAAGTACTGACAAACACATGGATTCTTACATCAACATCCTCTAATCCCAAGGTGCAACATTAAAATGTATCTTCCCACAGTAAAAAGTAACAATCAGAACAGAGAAAATTCTCATACCAAAAAAAAACATACATGTACATTTCTCTCATATTAAGTACATGATAATCCTACATAATAATCATAATGATGATGCAGGGAGCCTAGGTTTTTGAATTATCTTCATGAACTAAAACATCCATTGTTTTCCCCCACTGCGTACAGCACATGAGGATAGTAATCGCTGTGATATGTTTTGCCAATGACTGCTATTATTCGGAGGGTATTTATAAGAATAACTTATGCCGCATGGTCCAGTCTTCTGAATATTGCAAGCAATTTATTCACATCAATCTTCGCTTCTGTTTCTACTACGGTGAGGCGATGCGGAGTGAATCCTATCCGAACATGCACTTACATCACGCGTTTAATTGTTCATGAATTTATATTCAACCATGGCCTGTCCCTAACACTATTTTATGAAATGATTATATGTTCACCCTCATATGGAGTGGTTACTAATCTGTTAACAAAAGAATGGTACTAAAATTTAGCACTATATTTCCAAGTTACAGATTATAATGTGGCAAAATATTTTATCCCCTGACTAAGTAAGAGTCAGGAATATGCGTAATCATTTGTATGTCCCCGCATGGATAAAACAAGTTCAGAGACATCCTTACCAGTGCATTTACACTACATAGGATATTTGAAGGTGGCAGACACCAGTTCTCTACTTGTGCAGTATGAAATCAAGAGTCTGCTCCTACATTGAGAAAATGTTTCTTTAAAGTCCAATCTCTACAGTACATAAATTATTTGCAGATTTCTAAGCATTGATAGGGATATATAGTTCCATTGCATAGAAGTTATTTTTCATAGGACTATGAAATTGGCAGAAACGAGTTTTCTTCTCGGAAGTATGAATCAGGAGTCTTTCCTAAATTGAAAAGAGTTTCTGACATGAGAGTTGATACTCTATGTACTACAGTACACATACTATTCATAGGTTATAAACACTATTTAGTTAGATATAAGTTCATAATGCCTATAAAAGATATTAACATAGGGATTTGAAGACATAGGAAAAATTACAGCGTGGCGCCCACCTGTGTTTCCTTAGTAAACATCATCCAGCCTGGTTTAAGAGAATTGTAACTAATTCTTAATTAAACATACTGGTCAATGTAATACATAAATATATCTTAATAATGTAGATAACATACCAATAGCTTGAAGAGAATCATGGTTTTAAAACAAACTACCTTCTCCCCGAAGGGAAAGGTCGACTTTCTTGCGTGGTGTCTTGACTAGAAATGGCCGCTTCAGTCTTTGTTTTCCCCCTCGCCAGGATTGGCCAGATAAGGGAGAGAAAACAAGCCAAAATAAATTTAGCTGTGCCACGGTCAGTCTATCGCTGTTTTATTTTCTCCTACATTAAGTAAGTTACTTAAACAGTAATTGTAAGGGTTTGTTTATCTTTAAGGGAGTCCATAAATAGGAAAGGGTAAGGACGTTTTATTATACCACACGCCTCCCCAATTTAAGACATTTATTTCTTTCAGAAATTAAATGGTCGAGTAGTACTCTACAATTTCCGTCTTTACATTGACTCCCCTAGTATCCATTCCTTATTAATTTCTTGCATTACTTCCCTATGTTATATAATCAGAGCCACGTCCATTTTCTTTTAGTCACGACAACTGGCATAACCTTAAAGGATTATTTCTCTTTTAGTGAAAGAGTGTAGCACCCTCTCCACTGTTGTCAGCTATTGTTTGAAATATGAGTGTTTATCTGATAATTTGTTACTTTCCAGTACTGGTTTGTCTGCATCAAACCGACTTCTTGAAGCAATTGAGATATCATCATTAAGCTTGATTTCTCTCTCATTAGATTATCAATCTTGAGATTATGTTAAAACCGACGGTTAATTCTGCGTCTACTGATAGCATATTAAACTCGCCCGTCTCCCTGTAAGTTAGACGTTTGTTTTAACTATAGATCTGATATTTAAAGGAAGCTAAAGATGGTTCCTGTTGAAATACATTTTCATCCAACACATCATGTGTTTGGGTTATAAGTCGAGTTATGGGATTTTCCGATCAGTTTTGATAACTACTGATTAGAGTGGTGTCCCTTTCTCTTGTGGGTTTTCCCGGAGAATCTCGTCTAACATGTAAACAAGGTCCAACTTTTCTAGATTTCCGTTCTGAACCGACTATTCCCCGGCGAACCTGAATCTATCTGAAATGAAGTAATTCTTAGCTTACTTTCTCTGCTTTTCCTTCTAACCTAGATCTATTTTAGGCTAGAATCCTTATTAGTAATTCTAACTGATGTGTTTGAGTTTCACTCTGTATTTGTTGCTTTGGTGTTGAATTACGAGCAATTTTGCATCGCTTGGCGTACATTGATCGTCGTCTGCCTCCCTCCAGGTTTTAGACTATTTTCAACTTAGCAACATACATTGTTATGTAGGTTCAGACGTATTGTCTCCTACCATATATAATCAGTTCAGTGAGAAGTTAAAAGCCCTTTTTTTGTGATTCCTTTGATAGTCTTCCAGACAATCAAGTTGCTGGTTCACTTTCCAGTTATGGATGTGGGTTACTAGTTTTTTGTAAAATTACTATTACATCTGTATATCCCTCTCATACTGGCGTCTCCTGAGTTGTGTCCTCAAGATAACAGGTAAGGTACTCTTAATGTTTCTCTCCAGTTTTGTTTTCATCCGTTTAATACGTGGAAACTCTGGATTTATTTAGATTGACTAAGGTCTATCTTTGAACTGTTATATAATTTACTAGCTGGATTCCTGATTGAAATTCCTAATCTAGTACATATCAAGCAATTCTTCAGCTATATGCTCCAATTTGCTTGGTTTTTACACAGCTATATTCCATTTTTCTAGCATGGGTTCACTGTATAAGTTTTAGGCGTTTCCTCTGTCATTACGTCAAAGGGTTCGTCCTATCTATAAACAGCATCTATTTTAAGAGTTGTTTATTTAATTGTTGCTTTTACTGATTCGTATCAGTTATTTAAGCTAATCTCTGTTAGTCTGGATCTGCTTTCACATATTTAATGCTGGCATAACATCCAAATCAGAACTGAGATGTAGAAATCTGTTTCGTCTTGCGATTGATTTCTGATTAATCTACCTTTTAGTAGGCTTCGAGCATTATCTAGAATTTAGTTACTCGGTTAGTTTTAAAGAAAATACAATTGAGTCGCGCGCCTCTATTGTACCACTTATTTTTGCCCTTCTTAATTCTTCCCTTATGAGAATATTAATGTTAGTTAGGCAATTATTGAAATAACTTTACGTAAGCTAATCGCTAACTAAAAGCTGTTTCCTCTACCATTAATAATGGAATCGGGGTGGATAATTTAAAGAAATACCTTATATTCTGTTGGGTCAGTAAGTGAGTTGATCAGTTTCACTTACATCACCAGGTGAATATTTTGGTTTTGACCCTCATTAACATATGGGCCATCTGAGTTAGTTATTAATAACTACTCATATCACCGGTGGAGTAGAATAAGTGTCGGTATGGCTTTTCTTCCTAAGTATCCATCATTTATTCACTTTACTTTACTACCGGTGTTGTAGAACATGTTATGTCATATGAAAAAAAAGGATTAAATTAGGGTGCCCCTAAATACTGCAAATTCTTACAATATTCCTTCCCTTCCATTAACTATGTCTACATTTTTGCAAGTGGTGGTTTTGGCCTTACCATTAGTTCATTTACTTTAGTTACTGCTATTTTCCCCTGGTTTAATTTATCTCTCAGGTATTATTTCCTTTCCTACTGAATCCTCATTTGTTGATTAAATTTTTCCCTTAAAAAACATTTATTGGATTTCTAACTTATCTGTCCTAATTATCTATAAAATTGTCTATCACTCTCTGCTGCCTTGGTAATTTTTCAATATTACATGACTTATACAAGCAGATCAAGCATGAAAATACAATGATAATCAATGACAAAATAGTTAATTAACACATGATTCATATGTAGGAACATAAACCTTATGGATACATAATATAGTAGTGTGTTCATGAGTACACCACTTTTGAACCATTTAAAGAGAATATCAGAGTAGCAGAACCATACCTCAAACATCAAATGGGAATGACTATGAATTCTAAACATTCACTGAATTACCTATCTTATGTGAGTTTACCATCCCAAAGACCTTACTACTGGAGGTTCATTACTGGACTTAGTTTCCCATCAATAAGATATAAAATATGAGTTTTAAAAAAAAATCTCATATCCAACAACCAACTACCTGATGCATCTGCCAGAATCAAGATATTACCTGTGAACAGTTTTGTACCAAAAAAAAACTATATTTATCTGAGCCATTATGGGTTCACATAAAAATTGACTCAGCTCATACTAATGAGTGATTAGGTCTGTTACTAACACTATAACATTCTGAAGTGACTTGGTTTACCTGCGAGAGGTTTTCCCTGAATTCATATACTCACCATAATACACCAATTGTGATGTTTACCATGAGTTTTAAATTCACGGACTACTGCACTACTAGGTGAAGTCCATCCCGGACGAGCCCCCACATGTGGGATGTGGATTTTAATTCCTGAGAATAATTCGTTAAAATGTCTAGGGGGTATTATTGATTCTCTGTCACTGGTAAGAATGCAGGGTGATCAGGGATATTTACCACAAATCCCAGGAGGAAAGAGTTCCACCCTTGAAACAATGGCATCTGTGTGTAGGTTTCCCTTCCCACTTCATCACCCTTTAAATTAACTATAGATGCTAGAAGGATATTGATTGCTCACAATATATAAACAACCACTTATTGGACACCACATTTACTTGATGTACACAACACTTTTGGACAAACAGTTCAGGTATTAACTCAAGATCTGCAATTACATAAATAGATGTGTAATAAACACTATGCATTTTCAGACAGGCATGGGAATGATATGCAGTATTACAACATAGTACCCAGTGACCCCAGAAAAAAACAAGGTTATTACAAACAACACAACAACCACAAATTGGTTCTGCTAACTTGACTCATTGTACCTAGATAAAATCACATTGGTCTAGGTGCAGAAACCCAACATACATACATTTATTTCTGACACCATGTACAATTCTCATATTTAAAAATAATGAGTGGGTGTCAAAATATTATACATATATGTCATAACATAACCCTTTAGGTGTACACCATTACCATGTAAAACAATCTTTACCCTTTTCCTGTCATTGAAGAAAACCACACTCATGAAAACAGTTGATACTAATAATTAAATTAATTAATTATAGTGTTCATTTAGGCGTTGCGGATGGGCATTCTTCTCCAGTGCAAAGCAGTTAATGTCCATAATTATCCGTGCAGAATTATACTCACAGTCATTTTCTACTCACAGTATGTCCACCGAAGTTGGCTGGCGAATGTTTCTAATCCATAATCCAAGAATAGAATTATACATAAGCACATATTCTCTCCATGAGACTGAATTTAAGAATACTCGGTTGCCATTTGGGTTGTGTTCCAATTGAAATTGATGCCTAGGTCTGTCATACTTTCAGGAGATGCAACTTAAGCTCTGCAGAAGGTTCTTCCCTATATCATCTTATCAATGAAAAGATGACGACTGTCCAACAGCTCGGTTTATGTTAACCGTTTCCCAATTTAGTTCAAAAGGCTTTGTCACACACCCGGTTCATGTTGATAGGCCATCCCACACTTGATGATGGGCAGTTAGGCTGACATGGGACCAGCATAGAGTTCTCATTCATTCCATTTCTGTGTAGAACATACAGTGGTGAATCATTCATTTGGTTTCATCTGAAGATTCTGCTGCAGGCATGTAACTGAAGAATATTACTCCACCACATATCCAGGTTTGCAAGCCATCAGGTGATTCCTTTGGTTGCAGGCGTAAAGGCATTTACTCATCTAGCTGCTTTCATATGGTTCTTTTGATGGTGTTCAGGTTTGGGACCTTGAGGTAATCTGGTGTAGTTATGGTTCAGATGTTCTGAAGTTGGTACATTTGTTTGTATTGGCTATAATGTTGTTTCAGTGTCTCTTCCCATTTGTTTGAGTTGGTGTTCATAGCTAGAACTTGGTGTTGCATGGCTGGAACCTTATGTTTGACTTTTGCAGCTGTGAGATGTTCTTTCGAAGACTTATCCATTGTGGATATTAACTTGGTAATCCAACCAACAGTTGAAGGTTACTCACTGTTGTTAGTTTTAGTAACTTGAAGAAGGATTGTCCCAGTTTCACTGACTTGGTTGAATGATGAGGCCATTGGTGATACTTCTCAGAAGTAACGCAAACGATACACTGTTGTCAGTACTCTGATGATCTTCATCTTTGTAGATTATTAGATCTTGAAGTCCATCCTGGATATTCCTACTAAAATAGGACTTAATCACTCACCCAGTCAGTTGTCTTCTAATTTATCTGTTGCTCGCTATGGAGCTATTGAGTGCCGCAGTAAACATTGAGGTATTGCTAGATCCAGACTATGGTTTGGACATTCACTTTATGGCTGTTGACCCAGGATCCAGTGTTAGTGATATAGTCCCACCAAATTCAACCACCACCTGCTTCTCTTCTATAGAAAAGGGATGACAAGAATACAACACTAGCATTAACCTACTGTGTTATGATAAAAGGTTTACAACACAATTACAAACACAAATACAAAACAACAAGGGGAGAAGGGGAAAGGAGTGGGTGTCCATGTTCCACTGTCCCTCATTGCTGAGTTGAGCCATTCTGACTCTTCATAGTGAGTAAGATATTTTCTCACTTATATTTTGTTCTGTTGTTACTGGGACTATTAGATGGGTGAAGTCATTCTGTCCATCCAACATGTTGATATTGTCTCTCTCATTACTTGAAGAGAATAGCCTATACAGAATCCCTGTGGTTTCTAATGCCGCGTCTTCCTTTCGGCACTATAATCATCATTAGGTCAAGACTATTCAACCTTGGCTTCTTAAAGTACTGACAAACACATGGATTCTTACATCAACATCCTCTAATCCCAAGGTGCAACATTAAAATGTATCTTCCCACAGTAAAAAGTAACAATCAGAACAGAGAAAATTCTCATACCAAAAAAAACATACATGTACATTTCTCTGATATTAAGTACATGATAATCCTACATAATAATCATAATGATGATGCAGGGAGCCTAGGTTTTTGAATTATCTTCATGAACTAAAACATCCATTGTTTTCCCCCACTGCGTACAGCACATGAGGATAGTAATCGCTGTGATATGTTTTGCCAATGACTGCTATTATTCGGAGGGTATTTATAAGAATAACTTATGCCGCATGGTCCAGTCTTCTGAATATTGCAAGCAATTTATTCACATCAATCTTCGCTTCTGTTTCTACTACGGTGAGGCGATGCGGAGTGAATCCTATCCGAACATGCACTTACATCACGCGTTTAATTGTTCATGAATTTATATTCAACCATGGCCTGTCCCTAACACTATTTTATGAAATGATTATATGTTCACCCTCATATGGAGTGGTTACTAATCTGTTAACAAAAGAATGGTACTAAAATTTAGCACTATATTTCCAAGTTACAGATTATAATGTGGCAAAATATTTTATCCCCTGACTAAGTAAGAGTCAGGAATATGCGTAATCATTTGTATGTCCCCGCATGGATAAAACAAGTTCAGAGACATCCTTACCAGTGCATTTACACTACATAGGATATTTGAAGGTGGCAGACACCAGTTCTCTACTTGTGCAGTATGAAATCAAGAGTCTGCTCCTACATTGAGAAAATGTTTCTTTAAAGTCCAATCTCTACAGTACATAAATTATTTGCAGATTTCTAAGCATTGATAGGGATATATAGTTCCATTGCATAGAAGTTATTTTTCATAGGACTATGAAATTGGCAGAAACGAGTTTTCTTCTCGGAAGTATGAATCAGGAGTCTTTCCTAAATTGAAAAGAGTTTCTGACATGAGAGTTGATACTCTATGTACTACAGTACACATACTATTCATAGGTTATAAACACTATTTAGTTAGATATAAGTTCATAATGCCTATAAAAGATATTAACATAGGGATTTGAAGACATAGGAAAAATTACAGCGTGGCGCCCACCTGTGTTTCCTTAGTAAACATCATCCAGCCTGGTTTAAGAGAATTGTAACTAATTCTTAATTAAACATACTGGTCAATGTAATACATAAATATATCTTAATAATGTAGATAACATACCAATAGCTTGAAGAGAATCATGGTTTTAAAACAAACTACCTTCTCCCCGAAGGGAAAGGTCGACTTTCTTGCGTGGTGTCTTGACTAGAAATGGCCGCTTCAGTCTTTGTTTTCCCCCTCGCCAGGATTGGCCAGATAAGGGAGAGAAAACAAGCCAAAATAAATTTAGCTGTGCCACGGTCAGTCTATCGCTGTTTTATTTTCTCCTACATTAAGTAAGTTACTTAAACAGTAATTGTAAGGGTTTGTTTATCTTTAAGGGAGTCCATAAATAGGAAAGGGTAAGGACGTTTTATTATACCACAGTCCTGTAAGGGATATGCAACTTTTAAAGAAAATTTGCCATTGCTTTCTGAATGAACGATGCCTCATCATCATGTGCCATGCCGATAAGCGTAGGCGGTTATGTTTCGCCATCTCCCACGATCACCGGAGTCGTGGATCAGCTCTGTGTTCTTGTTTCGACCACGCCACGTGGTCAAGCCATCCGGGTATTGACTTCTCTGTCTTCCCCATGTTCTTTCCCCCTCAATCTTGCCAGTTGTCACCAAGTTTTCCAATTTATTTCTTCTCATAAAGTAACCAAACAATTGTGCCTGTCTACGTCTAATTTCTCTAATCAGTTTACGGTTTTCGTTTGTTTCTTGCAGTACTTGGTCACTGGTTTCTCTGCATGTCCATGGTATTCTTTGCATTTTTATCAGAAACCATTTCTACATAAAGAAAACTGAGCCAGAGGTCACCCCTGACAACGATGGACTGATGGAATCATCGAGGCTCTTATACGACAACCTTCATAGCACACGTTAAAGCTCGTACCGCGTGTCTCTACTTAACCAACAGGCGCTGAAAGTAAAACAAAGATAAAGTCGCTTAGAGTCGCTTAAAAGTCGACAGGGTCGACTTCACTGCACCGGGTTTTATCCCATCTGGCTCGGTCTCTTTCCGCAACGCGGAAAGCGTCGCACAAAGCACGAACTTTCTAGCTGTAGCGACGACCCCCAGTAGTCTCCGAAATATTTCACTTGTGAACCGAAGGACGTGGCCCGGAATCGAACCTACAACCTTCGGAGCCCAAGTTAAACGGCTTGACCACTTCGCCACGGAGCCAGAAAACACATATTCATAAGTAATTACAGTAACAGAAACACAGTAGGTATACTAAACATGTTAGAAAAACAAGTATTAAAAAAAAAATATTTAAAAGTCGAGAGAATCGACTTCATTGCACCGGGTATTATCCCATATGGCTCGGTCTCCTTCTGCAGGGCGGCTTGCCGAAAACTTCGCACAAAGCACGAACTCCGTAGCTCCAGCGACGACTTCCAGAAGTATCCGAAAATAATGCACTCGCGAACCGAAAGACGCAGCCCGGAATCGAACCCACAACCTTCGAAGCGTGAGGTAAACAGCCTGACCACTTCGCCACAGAAACTCCCACACATGTTAGGAAAAGGTACATAATAAGCGAGTACCTGGTCTTTACCATCAACAACGAGAACGGATTACAGCTTCTCAAACGTTGCAACATTTGCCATATTGACCTTTCTTTTCCAGTTTTCCAGCTTGCTCATAATAGCTCTCAGGGCATCCACAAATTGTATTATATTTGTATTCCGTCCTTGTATATGAAGATTGCGTTTATTCAACTGCTCAAAAATATCAACTAAATAGGCACATGATCCATTCCTCATAATCCAGCCAGGCGATAAGTCCATCTTACCCTGAACTTCCAAAAAAATAATTTGAGCTCGTCTCTCAGCTCATATACTCGCGCAGTTACATTTCCTCTTGACAGCCATCGAACATTTGTGTGGAAAAGAAGCAAATGGTGGCCTTCATCCATGTCAACGCATAACTGCTTAAAAAGCCGTGAGTTGAGAGCTCCTCCTTTGATAAAATTCACTATCTGAACGGTTTGATCCAAAACTTTCCCCAATGGAGCTGGAAGTGTTTGGAGGCCCGTGCCTGACGATGGATCATGCAATTAATGCCTTTCACCTTTGGGGCACGTTTCTTCACACTAACTTGAAATCCTGAGTTTGTCCCCAGCATAGCTGGTGCTCCATCGGCACCCACACATATTATTCCATAAAAGAATTTCTGATTCAAGGAAAGATGAAACATTTTCCAAAATATCAAAGGCTTTGGTAGTAGTTTCAGAGGAGAACAACAAGTTCTTCTTTAAATGATCCTGAATGAACATACCTTGCAAACTCTATCTATTGAGAACACGATGCCACATCAGTCGATTCATCAATTTGAATTGAATAGAGCCCAAATGCTGCAGACTTGATCTCTTGCACAACTTGATTCTTGATGCCATTGGTCATATCGCTGATCCTACTTTGAACAGTGTCGTTTGATATTGAAACCGCTGCAAGTTTCTTCTCTGACTCATTTCCCAACACAATTTCCACCATCTTGAGACAACAAGGTTTAATCACAGTTTCCTCGATTGTATGTGGGTTTTTTTCTGCTTCGCTATCTCCAGTGCTAAGACATTGGAAGTTTCTGTAACCTTTTGATTTGTTTCTTGGAATGCCCCTGTTAAATCCAGTCTCATCCTTTTGACAGCACTTCCAAGATGTTCAAAATATGTTTTGTCCATGTCCTTGTGTTGAGGATGAACATTCAACAAATGTTTCCTCGACATTGTCGGTCTCATAGAATCATTTGACAAACGTTTACTACAAATAATACATTGAGATCGTTCTTCTTCGTTGATGACGATATTTGTGAATTCATATTGCAAATATGAAAGATCATACGTTCTTCTTTTTGAAACTCACCATGGGCTTCAGATTCAGTAAATATAAAATGAAAAAGTCAAGATGAACACACATAATCACCCACACACATGTACACACACACACACAAACATATATGTACATACACGCACACACGCACACACACACGCACACACGCACACACACACCCAGACACACACACACACACACACACATATATATATATATTACATACACCCCCCCCCCCATAAACATACACACACACATACACTCACACACAGACCACGTCGTCATGTTGTGATGACGTCAGCTTGCATGGCCTGTCTACCGGCGCTCGCTTGTAATTCTGAGTGAGGTCGTGATGACAAGTTACCCAAAAATAAACAGTCCCCCGGGAAGGTTAACCCGGTCAACAAATGCCCGCAGAAGTCGGATGTGTCGGCCCTCACGGCGCAAGAACGCAGCTCTGCTGTAAACAGGCACAACGCAATCACATCCGAAAAAAAACTCCGGATGAACGAAGAAGAAGAAACAGTCCGATGTAGAGTGATGAAACATTACACATAAATACTAAAATGGATGTCGAATGCAAACATGCATTCATTGACATTCAAATCGTTGTGAAAATTCCATAACGATATTAATCATAGTTGTAGTATGACGAGGACACGGCTATTTTTAATAGTCGAAAATTACACAGTATACGTAAAAATAGAAGCTAAATTTAATAGCATACTAGAACACGTCTAGACGTCTGCATAACACGTGTTATGCGGGTCTACTTACGCTATAGAACGAATCTCAGTAAATTATGGAGGAAAACAATATCAAGTAATCGGTTCTTGTACGAGTGTAAGTTAATAAGTAAGTCACAAATGGCTGTAGACAAATAACTAAATATGATAACAACTTGAAACCAGTTTATTTTTATACATACGTTGTCCCTTTATTTCTCAACATAATTTCCACCAACATTGACGCTCTTATCCCATCGTTTTATCAGTCCTCCCAAACTGGCTGCATCGATAGCCTTTTGCAAGATGGAAAACGTACTGACCAATAAAAAATATGTCATTTGCAAAGAGTAAGAGAGTGTTGAAGTGCTACATATAACCTCTGCTTTTGTATGGGTGTGGAGCGTGGACAATGAGTAGACAAGCTGATAAACATCTGATGGTTGTAGAAATGTGCTTTCTGGGGAACATGCAAAGAATACCATGGATAGACAGAAGAATCAATGACCAAGTGATACAAGAAACAAATGAAAACCGTAAACTGATTATAGAAATTAGACGTAGACAGTCACCATTATTTGATCACGTTATGAGAAGAAATACATTCGAGAACTTGGTGATAACTGGCAAGATTGAGGGAAAGAGAACAAGGAGAAGGCAGAGAAGTAAATACCTGGATGGCTTGGCCAAGTGGTATAGTAGAGACAAAAACACTGAGCTGTTCCACTACTGATAGTGAGATGGCGAAACATGACCGCCCACGCTTATTGACATGGCACATGATGATGATTGCTACAGCATGCCGTTACTTAGTACCACGCTTTGTCCAATGATTTTACATTACACTTTACTTGTATTATACCCAGAAGATGTTGTTTTTGTAACTTTACATTAAATCTTTGGTTATTCCTATATTCTGTGTCAGTAGCATTAGCAGTGAAAATCTTTAAAATAACTTAGATGTATTTAAGTACATAAATTATTAGTGTAACCTAAAACAGCGGAATAACGTGACGTGCAGTCACCGAACACCATCTTTAACCAGTCAGTTAGAAAACCAAGTCTTTTAGGTAGAATTCCATAGGCGGTCATTTCCTGGTTATACTGTCTGTATAGGAAGTCTCTTCTTGTGCCACAGGAAGTCTCCTGACAGCAGTATTATCTTAGTTTTCAGCATAAATCTTTCTATAAATGGAAACGTTGTGAGAATTCTTCATTTTGCCTTCCCTCATCCGCTAGGAATAGTGATCTTTCTGTGTCAGCGACACCAACACACGACAAAGACCAGGGTTGTGTAATCTTATGAATTTCAACTAAATGTGAAGTAACTAAACAGAAGTTTACCTAAATTAAATAAAATACTGAATAAACTGGCCTTGTGGTTCTAGTGCTAGCAACAATACATACATGGCTTTAGAGAAATGCTGACTCTGCCATCTCAATCATGTCCTAAATCCATGTCGAGACTGGCACCTTGACGTCTTGACAGACGATAGTTTGTAAAATGGGGATATATCTCTCCATAACACAAAGCCTGGGCTGAATGTAGAGACCATGTGTTGCCCATGCAGCATGATCCCTCTCTCGGCCTGCCTAGTTTACTCTAGAGGAAAGGTAACACCAATACATCTGGGACAAGACACGCTGCAGAAGCTGCTGGATCAGCAAAGCAATACTCTAACTAAGACACAAACAATAGACTGCACGATTTATTGGCTGGCATATTTCGCTGCATCTTGTGTTCTACAATGAGATGTAGCGAAATATAAATATGCCAGGCAATAAATCGTGTCTTCGCTATTCAAATTCACTACGGGAAAACATTAGTTTGAAATACTCTACCTGTCCGCCTGTCGGAGCTCCTATCCTAGGCCAGTTGCCGACCAAAGTTTAGGGCCTAGTTTGCCCTGACATGACATTTAGTCTTTAGGTTGCATTTCCTCGCACTAGGGTAAGACTTGTACCCTCCCAATTGCACTCCTACGTCCGAAGCCGTTGGCACAATGTGGGTGTCAGGTTTGGTGAGCAACCGCCCAACATCCAGCGCTCACAGAAAGCAGGTAGTACCGTCTACTGCCATACGTTAGCTCATTCATATCTGACTAAGACCTAACAGTTCGAGATACATTCAGTTATACATTATTACTCTTTTGTTTAAATATCACACGAGGTGCATGTTGTTCGGTAAGTTGTTTCCAATTAACTTTAGTTATGTTTGTGTATGTTCACGTGGCTGTGTATTATACTCTTGGATGTGTTATATTTTTGTAAAGATGGGGAGTGTCTCATTCTGTGTCTGAAGAAAAAATTACACAGGATGCGACACATCGAACCGCTGATTACCTGACAACTGCCTAATATTCCAGTCCTTGGCTAAAAAGAGCTCCCTAGACTTTCTTTATTTGTTGAGCTCCAATGTTCACCAGATAATGGCTTCTAGAGCCACATGGGATAAAACCAGGTGCAACAAATTCGATTCCCTCTGCGTTTTAAACCCTATTTACAACTAGTTTTGAAAGGACGACACCTGGAGTTTGAGTTTGTGAAGATGGACACCAGACATTGCCGACACCTAGAGTTTGTGTTTGTAAAGATGGAAACCAGACATTGCCGACACCTAGAGTTTGAGTTTGTGAAGATGGAAACCAGACATTGCCGACACCTGGAGCTTGAGATTGTGAAGATGGAAACCAGACATTGCCGACACCTGGAGCTTGAGATTGTGAAGATGGACACCAGACATTGCCGAAACCTGGAGCTTGAGTTTGTGAAGATGGACACCGAACATTGCCGACACCTGGAGCTTGAGATTGCACGAGATAGGAAAAGTGGCAAAGAATCGAGAATCTTCTCTGACCAGCCGCCAGGAGAGCGACGTTCTGCGGAGGATCTAATCGGGTGATGGCTTCCTTCCTTTATCTCTATAAGTGCCATAACACTCACCAGCAACTGATAGTTCTGTGTATTAAAAAGATATAGAAGAAGGAGGAAGAGGACGACAGGAGGAGAAGATGAGGCGATATTTAAAAACTTGTGCTGCTACTGAATGTGTGGTCCTATATAGAACAGAACGCACTCGTTTCAGTTTATTCTATACAATGCATTGATGAACGAAGAAGAGGAAGACAGGAGGAGAGGATGAGGCGATATTTAATAACTTGTGCTACTACTGTGTGTGCGGTCCTATATAGAACAGAACGCATTCGGTTCAGTTGACTCTATAATATAATGCATTGACTGGCAATCCACAGTCACTTTCTGTTCTGGACTCTTTCTGACCCACGGAAATTACTTGACACCGGTGGTTCTCAACAGCCAAGGTGGGATTTCCCCATTCTTCCTTTTCCATCCAGGTGGACTTGTAGAGGTGAGTGAGTGAGTGAGAGAGAGAGAGAGAGAGAGAGAGAGAGAGAGAGAGAGAGAGAGAGAGAGAGAGAGAGACATGCAGAGAGAAAGAAAGAAAATGCGAGAGAGAGACAGAGAGAGAGAGAGGGGGGGGGGGGAGAGGGGGGGGGGAGACAGCAGAGAGAAATAAATAAAATGCGAGACAGAGAGAGAGAGAGAGAGACACAGAGACAGAGAGAGAGAGGGAGAGAGAGAGAGGAGACAGCAGAGAGAAAGAAAGAAAATGCGAGAGAGAGACAGAGAGAGAGAGACACAGAGAGAGAGAGAGAGAGAGGAGAGAGAGAGGGGGGGGGAGACTGCAGAGAGAAAGAAAGAAAATGCGAGAGAGAGAGAGACACACAGAGAGAGAGAGAGGAGACTGCAGAGAGAAAGAAAGAAAATGCGAGAGAGAGACAGAGAGAGATAGAAACGCAGAGAGAGAGAGACAGAGAGAGATGGGGGGGGGGGAGACAGCAGAGAGAAAGAAAGAAAATGCGAGAGAGAGACAGAGAGAGACAGAGAGAGAGAGACAGAGAGAGGAGAGAGAGAGAGAGAGAGAGAGAGAGAGGGAGACAGCAGAGAGAAAGAAAGAAAATGCGAGAGAGAGACAGAGAGAGACACAGAGAGAGAGAGAGAGAGAGAGAGAGAGAGGAGAGAGAGAGAGAGAGGGGGGGAGACAGCAGAGAGAAAGAAAGAAAATGCGAGAGAGAGACAGAGAAAGAGAGAGACAGAGAGAGAGAGCGAGAGAGAGAGAGAGAGAGAGAGAGAGAGAGAGAGAGAGAGAGAGAGAGAGGAGAGAGAGGAAAGGGAGGGGGATCTTAGGACCAAAGTCCGAAAGGCTGGAATATATATACTTCCACATACATGAAATATGTCACGGCTATTTGTTTGTCAGACCTGTTTCCTACAGCATGCTTCACTTTAGTAACTGACTAGTTACAAATATAAACATTTGCAATAATTGTCATTACATAAAATCTATCTATCATTCATATTGCTATTACGTGTCTTTACGTTTGTTGCACGCCCTTTACATGACGTCGCAATCAATCCCAACATTTATTGTCTGTCAGTTATTTTCTAGACAACTTTACGTTCAGTAGGTTGCCATAGAGATCTGAGGCCAATGCTCACCCCACAGTGAAAATCAACGCAAATAAATCGCTCCAAAATAGCCTGCGACTGACTTCGAACCCGGGATGTCGGGATTGTGAAACAGCGTTTACTACCCCCTAAGCCACATACGCCGACACTAACATGAATAACCGCATCGTCAAGGCAGATGTCCCATGTATTATATTGAATGATGTCCTCTTAGTAGAGAGAGTAAAGTTAAGTACCTGGGTATCGCCTTTGACAGGTGTATGTCTTTTAAAGATCATGTGGAAGCTTTGGTGGTGAAGGCTGGTAGGGGACTTAATGCTTTCAGGGCGAGGGCATCAACCGGTGTAGAGCAGAGGATGCTTTACAGACTCTTTCAGCAGTTAATAATTTCTGTAATTGAGAATGGTTTGGGGTTCCTGGCAGTGTCAAGGAGCCAGCTTGAAAGGTTGGAGCGCATACAAAATGCGGCCATGCTTGTGATTCTGGGGCACACAAAGGACACACCAATTATATCATGAGGCATATCCTGGCGCGACCAACAACCTGAGAGTTGCTGCAGATAGGGATCACTCCCTTCGTGAAGCCGTGACTATGGTCAAGGGTGTACCAATATTCGTTGGGGTAGGCTGCAACATGTAGGCACAATTATATTTCGGGAAAGGCTATGGCAAAACCAGGTTGGGTACACTTTGCCAATACCCCTCAGGTCCCTGGACTCAGCTGTCACTCTCTTTTTCTACCAGTGGAGCTACTCCTCTGGGGACTCTCTCCAGCTGAGACAATTCAACTTTAAGAAGACCGTAATGGTAACTTTGAAATTGTAATGAAACAAAATAGTATAGGAGAGAACAGGGTTAGTAGGAGGCATTGGATATAGCATCTAGATCAAGACAGGCTTCAAGAGTTTATCAGTCAGGTAACCAGCACCGCCAGATCATCATCGGAGAAGACCTTATTCCTGTCTATGTGCCTGATCGTTGCTGTTGGCTCACCGGATGTACTGAGATCCTCCCAGTGGCAGTGGCTGGAAAGATGGGCAGGATGTAGACGGGCTCTCACACTCTGATGAATTGTTCTTATCCCAGCTTGTTCAATAGTTAGCAATGTCTATTCCAACCAAATAGTACGCACCGTCACTGTCCAACTTTCCGACTAGTGGCGTAGGTGATTGAGACAAACTGTTCTCCCTCTAGCTTCAGGAGTATCAGTGAAGCAAGTTGCATCTCGCACTTACGGTTCACATACATTGTTGGTAGGGTGGTCATGGAATACCTAAAGAGTGGTGGTGTTGACTTTCTCAGTGGTTTACTTCTGGATAGGGTACTGAAACTGGCCGGATCTTGGTGTTCTCATCCAACAGGGGCATGGGCATATGATTAGCTTTGTAACCTGGATCCGCCGTCTCAGAACCTTCACAGCTTCTTAATGGTTTAGGAGGATCCTTATCAAACTGAAATACAGCTCGCACCTGGTCATATTCACACTGTCGAAACCCTTTGAGATTCCTCAAGACAGGAGGCCGAAACACAAAACTATTATCACATTTGTCAGTAGCAAAACTACCCTTCAATGCACTGATAAGTTAACTTCCGACTCTCGTGAGCCGTCTTGAGGAAAGTGAACAAGTGCTTATCCCGTGCAAGGTAACTTTATTGGGTTTTCCAGCAAGAAAAGTGCCACTGATGAAATAGTCCTAGTTAGTAGACCCGGGTGCGAAAGTAACCCAGAGAACTAACTTCTATAAGAGTCAAGAAGATATGCGAACTGAGGGTTCCCGAAAGGGTTTCCCTCTGCTGTTATTGGTACGGCCTTGTCCCCAAACCAGAAGAATGCATGAGGACATGGCCTACTGGCTGTTTTGTTACAAAGGGTCAAAGACTAAGACGAAGCAGGAAATGTCTATCAGGTTTGTGATCTTAAGACCATCAATCGTGAAAAAGAGTGGGTTGAAGTACCGGCAGACAGGACGAACTGGCACAATGTAATAGTAACACTGGGTTTTGAGTGCAGAGAATGGGCAGCGGGCCCCACAGAGTTTGAGTTGCAACAACTGATCCAGAGTAATACACATCAAGGTGATATAGTGATCTATACTGATGGGTCAGTGGTGAGAAACAGACGGAGTGGTGTGGTTTCATTGCGAAGGCTAATGGATGATTCTTGAAAAGGGAGAGTATGGCTTATGAGGCTACGACTTCCAGCATGAGAATGGAGGCGGAAGCAGTCACAGCGGCATTTCGTTGGTTAGAGGAGACCACTGCAACACACATTGTCTTCATCACGGGCTCAAAGAGTATGCTTAGTAAAGTAGAGGAAGGAATGTTTCGTGTGGAATGGCTCACCTCGCTTCAGAGGTCACAGATTGTAAAAAATTGTATGAATATTTTGCCCTGGCCGTGCAGGCGTGCAAGGGAATGAACAGACTGATAGGCTGGCAGGGAATGCACCTCTTGGTGGTCGATTACCTATGAAAAGGGGAGAGGTGGTCGTGTGCCTGTGGGACCAGATGGAGAAGGTGGAGGAACAGATTGAGAACTCGTATGTGGAAAGGATGAGATTGAGGAGGATTGTCAGGGGTTTTGGTAAAATCTCAAATCTGAGAGGAAAGACCAGGAAAACTTTCAATCAGATAGCGGTGGGAACGATTAGTAGTGTGACTCTTCGCTGGCTATTGAACGAGGGGACGGGGCACATATGGGAATGTCATGAGTGCAGTTATGTCGGTTCTTAGCTGAGCTCAACTCAACTCAACTTATCATGTGTAGAACTATATACAACTGACACATGCAAATATGTGTGCAATAAATATAAAGCAAATAATAAAAGCTGTTCAGTATTACACGGATGTTGTTTGAAATCTATTTTTAGAACCCATGTAAGGGGTAAAATGGTCAGGGAATAGTAAGTTCCGAAATGTTGTGAAAAGGGGGTACGCGTCAATGAGATTGTTAGAACCGCTGCTTTACAACGATAACTAACTATCGTTACAGCGAGTTCAAATAATAACAACCTGGGACAGTACTTAGGGGGGGGGGGGGTGAAGGGGCTTCAGAGATAACTTCTTGGGCACAGGATGTACAGTTAATGATATATATGGAGTAGGTTAACTCTGTAAGGGCGTATTTGGAGGGCCGATATTTAATAGCACTTGACACTGCAGGTTAGTATTTTAGGGGTGAACATTTCTGATTCATCTTGTAAAATGTATAACAGGGTCCATCACCTTTGTTACTGAATAATTGACACATCAGTTGCTATATCTACCATAGAAGTGCCTTGTTTATGTATAAAGTATAAATTTATATGTTTATTTATAAAATATACAGTTATAAGTTTATTTTTTATGTTAAATTCATGCATTCATATATAAATTATACAGCTAAACGTTCATATATAAAATATACACCTATATGTTGTATATATATATATACGAGTTAGTGACTGCTAGTATATTTCCAAAGGAACGGCGCCTCATCCCAAATTTCACGTTGTATCCTCAGAGTTAAATACTGAAGGAGAACTACAGATGGAGATGAATGACCTTTAACAGAACCAGGTGACATCAACAAATGAGGATTAATGGAAATGTCAATTGCAGTATATAAAGAAAACGAAAGCCGAAACGCACAAAAACTATATCCACATTACTGGGTAATATGAAACTATATCTGATAAGAATCTGACAGTTTTGGAAAGCGGAAATAAATTATCTTGTTCATAATTGCTTGTTCAAATAGTTTTCCGATCTATAATTTGATCAGTGTTCAAAGTGTAGCGTGTATTGCGTGTTTCTGGTTTTTTCGCCTGTCCAATTTCCATTTTACTCCATCAGCTTCCATGCTTTGTTTACTGACTGCCAACTGCATGCAAACATAGACTGACGATTTCTGTGTTTGAGCTGTTTCATTTGTATTTTCTTTCTGTTGATACGTATTTACATTAATCGCTTTCCCTAATGTGTTGGTTTTATTATCATCATCGCGTGCTATGCCGATTGATTGATTGATCGATTGATTGATTAAGGAACCGATATTACAGCATTCGGGGTATTCCCATAAGCGCTCCATCCCCATCCTCAGCAGCCAGCGAAGAGTTCCAACACTAATAGTACCAGTGGCAATCTGATTATATGTCCGTCTCGTCTTTCCTCTGAGCGTCGGCCAGATCCACTCGTCACTCCTCGCTGTTTCATTCTTGCCAAACCATGGTGATCCATTTGCTCCTCCGAGGTGTACACGTGCTCCCACAAGGCAGCAACCACGTCTGCCTTATCATGCACCAATACTCCACCAAGTTTTGCAGAGCCAGCCAATACGTCCGCCTGTTCATTCTCCAGCACACCGGCTGCCCCGGAGAAAAGATATGCCTTGCCGATAAGCGTGGGCGGTCCTTGTTTCGCCATCTCACTCGATCACCAGAGTCGTGGATCAGCTCAGTGTTCTTGTCTCGACCAGGCCACGCGGCCAAACCATCCAGACATTTACTTCTCTGCCTTCCCCTTGTTCTCTCCTCCTCGATCTTGCCAGTTGTCGCCAAGTTCTAATTTATTTTTTCTCACAACGTGTCCAAAAATAAAAATAAAAAAACTGTGACTGTCTGCGATTAATTTATCTAATCAGTTTACGGTTTTCATTTGTTTCTTGTAGGACTTGGTCATTGATTTTTCTGTCTGTCCATGGTATTGTTTGCATTTTCCTCAGAAACCACATTTCCACAGCTATCAGATGTTTTTCGGCTTGTCTCCTCGTTGTCCACGCTTCACCTCCATACAAAAGTGTAGTTTCTGTGTAGCACCTCATCACTTTTTTTTCGTTGCAAATGACATCTTTGTATTCGCTAGTATGTTTTCAGTCTTGCAAACGGCAACCTTTGCTATCGCGATTCTCGTTCTAATCAGATGTTATGACTGTTGCGAGATAATTGTACCTATTCACTTGTTTAAGAATATTCCTATTTACTTGTATATTACATTGTGGTACTTCGTTCTTCCTTGTGACGACCATAATCTGCGTCTTCTTGCAATTTAATTCTAACCCTAGTTGTTGACAACCTAGTTGGTTTTATTACGATATCAACTCTTTTGAAAGAAGCTAAGGTACAAAGGCAACTTATCAAAACAACATCGGAAAGAGGTAGTCATCATTGTTGCCGACAGTAAGAGAAGACGACAACTGGAAAATATTGTGACAAGTGGACATATTTGTGGACAGAGAGTTAGGGGAAGGCAGCGAGAGAAAATTCTTGTCAGCCCTGTATTATTTGCGAAAGGGTGTTCAGTGTTAATTGGCTTATTTAAAGGGAGACAAAAGCAAAATTAATGTAAAGAGTAGATCCGACTTATCTGTACAATTAAAGTCAACGGTTTCAATTTGGGGAAAGTAAAAACATGGACATATCTAGGCTCATGGGTGTATGAACAGATGTAACAATGCAGACATACAAGATCTGCCTGCTGGCATGGCTCGTGCTGGTTATGATGATGATGACGACGAAGAAAGCGTCAATGATGATGACGACGACGCAGACGTCAAATGATGATGATGATCTCCTGCTTCAGGGGATGGCCGTCTTAGCGGTTTCGTTACCAGGTTCTGAAATATGGCGAACTTACTGCGAGAAGCAAATGTGGACAAACAGTAGCTATAGTAGTTGACTGGAAGCATGTACCTGAAATATGGCGAACTTACTGTGAGAAGCAAATGTGGACAAACAGTAACTATACAAGTTGACTGGAAGCATGTACCTGAAATATGGCGAACTTTCTGTGAGAAGCAAATGTGGACAAACAGTAACTATACAAGTTGACTGGAAGCATGTACCTGAAATATGGCGAACTTACTGTGAGAAGCAAATGTGGACAAACAGTAGCTATAGTAGTTGACTGGAAGCATGTACCTGAAATATGGCGAACTTACTGTGAGAAGCAAATGTGGACAAACAGTAGCTGTAGTAGTTGACTGGAAGCATGTACCTGAAATATGGCGAACTTACTGTGAGAAGCAAATGTTGACAAACAGTAACTATACAAGTTGACTGGAAGCATGTACCTGAAATATGCGAACTTACTGTGAGAAGCAAATGTGGACAAACAGTAACTATACAAGTTGACTGGAAGCATGTACCTGAAATATGGCGAACTTACTGTGAGAAGCAAATGTGGACAAACAGTAACAATACAAGTTGACTGGAAGCATGTACCTGAAATATGGCGAACTTACTGTGAGAAGCAAATGTGGACAAACAGTAGCTGTAGTAGTTGACTGGAAGCATGTACCTGAAATATGGCGAACTTACTGTGAGAAGCAAATGTGGACAAACAGTAGCTGTAGTAGTTGACTGGAAGCATGTACCTGAAATATGGCGAACTTACTGTGAGAAGCAAATGTGGAAAAACAGTAACTATACAAGTTGACTGGAAACATGTACCTGAAATATGGCGAACTTACTGTGGGAAGCAAATGTGGACAAACAGTAGCTGTAGTAGTTGACTGGAAGCATGTACCTGAAATATGGCGAACTTACTGTGAGAAGCAAATGTGGAAAAACAGTAGCTATAGTAGTTTACTGGAAGCATGTACCTGAAATATGGCGAACTTACTGTGAGAAGCAAATGTGGACAAACAGTAGCTGTAGTAGTTGACTGGAAGCATGTACCTGAAATATGGCGAACTTACTGTGAGAAGCAAATGTGGAAAAACAGTAACTATACAAGTTGACTGGAAGCATGTACCTGAAATATGGTGAACTTACTGTGAGAAGCAAATGTTGGCAAACAGTAACTATACAAGTTGACTGGAAGCATGTACCTGAAATATGGCGAACTTACTGTGAGAAGCAAATGTGGACAAACAGTAACTATACAAGTTGACTGGAAGCATGTACCTGAAATATGGCGAGCTTACTGTGAGAAGCAAATGTGGACAAACAGTAGCTGTAGTAGTTGACTGGAAGCATGTACCTGAAATATGGCGAACTTACTGTGAGAAGCAAATGTGGAAAAACAGTAGCTATAGTAGTTTACTGGAAGCATGTACCTGAAATATGGCGAACTTACTGTGAGAAGCAAATGTGGACAAACAGTAGCTGTAGTAGTTGACTGGAAGCATGTACCTGAAATATGGCGAACTTACTGTGAGAAGCAAATGTGGAAAAACAGTAACTATACAAGTTGACTGGAAGCATGTACCTGAAATATGGCGAACTTACTGTGAGAAGCAAATGTGGACAAACAGTAACTATACAAGTTGACTGGAAGCATGTACCTGAAATATGGCGAATTTACTGTGAGAAGCAAATGTGGACAAACAGTAACTATACAAGTTGACTGGAAGCATGTACCTGAAATATGGCGAACTTACTGTGAGAAGCAAATGTGGACAAACAGTAGCTATAGTAGTTGACTGGAAGCATGCACCTGAAATATGGCGAACTTACTGTGAGAAGCAAATGTGGACAAACAGTAACTATACAAGTAGACTGGAAGCATGTACCTGAAATATGGCGAACTTACTGTGAGAAGCAAATGTGGACAAACAGTAGCTATAGTAGTTGACTGGAAGCATGCACCTGAAATATGGCGAACTTACTGTGAGAAGCAAATGTGGACAAACAGTAACTATACAAGTTGACTGGAAGCGTGTACCTGAAATATGGCGAACTTACTGTGAGAAGCAAATGTGGACAAACAGTAGCTATAGTAGTTGACTGGAAGCATGCACCTGAAATATGGCGAACTTACTGTGAGAAGCAAATGTGGACAAACAGTAACTATACAAGTTGACTGGAAGCATGTACCTGAAATATGGCGAACTTACTGTGAGAAGCAAATGTGGACAAACAGTAGCTATAGTAGTTGACTGGAAGCATGCACCTGAAATATGGCGAACTTACTGTGAGAAGCAAATGTGGACAAACAGTAACTATACAAGTTGACTGGAAGCGTGTACCTGAAATATGGCGAACTTACTGTGAGAAGCAAATGTGGACAAACAGTAGCTATAGTAGTTGACTGGAAGCATGCACCTGAAATATGGCGAAGTTACTGTGAGAAGCAAATGTGGACAAACAGTAACTATACAAGTTGACTGGAAGCATGTACCTGAAATATGGCGAACTTACTGCGAGAAGCAAATGTGGACAAACAGTAGCTATAGTAGTTGACTTGAAGCATGTACGCTACAACGTGATATCATCAATATCATCATCACGTGGCTCTTTATGAAGTGGTGATTTAAAATGATAAGTTCACCTCCCTGGAGACTTCTTATAGTCCATGCCATGTAGCGTCGGTGATCATGTCATTTTATAGCCTTCTTTCGCGTGTTAGTTCCATATCCTTTACAGGACGCAGCAGTCAACTCCAGCATTGTTTGGCTGTTTGAGGTTCCTGGGCAAGTTTTACGTTCAATAGTTTGCCATTCATTTCTGAACGACCGACACTCATACCATTCTATGGAAACCAGCGCAAGGCGGTCTGCTTGCAGAAATTAATTCTGTCACCACGGAGCCGGTTTGTGTCCAGTGTACTGCCAATATCTGATACCGATGTGCCCCCATGCCATGATGTTAAACTGTCCAGCATCTTCTCTCTTGGTCTCCCCCCTGCCCCCCCCCCCCATCCCCTCCAACTTTCCCGTCGTGACGATATGCTCCACCTTCCCACTGTCTCATGTCATTCCCAAAGGATGTTGGCCAGTGTCCGGAGACTAATTGAACTAAATTCTAACAATGACTGCACTGGTTTGGTTTCTAGAGAATCGTTTTTCATTGCACGCAGACATCTCCACAAGTACTTTAGTATCCCCCCCCCCCCCCATCTAGATCATATAATGATGTTCTCCGTAGCACAGGTGAGAATCCAAATGTCTATACGACAGAATCACACATGCTGTACATTATTTACAGCGTGTCCGAATGCATACGAACGCGGGTTCTTAAACATCCGGTGTGGTGCTGCAGAGGTAAGGGGTCCAACATGGGACAGATGGACTAAAAATGTTGATCTATCATCTTGACTTGGGGACGTTAATTACAAGTACCTCTGAAGTCAGAGTGGGTTCGCCTGATGGCTAGGGACACTGGTAATAGGGAAAGCTAATCCACGTGCAAACTCCAGTCCAAGCTATTAGAAGTAGTGTGTATGGACAACACTTGAGTTAAAAGCCAGCAAAAACAAAAAAAACAACGAATTCTATACTGGAAATGTTGCCTAGGCAGTCGCATTTTTGGCCCACGCTCGTCGATTTCCAGCTGTCGGGGGATTTCTGACCTGAGCAAAGTGCACACGGTTCCCCAGAGTGTTTTTGTCATTGTCCGAAAAGTCTGACCTCAGATCGACTACCCGGGGATATGTGGTTGGGGGAATGATACCATCCTTGTTCTTACTCTGTCAACATCCACATAACAAACACCGTGAGACGAACCGCTCTGAGTGAGCAAAGGCTACTGTAGCTTCTGAACGAATATTTTGACTTTGTTAAAAAGCCTAAAGCATCCAAAATATTGCCCTTGTACTCTCTTAACACGCGCTCTGTTTGCGTTTGTGACATCTCCATCTCTTGTACAATGTAATCCGCATTATCCTAATTGACTTTCGCTTTTGACAATTCTTCTTTTTCATGCTTTGCCTTTCCTTCTTTGTTTTGTGTGTCGCTGACCACTTGCACAGCATCTTGAATAAACTGTCTGAACTACTCTAATGGCAGGTCTTGGGCTAACACGCAGAGCCCCAAGTATTCGTTAGGGTAAATATCTTCAATGATATATGGGCCCCTATTGCATGTCCTGGGGCGTGAACAGGGGTGTAAGTTAAAAGTGATGGTGGTGGTAGTAGGGGGCGGGGAGGTGTGGTGGTGTGGGAGTTGGGGTGGTGGGGCTGTGAGAAGGAAACCAGTTGCCGTGTACTCGCCCATGCGCACTGTTACGCGCAAACTTGGGGAGTTGGAAAGGTATGACAGCTCGTGCCGTTTTCGACGAAATGCGGGTATGTCTGGAATAAGCAGTGATAAACGAGAGCGCAGTTCTTTAATAACTTGCCACTTACGTTTTGGATGGGGGTAAACACAAACTGAAAGGGGCAAACCCAGGGAGACGAGTGCGGGCACATCTGGGAGCAGCGCGCCAGGGAAGTGTTCAACAAGCGCCGGTTGGCAGAAAAAAGAAAACAATAGCGTTAATCAACTTTTTTGGGTTGCTTAGAGTTTTGTCTGGCAGATTCTGTTTGTGGATTAGCAACACTTGTGCTCCTCTGCAGGGAGGTTGGCAGGATTGCGCTGTCTGGATCGTCGTCTGCAGTCAATAATTCTGCCATTAGGTATCGCCTTCGCCTGCTGTTCTGGAGTATTTTAACGGAGAAATTGAACCGCGGGTTGTGTTAGTATATATTTTAGGAGTATTCAACAGCGGCGTGTGTTAGTATATATTTTAGGAGTATTGAACAGCGGTTTGTGTTAGTATATATTTTAGGAATATTGAACAGCGTGGATGTGTTTGTATATATTTTAGGAATATTGAACAGTGGGTTGTGTTTGTATATATTTTAGGAATATATACGTGTGATGAGAGGTGTTAGTCGTGAACTAAAGACACCCATTACGTGAGAAAAAGTAATCAATGCTTATCCTGTTAAACATAATGCACCCGTGAAGCGTTTCTACGATAAGTTTATATATAGAGGCCAGCATGACCGAATGAATTAGAGCGCTTGTTCTTAAACATCCGGTGTGCTGATGTCGAGGTAGCGGATTCAACCCTTACACCGCTCAGTTGCACTGTAATGTTGACTTCTCAGCGGTGGCAAACATTATAAGTACCTCTGAAGTCGGAGTGGGTTTGCATACTGGCGAGGGACACTGGTAAACAAAAAAGCTAGAACACACGCAAACATCACTCCAATGCACTATCAGTAGTAGCACATGTATGAACTACGCTATGGTTCACAGTGGACCGGCGCAATATGTGTGTGTGTGTGTGCACGCGTGTGTGTGTGTGTGTGTGTGTGCACGCGCGCTCGCGTGTGTGTGTACGCGTGTGTGTGTGTGTGTACGCGTGTGTGTGTGTGCACGCGTGTGTGTGCACGCGTGTGTGTGTGCACGCGTGTGTGTGTGCACGCGTGTGTGTGTGTGCACGCGTGTGTGTGTGCACGCGTGTGTGTGTGTGCACGCGTGTGTGTGTGCACGCGTGTGTGTGTGCACGCGTGTGTGTGTGTGTGCACGCGTGTGTGTGTGCACGCGTGTGTGTGCACGCGTGTGTGTATGTGTGTGTGTGCACGCGTGTGTGTGTGTGCACGCGTGTATGTGTGTATGCACGTGTGTATGTGTGTGTGCACGCGTGTATGTGTGTATGTACGTGTGTATGTGTGTGTGCACGCGTGTATGTGTGTATGTACGTGTGTATGTGTGTGTGCACGCGTGTATGTGTGTATGCACGTGTGTATGTGTGTGTGCACGTGTATATGTGTGTGTGCACGCGTGTGTGTGTGCACGTGTGTATGCGTGTGTGTGTATGTGTGTGCACGCGTGTGTGTGTGCACGTGTGTACGTGTGTGTGTGCACGCGTGTGTGTGTATGTGTGTGCACGCGCGCGCGTGTGTGTGTGCACGCGTGTGTGCTTGTGTGTGTGTGTGTGTGTGCGCGCCCCACTTATTCTTTTTAAAACGCATATTTTGTGAAGTATAGGATACATTTACACAGATTAATAATCTGCGTGAATCCTTTTTCTAAACACAATCAAACTGTACACTTTCTAAAACAGTGGTTCTCAACCTTTTTTGGCCCATACCGCCCTTCACCATATATTGAGAATTTCATTCCTCCCCTTTCGTATTTGCTCCCTATGAATTCACCCCCCCCCCCCCCCCACTCACCCTGCCCCTACATAGTATACGTAAAAATGGAAGCTAGCTTTAATAACACATACTAGAGCAAGTTTAGACGTCTACATAAAACGTGATTTGTGGGTCTACTTACGTTATAAGACGAATATCTGAAGGGCGAGGAGTACAGAACCGTAAAGTATGGAGGGAAAAACAATATCAAGTAATCGGTTCTTGTATTAATGCGATCTTGAAATAATCTTCATTCCCCCCTGGAAACCCTAAAATTCCCCTCTAGAGGGGAATTCCCTACCGGTTGAGAACCACTGTTCTAAAACCTAGCAAACTATATGTGAGACTGAAATAGATTGCTCTATGAATTCACTCATTTACGTTGGCAACTTGGAATAAATGAAAGTTCGTTCGGATTTAGCGTAATCAATGTCATGCATCTTTAATACATGCTTGTGTTGTTCTATCGGTACGTGAGGTCTTTTAACAGACTTAATCATGTTCAAGTCTAGTGAGTGCTATATGGTTCCAAGAAGAATGTTGGTGGATACAAATTCATTGCTTTGTTTGATTAAACAGAGTGTTTAAGTACAAATAAACCAAACTGTTGTAAACTCAGGGATCCCACAGAACCAGTCCATTTAAAGCCGCAAATAATGATACCTGACTTGGAGGAATTCCCGAGAAGCCCCATGTGGCAGTCTGTATCTACAGCCCCTTTTGAACAGTTGCATGGAACCTAGTTGGGAAGATTGTTCAGTTCCTTGTGAGGAGCGGTGGCCGAATGGCTAGATTGAGGGCCCCTTCTTCAGGAGGCCCGGGTTCGTATCCTCGGTAAGGTGTGGATATTTTTTTTTTTTTTCTGTAGGAGGAAGAAAAAAAAACAACAACAGAAAACCTTAGTCTGCACAGTTCGCGGCGACTGCACTAGCCAGGCGGGCCATAATATCTAAGGCCTCAGGAAACCCCTTCTCTCTCCCCCTCCCCCCCCCCTTTCCCGTCCTAGACCGCACGGTGGAAGATTACACAAGTTTTGTTTTCTTTTATAATTAAGTCCCTTGTGTTATTTACAGTTGAGCACCGGCATCTGGCCGACATCGAGTTGTTCACATACGTTGAGCCATGGCAGTAGCCAAACAAACCATTTAAACCTTCTTCAATCATTCTATATCAAGCGATCAACTTACGATAATCTTCGTGTCGAAGTGGTTAAGTAACCTGCATCGCACTCCGAGGGTAGTGGGTTTGTTTCAGATTTCTTTCTTTCTTTCTTTCTTTCTTTCTTTCTTTCTTTCTTTCTTTCTTTCTTTCTTTCTTTCTTTCTTTCTTTCTTTCTCTTCTCTCTGTCTCTTCTCTCTGTCTCTCTCCGTCTCTCTGTCTCTGTCTCTCTCTCTCTGCCAAATGATGATGATGATGATCATGATGATGATGTTATGACACAGACTCATTACCACGTCTATGGGTCAAATATTATACCTAACTTAAATATTCTCATAACATCAGTAGAAGCTTTATTAGACGTGCGGACCGTAATCATGCTCGATCACAGTTAGTTGAATGTTGGCACCGTTGATACAGTATTGGCAAAGTTAAACATTGAAACATAAAACATTCTGTCCACACACGAAGAGGAAGAATTATAAATTATAATACTAGAAATGTGTAAAGTATCACTTCCAGCATAGAATTTGCAGAAAGACAATAAATAAAGTGAATTGGACATTTTGGGAGAATCATCCGCGAAAGCTGTGTGCCTTCAGCCAAAAAAGATTCAGCCATAATAAAAATCAACAAACCTAATGTATTAGGACAACTAAATATTTCTCACTGCGTCTAATATTGAAAAATAAAAAACTAGTGGACTTTAAAGTTGGTTACATGGCCTTTACAGGACTTCGAAGTCAATACCAAAGTATTTGACTATTTCTAATCTTGTAGTCAATTTTACTTTCAGTAGTTTGCTATTGATTTCTGAACGGCCTACGCTCCTACCATTGTTGAAATCAACACAAAGCGGCCTGATCTCAAATCGCCTGCGGTTTACTTCTAACCCGGTATGACGAGATCATGTTACTGCGTTCACTAACCCTATGCCCAGACACTGACTGTGGATTAAGATAGCTGGATAATTTTCATTGTCTGCCCAAAGTGGGTCTTGTTAGTATCCTGTATTTCGGATATCTTGAAAGAAGGTAACTCACAAAGAGAACTGGTTACTCGCGTCAGAAGAAGACTCCCCATTCTTTGGTCGTGTTATGAGAAGGGAAAGCTATAGTATGCCTTTACAACGGGAAGGTTGGAGGGGAAGAAAGGCAGGGGGAGACCAAGACAATAGATGATGCACAGTTTGACATCATGGCATGGAGTAATATCTGTGTCAGAAATAATTGACAGCACACGAGACAGAAGACTGTGGACAGACATGGTCATCAACGCCATATGGCACGGCCTATAATAAGAAGATTCCCGTCTGGGCGTCTCCTTTCACAGCTGTTTCCTTGTGTGCTCTGTTTGCGACATATCTGGAATCTATACGCCTGGCGTTAATGTCGTAAACCTGTTTCACCATGAGCTCTGTTTGCGACATACCTGGAATCTACACATCTGACTATAAAACTGATTTTTACATATGGCCCCTGTTCTCTGCATTACTGTTTATGTTCATACATATCTGCCGTCTGCAGGTTTTTATGTTCGATCACTCGCCTGCGGTTGTCGTGGCGTAGAGGTTAGTGCTGTTACCTATCAAGATATTGAATGTCGTGGACGGAGAAAAACGAATGAGATAGTCCTTCAAGAAGCAGATACAACCTGTAAATCACTTCCAGTCAACAGAAGCAGAAAGACACGCTTTTTGAACACGTTATGGTGGTAAAGAAACTTGAAAGCTGGCAACATTGAAGTAAAAAGATCCAAGGGAAGACAAAGACATCAATACCCGTATAGCTTGCCCATATGACATCATCAGGACAAACATATAGACCCGATCCAAGACTGGCGACTGTGTGAGATGGCGGATGATGATCGCCCATGTAAGTGAGCATGGCCGAATGGATCATAACGCTCGCTCGTAAACTTCCAGTGTCCCAGGTAGCGGATGCACCGGTCAGTTAGACTAAAATGTTGACTTCTCGTTCTTGACCTTGGGATGTAAATTACAAGTACCTCAGAAGTCGCAGTGGGTTCGCCTGATGGCGAGGGACACTGGTAACAGGGAAAGATAATCCACACGCAAACATCAGTCCAGTACACTAGACGTAAGAGCACGTGCAAGGACTACGCTTGAGTTCAAAGCGAGAGAATACCAAAAATACATGAATGCCCCCGCATGACGACATGGGACAAGAGGATGTTGGTCATGAACATAGTGCTCCAATGTTGAATCCCCAGCAGTCCCAGGATTGTGTCCCATTGGGTCAACCCAGCCCATAAAATGGGTACCAGATAATTGACATGATTATTTCTGAATTGTATGGGGAAGCAAAGGCGACCAGACGGGAATGTGATCCATGGTATCGCCTCGGTATTTATTGCCCTAGAACAGTGGTTTTCAACCGTTTTTGGCCCGTGCCCACCTTCACCACATGTTCAGACTGTCATCCCTCCCCCCCCCCCCCCACCTTTCCAAAATTGTCAACCTCAAAAGGCGCTTTAAAAATAACATGTCTATAATACTGAATATTCTTATTTTCTTCCATAGTTGTACATAACCTTTACATGCAAAGATAAATTTTAAAGTGTAGTTTTATAATGTTAATGGCAAATGAATATGCTGATGGGTATTAAAACTTAAATAAAAGCATTTTTATATTCACAATATTTTATTAAAACACCACATTAATCATACTAAAATAATCAAACAGAATTGTAGCTTAAAATACGACACCGGAATGCCAGAACATTGTGCTTCATCAAACAAAACGCTCATTACAAAACCAGAATATTGTTGATTCGTAATTAACTTCATTTAAATGAAGATTGTAACCAATGAGAACACTGTGATTGTTTTTCCCGCAGCAATTCTGAAATACGCGAAGGAATGCTTGAAAGGGCACAACGGAGGTCATTTTTAACTTCTAATCTATTACGTCGTTTCATTTTAATTTCCAACAGAGCTGAAAAGCCTGACTCACAAAGATATGATGACGCAAATGGAAGCAATGCACGGATTGCTTTTTATGCAACTTTTGGGTAGGAATCGCACATCAAAGACCAAAATTCCGTGACTGGTTTCTCATCGAACGCATCTCTTGCTCCCGAATCATTTTTCAGCTCCAGAAATTCATCTTGACTATCATCTGAAACTTTTTCAACTGATAATTTGAATGAGTTTCGCACCAAATCCAGCTCATCATTACTAGTTCAGGAAAATATCGCTCAAATTCATTTTCTAGTGCTGTCAAATGCTGCGAAATTTCATTTTTTTTTTTTTTTTTTTTTTTTTTACAAATTATGGAAGTACTTGGTCTTTACCAACAACAACGAGAAGGGATGACAGGTTCTCAAACATTGCAACATTTGTCACATTCACCTTTCTTTTCCAGTTTTCCAGCTCGCTCATAAAAGCTCTGAGGGCATCCACAAATTTTATGATATTTGTATTCCTTCCTTGCATCTGGAGATTGAGTTTATTCAACAGCTCAAAAATATCAACTATATAGGCAAGACGCATGATCCATTCCTCATCACCCAGCCAGGCGAAAAAGTCAATCTTACCCTGAACTTCCAAAAATAATTTGAGCTCGTCTCTCAGCTCATATACTCGAGCAGTTACATTTCCTCTTGACAGCCATCGAACATTTGTGTGGAAAAGAAGCAAATGGTGGCCTTCATCCATGTCAACGCATAACTGCTTAAAAAGCATTGAGTTGAGAGCGCTTCCATTGATAAAATTCACTATCTGAACGGTTTGATCCAAAACCTTCCTCAATAGAGCTGGGAGTATTTTGGAGGCCATTGCCTGACGATGGATCATGCAATGAATGCCTTTCACTTTTGGGGCACGTTTCTTCAGACTAACTTTAAATCCTGATTTGGTCCACAACATAGCTGGTGCTCCATCTGTACAGCACCCACACATATTATCCCATTAAAGACTTTCTGATTCAACGAAAGATGAAACCTTTTCCAAAATATCAGAAGCCTTGGTAGTTGTTTCAAGAGGAGAACAAAAAAGAAGTTCTTCTTTAAATGATCCTGAATGCACATACCTTGCAAACACTATCAACTGAGAACACGATGACACATCAGTCGATTCATCAATTTGAATTGAATAGAGACCAAATGATGCAGACTTAATCTCTTGCACAACTTGATCCTTGATGTCACTGGCCATATCGCTCATCCTTATTTGAACAGTGTCGTTTGATAGCGAAACCGCTGCAAAATTTTTTTTTTCTCTGATACATTTCCCATCACAATTTTACCCATCTTGAGACAATAAGGTTTGATCAAAGTTGCCCCGATTGTATGTGGTTTTTTCTGTTTAGCTATCTCCAGTGCTACGACATAGGAAGCTTAAGTAACTTTTTCGTTTGTTTCTTGGAATGAATCTGTTAAATCCAGTCTCATCCCTTTGACAGCATTCCCAAGACGTTCAAACTAGGTTTTGTTCTTGTCCTTGTGTTGAGGATGAACATTCAACAAATGTTTCCTCGAATTTGTCGGTCTCATAGAATCATTTGACAAACTGTTACTACAAATAACATATTGAGGTCGTTCTTCTCCGTTGATGACGATATTTGTGAATCCATATTGCAAATATGAAAGATATTACTTTTTTTTAAAAAACTCATCATGGGCTTCATATTCTGTAAATATAAAATAAAAAAGTCAAGATCAACACACATAAATACCCACACACATGTGTACACACACAAACCCACCCACCCGCCCGCCCGCACACCCACCCACCCATGTATGTATATATATATGTGTGTGTGTGTGTATGTGTGTGTGTGTGTGTATAAAATTCCCGGGGGGGGGGGAATTCCCCACTGGTTGAGAACCACTGCCCTAGAATATATTAAGTCTGAGCTCGCCACACTCCCACAGCTTGATCTTTCAGACTATTTCCATCTGTCACCGCTCACTGTATTACTGTTGTCATCATGGGTGCGTTTAGTGTAATGGCCTACCAACATTGTTACATTTTCAGTTGTCGAGCTGAATACATCTTTCGTGGGTTGAGGACAGTATAGCAGCCTAGTTGTGTATCTGTCTAACATAAACGCCATTGCATCCAACTTCCACAACATAATCATCATCAACTTTCGTGCTGTTTAGTGTTGGTGATCAGGGCGATCTGCAACAGTGTGTGTCAATTCACGTGTTGACATTTGTCCTTCCCATAATGCAAAGCTGCCATGACCTCTGAGATAAGAGATAAATCGCCCATCTGATGTTTACCACGTTTCTAACTACTGGGGTTCATGCACGTGCCCCACATTTATACTATTGATTTGAATTGTACACGTGGCATGAACCGCTCCTGTGATATTACTATTGCTTATGCGTTTTGTTTCAATCTCTTCAACTAATATATGTCTAACCTTTTCTCTGGTGTGTTTCACTCTCTTCAACTAATATATTTCTAACCTTTTCTCTGGTGTCTTCTGACTTGTTGCTGTCAATACGGTGTCATTTGAATGGCGTAAGTTATAAACCGTCTACGTAGCGAAGGCGTTATGGACGCGGTTCGTAATCCCGTTTACCCGCGCTCGAAACCTAGCTGCTCGCGATTTGGCAGCAGACCGCATTGCGCTGGATTGTAACGGTCGATTGTGAGCCGGTCGTTCAGAAAGCAATGGTAACCTACTGAACGTACACTTGCCAAGACATCCACAACAGCAGTAAAATGCTGGTGTTCACAGCGATGTCCTGTAAAAAGGATTAAAAACATAGTTATTTATATAATGATCACCAACTACAATCCGTGGCGTGTATTCTATCGACCGCCCTGTATGCCCCCCCCCCCAGTAAAGTACACGACTCTATTCCACGCCTTGAGACCTACTGGGTATGTGGTACTGGCCCCATGTTTGTATAGACCAATCGGCTGTCGACAGGTTGTATGGTGTATCACAACGGTCGACTTTACCTCCCAGGACATTTCATGGTGCCCACTTTAGGCTGGGTCGACCTAGGAACGCGGGTCCATGA